>CM033747.1:13487476-14099425 GCA_019671005.1 Hibiscus mutabilis | reverse complement strand
GTTTGTTGATTGTTCTTGATGCCCATGATTGCATATTACACCTCATGATCACTTGGTGGTTTCGTCCATCCGGTGGGAAATACTCTACCATCCGCCAAGTCGGTGATTTTTGTCTTTGATGCTTTCGTGAGGAGAAGCGACCCAACCTTGCTCAGATTATGTTCTTCGAGATCATCTTTCTTGTCCAACATCGCCACACCACCATGGTTACATCCTTCACATATGGCACGGCTTTGAGTTACATCTTCCATAAGATAGGTATTGATTGTTCATACGATCTTCCGAAACCTTTCACGGATCCAATTGATGAGCGTTCTCTCTGTCGTGCAAAGTTCACCTACTACAATGGAGAATGGATTTGGAACACCGACCTTCCGGGTGGTGTACAACCTGATCCGGTGGTGGCTCCTCAAGAAGCTCCTATTCCACAAGCTTTGGTGGCCCAACCAAATCTTGATGCTCTCATGACATACCTCAATAAGCAATTCACCAACTTGAGCACCAACATTGCTTCATTGCACACCACTATGGACTCTGGATTTGCCGCGATCGAAACTCACTTCACATCCTTGGAGGAAAGGTGACGACTATTGAACATCACCAAAAATCTATGGACATCACTCTTAACGCCTTTCATGGTGAATGGAGTCGATCCCATGGACCTCCGGCCACAAATGTTGATGAGGACGAGGATGAAGAAGATGAAGACAATGAAGACGATGGAATGGACTATTAGGCATTTTGCATCTCATAGCATATCATATTAGGATTTAAGTTATGCACCTTTATATTATGTTTTTATGAACTCATATGCCTTCCTTTTTATTTGGTTTATGCTTTTTAAGATTTAAGTTGGATTGAATTATGTTGCTTGAATTATGATTTGAAGTTTAATGCTTATGTTGCTTATTTAAATTGCTTGGAGTTATTATTGTTTACCCTATGGAATTGATTATTGATCTAACAAAAAGGGGAAGAAGATTTAAAGAGACAAATTTTTTTATAGCCTTAAATTAAGGGGGAGTAAATTTTCAAAGTTTTTTTTTAGATACTTAAAAATTTTCATTTGGTTTTGTTATATCAAAAAGGGGGAGATTGTAAAACCTATATTTGATTTTGATATAACAAATTATCTAAGGACTAAATTGAAAAAGAAAATAAATTTTTAAGTACTCAGAAGTCTCACAGAATGACAAGAAAAATTATCTTTGAAGTCCAAAACTTAAACCCAAAATTTTCTAAGTGTTTTCAAGCCAAACTACATAAATACGCCCAGGCATATCGATACACCCCTTGGTGTTTCGATATGGAAATTGGCTGCTGGAATTTGTTTTTGAAAAGCGTACCGATACGGCTCAGCCAGTTTCGATACGGCCTTCAGACTTAGCCTACATTTTAAACGAGACGTTTCGATACGGCCTCACCCGTTTCGATACAATATTTATCTGGGTAAGCATTTTAAGCTTAGCATTTTGATACGAATCACACCTATTTTAATACGTTTTAAAATATGGGTTTAAGAAACTTACACTTGTACCGATACGGTACATGGTGTTTCGATACGGTTTGAAATCTGAATTTCATAAATTCCTAATCGTACTGATACGGCACCCTTCGTATTGGTACGGTTTGTCAAGATCTTTGAAGATCTTGGCATTAAATTTTTTCGACCGTTACTTGTCAGTTATTGGAATCCTCAAACTTTAAATTTCGGTTAACCCGTACCGATACGCCCCTTAGGCGTACCGATACAATTTTTCATCCAATATTCTAGTGAGCAAAACTCGTACCGATACGGCCTTGCCGTTTCAATGCGCCCCCTATTTTACACTATGATCATTTTGATACGCCTTCCCGCCTATCGATACGTTTTCCAAAACAGCTATATTTTTGTTGTTGCATGTATCGATACGGGCCTTTGTGTACCGATACGGTTGTTCACCAAACAGCATTTATTGCGGGATAGATGGTCCCCAACGGCTCTATTGATGACTTCAACCACCCAAACGGATAGAATTCAATAAGAGGGTATAAATACAAGTCTCCAATGCAGCAGTAACAACTAATGAACCTAGATTGAACAACATTCAAGTACTCAAGCAAAAATCCAACCCTTGTGTTCTTAGAGTCAAATCCTTGTACCCAACTTGTGTATTTTATTGTAATATTTTATTTCAAGTTTGGGGTTGAGTGTTCCTGTAAATTGGGCAAATATATACCTTGTGAGGATCTTATTACTTTGTCATTTACCTTTCTTGTACAAGAGTGAATCTTGATCAAGCTTTGGGTAGAAAGCTTTGATCCTTTGTAACGGTTGCCTCCTTAGCCTAGAAAAGGGGAAGATTTCATAGTGAAATTGGTTAAAATCCTTAGTAGGAAGCTAAGGTAGTGGACGTAGACCTTGTTAGAAGGTTGAACCACTATAAATCATTGTGTCCCATTGTCTATCTTTTTCATTTGCTTCCAAAAATTTTAAATTGCCAATTCACCCCCTCTTGGCCACTTTCGGTGTTGATTGATTATCCTAACATTCTTTATGCACTGAATGTTGGAAAGTTGTTTCTTCTTCTTCCATGGATACTTGAAGAGTTCTTTTAAACCCTCTAATGACTTAACAACTGATACTAGCTGTTGGGGACTTTATTTCTAGCAATAAATGCAGCCTGGGCATGTCGGTATTGGTATACAGGCCTCAGGTACTGGTACCTGCCTCAAAATAGAAAGAGTCGTTGGGCATTTTTTACACTGGGTACCGATACACGATATTAGCGTATCGATATAGGCCCTTGTGTATCGGTATGGCTGAAGTTGTATCTGTACTCAATTTAGCTATTGAAAAATCTGACCGTTGGGGATGAAAGAGTGTATCGGTACACAGCTTATCTGTACCGGTACGGGCTCTTCTGGGTATCGGTACGAAACAATTTGTACAGGTACTCAGAGCCTTTTTTGGACACTTTGGCTATTTAAAATAATTTTAAGCATGTCAAAAATCCTTTGAAAAACTTTCAAACATATTTTTCAAGTTAATGGGCTTTTGAAATATTTTTACAAATTTATTTAAGTTCAAAAACATTTTCCATTTTAAGTTATATCAAAATTAATATTGCAATATATATTTATAAAATTTAATCATTTAAAATAATTATGATAAAATTTTAAGCACAAACACAGAAAGATATATAATTACTTGAACATCATTGAGTTTTAAGTTTCATACGTGAATTAGACCGTTATAAAATGTTTTTCAACTTATTGATTTATAAATAAAGTATTATAATTTTAATTATTGTATATTTTAAAACTTAAAAGTAAAACAATCTATTATATAGTTTAATTGAAAGCCAAAATCAGCAATTAGAGTAAACAGAATTTTAGGGGTAAAATTGATAATAAGAAAGAAAAATTATTTGATATTTAGATTACGTAAATTTCAGTTTATATAAATTTATCTATTTTAAAGTTTATGGTTTATAATTTATGAGTTAAGATTTTATGTTTTAATTTCTAAGATTTAAAATTAAAATAAGCTAATTTATATAAAATTATATTTTCATGTAATTTCTTATTTTATGAATTATTACTGTACTTTATTTTAGAAAATAATTTATATTTTAGTGATAATTTTCAATTGATAACATATTTTTACATATTAATTTAAAGAAAATATTAAGTGTTTGTATTAAGTTTTAATTATTTTTTATGTATAAGATATTATAAACTTTTATAAATTTATAACATTAATAATTTATTACGTATATATTAAATTTGATCAGGTCATGATGTGACTGGAAAAATATTATTTTATATAAAACATATACTTATCTAAATTTATTAAGAAATGAAAAATAATTTATATTTAAATTTTAGGTAAATTACATATATCGTCATCAAACTTTTAGAGCAATTTCATTTTAGTCACTAAACTTTTAAAAAATGCGTTATAGTCACTGAACTTTTAGTTCGCTTGCAGTATGGTCCCTCACATTACCTTCAATTAGAAGCGTCTGACGTGGTATGTTAGTTTTCATTTTTCCTGGAAAAATATGGGTAAACTAAAACATTCATCACTCAAATTTCTTCTCACTCATATTTTGATTACTAGAGTTTTAAAATTTTCAGTTTAATAACTAAACAGTCAAATTGTTCCTATTTCGGTCCTCTCGAATGACATGTTATACAAATCAAAAACTTTGATTTCAGTACAAATTTTTAAAATAAATTATTTTGATTCGGTTAGGTTCAGATTTTTAAGAAAAATTGATTAACTGATTCAATCAGTTATATACAATATTTGTAAATTTTATCCATTAAAATATCTTATAGTCTAGTGACTTTGATATCCTTCTGATTTTTCAAGGACGTTTTGACTCTGGGTGGGATTACTAGGTGTGAACTCTCAATTTTTGACTTTCTAGTTACTTTTACACTTTTATTACAACCAAATAGTTATTAAATTTACAATATTATCATGTTGTATATTTTAATAAGCAAGGTAAAAAAATCATTACCCGAATCAAATATTCTGATTAACTTATCAATCGATTATCCGATTTAACTGGCACAATATATGATATATAATTGAATAATCTGAATTTAACAATTAACCAAAATATGTTTTTAGGGAATGATTGAACGCGATTTTACACACTCCTAACCATAATAATAAAAAAAACACAAAATCCAATAGGAATTCTGAGGCAACAAATCCAATCTTTACACGTTTTCACCAATTCAATGCTTTGTGTATGTTTAGAAGGTATTGAAAATAATCACTAAAAACCAGCAAAATTATCCACTTAATCCTCAATAGATTCTTTTTTGGGTTATATTGTATTATACATCGGCGTAAAGTTTGAACAACAAAAGCTATTTCTATTATTCATTGCTTTTTTCATTTTCTTTTTCTCGTAACACTCTCTTAACTAAGAAGAATAAATTAAAAATGGGATCGACATTTCTCCTCTCCCGTGATAAAAAGTTATGTCATTCAAGAGTGACAAAAATAGGAACATTCGAAAGTTGAGTTATTAGGTTGAAAGTTTTTAAACTCTAGTGACCAAAATAAGAATGAGAAGAAAGTTAAGTGATGAATGATGTAGTTCACCCATTATTTTATTCATGAAAAATGAAAACTAATGTGCCATGTTAGCAACTTTTAACGGAAAATAACGAGAAAGACCATACTAAAAGCAAACTAAAAGTTTGTGACTATAACGTAAGTTTTAAAAGTTTGGTGACCAAAATAGAAGCGCCATTCAGTGACCATTTGTGTAGTTTACCATTATTAATTTTATTGGATTAAAACTATAATAAAAACAAGGCTTAACTATAGAACAAGTGACTAAACTATGCATATTTTTGCAATAAGTGCCTAAAGTTTTTTGTTGAAATAGGTGCCTCAAGTTTTATTTTTTTTGTCAAAGTGTCGTATTTGACTTTAAATCAAGCTAAAAAATAAAACTTTAGGCGCTTATTTCAGCCAAAAATAAAACTTTAAACACATATTTCAGTCAAAAAATATTTTAAGCACCTATTACAAAAAAAATCATAATTTAGTTACTTATTTTATAGTTAAACCTAAAAATAAAAGTAAAAATATTTATTTTTCCATCATATCAAAAAATAATAAAGTAAGTAAATCTTTTTCGTTCTTCCCCTAAATAAAACGCGGAGGGAAACAACCAAACCCGAAGGATTTCAAGAAGTAAAACTACCCCGAAACTATATTAACATTCTTATTAGGTCGGTTTTTGTCCATGGATCAACATCTCAAGTAAAACTACCCCTAAGCTATATACATCCCTCTTCGATGACAAATGTCCTAAGCCAATAACCGTAATAGATTTATATAACCACGGATCTAAATAAAAACTCTAAACAAATTCTCAATAAAATCACAACAGACTGTTTGATTAATGCATACAGGAGGTGGATAACTTTTAACAAAAACGACAAACCAAGTCCATTCTAATTTCTAACATAAGAATTCACTATAATCAATATACAGTAACCTTTAATATGACAGCCTAACTGTCAAAATCCAATTATTTGATGTAATCTTTTCGTCAAATGAATGTTCGAGCTTACTAGGAAGAAACATACTTGTCGTCAAATGAATGTGATTGTTTTGAATTTCTTTAAGTATTTGTCAATTCTCATCCATTTGGACCATATTACTTTTAAGTTAATGAATTTTGTTTTATATAGATCTTTGTTGAATTTTTAATTAGATGATTAAATATTTGTGGTGTAAATTAATTAAATATTTTTATTTAATATTTAAATAGTGTGACACATTTAAATATCGTTTTAATATTTAATGTATTTTTATTAATATTATATTTATGATATTTATGTGTTATATGTTGGGATTGCATGTTGTTTGGGTATTAATAAGTTAGGAGTTGATGATTTTAATTTTATTCTTTGCTTTTACACATATTAAACGTTTAACATTTTGAAAATTCATAAAAATATTTTAATAGAAAATAAAGACGGTATGCAAATATAAAATATAATTTTTAAAAATATTTAATATAATAATTATATTGACAATATGATAAATATATAATTTTTGTAAATTTTGTATAGTGTAACAAAAATAGTTATATAATTTTTTGTGTAGATATTTTTAATTTACTTTTGTTTAACATATTAAAAAGAAAATAAAAATATAATTTTACATTTTAACAAAATCATAATTTAACATTCTTACTAATATATCAAGTAATATTGCATTATATTCTATGAACCAAGCTCACTGTAAATACTTTGCAGTCACGGAGTTATCCACCCTTGATCTTGAAGGTATGCGCAGCTTCCTAAATCCATCCAAATTCCCGTCACCAGAAAAGAACTTGTTTTTTTCCCAACAAAGCAGACAACTTTTAATCTTAAAACATCTAAACACAAGTGGTTTTAAGCAATCAAACACATAAAAAAAGTAGATTTTTAGCTCTTAATCACGCCTAAGACCCAGATTATGAAATTTAGTCAAAAGGCGATTTTTGAGAGAGACAAATAAAGGAGTGCTACTTGAGAAGAGATAGAGAGTTTCAACAAAGGGCAGATTGGGCAGTTTGAAACAGAGAAAATGGGCAACTTGGGCAAGAGAGAAAAAAACAAAGATAATTTATCCAAAAAAAAAAAACAAAGTGTTAAACAATTTTCATTTCTGTGCTGCTAGTTAATATTACCCCAACGTTCTCATTTCATATATTATTTAAACAAGGGTTTTTCTGTTAGGTTGTTAATGAGAATTAATAAAATTTCTATCATTCATATTAATTTTATTTTTCAATGAAATCCATTGAACGTAATTAATTATCTTCTTAAAATGTATACTTTTATTATTTATGTTTATTTTACTTTTTAATGAAATTTACTCAACATAATTAATTACCCTCCTAAAAGGTTGTATTCTAACAAAAGAGCTTCGTCTTTTTTAAAAACGATTAGAGCTCTATTTCTTCTTCCAGATAATAAGGGATAAGCTTCACCGGAGTTCCTACTTTCTCGACCGGCAAATTCCAGGTTCTAAAGGCTATGTTTGGGGTGTACATTCTGGAGTGAAGTTTTAACTTCTTTGGCACACTTGAACAAGAATCTAAAAATGACTGAATTTACGGTGAGTAGATAAAAATATATTGCTTCAAAACAGTTGTTAACAAAAGAGCGTTCTTGTACTCAATGATGGACTTAAAGGGGGCTGGAGAGAGCGGTCCCTAAAATTTGAAATTTCTATATGATTTAAAAAATTTCTATGTATTTCTTATTAAAAATTTATTTCACTCCCCTAAAATTTTATAAATTCTCCGTAAAAATTTATAGGTTTTCGCCCCCTTAACATAAAGTTTTGCGACCGTCCCTACTTGCACTATATAAAATTATTCCATTTGTTTTATATATGAAATTTTCAGAAATCAAATAATTGACGGCCATAATTTTGCATCAAATCGTTAGGAGAGTAATTAGTGATAAAAGTTTTAGCAGGGTAGTTAATTATATTAAGCAGGGGATAATTGTTAAAATATTATTATTTAGTTTTTTATTTTAAAATTTAGTGTGATTTTCTTATTATTTCATGATCTATGGTGATATTTATCACATCAATAGGATAATTAATGGTTTTTGCTGAAATAACATCAGAGTAACATTAGAAATCCGCATGTAATCTGACCAACTTTCTCTTTATCTGTATGAAGTTGGCATGTAGTCTGACCTACTTCATTTTTTACCGTAAAAAGTGCAATATATCAAAAAAAAAGAACTACAATAGATTCAAATATAATCTTTTCAACAACAATATCCAATAAATGTAGCTCATTAGGTAGAATCCATTGAAATATGAAATAAGCATTAATAATAGGAATTATATTAGTTTTTATTGAAATCCCTTAGGG
This sequence comes from Hibiscus mutabilis, assembly GCA_019671005.1. Lineage (NCBI taxonomy): Eukaryota > Viridiplantae > Streptophyta > Magnoliopsida > Malvales > Malvaceae > Hibiscus > Hibiscus mutabilis. The sequence goes on along the minus strand of CM033747.1, from coordinate 14,091,020 downwards.
TTGTTTATAGCAAAACCTTTTAAACAAATAGTACACGTTCAAAATTATTTATCAAAGTATTCCTAAGTCAAGAGTAAGTCGTTCTCTTTTCTATCTACCTAGTTGTATGTTTTTGTTTTTTTTTGTTAATCGTCAACCTTGATGCTGATCGCCAACCTAGTCGCCTACAGTCGGTAACTCATATTTTTTTATATCTCATTATTGTTTTTCGTTTTTCTTTGATATTTTTTCAAATTTTAATAAGAATTTCTTTATTTTTCTGCTTTGTGGCACGTCTCTATATTATGACACGTTCTATGTTTACCTTTGCAGTCGTTTGGTGCTCATATAGAAATCTTCACGACTAGGGATGGGCATTTCACTCGACCCAAACCTTAAATTTGAATTTTTATTTATAATTTGGTTATTAAAATTAATTTTTTTGCAATTAGGTCCCTAAAATTTAAACTTTTAATAGATCGGCTTGGTTTCAGGTTGAGGTATATAATTTTCGAGTTGGGTCGAGTTTTTTAAAGTATGGGGTCGGGTTTAGGGTAATTATTTTTTGGTCGGGTTTGGATCGATAAAAAACCCAACCCAACTCGTGTCTATCCCTACTCACGACTCTAGTTTCTGACTCTGAATTGTCAGTGATCACATATAGCTTGATCCCCTTTGTGGTTGTTTGTCAATGTAATAAAAACTATGTAGTGGAGCAACATGCAAGTTTACTTGTTTCGCTTACCACTCCTACATCACCTTTTATGTATCTTGTTGGATAGAGACAAGGAAAATTTATAATGGTTGTTGGGTTTCTATGGTCTGAAGGAAAGGTTTCGATGTTCTTTATGCCATTGGTTTTATGTTTTTTTGTTTTATCCGTATGAGTTTTTTTGCTGGGCATAGTCCCCAAATCTCTCGTTACGTTTAGGTGAGTTGTATTTGCTGAACCTTCCATCGCTTCTAATAAAACTCAATTACACTATTCAAAAAAAATTACTTATTAAAATATCACTCATTTGTGTCACGTAATATTAAAATATAATATATTGTAAAAAGACTTTTCATTGTTAAGTAAACTGTTAGGTTAGTTTTGTAATTAGTTAGTTTACTTTTTTTATTTTCTTTATTAGTATATATACTGTACAATATTATTAGAAAACATAATAAGAATTCTATTCATTTTTTCCTAATTCTATCGTATATTTTCTTGCCCTAAATTTCTTTTCCCCAATTCTATTAAAGCTCTTGCCCTAAATTTTATCATGGTATCAGAGCATTTTTTATCTCTCGATCGTCCGATGCAACTCATTTTTTTTTCAAAAATGACGATCCCAATAATGAATACTATATTCATTCGAATGAAAATCTCGCACTGGTGTTGACTTTTGCTTTGCTTAACGACAATAATTACCATGGATGGGCTCATTCAATGAAGATGTCTCTCATCTCCAAGAACAAGTTTCAGTGGATGGTTCGATCAAGGAACCCAAAGATGATGATCCTAAATTCCAGGCCTGGGTTAAGTGCAACAACTTAGATATTTCTTGGCTTCAATGCACAATTAGTCCCGAGATTGGAAAGAGTATAATCTGGATTAACAACGCGTATGAGTTATGGACAAACATTTTTAATCGTTTCAACCAAGGGAATTTGGTTTGATTTTCTAATTTACTGTAAAATTTTTATTCTTTGCAGCAAGGTAATCTCTCAGTCACAGTCTTTCATACTCAATTGAAAGTAGTTTGGGAAGAGATATGTAATCTTAGGCCTTTTTCTGTATGTAAATTTTCTGCTATGAAATATTTAAGCAAGATTTTGTCCTTAGGTATCTTAGAGGGCTAAATGAAAAATTTTGTGTCAAAGTTCCAAATCCTAATGATGAAACCTTTTCTTGCTATAAATAAGGTTTTTGCGATTGTTCTTCAGCATGAGAGGTTTATTAACTCTCTTCTTATTAATAGTGAGTCGAATGTTTTGATGGTAAGAATAGTTCTGATCAGAACAATGGATCTAGACATGATAATAGGTACATTGGTTTTAAAAAAAAATTCAGTAATAATTCTACCAATAAAAGACCTCTATATGTTTATTGTGGATTACATGGGCACACCGTTGATAAGTGTTACAGAAAGCATGACTTTTCACCAGAATATAGACATAAGAATCAACCTAGTAGGTCTAATTAGATTGATTTTTCTAATAATGAGAAATCTTTGAATAATGAACACCTGGTTAGGGAAGAGACTCATTCTGTTAGTTTTACTAAGGAACAATATGAAAGCATTATAAATCTGTTACAAGAAAGGAATAATTATGTTCAGACTTTCATTCACCATTTTAAAGTGAATATGCTTTCTTTTTCTTTTGATTCTGCACCAGCTAAAGAGACAGTACCATTCTTACTTGTTCTAATATTAAGAAAGCTTTTAATTCCTGGATCCTTGATTCTGGAGCAACATGCCATATTATAAATTCTTTAAATTTTTTCACAGACTACCATATTATTCAGAATAAATATGTTAAAATATCAAATAATAAATTTGTTAAAGTTTTACATATAAGGACGGTTCATATTAATCCTTATTTAATTTTTTTTATAACATTTTACATATACCAAATTTTGGTTTTAATCTGCTTTTAGTTTCTCAATTAACCAAGATAGGTTTATATTGTCTAATTTTTTATTCTGATTTATGCTGTATACATGATGCTCATTTTTGAAAGACGATTGGTACTACTAAAGAAATTTAAGGATTATATGAGCTTGAAGTTCAGGATACTGCGCAATAAATTTAGTTTGTAATGTTGTTACTGTTTCTTCTTTAAGTCTTTGACATGCTATATTAGGTCATCCCTCTTTCTAAAGGATGAAATTTTTTTCTCAATTAAATTCTCAAATTCAAATCAGTGTTATTCATGATTGTGATGTATGTTATTTAGCCAAACATAAGAGACTTCCTCTTTCTGTTAGCATTTCTATTTTTGAAAATACTTTTGATCTTGTCCATATGGATGTTTGGGGATCATTTTCTATAAAAAGCATATATGGTCATTCTTATTTTATAACTATTGTTGATGATAAGAGTAGATTTGTGTGAATTTATCCTATGACTCATAAGTTTGATGAGGTTAGAGCCTTAATAATGGAGTTTTATCAAATGATAGAAACACAGTTTTCTAAGAAAATAAAATGCATTTAAACTAATAATGCTAATGTAACACCCACTACTCGGCCTGGTAGAGAAGCGGGTCGGAATGCGTCACCATAAACTGATTCGAAATTTGGAACAATATTTAAAACATTTATTTAGTGTCATAATAGGGTTATTAGGTTGTCTCATTATCGGTTTGTACAATTTAGGGGTCAATTTAAAACATTCTTCAAACTTAAGGACTAAAATGTAAACTTCTCAAATTAGAGGTCCTTGATAGTAATTAAGCTTATCAATGTGTAATTCAACATTCATATATCTTACCTGTAAATTTTCAGTAAATTCAGAGTTCATTATGGTAAGCCTGTACCGAAACGCCATCACCGGAATCGATACGGCTGGGTCTGTAATGGCAGAATTCTTCTGGTTATTCATCAAATTAGCCTACCAAACCTTGTTCAAATGTTATAAAAATTTACCAGCAAGTTATTATCAGCCGTTTCTAATAGCATGCAGGATTTCATGTCATTCCGAGTCTGTTTACTAACATTTTACCTTTTTAGTGCATTATAGGCCGATTTACTAGTTTTTTTTTCTACATTTCACAAACATGCCAAAAGCCAAGTTTTCACCACATTAACCTAGGGGCTAACATACACACACAAAATAGGGCTAATTTAACATGTTCATGCCCTATGCCACCTTACTAGGAGTTTAAAGACAAAATTAGCGTACATAGAGATTTGCTTGGAGTGACTTGCAACTTCTACCACGCGATCAAGCTAGAATTCTTCAAGGTCCTGAAATGCATGAGGCACACTGTATATATATGTATATCAATTCATATTATGTCATAATTTATAAGCATCATCACATTCCTCCCTTGGACAAGGTAATCCATGGATACGTAGATTCCACCGAACACCATAACATATCATATATAGGCCTTAGCCTTGAACCGTAGTTCGAATCCCTTACACAATCCAACTTTTACACCACACGGTCTGCAAGTAATACAACAGTTAAGTTGAGTATCGATCCCACAGAGATTGACTTGGAATTCAATTGCTTTGATTGTTACTTGCCTTGAGAAAAAGTTGTTTGTTTTAAAGTTGGTTTTGGAAATAATTGAAATGAAATAAAAGAAATGAAAGTAAAGTAAGACATTGGCAAGGAAGATGCTTTAATGAATGATGAGCATTGGTAGGGAATGCCTGGTTTTCACTCTATTCATGTCGTGCCAGCCTTCAATAACAACTTGTCTTGGCATTGTTTGCCGAGCAGATTCAAAATTAGCAAAGCCTCTCTCGATGGTCATTGCCCTAAATTGATCATATAAAAACCCTTATATCTCTATAGTGCATGCTTTTAAATAAACCAATTTGATTAAGATCCAATATATAATCCGAAGCAGATTCATTATTAAAAATTGAAACATAAAATAGCGTTCAACGCAAACATCCCCCACCAAATATTAGATTAGTTCATGGTGAGGGATTTAACCAAAAAACCATAAACGTTTTCAAAGTACATCATCATTAAAGATAAGGTAAAACAACTAGAAAAAGAGAATGGGCCGAAGGGGTCTCTCGATGCAGCCCTTCACGACCCAGGCTCTTGGCCAAGTTGGTTGAACTACCCTTCCAAGGTGCAGCCGATCGTCACTCGACTTGCACTCAAACTCCTCACTCGATCACTCTACCTAATTTTTCGTCCTTCAAATGCTTGCTTGGTTGGTGTTTAAATAGGCTATAAAGAAGGGATAAGATGAGCTCCTCATTTGAATTTTAAATGCTGAAAGGATAAGAGATATTCATCTTATCCAAGTTTGAATGAGAGCTGATCAGGCTAGGGCTGACGTCATACTGCCGACACTGCCTTTGCATCCAAGCTTGGCATGAATCTTCCAACCAATCTTGGCATCATCTTATCTGCTATTTTTTCAGAGATTGATCCAATTACTATCTTTTCGGAGCCTGATCTTGTCCTATTTTTTCAGGGTCCAACAGCTTCTTGGCATGGCATCAAATTCACTTCTCTACCAACCGGCGCTTGGCATTGTCTGGTCCATCTGAGCCAACAACACTCGGCATTCTCTCTGGCATTCCTTCCTATGTTTCTTTTCTGAGCCAAATACTATGCCAAAGCTGCAAAATTGCCAACAAAACAACCCTTCACACTGGCATAGACTGAATTCTGAAGTCCTTATGTAAATGCATGGTTTTAACATCCTAATGCAACTAAATGTACCTAAAAACAAGCAAAATCATTGTAATATTGGCATTAAAAATAGTACTTTTGGAGAGGTAACAACCATCAAAAATCGATGTGGTAACCTTACCATACTTACCAAGTGAAGTCCACATATGTATGCTCTACTTGAGCTTCCTTCCATAATGCAATATAATCAAAATATTCAATGCAATCGGGATGACACCTAGCCATTCCCGAGACGCAACTACACTCACCTAGTACTTGGAAGATTCAAGGCTACCGAATAACAATTCCCTTTCCTTTAGAGGAACTTGGTTTGGAGGATGGTGCTAGTGGCTTTTCTTCCACAATTTGTACTAGACCAAAATTAGGGAACCTTACTAGAATTGAAACCATTAATTCAAAAATGGCATTTAAGCTTACTAAATCTTGTAGATTACATTAACTTCATAAAATTGAGTTTCTAACACATGGGTGCAACTTTGACTTTCAAGACTTAAATCTTGAAATTAAACCTCAAGAATTCATGGAATCTTTAAATTGATTGAGGGGTTAAACTTACCAATCCAAGAGTTTTCTATTGATATTTAGAAATCAAAGAAACGTCGAGGGTTGAAGTAAGGTGCTTGCTTGAGCTTGAGCTTGAAGATGACAATAGAGGTGTGAGCTTAAATTTAAGAAAAGATGTAGACAATAGAAATAGGAGTTCTCGGTGGAAGCAAAGAAATATGAAATGAGTTTCAAAGTGTTTGAAACTTATTTATGGCCTATGTAGATTAATGGCGGGATAGAAAACTTATTATTTTATTTCCAAATTATCAAGTCTACAATTTCAAGACAACCAACCATCATCTTATCACTTTCAACCACTCACATGGTCTCCATCAATAATAGGTAAGCTATATAAATGATTTCCATCTTCGACATTTAAGATAGCAATAATAGCTATCCACTCCATGATATCTTGTTCCAAATTTTCATAAGGAGTTCACGTGGGTTTGTCTAAGCAAGGAGATGTCTCACATCTCAAAATGGTAGAATTACGAGGATAATCCCTCAACTTTCCAAAGTTTGCACTTTTGCCTCCAAACTTTTAATTTAGTCACTAAAATGACTTTCAATTCTCCCAAAAGGTTCAACGTCATCAATTAGGCTCAATTAGAATCCATTACATCAAAACTGAGTGCAAGGCTTGAGCTAATTCATCAATTGGACAAATCTGATATAAAATTTCCGATCACCAGAACCTAATTTAGTCTAGACCGGTTTTTGGGTGTGACAGCTAAGGAATTTTTTATGGTTGTTTTCTTCAAAAATAAAGGCATTATTCATCAAAATTTACGTACACACACCACAACAGAATAGTATAGTTGAAAGGAAGCATCAACATATTCTTGTTATTGCTAGAACATTAAGAATCCAAGTAATTTGCCTTCATTTTTTTTGGATTGACTGTGTTTTACATTCTGCTTTTCTTATTAACGTTACTCTTACACCTGTTCTTAACAATAAGACACCTTTTGAGGTTTTATTTCATCAAAAACAAAAGTTTGATAATCTGAAGAAGAAAAAAATTCTTGCCCTGCATATGTTTTGATAGTGTCTAAACCTAAGACTAAAATACATCCTAGGGCCAACAAATGTATCTTTCTTGGATATCCTAAGAACATTAAAGGGTATAGATTATTTAGTTTGGAAACAAAAAATATTTTTATCTCTCGTAATGTCATTTTTCAAAACATCCTTTTCGAAAATTTTCTCTTTCTCCTTCTAATAATAATATAATTTTGCCAACTTGTGACAATAGTAATATGTTAGATGATTCATTATTTACTATACAACAAGCTACTAATAGTAATGCTTTTGAATCTCCTATAAAATCTAATGACCCTCGTGAAGATACTGATTTAGGGAATACAAATATTTTAAATTCTGGTAATAATATGAATGTTGCCATAAAAAGTTATGTTTCTGTTTTACTTTCTTCACATCAACAGAGCACTTCTATTCAATCGAGGCCCTTCAGGAATGTTCATCTGCCACAGAAGTATAAGGATTATCATGTGACTATGCTAAAATCAAGAAAATCTCCTCATACTATTGCACAGGTTTTATCTTATAACAATATTTCTTCTAAATATCAATCTTAGATCAATAATGTTATCATTTTGAAAGAATCAAAATCTTATAAAAAGCTATCATGCATGATTGTTGAAAAAATGCTATGAATGAGAAAATTAGTGCTTTAGAGAACAATAATACATGGAATTTAGTTCCCCTTCCTCCTGGTAAACAAACTATAGGATGCAAATGAGTTTATAAAACAAAGCTTAAATCTGATAACTCATTGGAAAGATATAAGGCTAGGCTTATGGCAAAAAGGGTATACTCAACAACTAGGAGTTGATTTTCTTAACACCTTTGGTCCAGTAGCTAAAATTACCACTATTAGAACTTTAATGGTTGTTGCTAGGGATGGCCATTTAACCCATTTCTGACAGGTTCTGACCCGACCCGATCTTATAGGGTCAGATTTTTTTAAAGAAAATTTCAAGTTCGGATCAGGTTCAGGTCTGATTCTTTGAGGATGAGATTGGGTTGGGTTGGGTCGGGTTTGGGTTAGGGTTAAAGGTGAAAAATACCCTACCCTAAACGACCCGAAATAATAGATTAATTTTATTCTAAATATTTAGGTATAATTGCTACAATATCCCTCTATTTATATATATATTTCAATTATCTCCTTATTTTGTCTAATAAAAATAGAATAATTATTATAATACCCCCTCTATATTTTTATTTTTTTCAATTACCTCCCTATTTTATCAAACAAGAATGAGAGTTAATAATTTTTATTTTATGTCGTGCCGGGTTGGGTTGGGTTTTTTACTCTAGAATTTAGGTTCAGGTCGGGTCGGGTGGAACATCATAAAATGTTGGGTCGGGTCAAATTTGGATGGAGGTGTTAAATTTTTGGGTCAGATGCGGATCGACCATAAAACCCTAACCAACCCGACTCATGGCCACCTCTAGCTGTTGTTACTGCTAAAAATTAAAAATTATAACAATTAGACATTAATAATGCTTTTCTTCATGATTTTTTACAAGAAGAAGCTTATATGCAATTACCTCATGTTTTGTTAGTCCTAAACCTGGTTTAGTATGCAAACTTGATAAGAGTTTGTATGGTTTAAAACAAGCTAGTAGACAATAAAATAAAAGATTGATTACTGTTCTAATCAAACAAGGTTTTAAACAGGCTTCTTTTAATAATTCTTTATTTGTTAAAGGATTAAGATGTGATTTTATTGTTTTGGTTATCTATGTTGATGACATTGTGCTTGCTAGTCCTAGTACACATGAAATAGATTTCATAAAACAGTTTCTTCATAATACTTTCAAAATAAAAGATTTAGGGGATTTGAAATATTTGTTAGGTTTTGAATTTGTTAAATCTTCTAAAGGAATTAATCTTTGTCAAAGAAAATATGCGTTGAAAATTTTAGAGAAATCTAATTTTTTAGAATCTAAACCAGCATCTACTCTCATTGTTGCTACTAATAAGATTTTTAAAAACTGAAAGAACAATGTTATCTGATATCACTTCATATAGAAGGCTTATAGGAAAGTTGTTATATCTTACTAATACTAAGTCAGATATTGCTTTTGCTGTCCAACAACTCTCTCAATATATAGATGCTCTTAAAGATGTTCATATGAGTGCTGCACATAGGGTGGGTGCTTCGGTTTTTAAAAGAAACACTTGGTCAAGACTTTTTCTTTCTTGCTAATAGCACTTTTAAATTTAATACTTTTTTTACTTTGACTGAGCTTCATGTCCAGATTTAAGAAGGTCAACTGCAGGATTTTGTGTTTTTTTAGGAACAGTCTTAATTTTCTAAAAATCCAAGAAACAAAAAACTATCTCTAAATCATTCAGTGAAGCTGAATTTAGAGCTTTGGCCACACTTACTTGTAAAATACAATGGCTAAATTTTTTTCTCTTTGACTTGCAAATTGAATCTTCTGCTACTAATTTTTTGTGATAATTTATCTGCTATTAAAATTGTAAAAAATCTAGTACAACATAAAAGAATAAAACACATTTTTTGGGCCGCGCTTTTCGTCAGTGTGATATGATCGGTCATTTTTTCTATTCTTTAATTAAAATGAATAGGCACATCTTGGCAGACACATTTTCCCCAAAATTGAATTTCTTTTTTAGGAATGTGCCCTTAGATACCCGCGCTTTTCGCGATATTTTTTTATGTTTTGGAAAGCACTTTTAGTTTACCGCGCTTTTCGCATAAAAATATTAAATATACTAAAAGCGCGTTCCAGTACCGACGCTAAAATATTTTTTTATTTTTCAAATTATTGCTAGAAAAATATATAAAGCAAAAATATACTAAAACCACTTTTAATTAGGGGTGTTCATTACATGGTACCCAGTTTTTCGGGTACTTGAAATACTGAATATCCGATTTCTCAGGTACCTAAAGTATCGGGTATCCAGTTTTTCAGGTAATACATTTGTCGGCCCGTGTCCCGGCCTGTGACTAGCGGGTACTTGTTATTTGGGTACCTGTGAAATTCGAATACCTGTAAAATTAGGTACGGAGTACCCGGTTTATATATATTTTTATTTTTTAATTCAAAAGTAAAAAATCATATAGTAATACATAAAATTTATAATATGTAATTTAAATATAAAAATTAATAATTTAAAGTTAATTTTAAATGAGAAACAATCACTCAAATATTAGTGCTCTTTTTGTTCGAAAGAAAATAATGGTGCTCTTAACAAGCTTTTAGAAATTTTAAACTATAGTTGAGTCATTATACAATAAATATTGTAATAGCAGTAAAAAAATATATATCTAACAATTCTAAAAACAAAAAAGAACTGTAAGAATAAATGTTTTACAGGTTTGATTATGGTTTCGAATTAGCTCTTCATTATCTTTAGTTTTTTCTCGACGCTTTTGCTTTCTTCCCATTAATTTCTCAATATATTAAAATTTATTGAAATAAGATATTAAAATATTAATTTCGATTGTAATTTTTTTCTTTCGAATTTCAAATTGATAAATTAATACAAATATTTTTAAAAAATTTTAAAACTTGAAAGTACATAATACAAACATAGAAAGAATTTAAGGATTTAAATTTAGTTTTAGGGTAAAAATATTAAGGAACCTGAAATAAAAATATAATTTAAAATTTTAAAATAATATATATTAAAAGTATCGGATCGAGTTGGGTACTCGGTTACAAAAAATTTTCAGCCCAGACCCGGCCCAACTACCCAGGAAAATTCTCAGGTCGAGTATTCGGCCCGGTCAAGTAACTTTTTTAGAAAAATGCTCACTTTTTAAGATTCGGGTCGGCGGGTCAACGGGTCGGGTATTTTTGAACACCCCTACCCTTAACTAAGGGTGTCACATGGCACCCAAAAATTTTGGAGAATTTTTTTATCCTATAAATTTAATATAAAATAATGTTAAAAATAAAATTACTACAACTTTAAATGAATATTGGCATCCCTTCAAAAAAATTGATACATACCCATTAATTTTCCTACCTATTTAAAAAATTCATTCATAAAAATTCAAATTTTGGCACCCAAAAAATTCTGCCACGCTCGACGAGCACCGATGAGCGCTATTAATCTAATTTATAAAGATTTAAAATCTAAGGGACTCATCGTATAATTATATTTTTTAAAAAATCAAAAAGTAAATTAATTAAAATTCCTTTTTTATTTTTAATTTTCTTTTAAACATTATTAGATCAAAATATCTATCCCCAAATCACAAAACCCTAGTTTATTTTTCTTTTAAATTAACTTCGTCGTCGCCGCTGTCACCACCGCCGACCACATCCACACCGACCGTCTATCGCCGCCATTGAACCTGCCGTCATTCCCTACCGTTTTTGCAAGAAGGTAATTTATCCCCAATTCCCCCATTCGCACCCTAAATAAATTTTATTCGATTTAGGGGTTTTGCCGCCAATCGCCACCGTCTCTGGAAACTCGTCGGCATCCCTATCCATTCGGCCACCCAATTCCAGCATCCCGCTAAACCGATATCCCCAATTTCAGTATCCCCTAATCCCTTAATTCCCAAATCCTAACCATAACCCTAACCCTAATTTTTGAATTTAGGCCAATGTAGAACCCTAATTCCCAAATTGAGTGCCCTAATTCCCATTTTAGAACCTCAATTACTGTAATAGCACCCTAATTTTAATGTTAGAACCCTAAATCCCATGTCCAATGACGAATTCCTAAATCAAAATCAGTCAGTCGTACCGGTACGGTGGTTCGAGCGTACCGGTACGCGGATTTACCCGTACCGGTACTGGATGTGTACAGGTATGTAAATTGGCTACTAGAATTTAATTCCAAACAGCGCTTACCGGTATGCTTTAAACACAGTACCAGTACGGTCTGTTTGATTCTTCAATTTTCTTTGTTTAAGTTCAATGCATGCATGCTTAGAGTTTCTTTTTAACGTAGATGATGGATCTGAACTTAACGCCTACAAAACAAGTTAAGATGATGGAGCGTACGCGTCATATCGACATGTGTTCAAAGGAGACAAACAACGAGGTACATTCATTATAATTAACTGAAATTTCAATAATAGTGTTGAATTTTGTTTTGTTATGATTATTATATAATTTTTGTTTTATTTTATATACATATAGGAAAAAGATGAAGTTGTACATGAGGAAAACATTAGAACTCCTTATCAAAGTGATCTCAAGTTCAAGACACTCATTCATTCGATGCAAAATATTGAAAAGGAATTTGTTAAAATGAATGGTCATTTTGAAAAATACAATGGTCAATTTGAGAAATTAAATTGCCACTTTGAAAAATTAGTGACCATATTAACTCCGAGTAATGTTAAAAGTTCAATTCAAGATGGTTATTCAGTAAAAGGATAAGTTATACATAGTTAATCATTGAAGGAGGATCCTTTAAATAATAGTTCAGAAGAGACTAATTTATATATGGGTCCATTGAAATATGAGAGTTTAGAAAATAAATCACAGAAGGAAGAAGGATTAAGTGTCGCATCATTGAAGGAAGAAACCGAGAGTGGTATTAAAAAACCGAGTTTGTCTCCATTTATTAATTGTGATACTGATTATTCTTCTCCCTCATTATAACCTATTGGTAAAAAAAAACTTAAAGTTAATTCTGAAGACAACATCAAGACTGACACAGATGGTCTCCCAAAAATTCCTAGCGAGGTTTTAACTTTCAATTTAGTCCCTATTGATTTCCTAGTCAAATAGTTACATTGAAGGAAACTCAAATAATTAAAAATGTGACATAAAATGTGTAACGGTCCTAAGGCATTGTCAAAGAGTAAAGACTCTCAACAGAAAAAGAGTGTGAGATGTTCGACTGCACGTTCTGATTTTACTGATGATTTGAAGTCGAAAGATATGACATCAAAAAAAAGAGATCGAACTTCTAAAGTAAATACAAAGGTATGTATAAATCATTTTTTATTGTTTATATTTCATCTTATACTGTTATATTATTTGTTTGCTTAAAAATAATATTTTCCATATGATATATAGATATAGGAAAAGATCACAAAATTTCATGATACTTGAGAAACATCAAAGGTTGAAAGTACTAAAAAAATGAGGTAGTAACTTGATGAAAAAATATAAATTTTTTGTAGTAGGGTGAAAATTTGAAAGAAATATAGTGCAAATATTTTATTTGAATTAAATGTATGATAAATTTATTTTTTATTGTGCAGGTTGAAAAAGAAAACAAGCCCAATGATGTTAAGATTGAACCAGGATTGCAAGATTTATTCACAGAAGCTAAAATCAAATGTAACAAAAGAAAGGTGTAAACTATAAACACATTTTATTTACATTGAATTTTCATGTTATTTCCATTTTTAATAGTTAAATGTTTTTTTATGCAGGGTAAATTTGAGGCATATGATTTGTGGGCACAAAGTAACAAAGAAATTGGTATGATAACTGATGCATACAAGCAATATTTGGAGTACTTAACGCCTGAAGAACGCAGAATTTGTATGAATGTTGCTACTTGGAATAACATGTAAAGGATTTGTATATTTGATAATTGATAATGTTTACAATTAACCTATATATAGGCTTACAAATGAAAATACAAGGATAAGGGAAATCAAATATTAAATACAAATCAAATATTTAAATACAAGATAAGATTGAGATAGAGATAGGATAAGATGGGATTTGAATAAGATTTGACTAAGATTTATCTCATGGATTTGGATGAGATAAAAGTTATCTCATCTTATCTTTATCCTTAACACGCCCTCGCAAGATAGAGGATCCATCAGAGACTCTAATCTTGGATCAAAAATGAATGAAGAGATTACAACCAAGCAATTTGGTGAGCGTATCCGCAATCTGATCTTTGGAGGGAATGTGTTGAACAAGAGTCTTTGGCTATATTGTGGAAGGCAAAGGATGACATGTAGTAATATTAACAAATAAAGGACCAAAGTACCTTGGATTTGACCGGCGAATCCACTATTGCGAAGGATCATGTTTTGGCATGTCAGGGGAGACAACTTGTTGTGGCAAGTCAGATGTGACATCTTGTTGTGGCAGATCAGCTAAGGGAACTGGTGTGGCAATGGAATAATCAGGTTGTCGTGGCAGGTTACACAAGGGAACTAGTGTGGCAATGGAGTCATCAGGTTCCTGTGGCATATTTGACAATGAAGCATCAAGTTGTTGTGGAATAAGAGGCAATGAAGCATTGAGTTGCCATGGTATAGTAGGCAATGAAGCATTGGGTTGTTGTGGCATAGGGAGGACACGTCATGTAGCAAAAGGGAATATGTGAGAAACAAATCGAACATGGCGAGAGACATAAATTCTGTTAGTGGTCGGCTCCAGGCATTTATAAGCAGACGACGTCACATGGTATCCAAAGAAAACACATTCAGCGGGCTGTGGCTCAAGTTTATGTTTCGTGTATGGTCTCAGCCAAGGAAAGCACAAACACCCGAATGGTTGAAGCTTGTCATAATTCGGTGCTTGTTGATGAAGCAAAAAGTAAGGCGACATATTATCCAGTACCGGTGTTGGCATCCGATTAATGAGATAGACAGCTGCCTGAAAAGTATGAGGCTAGTACTCTATGGGCAAAGATGCAAAGTGAAGTAGAGAAAGTCTAGTTTCCACTATGTGACGATGTCTTCATTCAGTAGTCCCGTTGTGTTTCGGAGTATGAGGCGGTGAAGTAAAGTGGGAAATACCTTTCAAATTCAAAGTGGGCAAGAGCTTAACAAACTCACCTCCATTGTCAGAGAATAGAGACACAATGGTCTGATGGAAAAAGTATTCAACAAGCCTTTTAAACTGAGGAAATATGGCCGCAACATCATATTTCTTCTTCATCGGGTATAACCAAACATACTTGGTAAAATGATCAACAAATACCACATAATAGGAATATCCATCATAAGACATATGTTTAGTGCTCCAAACATCAGAATAAAGTAATTCAAGAGGACGAGAGCTTGGCATAGTGTTTTGACCAAATGGCAATTTATGACTTTTATGAACAAGACAGGAAGAACAATGAAATTTTGTCAAACTAGATGCGTCATAAGATATACTACAAGTGCGTAATATATAAGCTGAGATTTTATTGGATGGATGACCAAATTTATGATGCAGTTGATGTACGGACAAACAATGGATAGAGTTGATTGGGGATAAAAGGATCTTAGAGCATAGTAGATACCACCGATTTTACTGCCTCGAAGAAGAGAGGTTCTCATGAGTCGGTCGTTAACAAGAAAATAAGTGTAAAAGAATTCAATAGACACATGATTAGTTTGACATAATTTATAAACCAACACCAAATTTGTATTTAACTGAGGAACACATAAGACATTTGTGAGAGAAAGGGGCTTGGTAACCGTGGGAACAGTGCATCGGCCAACATGAGATATAGATAGGGAGTTACCATTACCCAAATGAATTGTATCAGGACCATCATAAGATGAGATATCCTGAAGAGGTGCAGTGGTCATTGTAGTGTGATGCGAGGAACCACTATCAGACATCCAAGGAACAAGATCTAATGGAGAAAGATCAGTAGCAGTGTTGACAACAGGTGAATCAAATGGTGGCTGCTGATAAAAGTTGTTATTGTAAAGAAATCGAACAAGCTTACGGCAATCCCGAACAATATGCCCTGGCAAATTGTAGAACTTACACACAACATCCTGTCGTCTAGAATGACTGGATTGAGGAATAGGACTACGGCCGCCACCAAAAACCGAATGACCAGAGCGACCACCCTTCCCTCAAGAGTGGTTGTTGGAATAACAATGATTTGAATTCGCTCACTGCATAGAATATGTCGTGACAAGAAGTGTGGTTTGTTCATTTTCTTGAAGAAGTCTCTCATGATCAGTTAAGATTTCATACAACTTAAGCATGGTTTTCCATGTGTTACGCACACGAAGGGCAGCAACTATTGGACGATAATCATCGCCTAATTGATTTACAATAGAAATCAGGAGATCAGCATCGGAGACAGGATAGTTTGCCAAAGCAAGATCAGAGGCAATATCATGCATGTCCTTTATGTACTCGGTGATAGACCTAGAGCCACGTGGATTGCGAGCCAGTTTGGATTTGAGAGCAAAGATGCGACCAGGAGATGCTCGAACATAACTTGTGGCTAGAGTATCCTATGCAATTTTGGCGGTGACAGCTAATGAAATAAGTGGTTGAACTTGATCATCACAACTGCTAAGAATTTGATCCTGACGATACCATCGTAGATATTCAAGATTGGCAATTGTTGCCGCGACATCGGTAAACTAAGATGGGGAAGGCTGTGAACCATCAATATAACCGAGTAGCCTAAAACCAATAAGAGTAGCCTCCACTTGGCGTCGCCAAACAGGAAAGTTGGCAGACGTAAGCTTGATTGGGAAGTTGGTTGGTGCATTAAGATGCACAAGATCATTGGAAGTAGAAGACAGAGCCATGAAAGGAGATACAGTTTAAAGAAGAGCGAAAATGAGAAGGAAAATGAGTAGATAAATTCTACTTGGCTCTGATTACCATGTAAAGGATTTGTATATTTTATAATTGATAATGTTTACAATTGACCTATATATAGGCTTACAAATGAAGATACAATGATAAGAGAAATCAAATATTAAATACAAATCAAATTTTAAAACTTAAAAGTACATAATACAAGCATAGAAAGAATTTAGGGATTTAAATTTAGTTTTAGGGTGAAAATATTAAGGAAACCAAAATAAAAATATAATTTAAAATTTTAAAAAATATATATTAAAAGTATCGGGTCGAATTGGGTACCCGGTTACAAAAATATTTCGGCCCAGACCCGGCCCAACTACCCAGGAAAATTCTCATGTCGGGTACCCGGCCCGGTCGAGTAATTTTTTTAGAAAAATACTCGCTTTTTAAGGTTCGAGTCGGCTATTTTTGAACACCCCTACCCGTAACTAAGGGGTGTCACATGGCACCCAAAAATTTTGGAGAATTTTTTTATCCTATAAATTTAATATAAAATAATGTTAAAAATAAAATTACTATAAATTTAAATGAATATTGGCATCCCTTCAAAAAAAATTGATACCCTTCAAAGGAAATTCGATAGCATTATATTTTCCTACCTACTTAAAAAAATTCATTCATAAAAATTCAAATTTTGGCACCCAAACTAAATTTTCTAACTCTGCTTCTTATTATATCAACATAAAAAACGTGTTTAACGCCTTTAAAAATTTATTGTTTTAATTAACATTTCTTTTAAAAAGGTAATTTATTTAAAAATATTAAATTTGTAATAATGACTAATTAATTTCCCTGAATTTATTTTCTTTATTTACTAATTCAATTAATTACTGGATAACATCCAGCGAACTTAAAAATCAAAATATGGTATCTATAACCACTTACCATATAGACAAAATTCAAGCAAGACAAGAGTCAGGGAAGACAGTGTATTTATATGTCAGATTATTACAGCACAACCCTCACCAACTCCAAAATTCTCATCTCGTTTTCTTTCATATGAATCCCACCATGAATACCCAAACCCAAACCTTCAACCATCTCCTTCCGATAGACTTCGCCAATGTCTCTACACTGCCCGACTCTCATGCATGGTCGCCAACAAGTTCACCTTTAGACGATCGGTGTAACCTCCCGACCAACGATGACAAACCATTGCTGCCCGTCATCGATATCGGCAAGCCGGATGCGTACGAGCTCGTGAGACATGCTTGCGAGGAATGGGGAGCGTTTCAAGTCATCAACCATGGTGTTCCCTTGAGTTTGTTTTCTGAAACCGTGTTCCAAGCACGGCGGCTGTTCTCGCTGTCCATGGAAAAGAAGCATCTCGTTGCACGAGCACCGTCGGGAACCGCCGGATATGGCTCACACCGTATCTCCGCCTTCTTTCCTAAGTTGATGTGGACGGAGGGTTACCGCATGATGGGGTCCCCAGTGGAACATGCTCGCAAACTTTGGCCTCAAGATCATGCCAAATTCTGGTACGAGCGTTACTTTGCATGGGATAATCCATTTGTCTCTTAACAATTTGTCTTGTATTCTTTCAATTTTCTGTTTCTAGAATCGCTCGCTTTTTTTAGGGGTGGCAAACTGATAATTCAATTCAGCTTTGGTTTAGGTTATTTTAATTTAAAACATATAAAGTTTGATATCATTCAATTCAAATTCAGTTTTAATTCAATTTTAATTCATATCTATAGTGATCTTTAGTCATAACTTTCTGCTTGTCTGCTAGCCTAGGTAATAGTAACATCCCCAGGGCTTCTCTTCTTCGACATCTGTTCCCACGCCTTTTTTATTTTACTCTCTTAGATCTTTTATTTCACTCAGATAGTATTATAAAATCGTGTCGAAAAAGAAATGAATGCATTTTCATACTATTAAGATAAGAAAGTAAAAAATAATAATAATTAGAATTTGATTTGGGTGTATCGGTTGATATCGGGTTGGTTATTTTCAGTTTGGGTCAATTATGGGTTTATGGGAGATAGGCTGGTTTTAATCGAGCTTTTAGGTCGAGTCATTTTTTACATGCTATATATGACTTTCTAAAGCCAATATATTTAACTTTTTGTTGAGTTGTGCGATAGTTCACATTTCATCTTTCTTTATTTCTTTTAATATATTTTCTTTATTTCTGGTTGTCTTCGGTTTAAGTTGCTTTTGGTTCAGGTTCTGTTGAAAATTGGTTCGGGTCATTTCGTTCAACAAAAATTCGGGTCGGTTTTGATTTGATTCGATTTATTTTTAGTTTCGGGTCATCATATTTGGGTCGATATTGGGTCTCAGGTTTGGTAAATCGATTCGGGTCTAGCTTTTTCTATCTCTTTCACATCATTTGTTGGTGGTTTTGGTGCAGCGAGGTTATGGAACAATGGCAGGCGGAGATGAAAACATTGACCGAGAGAATAGTGGCAATGATGTTTGGCTCATTGGGTTTAACCAATGAAGAAGATATGCAATGGTTTGAATCCCAAAATGGGTGTGACCGGACCCTGTGTGTGCTTCAACTGAACTCCTACCCCGTGTGTCCCGACCCTGACCGAGCCATTGGGTTAGCTCCTCACACGGACTCGTCCCTCATCACTTTGCTAGACCAGGGCAACATCGGTGGCCTCCAAGTTTATAAAGATGGTGAGGGGTGGGTCTCTGTTGAGCCAATCGAGGGAGCTGTGGTGGTCAATGTGGGTGATTTGATGCAAGTTGTCTCTAATGGGAGGTTTAAGTCCGTGTTGCATCGTGCGGTAGTGAATAAGACACACCACCGCTTGTCGACCGCCTTCTTTTATGGGCCGCCGTGGGATGTCAAGGTCTCGCCGTTGAGAAAGTTGGTTGATTCTGATCATCCACAGCTGTATCGGTCGTTGATGTGGAAGGAGTATCTTCAAATCAAGAAGAACGAGATTAGTGGGGCGCTTGAGTCAATTCGTCTCTAAAATTTAGATAAAAAAAGGAAGGCAATAATATGTGATATGGTACTATACATGAAATGTTTCAGTTTGATGGAGAAATAAAATGGTTGAAGCATTGCAAACTGTGGAGTTGTTAAGTTTTCATTATGAGGATTTTTATAATTCTATGAGACGTTTTAGATTGTTGTTCTTGTAGTGGACATGTTGGTTGAATCAGAATCTAATCTAATAAAATAGAAAAAAAACATCAACCAAATAGAACTTCAATTAATATTGTTTGTGTTATGCCTAAATTATGCGACACCAAACAAAGGGAGATGGAGAGGAAGACTAAGGTGATTAGAGGTAGAGACGATAATGGGGTACGGTCGAGGACGGTTTTGCATTTTTACTACGCCCCCAACACTTTTTTAGGTTGATATAAGAGATACCCAATTTTACTTTTGTTCTACTTTTGTATTAGGACTTCAATATTTTGTGCACTTTGAATCTCATGTAAAAGTCTATTGTAACAAGTACAAAGTTATCTGAAAGTTACATGTTTAAGCATTTTTTTTTATTTATTGATTAGTGTCACTAGTAATTTACAGGCTTTAATTACCTGTCACTGGTAATTTGCTCCTTTTTCATTACTTAATGTCTGACCTTAAATTTGGTTCTGACAGCACTAATTTACTCTTGTTATACTTGCATTTAAGTTGTTGAGTTGTGAAAAAAATTCTGTTATATATAGGATGAAAATTGCTTATGACATAGAGTTTCTTATGGACTGACTGCACAATTTTGTGAACATTTATGCTTATGCTTATGTTTTTTTTTTTTTTTTGCATAAAGCTCATGTTTTATTTGCCACTCCAATCTTCCTGGTCTATTTGCTTCCTTAATCTGTTATTTTTATTATCTTTTTTATAATGAGTTTGTTTTATATCTATGTATCTCCATATTGTAAATGTTACATTATCCTTGATAATTGCTTCAAATGAGATCTGTTTAATTTGTCGGCTTGTTTTTTTATTCATTTGAACTCTCTAGTAGGTAAGCTGGAAATCTGTTGTAATGATATTTTTTTTAGATTAATTTTTCATAATATTGTAAAATGAAAATTAGAATGTCTGCAAAGTCAAATGAATGTCAAATGAAAATTAGCTTGTTTTCTTTTTTTTTATAATGAATTTGTTTTATATCTACGTTGATAGTGGATTATACGCTTCTGTCATTCTTGGAGGTAGGTAAGACCGAACCACGTTGATAGTGGATTATACGCTTCTGTCATTCTTGGAGGTAGGTAAGACCGAACCATGTTAAGCCCCATCTCTCTTCCATGCTTTATTTTATGTTATTATCGCTTTGATTAATTTTCGCATACAAATTCCTAACAAACAATGATTAACTAACTTTAAAAATTGAATGTTATTTTTTAATTTCAGAATTAAAATTAGTTTAAAATTTGATAAGTAAATGTAAACTTGGATGAAAGTAAGAGCATAATGTTTCCAAAGCCCTACAAAATGGACAAGGATGAAACTTCTATAATTGTATGTAGACATGCATGCAAGTTTGTATTGGAAAGAAACTGAACCTATCGAAATATTACGAAAATACAATTGATGTTCTTTTTCGTCGGATAATATAAAATGCATTTAAGATAAGCAAAAATATATAAAAAAAAATGTATCAACGGACAACACAATCAACCGATAGCAATTATAACGGCACAAACAATTATAAAATGGGAACAATTTTTGTGTGCAAAATCAGGCTAATTCATAGGGGTGAGGTAGGCTTAGGGTGAGATTAAAATGGAGCGGATTTACATAAATTTTTATTAAATTGGTAAGGACACAAATCCTTATAATCTACACAAATTCTTACCCAAATAGTAAGAATTTAGGTTATAATATAAGAAGCTACACAAATTATTACGTAAGGCAAAATCTATACAAATTCCTGCTAAGTTAAGAATTAATGTAGTTGCACAAATTCTCACAAAAAATGGTAAGAATTTATGCAGTTACACAATTTCTTCCACATTCCTACACAAATTCTTACAAAATAATAAGAATTTATGTAGTTACACAAATTATGCCTCATTTTAGTCTCACCCTAATTCGCTTTATTTTAGAATTTCTCAAAAAATCCCTTTGAAAGAAAAGGGTAAAAAATATGGGATTTGAGCAGGGACGGAGCTACAATTTAAGGTCAAAATATAAATGTTTGAAAATAGAAACAAATTCATATATAATTTAATTTTTTATAAAAAAATTATAAAAAATAGGTATGTTTTTTTTTTTTTGCAAGATAATCTTGCTTGCTTTCATTGTTTTTGGTTTGAACTTAAAACCATTGATTTTTTATGCATTCAAACAGGAGATTTGTTATTAATTATGCGTATTTCTATGATTTCCTCTCCTTCTGCTTGTGCTCTTGTTTGTTGCTGAAATTGTTAGATCATAATATTATAAATTGTTTATGTTGCAAAATTGTAAGAATCTAAGACAGTAAAAGAAATTAAATACTATTTAAATAAATTAAATAAATAGAGAAACATAATTAAAAAAGATAAACTTAGATTTGAATGGAAAGGAAGAAAATGTGTTGAGGCCTGCAGCTACGCATTTTCCTTAAGACAGATTTTGACCACTCTGAAGTGCTTGAGTTCGTCGGTCGTCAGTCTCCCAAGATACAATAACAAGATAATCTTCGACAGTAGCACAAACTGAAGAGATCACGAACTATTCTCTTGACTTTGCCTATCATCGGAAAATACTGGAGGAGAAGAAATGTTTTTGAGTTGTGTTTTGAAACTGAAGAGAGACATGGTATTTATAGGGGAATGGAGGAAGAAAAATATAGAAAACAAATATTTTGTATTAATGGCCATTGACTCTCTGTCTGATTTAATTCGGAAATAGTCAGTTAATACCTTATTAAAATGGATATATTTTCGTGAATTGCAGCTATTATTACCTTTTAATATTCGAATTTAATGAAAAACCAGAAAATATCCTATTAAATTCGGAATATTTAAAAATATATGTCATTTATAAGAAAAAATTAATTCGAAGTGGGTAAAATATTCGCAGGTCCATGAAAGGCCCAATCGGTCTGAACATTCGCGTCGAATGAGTTTGACGAGCTTCGATTTGCTTCCTGTAATCACTCATTTTTATCTGGGTTTTAGTATTATTATTATTATTATTATTTTAATAGTAATATTAATAATATAAAAATAATAAAAAATAAAAGTAATATATAATAATAATTAAAAAAGCAAAAAGTAAAAAAAGGAAGGGAGTGGACGCAAGACATCCACGTCACCCCCAAATTGCCTATAAAAGGCAGTGGGGAGGGGGGCAATTGGAAGTATGAACCGGCAATGGCACACCCAAAATTATGGGGAGCCAAGGCAACCCCGAGCATGGGTTGCCAGGGGCCTAGGGCAGTGCCCTTAGCCCCAATTGATTTAATTTAGAATTTGATTGAGGCTCTTTTTGTGGTCCGATTTAGTTAATTTTTGGGTCATGACGAGATGGTACAGAGATTTTAGTGGGGGCCGGTCAAAGTTTTTATCCGAGTTTTTAGGGGTAAAAAATTAATCTTTATCTTTATCTTTGTATTTATTTTATTTTAATAGGGTTATCTATAGTTTTTGTATTTATTTAATATTAGTATGTTTTTATATGTTTTTTGTATACTGTATTAGATTTAATACATGGTTTATATATCATGATATATTAATATATATGTTAATTTCTTTTATTTTAATGCATTTAAAATTGGACATATAAACTCGTTTGTCTAAGTGAGGAGAAAATGCTATTGCTTTTGAGGGGATATTGTTTCTCCGTATGAGCCTAGCAAGTACCCTCGGGGCTCGTATACCCTATGTTTTCGTGAGAATATTGTTTCCCCGTATGGACATAGAGGAATGGGTCCCCCTAAATTAAACCCGGTTGAAAGAAGCCTGTAATGGGTGATGACCGGGGGCCTTGCTACTCTTAGTAGATGATAGCAAGGACAATTCGGGTACCTTTTAGTACCAAAACTGCATGTAGAGAACATAGAAAGCCCACCTCTTTTAAGCCATGCGGACAACCTAGGATATTAGATGACATATGATTAGGTCTATTTCATGCTATGAATTTCTTCTGTTGTCTTGCATTTATTTATTAATTATATCTGGTCTACTAACCCTTTTTTATTTTTCTTTTGTTTTTCATTTTTTTACATTTGCATAACATGATATAAATGGTCGATTTTCAAACTGATCACTCAAATTAGAAAACTTTCACCATAAATGAAAGGTGTCTTAGGACAAAAGATGAAAACATGTAGGATCGACATCGATGCCAGAAGTGATCGAGCCAGCGAGAATGCCAACTGCAAAAAATTAAAGCTTTTTCAGTTAACCCTTTCGTAAGGGTATTTTTAAAAAAAAAACTGAATTTTTGATTTAACCCTTCCACGAGGGTATTATTTTTCTTAAAAATTGAACTTTTAATTTAATCCTTTGATAAGAGCATTTTTCTTAAAAATCGAACTTTTAATTTAACCCTTTCGTAAGGGTATTTCTTCTTAAAATTGATTTTTTTTAATTTAACCATTTTGTAAGGGTATTTTTCTTTAAATCAAATTTTTAATTTAACACTCTCGTAATGATATTTTTCTTAAAAATTGAATTTTTAATTTTACCTTTTCGTAAGGGTATTTTTCTTGAGAACCGAATTTTTAATTTAACTCTTCTATAAAGGCATTTTTTTAAAACCTTTTATTTCAACTTTTCCACAAAGGTATTTTTTCTTAAAATCGATTCCTTCCTTAAGGATACATTTTTCTCTTAAAATTTTTTATTTCAATTTCCCTTAGAATATTTTTCTCAAAACCAATTTTTTTCAACCCTTCCACAAGGGAATTTTTCTTAAAAATTTTAATTCTTCATATCGGATATTATTGTTCTTAAAAAAATTGTGAAGGTAGAAAAGGGATCGCGAGTCTTCCGCCCACTTGAAGCGACAAAAGGATTAGGAGTTAAAGTTGAAGCCTATCTCTAGAAGAACATGTTTTATCTTTTGTATCGAGAACCTTTTTATATTCGATGAAAGTTGTTCTACAGTGATCACCTATGGAATTGACACTTTTACTTGCATTTATTCTTGTATTTACTTTATATCATTTCAAAGGTATTGATTCACGAGTGGTCGCCCAAAATTAGAAATCATTCATAACGGACTAAAGGTTTTCTAATCAGATAAGAAAGGATACAAGTTTGAGGTTTTGTCCTAAATCTAGATCAGATACAATGGGCAAGAGTTTATCCAAAAACTTCAGATCAAACAAGATAGATGATACTCATGCTAGACGAACGACTTGAAATACAAGAATTAAAGAAGCAGATAGCTGATATGATGAATTTGATGACCGTTATGGCTAAAGACAATGTTTGTCGAACCGAGAGAGTTAGCGAGAATTAGAATATGAAGCACGATGGTCAGACTTCCACCCCTGAGCAAGGTAATTTCATCAAGCGCCATAGTTCGAACTCATTCGTGATTTGTGTTAACAAACCATTATGAGGTACGTTTGGGTCGAGTTTCCAAAAAATAGAGACATGTCCAGAAGAAACCCGAAAACAAAAGGGACCAACCATATAGTGACCAAATTGTTATTTTTCAAAATCGGTGACCAAAATCAAATAGCCCGAAAACAAAAGGGACCAACCATATAGTTTATCCTAAAATAAATATCCAACATTAAATCTCTAAAATTAGAAACATATATGATAAATTTAGCTTTGCCAACAATAAACACACCATTTTAGAACTATAATAATAACAACTTAACAAGCAATAATTCCTCTTCTCAACATTTTTGTAGTCAAATCAAACTAACAATTTTTAGGATCCCCACTACAATTTATACGGATACAGTTCAGGATCCCCACGGTGAGGATATAACAATAGCTGTTCCTCGTCCCCATTTGAGCTTCGGCGACAAAATTTCTTTTATCTTTTTCCATATGAGTGAAGATTTTAGTTATTTCTCATATGTAGGAGTCCTCGCGATTTTCAATTATTCCCCACTCGATTATCACCCTACTTTAGGCCTAATTTTTCCACACTGGAAAATTGAACAATTTGTTTCTTTATTTTATTTTTCAACTAATTTTTTTGACAAAGAAAGACATAAACTTATAGGCACTTTATGGCCGAATTAACAGAATCGTTATGTAAAAACTACAAAACTTCGTTTGGAGGCGATAAAAACGATGGTATAATAAATCTTCACTCTGAAAAATATTTAATCTGATATTCAATTGTCTTCCCAAAGAACATGACCAATCTTTTTTTTTGAATATGATGGGTGTGATTACAAGGTAGTATTTGTTTAATTTTTTTAGCCCTTTAATAATGCACGCACATCGTACACACATAGTACTCGAATCTGAGTCATCTGGATGAAATACATCATCCTTTACTACTGGAGCCACTCCATTGATTTAACATGAACAATCTTAACATATTGTATCAAAAATACGATATGAGAAACAAGCGAGGACACAATACAAATACCTGTGGCATTGCCAATTAATCTGTTTAATGTGCAGCGTACCCTAATTTCTTAATTTTGTGACCCGGGCCCGGCCCGGGAAATGGCGGGCCGGGTACCCGACTCAGGTAAATTTTTTTGGGGTAAATACCCGATTGTTTATGTTCAGGTAGTCGGGTCAGGTATTTTTTAACACCCCTAATGGCGGCTAATGACTCAGTGACCAATTTACAACAAAAATAAAAGTTTAATGCCCAAATTGAAGCAATTGAAAGTTTTGGTTACCAAATTGAACAATTTAACAAAGTTCAATAACTATTTGTGAAGTTTACCCTAATTTTATTACCCGGTGATTTTTAAGCCATTAAAATTAAAACATGATCTGGTGTAATAACAATTTTAGTCTCCAAAACTTATACATTCTATCAATTTGGTCCTAATTCAAAATAATTCAATAAATTTAACCTTTCATATTTAAAAATTCTGACTTTGCACCATTCTAACACACCCTCTGACCACTTGTCACACTCTCAGCTATTGCCAATCAGCTCAATAATCAACATATGAGATAACTCAAATAGACACAATCACTTCAATAGTAAACAAATGACAAACTAATGGAACATATCCATTAGGACCCTAATGATGCATTCTAATAGACATAATTACTTCACTAGTGGAAATTTTAATTATGAAGGGTTAAATTTATTGAATCATTTTGAATTAGATCAAATTAATAAAATGTATATGTTTTAGTGACTAAAGCTATTATCATACCAAGTCATGTTAGACGGTTGTTTCAATTTTAACGGCGGAGTAACCTATTTGTAATAAAATTTTAATGGAGTGAATCAATTGCAACTTTTAAAAAAACTGTCATGTTTATAACCAAACACATAATTGAGTGACACTTTGTAAGTTGAGATTAAATATATAGGGGTAGGATCCATGTTTAGGATAAAATTGATATTTTATATAAACTTTTTAGTATATTAAAGGGTAAACTACATAAATAGTCGCTGAATTTTTAGGGTATTTTTATTTCATCATAGGACTTTTAAATCTTACATTATAGTCACTCAATTTTTATTTCGCTTTCATTTTGGTCCCTCTTGTTGCATTTCGTTAGAAAATACTAATATTTTTAAATTAAAGATTAAAGACATATTATAAAACAAAAGGATGAAATGCTTATTCAATCCAAATTCTAACTTTGTTTTGGAATATGATTAATTGTATGTCGAGTACATGAAAATATTAATAATTATTAAAAGTCATTAAAAAATAATGATATGTAGCGGTGTGTAGCGTTAGTGGTGTGTCACTCGTTCTAGAATTTTCCTGAACTAAAAATAGGGAAATAAAGAAACCATTTACGATTAACATCGAAAAAACGAAACCTAGATTTTAAAATCATCCAAAATAGATTATCTGAGAGAATGAGCAACTCAAAGATTTAGGGGATCATGTGCAATTTATTAAAATAAGACCCTTAATTTATAGTCCATAAGAAATCACTTTATTAAAAAAATCACCTTAATACAAAAAATTGCTTAATTACTTTCTTGAACAATAAAAATTCACTTACAAACATTTAAAAATCTAGCATTTCCTCTTAAAAAGTGTTGCTCTTTTTGCATGTTTTGAAGCAAAATCATCTACTACATTTTCAATATCAACTTCTTCCAAAAGATCACTTTCGATTGACATCAAAGCAAGTACACTTAACCTTTATTGTGACATAGTTGTTCGTAAGTATGACTTCAACGACTTCAATTTTGAAAAACTTCATTCTGTAGAAGCAACAATAATAGGAATATTCAATAAGAAGCAATTGTCGCAATTGGGAAGCAATTAAAGCGTTCAAAAAAATCTTAATAAATCCATTGCTCTCATTTTTCCTTAGGTAAAAGTTTTTTTTAAGTAATTTCAGTTCAATAAATAATTCATTTCCATCAACATTAGATAACTCACATTTTTTAAGAGCATTTCCAAAATTATTACAATGATTTTTGATATTAACGTCGTCCAATGAAAGTGATTTATCAGAATGAAACAAGAAGCCAAAAATATTCTCATATAATTGTTATTGTTCAAATCTCTTATCCAAAAAAATAATGGCTTGATCGACAATATACAAGAAATATTCAATTCTAAAAGACTCATCAGGTGATATTAATGTTTCCTCACTATCAATTTCATCAATACAGATGGGAGATATTTGAAAAAAAAATCGCTAATGATCAAAGAATTGAGTAAAGAAATATGGAATTGTAATTTTGTATTTTTTAACTCTTTAAGCAATATTGAAGGATGAAGATCCTTAATACTGTATATAAAGGGAGAAGGATAAACCTCAAAACTTAATTATATATACCCGTCGAAACCAACAAACTTAATTATACTACCTGTTGAAAACAATTTAATTAGACATCACATGTTTAAGTTTTCAAAGATTTTCAATTACTACTCGTCGGAAACAATCTGTTAACTTTAGATTAAGAAACTTCTTTAGGTAATTGTTATTTGAAATTTAAGCAGTATCTTGATTAATTTTTGATATATCAAAATTATAATGGGGTGTTAAAAGTTTAGTTTAATATTTTATTCGTATTTTGCAATTTATGAAGGACAGTGTAAGTTATTCGTAAATTGTTAATTATCGAATATAAATCTTTTTACGTGTATTTAATTTATGTTTGGTCCTTATTTTTGGACCCTTCATTTTGAGGCCATGTGTGGTCGCTCCACTTTCTTATGTTGCATGTAACGACCGAAATTTTTGAGTCAACGATTGGGCGTTGACCCAGATTATGAACCCTCGTGTTGGTTGGAGTATTTGGACCCACTGGGCCAAGTTTTGGCTCTGTTAGATGAGAATTGAGCTATATAGGCTTGGGTAGTGCCCAAATTGTGACAAAGGTGAAAGTGGAGGATTTTATGTTATAGTTTTACCCCTTTTCAAAAGAAAGGCTGACATCCCTTAATTTTATTTTGTCTTCACGTGGGTTTTTATGGGACAAGAGGGTGGGTTACACCCTTTTTCTCTACCCATCTTCTTCCCTATCTTTCATCCTCAACCAAGCTTGATTCTCAACACTAAAAATGGAAACTTTATACTCCTCATTTGAAATTTAAGATTCATGGATTTCTAATCTCCTTTTTAAGGGCTTCAAGAAAAGTATACTCTCGTGGCAAAAAGGTGAGTTCCTCATTGTTGGGGTTTTTTTTAAGGGGATTAAGCTTTTGGGGCTTTCCCATATTTTTAAGGTTGTTAATCTGTAGCCAAACCTTTCTTTAGTATTGAGTTTAAGTCTTGATTCGTTTCCTTGTTTGTGAGGCAAAAAGAGATGTTTTGAGGGTTCTTCCAAGATTGAGTTAATAGAGAAGTTGAAGGGTTTTTGGTTAGAAGACTTGATTTGGGATTCTTGCTAAAAAGTCAGTACATCTCTGACTCCTTTAGATCTTGAAGATCATAAATTAATTTCTTTGCTTGATGATATGATGTTTTGGGTATTGTATGGGTGAAGCTTATTTTAAAGATTAAAGTAGTGATTTTGATGTTAAAAATGTGGTTAGAAGACCCTAAAAATACCCATAAATAACTTGATAAACTTTAAGAACCTTTAGAGTAGTTTTGGAAGGGTTAGAGACAAGTTGAGGTGATTTATGAGCTTCAGAATTCAAATTTTAGGCTCAAGTACAGGTATGGGATGAACCCGTATCGATACCCGTGTTCTGATTGACGAACACAAGTGAAACTTGAAGGGTGTAGCGGTACACTTAGAGCGGGTACCGATACCCTCTATTTCATGAAATGCAGTAGCAAGATTTTGTATCGGTACGCTTGGGGGCAAATCGGTATCGAAGGGGTATCGATACATAGTCCCCGTGTACAAGATTAATGGTACATGATTAATGGTCAACCCCCTTCTCTATGAAGCTCGAGTATCGGTACGCTTTGGCTGGGTATCAGTACTTAGAGACCGGTATCAATACTCATAGTTAGGTATCGATACTAACTGGGCAATCTGTTCGTACATGTTGAAAATGAGTTCGAGTGGTTGAAAATGAGGTAGTAAAACATGTAAAGCTGAGAAACTGAGATTTCATGCCTTATCTATAAGCATGATGAGATAGATGCTTGTTTGATTCTCCTAGAGAAACTCAAATGAGTTGAGATAATGATTAGTACCTTTCATAATATATCATAGGCTTGGTAATAATAAATCGTGAGTTAAACCATGTGGGTTAGTATCATGCCTTGAGGCATTTGCTTGGTAGCTTGGCTTGGTGCCACTTATCTCTTTGTGAGGTGTATGAATGCTCGAGGAGCATGTATTAACTTATAGTTGTGTAAAGGAATTCAGATGTCCTATAGTCAGTACTATGGTGCTTGTTTAAGGGGATGCGTACTTCGGGCTGAGTGAACACGTACATCTGACATACCCACAGGCTGAGTGATCTGGGTGCAGTTAGAAACCTATCCGTGGCTATTGTAATCTAGATAAGGTAATTAACTCGATCGGCTGAGTGCACTCGAGTAACCTGATAGGCTGAGTGACCTCGGTAAGAATATTTGTGACTAATGTGATCCAATTATATTTAGGACGTATTCATGGCTATGATGATCCAAATATAACCTATCTAACAAGATTCATGCATCTTTTCAAAATATAAAAACAACCCAAAAAGGAAAAAGATTTCTCTCGAAATTCAGCTTGAGCTGGCAGAGAGTTACGAATTCAAAAGATTACAAAATTCAAACGAAAGAGATTTCCCCAAAACATCTTTATTTTCAGTTCACACGATCGTAATTGGGAGAAATGATCCGACGGTCACGATGTTATACAGGGGGGGGGGGGGGAAGAGGTGGGAGTAATCCAATCTAACGGCAGAGAGATTCGCGTCAATTTAAAGCCAAGGGGCCTAAGCGCCTAGACCTGAAAAGCACTCTTATAAAAACCCTTGCTATTGCCGTCACCCCCACTATCACTGCGTTTCCTTCCTCTCCACTTCTCTCCGCGTTTCTCCAACGCTAGATTTCGTTACTTCGATTCTCTCTGTTTCTCACCGCCTGCTCGGAGTTTCTTAATCAATGGTGAATCCCTCGCCTGCTCTCTTTAGTTTTTATGTTTTTGTTTGTTTTGAAATCGGAATAGTAATACATGGTTTTCATTTCTTTAGTTTAATATTTATTTTCTTGTTTCTTCGTGGTGTAGGCTTTGCCGAACCAACAGACTGTTGATTATCCGAGCTTCAAGCTCGTCATCGTCGGCGATGGAGGCACTGGTAGTTCACTTTTTCTCTTTTCTTTTAGATCCATTTATAAGTCTTTTTTGTACAATTAGGTTTGATTTTTCTTTCGTTTTTTACAGTTCCAGTACTGTTCAATCATTTCGGTTTACTATTTTTTACTTGTCAATTACATTTATGCAAATGGTTAAAACCTAGGAATCATGAACACCGACACGTAATATCGGTATGAAGATGGCATCTAGTTATGAGGATTTTTACAAGATTAAGTAATGGAGTAGTGCAGGATATGATGTATTTTTCTTTATTAAATATCAGTATGTAATTAACTTTTTCAAAAATTTCTATTTAAAAATTTTAATCTTGAAAACCCCATTTGAACTTACTCATTGTTTATAAAATAATCTTGAGAAAATCGGGGAAAAGATTCCCTTCATTTTGTTTGACACTTGGACGCTCTTCTAATAGAAGTGTCCGTGCTAATATGTTATTCGAAAGAAAGGTTTTCTGAACACTAACAAATGTTTTCAATTTACTAACATATTATGGTTTTAACTTCAGCTTTTGTTTCAGTCATGAATACAAAATAATTTTTAGTTAAGAAATTGCATTGTTTTGAACTTACCTGATTGTGTTATGATGGAGTGCAGGAAAAACCACATTTGTGAAGAGGCATCTGACTGGAGAGTTTGAAAAGAAATACGAGCGTGAGTGACAAGAATGTCTTGAGAAAAGTTTTCATTTTGGTTAGCTTGCCACGGGTTTTAACTTGAGTGCTTTATTGGTTTGTGATCGTGCAGCAACAATTGGTGTGGAGGTTCACCCTTTGGACTTCTTCACTAACTGTGGAAAAATTCGATTTTACTGCTGGGATACTGCCGGACAGGAAAAATTTGGTGGTCTCCGAGATGGTTACTAGTAAGTATTTATTTTCGGGCCTGTTGAGTTTGAGCTAATTGATATTCTTTTGGTTATTCATCATGGCATCATGAACTAAGTTTGAACTAAATTGCACTGATATGGGGACGGGAAATATAAAATAAATTTTAAATATATATAATAATTTATCAAATTTCATTTTAAAATAATAAATAATAATAATTGGTGTTTTATAGTGCTATTGGGCTACATGAAGAAAGAGTCTCTAAGACTCCAGCCCAATCTGTCTTAAGTATTGAGGCCTAGATTCTTTTACTTTCTAGAATACTCTTATATGACGATATGTCTTCTGTTTGCTTTACAGCTGTTTTTCATCTTTACCGATCTAATAGATTTGACCAATTGTGATAATTTCTAATTTAAACTTTTCGATTCCCTAAACCTCTCTCTGATGTCAACACAAATCACTCTCCATTTCGTTTATCAAGTGGGTATTTTGTCGCAAAAGTTCAATGTTTTATCCCCAATTTGTTGTTGTTAGGGAAATCTTAGTCGAATCCCACGGTCAGATCCGATTTGTTCCAGGTGAAGTGCTTGCGAATGGGCCGAGGAAGCCCGGTGTCGATCAGTTCTCAGATATTCATTATATTCACGAAAGCCAGAAGTCCCAGAACACCTTGGGTATATCCATGAACTTCACATGCGGTTCCCGAAACGGCCTCTTCAGTCCCTCGCCGTCCCCGAATAATTTTTAGCTGTACAACGTAAATATGAGACGTCTCTTGTACGTACCCCTGCCGTACCCACCCCGCCTCCATCCTGGGGACGCATTTGGTATGCGGGATGACAGTAAACTGCTGTACCCTTGCTTCATAGATCATGAACGTGCTCTTTATTATTATTTGTAATTGTGAGCACTGCCAATAAATATCTATAAGCACCATCATATTAACATGGGAAAAAATCCTTTACGCATTCAAAGATTCTATTTATGGATCAACCAAAATTGTTATGTTCATATTCTGCCGCTTGTTGTTGCCATTATTGTTGCTTTATTAAGTGTTTTTTTTTTGTATTGTGTTGTGCAGCATCCATGGGCAATGCGCGATAATTATGTTTGATGTTACTGCCCGCATGACGTACAAGAATGTTCCTACATGGCACCGTGATCTTTGCAGGTGTGTTGAAGTTTTCAACTTATATCATTGATGGTTTCTTTTTTGATTTTGCAGAACAGCTTACATGACTATGTTGTCTCAAATGCAGGGTGTGCGAGAATATTCCTATTGTTCTATGTGGTAACAAGGTTGATGTGAAGAACAGGCAAGTTAAGGCAAAGCAGGTTACATTTCACAGGAAGAAGAACCTGCAATATTATGAAATTTCGGCCAAGAGCAACTACAATTTCGAGAAGCCTTTCTTGTACCTGGCCAGGAAGCTTGCAGGGTAGTTAAACTTCTCCCTCTTGTACGTAAAATTGTTGTTATGCCAATGCTTTGATCGATGCCTAACAATTATACTTGATGATTGTAGTGATCCTAATCTTCACTTTGTGGAGTCCCCTGCTCTTGCTCCTCCGGAAGTGCACATTGACTTGGCTGCACAGCAACAGTGAGTTCTTTTTTTTTTCTAGAAAACCTTTTTATTTAGCACTTATCATTTTATGGCGCAGTTGTCGTCTATGTTATTTGAACTTGCAAGTTGGTGTTGGATACGATCACACAAGGACCTGTATTCTAATCTGTATTGTTTGACCGATTATGGCAGACATGAAGCAGAGCTTGCCGCAGCAGCGAGCCAGCCTCTTCCAGATGACGATGATGATGCATTCGAGTGAAGAAGATGTCTGATTATGTTTGGGGTCTAAACAGTTTCATCTTTGTCTTGATTAAAATTTTCTAAAGAATATATATGAGCAGAATTGGTGTTTTTCTTTGTTTTTGTTTATCGATTGTGTTTCGGATGGATTTTGCTTCCAGTGAAATCCCTTAATATTTTATATATGGCTTGAAGCTGATCCAACTGTCTGTCACTGAAAAGAAAAATACCCAACTTCTTGGTATGATCATGAGACATGACTCATTTAAATTTAAGCCAAAAACATATTGGATGTTGGGGCTAGGGAATATGTCTTGGGCTCCGAATTTCAATGTAAATAGAAATACGAAGTCCTCTTAAAATAATTTAGGCCCGTGTTTTCAATGGCAGCTCATACCTTGCCAACATCTCTTTGGAATGCGCGTGAATTTAATGATATTTATGGGTGCTGTTGGGTTTGGGACCAAACTGAACTACAAAATTAATAAAAAAAGCCCGAGTTTCTAGTCTGACAAAAGAAGAGTTATCGGTTTGGAGCGCAGCAAGGCTACTCAATAGAGCCAAAAAATGTTGTGGCGGTGAATTAAACAAACACTATTGAATGCGCCGCGAGCATCCACATGGTTCCAACCAAGAAGTGGGGGCTGGTCTAAGCCACTGCCAGCATATTTCAAAACCCTAATCTTCATTTGTCCTCGTAACAATGGGACCCACATTCAGCAGGCATTGGGTTAAATTCTGGGCCATAATTGTCGGAGTTTAGGCCTTTGGGACAGTGAACCGAACGCCTCTTCATGTATGTTTTCAAAAGTCTGCCTCCACTGTTATTGTCCTCTAAATTGGGTTCTGTTTGTGTTCTTTCACCTTTGGATTTGAGTTGACTATTCTTCATCATGACAACCTGTCACCGTCTTATGTTAATGCAGTTTGTTTCTATATGTGAGAACAACTACGCTCTCACTTAATATATCTTATATTAATTTTTACGTAATTTTAAAGAAAAAAAATTGAATAAGAAATGTGATGTAAAATAATTGAAATGATAAGTTTATCTTTAAAAAAATATTTTTTTGTTAAAGAAATTAAAAAAAGTACAAAGAAAAATGTCTTGTAAAAATTATTGATTTTTTCAATCATGCCCTTAGCCCTAAAGTAAGAAAGCCACCCTATGTACACTTTCATAAACGGTGAAAATACCGTATTGGGTAAAAAGTATAACTCTATCGTCAATCAAACTTATAGCGCGCAGGTATACATACACATACAAACATGAGCATATGAAATAGATATTTTACTACTAAGAAATAGACTTGACATAGAGCAGATATACCTGCATGTTCATGAATGCATGGCATATATAGGTTTCAATGTTTTCACCACCCGACAAAACAAAAGGTTTGTTTGTTTATTTATTCATTCATTGTTGAGAGTATATAAAAAGTTGGGAGGAGGAAGAGCCTATACAAGTTAATATAGATTGTGACCTTTCATGTCATGGCATGCCCCCATCACGTTGAAAGATAAATTCAATTGGCCTACTTAGGACATGTTCAACCATGCTTCTTCAACTGGAGTTGGAACGTCAAATGAAGAAGTAATGCTGAATAAGTATTCTCTGCTTGTTAAATAGGCGTTTGCCCATATTTTTTCATCGAATCTTTCCACCACAGCTGAATTTTCTAACTTTTTTGTAATCGGATGTTTGGCCCTTAACGAACGTTCACAACTCGTTGCTGAACGAAGCCTTAATAGAGATAACATCAATGTAGAGACTAAGGTGCTGACACTAAGGTAACTCACATTGTCACACCATTTTATGGCAAAATTAGGAGAATCTGAAAAAGAGAGAGAAATAGGGCACCTATTCATTTATTTAAGAATCTACGATGTTCACTACAATATGAGAAGAATTAGTCGTGTCTGCTAGAGGGTTAAAATGAAAATAAATATTTTTATGAAACTTGTTACAAGTATAACGATCCGAGATGAAAGAAAAATAAAAAGAACTTTTATTAAGTGAACAAACGGAATATAGTATAGAAATAAATACTTGAAATTGGACATAAATCGACTGGAATCGATTGAGGCCTATAACTACGCAGTTTTCTTAAGACAGATTTTCGGCCACTCTAAGGTGCTTGAGATCTTTGGTCGTTTGTCTCCCAGAATACAACAATGAGATGATCAACTATAAATACAGTTGCGTTGCTACAGAGATCATGAACTATACCCTTCCCTTTGTCTACTACCGAAAATTTGAGGAGAAGAAAAGATTTTTCAAGTTGTGTTTAACCTAGTAGGTTAACTCGGTATTTATAGGAGTTTCACATTGGAGAATATTGGAAATAATATATTCCAAATATAATGGTCATTAATACTGTATCTGAAAAATCAGTCATTAATACCATATATATCGAATATATTTTTGTGAATCTCAAGAAATATTAGAATAATATTCGAATTAAAGGATATAATATCTTTCCATATATTTATCCTCTTAATTTTGAATATTCAAAAAGATATACCACTTTTAAGGAAAAAATTTAATTCACAGTGGGCAAAATATCCATAGGCCCACGAAGGGCTCGACCGGTTCGGACATTTGCGTCCCCATGTCATGCGGGTGCGCCCCCAACCTGAATGAGTTTG
The DNA here is from genome assembly GCA_019671005.1 of Hibiscus mutabilis. Taxonomy (NCBI): domain Eukaryota; kingdom Viridiplantae; phylum Streptophyta; class Magnoliopsida; order Malvales; family Malvaceae; genus Hibiscus; species Hibiscus mutabilis. Next base: position 14,054,503 of record CM033747.1, on the reverse strand, counting down.
ACGAGCTTTGATTCGCATCCCTTGATTCCGCGCGCGAGACACAATCTCCATCCAAGTCATTCAATTACTAGCAAGTGAGTTGGTGTATTTAAACACTTCCCATGCTTGTTATCCCACCAATGTGGGATAAGAGGTTTTTATTTTCCTTACATAATTCACAAGTACCTTACCTTGAACATCAATTTCTCATTCACCACTGAACCATTTTGAGCATATGAGATACCGTTGTAAAGGACTCATGGAGTAGAATATGAACCAATAAATTCATTATTCGAATCTCTACCTTTACCTATAGAAAATATGGCTCAAAGTTATCAATTTATCACATTTTTCCATCAACCTCCACATGAATGAAATTGATAATTTTATCAAAACATTTTGACTCGATGTGGTGATAGATTCTGTGATTAGTAGAAGCATAGGATAGGTAGGTGTCCACCCTCGAACCTTCCCTTGTAAAAGTATATTTACTTTACTGGCTGACCAGTAGATGTGATGTCCTTGAATTTTTCTGCCGTTTGTGTAAATGATGATATACCTCACACAACTATTCCTCTAACAAGGATTTTAGTTCTCATGGGTATGCCTTTAAAGCCATGAACATCACCTGGTTCTGTAAGAGTTTGAGAGAACTTTGCCCAATAGTCTCCTTAAAGCGGCCTAACTTCACTCTCACATAGGTGACTTATGTTTCTTGGCTCACCAAAGCACACAATGGTCATTAAAAGCATTGTTTAGCCTAAACCACTTTGATCATTGTTTACATCATAGGAACGAACTTGGGGATAATAGCTCTCATAGTGACCGCACAGGTCTATGCAACCAAGTTGTCCATTTGAACCTAGATCTTGGGATCTCCAGTCAACTAGGTAGGGTTTTCCTTCACATAGTGTCTCAAATTTCCATGGGCGTTAGTCCCATTCCTTTCGAAGTTTTCTCAACTGCATCTCAATTTAACCTTTTGGTTGGTGGGTCTGCCATGTTATCTTTTGATCTAACAAAATCAATAGAGATAACTCTGTTTGAGATCAGTTGTATAACAATATTATGTCGATGATGCATATGTCTAGATTTACCATTGTACATGAAGTTCTATGCTCAAGCAATTATTGCTTGGTTGTCATAGTATATGCATACTGTTGGGACAGGCTTCGACCATTGAGGAAAATTCTCTAAGAAATTCTGAAGCTATTCAGCTTCTTCTCTAGACTTGTCTAGAGCTACAAACGCAGATTCCATTGTGGATCTAGTTATAATCGTCTGTCTTGAGAATTTCCATGACACAGCTCCTTCCCCCAAAGTGAAAACATATTCACTTCTGCCTTTGGTATCTTGAATGTAAGATATCCAACTAGCATCCGAGTATCCTTCTAGGACAGCGGGATCTCTGGAATAATGCAATCCATAATTCTGAGTATATCTAAGATATCTCAATACCCTCACAATTGCTTTCCAGTGGTTATCACCTGGATTGCTTGTAAATCTACTTAAATTGCTCATAGTAAAAGCAATGTCTGGTCTAGTGTAGCTCATGAGGTAAATTAGACTACCTATGACCCTTGCATATTTCACTTGATGAAAACTTTCACCTTGATTTTTAAACAAATGTGAATAAGAATCTATAAGAGTCATGGCTATACCAGAATCATCATTGTTAAATTTCTCAAGAATCTTGTCCACATAGTGTGTCTGGGTCAATCTGAGACCTTTAGGTGACCTTTTGATTTGTATGCCTAAAATCGTATCAGCCAGTCCCATATCTTTCATGTTAGTTCTTGAATTTAACGTCTTTGGTACACTTTACCATTTCATTGTTGCTTCCAACAATGAGTATGTCATCAACATACAAACATAGAATAATATACCCAATGTTGGTTGTTTTAACATACACACATTTGTCACGTTAGTTAATCTTGAAGCCATTTGTCATCATGACTATCGAACTTCTCATGCCATTTCTTTGGTGCTTGTTTAAGTCCATAAAAAAACTTCACCAATCTACATACTTTCATCTCTTGACCAAAAACTATATGATCCTCAGGTTGTTCCATGTATATTTCTTCATCAAGATCTCCATTTAGGAAAACAGTTTTAACGTCCATTTGATGTACTTCTAGATTCCACAAAGCGGCAATTACAAGTACCATTCTTATGGATGTTATTCTTGATACATGAGAAAATGTATCAAAATAATCAAGGTCTTCCATTTGTTGATAACCTTTTATAATCAATCTGGCCTTGTATTTATCAATCGTTTCTTCTGCTTTCATTTTTTGTTCGAAAATCCATTTAGAATTTAGTTGTTTAATTTCCAAAGGAAGATCCACTAATTCCCATGTATGGTTTTGCATGATGGAATCAATCTCGTTCTTAATGGTTTCTTTCCGCAAGGTGCCTTCAGAGGAATGCACAATATCACTATACGTTTGAGATTCAACCTCTAGCATAAAGGTTAAGAAATCTAATCCAAATAATCTTTCCAACCTTGCTCGTTTACTCCTTCTTGGCTTTATTTCAGCCTCTTGTTGATCATCTAGACTATCTTCATCGTTAGTCTCCAAAGTTCCTTTCGTTGAACTTTGATCAACCTCCCTAGATTTATGAGGGAATATATTTTCAAAGAATAACGCATTCTTTGATTCCATTATTGTGTTTTCATGAATCTTAGGGTTCTTTGATTCATATACAAGAAACCAATATGCATTGTTATGTTCTGCATAGTCAATAAAAATGCAATCTACAGTTTTAGGACCTATTTTCATTCACTTTGTCAATGGGGCCATTACCTTGGCAAGACACCCCCACATTTTCAAGTGGTTGTATGAAGGTTTTCGACCTTTCCATAATCATATTGTGTCTCGTCCTTTTTCTTTTGGGGAACCTTATTCAAAAGGTAATTAGCTATAAGGATAGCTTCCCCCACATATTCTGTGATAACCCAGAGCTTTATAGCAAAGCATTCATCATTTCTTTTAGAGTTCAATTTTTCCGTTCGGCTACTCCTTTTAATTGAGGAGAACATGGTGGTGTTACTTCATAAATAATTCCATGTTCTGATAAAAAATCACCAAATGGTTCAACATATTCACCACCACGATCACTTCTTACCATCTTAATCTTTTTATTAGGTTGGTTTTCAACTTCCAGCTTATAAAGTCTAAACTTCTCTATAGCTTCGTCTTTGCTCTTAAACAAATATACATAGCAATACTTAGCGCAATCATCGATGAAGGTAATAAAATACTTATTCCCTCATCTCATTTGGACAAATTTTAGGTCACAAACGTCGCTATGTATTAGATCAAGCGGTTCGATATTTCTTTCAATAGTTTGAAATGAAGACCTTGTTAATTTTGTCTCAACACATGTTTCACATTTACGATTATAATTAATATGAAATAAGGGAGTGGTTTCTAAGTTAATTAGCCTTCGCAAAGTATCATAATTAACATGTCTGAGTCTATCATGCCATAAATTAAGTGACTCAAGCATATAAACGGAAAAAGAAGCAACATTCTTATTCATGTTCTTAACTTTTACAGAGATAGCATTGAGTTTCCACATATCATTCAATACATATATGTAGCGACCTCTTTTTAATTCAAAATTGTCGAATAATCGCTAAAAGGAGTAATAGGTTTCCTTTCGTTTTTGGGAAATTATTTGGAAAATGTGGAATCCTTTAAAAATTCGTATTTTTAAAAAACAAACATTTGGAGTCGCCACTGGCCAGTAAGGTAGGCCGGGCACCATAAAACCAGAGTTCCATTTGAAAGCGGGTTCGAGAGTCGGTTACGGGTGGGGAAGGTTTTAACACCCCACACCGCCCAAAGATTGGTACTGAGAAAAGAAAATAAAAATTTAACTAGCGCTTTATTAATATTAAACTTTCCGAATTAAATTGACTATTAAATTGAAATTCGGTTATACGTGCGAGTAAATTTTAAGGGTCTCATTATTCAAAAGTAAACAAAAAAAAATCACCACCACTACGTTTGGTACTGGCCACGTTTACTCCCAAATAACAAGGCACCGCATTAACGATTTGAATATCCAGATGCAACATAATAATACGACATGACGTATGTGAAAGAGAAAAAAACATAAGCATTAACTGTAACATACCACTAACAAATATAAGTACGACAAAATGCCTCCAAATATTTCCATAAGCATGATTAGAAGGAAAAAAACAACATAATCGTGCATATAACCTATACTAACACGAAACAATATGTACATGCTACCAAATAAATACATACGACATACATACATAATGTAAATAAATAAATGGTACATAAATGCTAACAACTTTGAACATGAAAACAAGAATCGAACAAAATAAATGGTACAAGTAACAAATAAATAAAAACAAACATAGACTAAAATACAATAAAATAAAGAACAAGATTAAACATGCAATGCAGGGACCAAAATAAAAAACAAATAAATTAAAAAAGGGGGAGAAGGGGAAATTTTAACACTGGAAATGACCAAATCAAAACATAATAAAACCTTTAGGGACTAAGTAGGGAATTAACCCTTTAAAAATTGTTTTAATTGAAACATAGGACGAAATTAAAAAGCAATTAAAAAAATTACTGTGGGAATAAATAAAAAAGCGGAATGGCTTAAAAAGAATCTTAAAGACACAAAAGGACTAAAATCAGAATAAGCTATTTTAATATCAGGGCTGGCTTCGAAATAGGGACGAAAATGCAATTTGGGGGAAACTATGAGGGACCAAGGACTCCGTTTTAAAACGCGAAAACCCCTCTGCATGTAATTACCATGATGCGGAAGGGTTTATATGGCAATAAATCCATTTTTAAAATAAAAGGCGGTATAAAACATGTAATTTTGGAAAAAAACCGAGCCTTTAGTTTTTTAAAGAAATCATCCCCCTATTTCTAGAAAAAATCTCTAAGAAACGGATGAACACCACCATGGTGTTCATCCTTGAAGCCCATCTCCGTCGCAATTTCTAGAATTTGGCCACCTCCGGCTGCCTTATATCAACACCGAAAACCTTCAATCGAACCCACAAAACAATCACCTTTCCCACATGATACCACCAAAAACCTCTGTTTCACCAAAAAAGAACTCTTTTTTTTCTAGATCTAAAGAAAACAACCTTCGAAACCAAAACACTCGGTAAAAAAAAACCTTTTTGTTGCCGGCTCACCACTTTAAACCCGAAGGCAGTGGGCTTATCGCCGGCGGAAGACCCCAAACGAAAAACAAACGGCCTCAAACCCAAGATAAAGAAATCTAATCCCAAGATCTGGTTTTTTTTCTTATGCATGCAATCAAAACACTAAAAAGGGGATATCTCAAACTTTTGGTTGCATTCCTTTTTGAAAAATCCCCAAGAGAGTCCCCTACAATTTGTTTCGGCTTTATGTTATATAGCCTTAATGGTACATAGATTAAAAATAAAAGAAAATTAGCACTAAGAAATCCTATTGGTTGCTGTCGTGTTTTGGTCGGATTCACGTTCGCCCCTGGCTTTGTCGGCTTTGAAATCCTGCTATACTGTCTACTGTTTATTGCATGCTTATTTGCCGATTTTGACCTTTCTCATTGTGGTTGCATGTAACATTGGCTGAGCGTGGAGGGAGATCAGGCAACATGGCCGAAGGAAAAGGTAGGGTGACCAGGGGTGGAATCCACGCGTGCGTGAGGGAGCGAGAAAGATACACGCGTGGAATTTGAAGAGCCGAGCTGTGTGCTCCACGCACGCGTGAGGGTAACTGGTGAGCCGCGCGTGGGCACGTGAAGGTTCTGGAATGTTCTCCATGCAATCTGGACCATCTGATCTACCTCAAGATCCAAGGGTTGTGATGATGCGGCGCTAGGATAAGAACGAATGCCAGGGTTTCCTCCTATTTGTGTAATCTAGATCGTCTGATCATGTTCCCAGATATGATGGTCCAGGATGAGCTGTGCATGAGACAAAGGATAATTAGGGTTTCAATGTTAGGGTAGACTTGGGCCTATCGGGCCAGACTTGTAAAGTTTTTTTGGGTTTTGTGTATTTGGACTGTTAATAATAAACATTTGGGCTTTATTTAAATTATCCGTTAATTAATAATTTTTTGGGTTTTTGTTTAATAATAATAATAGTGATAATAATTATAATAAAAATAATCGAAAACAATAAAAAACTAATAAATAATAATAATAGTAATATATTAGTTAATTTTTACTAATGGTATTAATAAATATAATATAATAATAATGATGATGATGACTTAAATAAGAAGACTTGGGTTTTATTTATGTAAAAAGTATTTTAATAATAGTAGTAATCTTTTTTGTTTTGAATTTTAACGATAATAATAGTAACATAACTAATAATAACAAGGTAATGGAAATATATACTAATAAAAGAGCCCATTACTAAAAGTTTGACAAATACAAAACAAGTTAATACTTCGGATAAAATTAGTGATTATAACTACCCACAAATATTCCCCCTTAGAAAAATAATCTTTTGGGATTCAAACACCATCCTAAACCCATGAACACTTAGGAGTGTCTCAGAAACAAGGTTTTTGCGTATGTCAGCCAAAAGTCATCTTCAAGACCACAGTACTCTTCCCTTTGTTCTTAGAAGTCATAGCATTGCCCATGTAAAGCTTCACATTGTCGCAAGGTATTAATTCAGAAAATGAGTATTTGTCGCATCATATGTGAAGCGTGGCTCCAGTATCTAGCCATCATTATCTTGGGTTGAAGTCAACCAGGTTGACTTCAGAGATCACAACACATAAATCCAAACCCTCCACATCTATGGCAATTTCTTCCACGATATTGGCCTCGTGAGCTTTGGCTTTCTTCAGTTGTCTGCATTCAAAAGACTTGTGCCCCACCTTGCCACAATTGTAGCATGTTCCTTGGAATTTCTCCTTCTTGGAAATTACACCTCTAGGTCCCAGCTTCGACCTACCTTGAGGTTGTTTTTCCCTCTTGAAGTCCCTGACTTCTGCCACATTTGCCTTAGCATCATTAAATGTAGCTTTTTTGAGCTTTTTGGCATTACCTCTATTGTCCTCTTCTATTCGAAGTCTGACAATCAGTCTCTCCACTGTCATTTCCTTTCGTTTATGCTTCAGGTAATTTTTGAAGTCACTCTACCCAGAGGATAGTTTCTCAGTGATGGCAGCCACTTGAAAGGATTCACTAATGATCATTCCTTCAGCAAGGATTTTATGAATAATCAGTTGGAGTTCGTCCACTTGACCCACAACAGGTTTGGAGTCAACCATATCATAGTGCAAGAATTTGTCAAATAAAAACTTTAGCTCCAACATCTTTAGATTTGTATTTGAGGTCCAATGCCTTCTACAGTTCTTTAGCTATTTCATGAACTGAGTATAACGAATATAATGAATCCGCTAATCCATTCAGGATATAGTTTCGACACGGATAGTTAGAGTTGTTCCAAGCCTCAACAATGTTGAAGGTGGTAACATAGTCTATCTCTCCTTGTTTTGGAAACGAACGTTTTTCATTAAAGAGCTTGACTAAGTTCAGCGTGGTCAAATAGAAGAGCATTTTCTACTGTCATGTCTTAAAATTTTGTCCATAGAATTTTGCAGGCCTCGCGTTGTGGTTAGCTGCCACACCCGTTAGATTCAGAACTTGGCTCGAGCTCTAATTTGGGATCAGCACTCTAGCATTCGAGTTGGTTGTTTTTGTGGTATTTTTCATAGTCATTGTTCTGTTCAAAAACAAGGAACCAAAATCAATGATAATGAACAGAAAATTAATTCTCGTTTATTTGTAACAAAATCTAAATTCTAAAACCAAAATCTGTAACCAATGTTACTTTCAATTTCTGTTAACCAGATTTGTTCACTTGAAAAAAGGGAGATCTAGCAAACCTAAAATGGTAGGATAAATCTCGAAAATGAATTAATTTGCTATCTCGATTTCACCAGGCTTTCTGAATCGTCTTGGATCATAAGAAAGGTAGAAGAAGAGAATCTGTCTTAAGATTGTTACAAGTATAACAATCTGAGACGAAAGAAAAATAAAAAGAACTTTTATTAAGTGAACAAACGGAATACAATATAGAAATAAATACTTGAAATTGGACAAAAATCGACTGGAATTAGTTAAGGCCTGTAACTATGCAGTTTTCTTAAGACAGATTTCAGCCACTCCGAGGTGCTTGAGATCTTTGGTCGTCTGTCTTCCTGGATACAACAATGAGATAATCATCTACAGTTGCACTGCTAAAAAGATCACGAACTGTTCCCTTGCCTTTGTCTATCACCGAAAATTTGAGGAGAAGAAAAGATTTTCCAAGTTGTGTTTAACCTAGTAGGTTAACTCGGTATTTATAGGAATTTCACATTGGAGAATATTGGAAATAATATATTCCGAATATATGGTCATTAATACTGTATCTGAAAAAGCAATCATTAATACCATATATATCGAATATATTTTTGTGAATCTCAAGCAATATCAAAGTAATATTCGAATTAAAGGATACAATATCTTTCCATATATTTATCCTCTTAATTTTGAATATTAAAAAAGATATGCCACATTTAAAGAAAAAATTTAATTCACAATGGGTAAAATATCCTCAAGCCCATACCATATATATCGAATATATTTTTGTGAATCTCAAGCAATATCAGAGTAATATTCGAATTAAAGGATACAATATCTTTCCATATATTTATCCTCTTAATTTTAAATATTAAAAAAGATATGCCACATTTAAAGAAAAAAATTTAATTCACAATGGGTAAAATATCCTCAAGCCCATTAAGGGCTCAAACAGTCGGGGCATTCGCGTCGCCCACATTGTGCAGGTGTGCCCCCAACTCATATGGTTTGATGAGCTTTGATTCGCACCCCTACACCTACACGCAAAACACAATTTCCATTCAAGTCATTCAATGACTAGTAAGTGGGTTGGTGTATTTAAACACTTCACATGCTTGTTATCCCACCAATGTGAGATAAGAGGTTTTTATTTTCCTTACACAATTCACAAATACCTTACTTTGAACATCAATTTCTCATTTAGCACTCAACCGTTTTGAGCATATGATATATTGTTGTAAAAGTCTCATAGAGTAGAATATGAACTAATAAATTTATTATTCGAATCTTCACCTTTACCTATAGAAATTATGGCTCAAAATTACCAATTTATCATATTTTTCCAACAAAACTCGCCGTTTTTTCCGACGTGTTTCATTATGTTGTTTTTTTTAAGTGCAAAGGAATTCGTCATGTAATCTGGCGAGTTCCCATAGTGTGAATGACAGGCAACTGGTCGTTGAGAAAATGATCAGACATAAGGGCACTGTCCAAAGCAATAAAACACCAGCTTCCCTTCCACGCACCCACCCACATTAATTTTTAAAATAATTTATAAATAAAAGAAAGACAAGTTTTTTATTGTTTTCAGAATAAATTTTACTGTATGTTATGATAAATCACTTTTTTGTGTGAAAAAATTAAGATAGTGAATAGTATGACAAAGTTCCTAAAAAATTGAGTAGAATGACACAAATTAAAGGCTGTTTAAAAATAAAAGGGAAAAAGAAAAATTGTTAGTATATATAAGATGAATTGGTGAAGAACGGAAGTTGTGTCTTGAGCTGTGAGTGAATTCTCAAAAGTTGAACAAAATTAGTGTTTAAGTTTAGAGAAAAAATGCGCGAGTAATTCGAAGTGTAGTTGATTGAAGATAATATCAAGTAAGTGTTACTTAAATTAATTTGTTATGGTTTTGAATAATTTTATTGTTGCATTTTTAGTAGCTTGTTGTGGATACAATTACTCGGTTGATAAAAATGTAGTTTCTAATACGTAGGATGGTAATGTATACTTATTGAACGATTTATGTATTTTGATGTATATAGTATGATCAATAAAATTATTGTTTTGAATATGTCGATTGTTAAACCTATATTTGATTTTGATATAACAAGGACTAAATTGTAAAACAAATAATTTTTTAAGATACTCAATTTACTCACTAAATTGACAAGCATTCAAACTTAAAATATTTTATAAGTCAAACTTTGAATCCCCAAATATTTTCTAAGTGGTTTGGTACTCAATTTAGCCAATTTGGTAACTGAGTATGACATACTGGTACATGTTTTCGTTACTGAAAATCGAATTTGTGTATAATGGCTAAAGGGTATCGGTATGGTCTATGAAGTACCGCTACATGTTTTTAAAACTGGAAACCAAATTGAGATTGAGTACCGGTACGGCGTATGGCGTACCAGTACGAGGTTAAGATTTTCTAAATCTTCATTTAATGTTTTTGACTGTTGCCTCGTGAGTTTTCTTGGAACTATAATTTTAAAAGTTTGTTAATGCGTACCGGTATAGCTCGCCTCGTACCGATACTGTATTTTAACCAAATGTTCCAAGGATTTCAGTGAGCAAAATGAGTACCGGTACGGTACGGTACGGCCTGTACCGATATCCTTTGTAAAATTGATACTCTGTACCGATACGCCTTGTTGTGTACCAGAACCCTTTGTTGCAACGGCTCTTTCTTCTTATGGCAGGTACCGATACGACTGGACGTGTACCGATACCAGTGTTGTTAGACGACATTTATTGCGGGAAGAATTCAGTCTAACGGCTCTATTGAATATCCCAACCACCCAAACGGCTCGATTTCAATGAAAGGAAATAAAATTAAGTCTCCAAAGCATCTTCAACAACAATTCAACAATTCTAAAGCTTTCAAGCACATATCCAACATCCTTGAGCTCAATTTGTCAAATCTTGTAAACCCACTTGAGAGTTCTTCATTATAATTTTTTTATTCAATTGTGAGGGGTTTTATTGAACTTTCTTTGTGCTAACAAATTGCATAGTGAGGTTTTCCCGAGTTTGCTTATTTGTATTCATCCTTTAGGGAAAAAGTGATCACTAGACTTGGGGTATAAGTCTAGGTTGTGAGGTTATCTCCTTTAGCAAAAAAAAACACAAATTTAATGAATTTATGAAAATCCTTAGTGTGGATAGCTAAGGTAGTGAATGTAGACCTTATTGAGAAGGTTGAACCACTATAAATCTGTTGTCTCATTTTTATTGCTTTTGTAATTAGCTCTACCAAATTTTTATTTGCCAATTCACCCCTCTTGGCCATTTCTATTGTTTTTTCATCCCAACATAGATAGATCGAGCAGTAAGTTCTTCATGGTTGTCCATAACAATGAACAAATTGTGAAAAATTGAAGTTGAAATTGTATTTCAATTACGAAAGCCTATAAACATGATGTTTAAAAGGGACATCTCCCTCAATGAAATGAAGGAGAAAATATAAAGAAAATTACAATGTGGTGTTTATTCCATGAGTTATAGGTATTTGATATCTGCTAATCCAGTGACCTATGGTGCATATGCTCTTGAAGATGATAGTGATCTAGGAACAATGATTGCACTGCATTAGTCGACAAATACAAACTAATCGAGGCATATGTTAAAGTGGTCATTGTATATGATGTTTTCAACTCATTAAGAGATTTTGAAAATTCAGTCGGAGTTGTTTATGGAAGTAGACATAGGGTTGAACACAGAAATCGATAAATAGTTTTCTAGCCTTGCTAGAAAGTGGAAATGAAGTGGGTGGAACATCTCGTAATGTTCTAGCACATCAGCAGTTGCACCACTAGAGTATCATCAAAAGATGAACATACAACTTGCAGAACCTACTGTAGATTGTGATACATAACAACTAGTGGGTCGATGGGCAACACGCTTAATGATTACAGCGAGGACGACAAAACTATTGTACTTGTTACGGTCGAGGATGACATGATTTTGGTCGATGATGATGATGTTAGGGTCACTACTGTCAAGGGCCATGTTGTGGAAGATAGTGTTGATGTTTGGATTGTTGTTGCCCAAAACCATGGGTTGGCTGATGATCAACCTGTTTATGGAGGCACTATTCAATCGTAGCATGTTTTGCATGATTATGATATGCTGACATATTAATCTCTAGCCCACATGTATGAGATGGATTACGATGCGATGATGCCTCTAGAATTCTCATATATACCATATTTAACTACATGCCACAAGGTTCTTTTATTCTTATACTAGGGTGAATTGCCAATGGAGACTCAATTCAAGACAAAAAAATGATCAATTGGTAGTTAAGGAGTACTGCATCAAAGCTCATGTAAAATATTTTGTTACAGAATTCGATAGTAAAACATGTTAGAAATTGGGTAATAATCCAATGTATAAACAATCGGTAAAATGAAATACTGGATTTATTAAATCGAACGGAATACAAGAATAATCTGAAATTTAAAATTGAGAATAATAATAAAAATGGAATTGTTTACTTATATTCGGACAACAATTTGGATGAACAGATTTGTTAAGGCATGTAAAATCACAGTTTTCTTAAGACAAATTTGCCCGTTCCTATGGTGCTTGAGAACCTTTGGACGACCATCTCCTAGGATACAAAAACAGAATAAACACAACAATAGCACATCTGCAATTATTAGCGATACGTAACCTCGTCTTCCTCTATCACCGAAAAAACTAATTTCGAAAATAACAGAGTGAAAACAATTGAAAATTCTCTGTGTTTATATTATATGTTTTAAACATAGAAGGTTACACACTATTTGTAGTGATCAATATGGCCCTACCATTCGAAACATTCACATCGCCCTCATCATGCAGGTGCACCCCCAAACTCGATGGGTTCGTTGAGCTTCAATTTGCACCCCATATGCCTAAATGCTAGGGACAAGCTTAACCCAAGTGATTCAATGAGTAGCAAATGGGTTGTTGTATATAAACACTTCACATGCTTCTTATGATGCCAATGTGGGATAAGAGTTTCTCATTTTCCTTACATAGTTCACAAGTACCCAACTTTGAGCATCAATTTCTCATTCATCACTCTACCGTTTTGAGATACCGTTGTAAATGTCTCATGGATTAGAATATAAATTAATAAATTCATCATTCAAATCACCACCTTTACCCATAGAAAATATGTCTTAAAATTTCCTATTTATCATAATTTTCCAACAAAACATATTACACAAAGTGTGTTAAACATCAAGAAGGGTGTGATTGGAGGATAATAATTTCAAACATTGCGAGGAAAAAGTTGTGAGAGGTGACAAGGTTCAATTGTCATCACGAATGTAATATGTGCCTACATTAAGGTGCTGGTTGAAAAAATTCTAAGGATCCTAGTTTTAGTGTTTCTTAAAATATTCATATATAGTATTTTAAGTTATTTCATTATTTTTAGGTATAAAATACATATTTTTAAATTATAAAATATTTAAAATTAATTATAATTAAATACAAATTCAAGTTCGGCTCGGTTTGGTTAATCACAAATTTTAAATTTGTGAACCATAAACCATCCAAACACTTTGATTTGGTTTTTCGGTTTGACATGCTCAATCTTAAAAAAATGTTAAGATTTGAACTCACACGAGATGTGACAACATGAACATTATTGACTACTCAGCCAAATAATAGACCTCAGTATGTTACTTAAAATCCAATACTAAATATAGTTAAATTGTTTGATAAACATAAATTTTAAAAAATAATATAATTAAATAAAAATAAAGGCATAAAGTCAAAAATAACCCCCAACATTTGACTTTTTGGTCACTTTAGCCCCCATTCTTTTTTTTAGTTCAAACAAACCCTTAACGTTTCATTTTCGTTCAAAATTCACCCTCGATGGGTCGAAACCTCTAGTCAACTAGCGGTCAACATCCTTCAATGACATGACATGTCTGCATGGCAAACTTGCTGACATGGCAATGCCACATGTATGAGATAACGTGGCACTTTGCTGGCGTGTCATCTCCATTTTTTTTAAATGATTATTTTTTAATATTTATTTTATATTAATTTTTAACCAAACAGATGATGACACAAGACATCATCAAGCTAACCCAATATCTTATTTACACTTTACCACAAATTTTATTTATCACATTTATTATTATCTACCCCTATTGCTTGCCCCTTCATCGTCGATTCCCTACCTGTCCCCGTTATTCTTCCCAATTTCTCCATTCAAACTCCATTCTTTCCCAAAATATCTCAACTTTTCATATTGAAGAAGAAAAGATAATAGTTTTTCAAACCGTGACTGGGCCCGTTCCCGAGCCACCATTGGCGGTGGCTACACGCCCTTGGTTCCTGGTGGATTTGTTTTCTTCCAAATCTATTGTTAATGTCAATGTGAATTTTCATGAATTTGAATTTTAGAACTCTCAAATTTGTACACGCTAAAATCTAATGAATATGAACCCATAGAGTGGTTCTAGTGGTAAAAGATGATGTATTTCATCCAGGTGACCCGAGTTTGAGCACCATGTTTGCACGGTGTGTGTGCGTTATTAAAGGGCTAAGAAAATAAAACAGATACTACCTTGTAATCACACCAGCATCTTCAAAAAAAAAATTCAAATGAATATAAATTATAAAATCATGTATAAACATTTAAAAAATCAAAATCGATAATCTAATCCATTCAATTGAACCAAATGACTAAAATGATTTAATCCGATTTTTTCTTGAAATTCAAAGTTTAAAATTTGATTCGAATTCAATTCTTTGAGATTATCAAAGATGAGATCATTTGGCATGAGAAAAATCTAGTCGGCCATTGGAAAGGGCCTTTTTTTTATTGAATATGAAAAGCTAATGTTTTTTCGGGAAATAATGGATTTTGAGTGGAGGAATTAGGAAGAATGACAGGGTTTGATAGAGAATCGATGGTGAAGGGGCAAACAATAGTGGTAGATAATAATGAATGTCATAAATAAAATTTGAGATAAAAAAGAAGAAGGTAAAGGGCTAGATTTATGGTTAGGCGTTATGCTTTTTAGCTATTAGACTTGGGTTCAAATCCTAGCTCTTTCGATTCTAAATTTTATTTCTTTTTCAACCTCTTAATATAAAATAATTATTATTAAAAATAATTATTTTTTAAAATAATGGTGATGACACGTCTGCATCTCCATACATGTGGCATCACCATATCAGCAAATTTTGCAGACATGTCTAGTCATCAAAGGGCGTTGACCGTTAGTTGACTGATAGTTCCATTGATGATAAATTTTGAACGAAAATAAAGCATTAAAGGTTCATTTAAATGCAAAAAAATGAGAGCTAAAGTGACCAAAATATCAAATGTTAGGATTTTTAACTTTATGCATAAAATAAATATTAAAAGTGTTCAACGTTAAGTGATAATGTTAGGATATTTGTTTTGATATAATAATTGAAAAATAGTTTTGGACTTATTTGAAAAGATTTCAAAAATGTTTTTAAGTCCAACCAACTTGAAAATAAGTTTGGAAATGTTTCAAATGTTTTAAAGTAGCCAACCTAACATTTTCAACATACCCGTACCGATACGGTATACCCTTTATCAATACAGATAAGGGTTTGAGCTGCAATAATTTTCTAGTAGCAAAAAACTGTACCGATACACCCTTAGTCGTACCGATACGGATAGGATCGTACCGATACGCTTGTACGCGTACCGATCCTATTTTCAACCACCCCAACGACTATTTAAATTGCAGGCATACCAAAATGGACTAAGGCGTACCGATACACCATACTGATACGGTCAAAGGCGTTTCGATACGCGCAGACAGAATGGGCATAATGGCTAGGAACTCAATTGGGAGTATAAAAGGTACCTTCAAGCTTCAGCAACAACCAATGATCTTCAAGTCAACAACATTATAATGTCAAATTTGTCTTAGAGCTTAAATTTCTCATTCTTTGTATAGACAACACTTGTGAGCTAAATTGTCAATGTATGCTCAAGTGTTTTAGGATTTGGGTGAGAGCTTTAGATTGCAAACATCAACCTTGTAGAGGGATTTCAGTTTGCTTAGAATTTCTCTTGTTTAAGAGTGTTCCCAAAGCTCGGTTTGTAAGATGGTGGATCCCCCAAGTGCTCAAATTGCAAGAAGAAGAGGCACACCAAATATGATTGCCCTCGCTTCAACATGAAGGGATCATCATCAAAGAAAGCATTCGTGGCTACATGGAGTGATGAAGACTCCACCGATGAAGATGAAGTATCCCACCTATGCTTAATGGCCCTCAATGAGGGGGAGGTAACTTCTAACTCATCTTGTTCAAATTCAAATGCATATTCATTTGATGAGTTACAAGAAGACTATGGCAAATTGGTTTTTGAGTTTAAGGCTTCATTTTTGAAAAATAAAAAGATGATTTCAAAATTAAAAACCGAAAATGATTTGCTTTTGAAAACCAATTTGGAATTTAAAGCAAAAATAAAGGATTTTGAGCTTAAAGTTTTAAATTTACAAAATTTGCTTCAAAGTTTAGAAAATGATCATCAAAAGGAAGTAGATGATCCTAAGAAGGAAAATAATTTGATTTCCAAAGAGCTTGAAAAGAAAAATAATTTTGGAAAATAAAATTTTATCAAAGACAATTTAGTGCCCCTAGATTTGTAAATGGAAAATGTTTTAGAAGTATTTGGGTCCCAAAAGGATTATCTACTTCAACTAGAAAGGATGAAATTGAAAAATGGATTCCTAAGGGGACTAAATTATGTGCTACTAATGCCCATGGATCCAAACCAATTAGGATACCAAAATTTTTGTGATTGTCTTATTGTAGGTGTGATGGAGCATTTGATCAACAAGTTGATGAACCATGGAAGCTCTATACAAACAAGGAAGATCACTTGAAGAAGGAAGGCTTCACATCATACCTTTGGTTTAAGTGTGGTAAAATTAGTTGAATTTTGTTTATTTTAATTTGATTTATTTATTTTAATTCAACTAGTTTGTCATATATGTTGGACTAACATTTGAATGATGCTTGAGTAAGGAGAGCCAATTTTAAAACAAAACTTATTTTTGTCAATTTTTTCTCCATTGTTATTGGTATTTAAAGTTTGAACCATTTTTGATATAACAAAAAGAGGGAGAATGTTTTGAAAAATTGAATTTTTCAAATGAATAAGGGGGAGCTTATAAGATTTTCAACAATTAATCTCTTATTTAAAATTTTATTTTTACTAAGGGGGAGAATCTCAAAAACAAATTTTCAAGTTGGTTTTATTATATCAAAAAGGGAATATTGCATTACATGTTGCTTACCTTGCTTGAGCCAGACAGGAACCTAGGTCAGCTGCAGTAAATTTAAATACGCTTCTCTGGTTATTTTCTTCGTTCAATATAACTTGTTTTGCTGTATGTATTTTGCCTTAGAGATTATTTTATGGTACTGACTCATTTCTTTCTATTTTATTTTCCTTTACATCACATTTTCATGGCATAGAGGTATTGATTCAAAGGTGGTTGTCATTAGAAGACGATCATGATGGATAAAGGGATCATAGGCCGATAGAAAAGAGTGCAAGTATGAAGCAGTATTTTGCTCAAACAACAGAAAGAATGAAGGGAAGTTCATCCAAGTGTTACACATCAGGTTTTGTTAGTGTTGATGCTGACAAGAATGAGATGCAAGAGCTGAAAAGACAAATGACCGAGATGATGACTATGATGACGGCTATGACCAAAGAAAAATGGCATACTGAGATGAAATGAGACGTAAACAAAAAACAATACAGGAATAAACAGTCGAGTTGGCACACCAATACAATTCGCATCAATAAACCAACTAAAGGTATAATTGAATCAAATTTCAAGAAAATGATGACATGCCAGAGAGAAATTCAAGAAAGAAAGAAGGCCTGATTGGTGTCCCCACCTTTCCTTGCACCTTTGCAACCTCCGTATCCAAAATGGTATGACGTCAATGCACACTGTGAATTTCACGATAGAATCCAAGGACATTCTATTGAGAATTGTCTCGCCTTCAAACTTAGAGTTCAAACTCTCTTGGAGTTTGGAAAGTGGAAATTTGGAACAGAAAATCAGCCTTATTCAACAAACGGATATAAAGCTCAAGATGACAATACACAGAAAAAAGGACTTTAGCTCGAATATGAAGCCCAAATAAGCAAATTAAAGCAAGAGAGATGATTTGAATGAGGAGCTGAAAAACCTACAGTTCAACTATCAAGAGCTTTGTTCGATGCTCAAGAATGCTGGTTTGGGTGTAACTCTAGAACAGTCGAAGGAAAGAATTAAAGAGCTAAAACATGAAGCCGAATACTGGAAAAAGAGTTTTGAGGCAAGTAAAGGTCGAATCTAAGGATTAGTGAAGCCAAATGCGAGATGACAAAAATGTACATGCAAATGTATGAGGATAATGCTATCAAGTTGAATGGCAGTCAAGCTGAAAACGAAACACTAAAGAAGAAGGTAGACGAATGCCTCAAGCTTACGCTGATGTACAAAGCTCTTTTTGACAATGATAAGAAAGACTGTTAGGAAAGTGAGCAAAAACGATATGCCCAGTTTCAGAGATCAAGAATAAAGATCCGAGAAAGGGACAACGACATGAAAGATGTTATTCAAGCAAAAGAAGTTGCTCAACAAGTGGCAGATCTAGCCGATGTAGCAATGGCACTGAGCCAGAATATTGATCCAACATTAGATCATGGAAGAAAGCTGACTTGGCTCTTAGAGGAAGTTAGAAATTGGGAGTTAGAGCTCACCAATATTTGTAGTATCTAATATATGATGTATTGAATCCTTTTACTTCAATGAAAGTTGTTCTATGATAATCACTTTTAGAATCAATACCTCCTGCATTCATATATTCATGCATTGCATATTTATCAATATAACATTATTATGTAATAACATGACATTAACATTCATGATCTAGAGTGGTCGGAGTTTCAACATGAGCAATCTGAGAATTAGTGGAAGTTTGGGAACCTGTCATCATGGATGGAGACATGGAAGGAATTGATCAGACTCAAGAAGGGTTACAAAAACGGATGGCCAAGCATCAGCAAAATGTGAAGAGCCACACTATTACACCATGTTTAACAATTTATCTCGGGGCATCTAATCCAAGTACAGAGACAGGGTTTGTAAAGCCTATTATCCTAGGGTCAAGACTCGAACAGTTGAAAGATAGTTATGCCAAACTTGAGAAAGAGATCAAGGAAAGAAAAGGTGTCGATGATCCCAGATTTGATGCAAAGAAATTATGTCTAGTCCCTAATCTAGATATTCTGCCTGGATTTAAAATCCCCAGTTTTGAGAAGTATGATGGTTCCAGCTGTCCTAAAGTCCAATTGGAAATATTCTATAGGAAAATTGAACGATATTTGGATGATGATAAATTGTTGATCCATTGTTTTCATGATAGTCTAGATGGACCTGCCGTAGTGTGGCACAATAGATTAAGTCGAGAGCAGATTTGATCATGGGTAGATTTGGCCAAAGAATTTTTGGGGCAATACAAGTATGTTATAGACTTGGCTCTAGAACGGTATTTCCTGCAGAACATGAATATGAAGGTCAGCGAAAGTTTTAAAGACTATGCATTGAGGTGGCGAGGATTAGTAGCCCAAGTTCAACCTCCATTGACAGAAGAAGAAATATCTCTTGTGTTTCATCAAACTCTTCCATCTTTTTTCTTTGAGAGAATGCTTGTGAATTCAAGGAGCAGTTTTAGTGACCTCGTAGTGATTGGAGAAGCAGTAAAAATAGGGACCCGACGAGGGAAAATTGGATCAAAACTTAAAGACCGTGCTGATCAAGAAGCAGAACAAGGGAAAGAGGTGAGTGAATGTAATGTTCAAAGTTCTTAGAGTCGCAAGAGAAAGAGGTCGGCTAATTCATCAGAAAGACCACGAAAAATTCCTTGAGCAAGTGCAAATCTGGAGATCTTTGGAGTGTCTATCTCAGACTTATTGCCTCACCTTATTAAAGAACAACATATCATTCCTAGGCCAATAAAGGTGGTGCCAAGTCCATTTGCCCATAGCTATGATCCAAACAATGTTTGTGACTTTCACATGGGAGTACCTGGACATGCTACCAAGAAGTGCAAGCCTTTAATGAAGGAAATTAAGAAGTTAGTCAACAATGGGATATTGACAGAGAATTAGTCCAACAATGGAAAGGAGTGGGGCAAGCCGTTATACCATTTAAGGAATCAGAGAATTAAGATGAGTGCTTTCAAGATTGTTTGGAATTCTAAGAAGTCAGTGCTACCCATATTGCTGCATCATGAGGTTACGATCTACAGGGACCATTGCTGAAATAATACTGGAAAATAAGTCTGCTACTCCTAGCCTGAAAATAGTAGAAGTCTTTCATGTTTGTCGGTTTTCTTTGGAAGGATGCTTTTTGAAATAAATAAATATATGTGTATCTCTTCTTACCTTTGTGGGCCCCTAGATGCCAATTACAATATGCGACACTGATTTCGATACAAAAAAATCATTTGGATGTTGTGAAGACGATGAAGTGAAATTTGTTCCTTAGTTTACTCTGGTCGGCAAGGCAGAAAAAGGTCAGATCATTACGCCTTTGATAATGTTCGATGGTAAATATTTGAAATTCATAAACAGTGAAGTGGACTAGACGATTTTAACCAAGTAGAGTTGCTTGAAATTGAAGTTCTAAGCGTAGTCTTCTATACCTTGAAAACACAATAAGAGAGAAAAAAAAAGAGAGAAAAAGAAAGAAAAAAGAAAGAAAAGAAGAAAAGAAGAAAAGAAAGGAAAAAAGCAAAAGAAAAATGAGGAAAGAAAACGAAAGGAAAAAGTTGAAAAAAAAGAAGAAGAAAATGAGAGGAAAAGAAAAAGAAAAGAAAGAAAGAAAGGGTGGGAAAAGAAAAAAAAAGGTATGAAATAATGAACTATTTGAATAAATAAGTCTCGGAACACTCTTATGGAACTGTGGGGGATATCGACAAATCTAATAAGGAGCTATGCTTCACATTTCCAATACCCAAGCGTCAAAGATGTATCTTTGAAGACATGTCTATAATAATATAATATAATAATTAGTAACAATCAGAATCACACATGCACTTATAGAATTTTATTCTTAGAATAATATTTTTGTACTTTACTGGTTAAACAAGTTTGGGGAGCTTGAACACATTTATGAATGGAAAAGAATGAGGAGAACTTGTTTCTGACCGGATCGAGCAATGCGGTAATCATAAGGTGTGAACCGAGTGATTTGGAAGAAATTTTATAACTTCAGAAATCGACACAATATTCAAAAACTTATTCTACCCATAGGAAGGTTGAATCTAAGATGCTCTTGCACTTGATATCCAGGGCATCCTATTCTGTTTTCTTTCTTTAAGCCTTAATTTTTTTCGGGTCTTGTAAAGTATCCTTCATTGAAATACGATAAGCAAGCTGGCATTTTTACAAACAGACAGACTTTCTTGATAAATATATGATTGAGTATGAGACTCTTATCCGTTCAACAGTTTTCTGGTCAGAAAGAAGAATCATCCATCAGGGGACATAGTGACAACGGTAGCAAGAATAAAAAGTTTGAGGATATGAAAAGTTCAGGGACTTGAGACACTTGTTCGCCCAAAATGATTGCAGATGGGGAAAATTCTATGTAATGAGGGAAGAGATGAAGAGATTAGTGAGGCATCATGGTGCATAAGAGTTCAAATCAGAATAGGCAAGAGTGGGTGCAGTTCTTGAAAGAATTTGATCGCTAAAAATGGTCAAAATTGGCTCAGGAAGAAAAAGATCTCAACAACACAGATGCTGGGGCAAATTTCGTTGGAGCATGAAGACGATAAAAATTTAATATAAATCTCAAGAAGATCAAGTCAAGAAAGAAGATCAATCAAAGAAAGATTCAAGGAAAACAATCTCGTTGTTGTAACTGAAGCAAAAAGTTCAACAGGGAGGCAAAGAAGATTAGAGCTCATCCGAGTGATCCTCAGTTGTCACAACTCATGCATATAATTAGGAATCTATAAGATAGGAAGCATACTAATTCATGCATTCAAAGCATTTTTGTAGGAATTTACAAGAATCAACAAAGAACAGAAAAATATTTCAATCTACAAATTCAGATTGGAAAAAGTAGAACCAGCAAAGATTAGCAAAGAATTCAATCATATTTTCAAAGCAAAGATATTAATCCGTTTGAAAAGGCAGATCTCAGCAAAGATATCAATCCTTTTGAAGAGGCTGATCTCAGCAAAGATTTCAATCCGTTTGAAGAGGCAGATCTCAGCAAAGATTTCAATCCGTTTGCAGAGGCAGATTTCAGCAAAGATTTTCCAATTGTTTGCACAGGAAAAGAAGTGCATTATAATTCTAAATCCTTCGGGTCATCAGTAAGTCCTTCGGGCATGATGTTAAGTTCTTCGGGCCATCACCTTCGAGAGTGATGTAATTGTTTGCACAGGAAAGGAATTGTATTACAATTCTAAATCCTTTGGGTCATCAGTAAGTCTTTTGGGCATGATGTTAAATTCTTCGGGTCAGCAGAAAGTCCTTCGGGCATGATGTTAAGTCCTTCGGGAGTGATGTAATTGTTTGCACAAGAAAGGAAGTGCAATGCTGTTGTAAATCCTTTGGGTCATCAGTAAGTCCTTCGTGCATGATGTTAAATCCTTCGGGTCATCAATAAGTCCTTCGGGCATGATGTTAAGTCCTTCGGGCCATCACCCTTTGGGAGTGATGTGATTGTGTGCATAGGAAAGGAAGTGCATTACAGTTCTAAATCTTTCGGGTCATTAGTAAGTCCTTCGGGTATGATGTTAAGTCCTTCGGGCTGATACCTTCGGAAATGATAAGAACTTTCTAAACATTATTGCAATAAGACGGTAGGGTATGATATCAACAGAAATATTAATCCTTTGGGCCCTCGGTTTCAAAAAAATAACAAAAAAGACGAAAAAATGGAGAAAAAGAAAAAGAAAGGAAAAAAAATAGGAAAAAGAAAAAAAAAAGGAAAAAAGAAAGAGGAAAAAGAAAAAAGAAAAAAAGAAGAAAAAGGAAAAAATAGAAAAAAAAAGAGAAAAAAGAAATAGAAAAAGGAAGAAAGAGAAAAAATAAAAAAGAGAAAAAAACAACCAAAAGAGTTCAAGTTGCCAGATTGGAAAGCAAGATAGACCAACTTCGGGCTCAAATAAAGAATATTCGTAGTTTCAGTGTCTTTTGTTGAAGCACTTGAAGTTTTATAGTGATATACCTAAATTGTACATTTTTACAATCAATGTTGGAAGATTAATGATAAATTCGATCTTTGCAGGCATAAAAGGAGGTTGATCAACAGAGGAAGAGAAAATAAGGGATTCCATGCACGCTTTTGACTGAAAGATCAGGATATCTTAGGCAGAATAAGCAATGACACCAAAGATTTCAGTGCTTCAAGCGAGAAAATAGGTATACTTCATATTGCTTCAGGATGAATTCTTATTAATCAATGATATTTTCTTGTTGCAGGGTCGGATTGTTTTCCAGAAAAAGAGATAAATCAGTATTCCTAGCAAAGAACGAAGGGTTCCTGATGAGAAGAATTCGCTCGGCCAAGATAGAGTTCCTAATGGGAAGAGTTCGCTCAGCAAAGATAGAGTTCCTAATGGGAAGTGTTCATACAGCAAAGATAGAGCTCCTAATGTGAAAAGTTCTTTCAGTAAAGACAGAGTTCGTAATGTGTAGAATTTGCCAGCAAAGAATCCAAAGATCCTAATAAGAAGAACTCGTTTGTTCGATACCCTTGCAGAAAGGTGGATTGTTTGATGGAAGGAGGAAGAAATTCATAATAAGAAGAACAACTTCAAACCTCGGAAGATGAAGAATGTTAAGAGCAACTTCAGACTTTGGAAGATGAAGAATTTCATAATAAGAAGAACAACTTTAGATTTCTTAGTTTGGGCAGAAGATTGAAGAATTTCATAATAAGAAGAATAGCTTCAAACTTTATCATTGTTCATAAAGAAAGACCTGCTCTTTTAGAGGACGACCAAGAGATCTGGACAAAATTCGCGTATTTTCAGTCTTTGCTCTATCCTTGTTCCACAACAATGAGTAAAGAGGGGCAGCTGTAATACCCAAATTTTGACCGGGCTTATTAATTAAATAAATAAGTATAAATAATACATACATAAATAAATATAGTATTATAAAATTCCAAAATTATAAATACAACCCATTTCAAATGTCCTTTTTCATAAATTCAAAGCCTACAAGCCCAAAAGGTCCTAAAACCCATTACAATGTTTCCCGCCCAAATCTTAATACCGAAGTCCTAAACAAACACAATTCAGTTAAAATTAAATGTTCCCGCCCATTTCCTTGCCACATGTCAATATGCCATTGGACTAGAGAGTAAGCCATGGATTATGGTTTTCTTCAAAGCCAGCTGCTAAGCTGTGACATCGGCTGATATAAAAAACCACTACCTGCTATAAATAGCATGAAAGAGAAAATCAAAGCAATGATGAGATAATTAATGGAGCAATGATTGAGAGAATTAAAGAGAGAGAGAATGTTACTTGAAGAAGATGAAGAGATCACCGAGAGTTACAGAGGTTGCCGGAGAGGATAACCGGATTGTCGCCAAAGTTTATCAATTTTTTTGGAAGGTATATTCTGAATTTCTCTTTCATTTTCCTACAAATAAAACATAACAAACAGATCATAATTAGGTTAAAATTAAAAATAGTAAAGGAAAAGTAATAAAAGACATCGGAATTTATCTTAAATTCGCTGAAGTTTTTTTGAGTGAGTGATTGTTGGAGAGTGATTAGGTTTTCAGACGGGATTGAAAATGATAGAGAGTGTTCGGTTTTGGGTAGATCTAGGGGGAAGTCGAGAGGTCCTGTCAGATCGGGTAGTTTAGGTGGAAATTGGAAAATGGAGGATTTTAGGTATTTTAGGGTTCCGGCTCAGCGGCCGAAAATCACCTTACGGCGGCTAGCCGGAACCTCACGGTGGTCAAAAGTTGCAGGAGGTGGTCAGAGTTTCAGAGGTGATCGGAGGTAAGTAGAGGATGACCGAAGACGATGACCAGAGGTGGCCGGCATCGCCTCCGGTGGCCGACAAACATGCCAGAAAGAGTTATGGCAGTGGACCTAGATCTAGGGGTGGCGGTTAAGACGGAGTTAGGCCAGAATTCTAGGTTTTGTTTGGTTTGGGGAAGAACAATCAAGATTTTGAAATGGATTTGGGGGTTTTGATCTTTAAAAACAAGAATATGGTTGGTTTTAGGTGTTTATGAAGATTGAATGGGAAAACGGAAGAATAGATAATGGTTTCGGGATGAAAAAATGAGTTTTGATCTTTAGAAACAAAAGGTAAGGGAGTTTTAGGTGTTTGTAAGGATTGAATTAGGAAAATGAATGAATTTTGGGAAGAACGTGAGGAAAAATAGGGGTTTAATCCGTTTTGGGAAGAAATTTTTGGAAAATGAGGTTAGAGTCAAGAGAAATTTAGAGGAGAGAGAGAAAGCCAGGTTTAGAGAGAGAGTGACATGAAGGAAATGGGATTTTAGGCTTAAAATAGGCTTTATATACAAGATGCAAAACACAGCGTTTTGGCACCTGGTCAAGGACGACCCGCAGACTTTTAAACGGGTCGGGCTCTTGACCCGCGCATTTCCATTCGGGTATCATTTGGTTTTTTTCCCAATACCTTGCTTTTTTTCAATTTTATCCAATTCCCCTTTATTTTGTTCCCTAGGCTTTGCAATTAGTTCAATTTAGTCCTTCGTACCCCGTAAATGTATCCCTTAGGTTTGAATTGTTTCAATTGGGTCACCTTGGGTCTTGTAATTTGCGCATTTAGGTTTTGTAATAGTTTCAATTAGATCCCCATATTAATAAAAACCAATTTTAGTGTTCAATTTGTTTTATTTTAATTAATTATTTAATTGTTTTATTAAATGTAATTAACTTATATGTGTGATGCATATTTTAAATTGAGCATGCAATTTAAAATGTTAGATAATTAAATCATTTTAGTTTAATAATTAGACCCTTTAGTCTAGTTTTCTCTAATTAGGATTCAATAATTAAAAATATGATAGATAATTGTAGTAATTAAATGTATATTAAATATAAGATTTAAAATCCTAATTTGGATGGTGTCCCATTGTTTACAATGGGGTGTTATCTCAACATGGATTTTAATAAATATATCTAATATATACATTCCACTTAAAATTGATTATTAATTTAGTTCTTTAGACAAATTTAAACAAATAATTAGAATACATTGTAGATAATTAAATATATATTAAATTGAACCTTTGGGACTCAAATTTGGATGGTGTTCCATTGTTTACAATGGGGTGTTATCTCAACGTTGGTTTTAAAGGTGACATTTAATATACATTTTCACCTACAAAATTGACTTAATAAATTGTTAGAGCCTTAATTAGGGCTAGAACTTTAATTAATTAGAAAGATTAATTAAATATGAATATGATTAATTTAAGGGCTTTAAATATATGGAAGGTGTTCAAGCAATTGGCATTTTCACATAAAAGCTATTAAATTAATTAATATTCATAGATTTAAATAATTAATTAAATAGGGCCTTTTTTAGGAATAATACTTAAAATTGACAAGACAATAAAATATCATTCATTAAAAACCTTTTATGTTGGAAATTCATTTTTAAATACGAATAGGGGTGCCACCTAACGGGGTGCTTTTAATCTCGTATTCGAACAAAATGAATTTCCTTATAAAAGGATATCTGCATTCGAAAATTAAATTCAATTAATAATTATGGGATAAATTAAGTTCAAATAATTATTTTAAATGCCACGTAAAATTAAAGGTACCGGTAGCGGGCGTTTGTAGGGGTGCTAACTCTTCCCTACACGTAATCGACTCCCGAACCCAATTTTTAAGACAAAATCTCTGGTTTGTTTTTTCAGTGTCCGGTCTACCTCGAAGTGATCGGTGGCGACTCCAAAATGTTTTTCAGGGATAGATAAGGGAAAATCTGATCTAATATGAAAAACCCTAAATTTTCAAGATTAAATTAAAAATGGCTAGAAAACCCTAATTTTCTAAAAGACCGTTTGCCAGGTGTAATCACTCATTTTTATCTGATTTGTAAATATTGTGCTAATATATAATTAATATTATTTTTGCATGAGTGTTAGTAAGATAAAAATGTATAGGTGTGATATCTGTGAGTGCATATATATGTACGTATTCGTAATTATTTATATGTATGCTCGTATTTTATATGTGTGAATATTTGATTAATTTGCGTGTATGCTATGTATATATAATGTATATCTGCATGAGTTGGTGTGTGAGTATATATATATTGGTATATGTATGTGTCCGTATGTATATGTATGCATCCTTGTATGTCATTAAATGTTGGTGTTTTGCATATACACGTATTGTATGTACGTGTGTGTGTGTGTTTGTATTATTATTATTAATATTATCATTATTAATGGACCAATTTAAAATAAAACCCATAAATTATAAACCCCAAAAAAATAATAATTAAGGTCCAGTCTTTATACAAATATAAGACCCAAGTACAATTACATACCCCAAAATTAAGTTACATGGCCCAACCGGCCAAATCCAAATCCTATATCTGAAGGCCCTAAAATTGTCTAACCTTAATGTTTCCCTCTTGCGCAGCCAACCAGGAGCCGTTGGATCAAATTTTGATCCAACGACCACGATCAAAGGGGGAAGTTATCCAGCTGGCCGCGTGTATTACACGCCCAGACCGTTCAGCTGCCACGTGCGCTTTTGATCCACGCGCAGAAGACTCTTCGATCTCCCACGCGTGCGTGCATCCCACGCGCCAGAACTCCTCGGCTGCTGAGCTCCATGTGTCACGATCTGGAGTCGTTCCACCCGCTTGAGATTTCATCTGAACCGTTTATTCTTCAAGTTATCTCAATCGTTGGATCGAATCTGATCCAATGGTCGAGAATGCCTCTGGCCGAAGACATCTCCCCCACACTGCCACCATACCTCCACCATGCCGGCCTCCAACCACCGCGCTCAGGGTTGCCAGATACATCAAAAAAATCACCAAAAACAGGCTATATCAGTATCATTTCAGATCTGAAAAATATGTATTTTATAGTACTTGCTACCAAACCAAAAAAGAGGGATATATGTATGAAACAAGTAATCTGAAAAGGGGAATTTAGTTGTAATCAGTTATGAAGAAAATAAAAAAAGCACAAAGTTTCAGTGGTAACCTCTATTTCTTTTCCTTACTCCATGGCATGCATGTACAAAAAAATAAGAAGCGATAAAGAAAGGGAGAGGAGTGGATAGGATCTTTACCCTAGTCGTCAGTGGGTCTCCCCTCGCCAGTAATAAGCCGCATCAGTTTCTCAAAAACTGAACAAGGTGAAATGAAAAGGGGGAGAGATCCCTTTCGGTCTCGTTTTAAAAAAATGGTTTTCATCCTCGTATTTTCTTAGATCTAGAAAAAAAGGGAGTCTTTTCTGGGAATCTGAGTTGTGTTTTGAGTTTGAGTTGAAGCGAAGGTTGTTCTGGTGGTTTTTTTTAGGTTCGTCGACCGCCGACTAGCGGCAGCCGATGGCGAAAAGGACGGCAGAGAGTCGCCGATTTCTAGGTTCGTCAAGGGTTTGAGGTTGGTTGTCTGAGAGAAAATGAGAGAGTGGGGGGGAGACATTATCTTAAGGCTAAAAAAAATGAGGAAAGGGGAGAGGGGAGGCCGGTTAGGGAAATTTATAAGTAAACCTCTAATTAAAATTGGCTTAATTACATCATAAGTCATCCCGCGTTTTGGGAATTTTCGAAACGGTCTCGCCCTTTGGGGAAATTACGAACCTAATCCCCCTTATATTTCCAAGTTTCTCAATTCATTCTTTGAAATCTATTCGAAATCCGTTTTCAAATGGTTAAATTACGCCCCAAGGATCTCCGCGTTTTTGAACTTTGCATTCCGAGCTTGCCCCTTGGTCCAACTACAGATTTAGTCCTTTTAGGTTATGTTTGATTTGCAATTTCGTCCCTAAATTGCACTTTATTACCTTTTAATTTTTGTTTCTTATTTTCGTTTCTTTTCATTTCGGTCCTTTTCCATGTCTAAATATTCATGTTTATTTATTATGATCGTATATGTTGATATGGCCCTTTTGCATTGTTACGTTTTGTACATATTTTGTATTCTCACATATGTGTTTAGCTTATGATGATTATATATTCTGTACGCATGTCTTCTCGAAATTTGTGTTCTTGTTCCCACATGTTTTTATTCATGCCTCATTATTGTGATGTGCTATGTTCGTGTTGTTTATCATGGTTATTTACTTTCATGTCACCCGTTTATCATTGTTTTTTTTTGTTTTGTCCTTTACTATGTCAATGTGAATGTATGTTTCCAAGTTTTGCTCATTAAGTTTGCATAATGGAATATATAATGTCAATGCGGTGCCCTTTTATCCGAGCATAAATAGGGCCAGTATCAAGCGTAGTGATAGTGGTTGGGCGTTTACTCTCGGATAACGGGGCCTTTAAAATTTACCCGCACTTATAACCAAATTTTAAATTAATCGTCACTTTAATCCAGGAAGTTTAATTTTAATAAAGCGGTAATTATTAAAGTACCAATTTTGGGCGGTGTGGGGGTGCTAATCCTTCCCCATCCGTAACCAACTCCCGAACCCAATAGTTTTCAAATTTCTGGTTTTATGGTGTCCGACCTACCTCAGTGGCCGGTGGCGACTCCCTTTCTTTAAATAAAATACGATATTTTTAAAACCCCACGGAATAAATATTTTAATACCCGAGAAACCACAAACACTTCGAAAACTCAGTTTTTTAGCGACTTAGAAAGGGCCATCGCTACAGATGGCGACTCCGCTGGGGACAATTTTGTTTTTCAAAAACAAGAAGAGAGTCAAGCTTTTTAAAATAATTACCGCTTTATTAATATTAGAAATTCTGGGTTAAAGTGACTATTAAATTAACATTCGGTTATAATTGCGCGTTTATTTTAACGCGTTTAAAATATGGCATATAAACCCGTTTCTTAAGTGGGGGAAAACGCTAATGCTTTCGTGGAGATATCGTTCTCCCGTATGGGCCTAGCAAGTACCTTCGGGGCTCGAGTACCTTATGCTTTCGTAAGGATATCGTTCCTTCGTACGGGCATAAGCGAATGGGTCCCCCTGAATTGAACCCGGTTGAAAGGAGCCTATAATGGGTGATGATCGGGGACCTTGCTACTCTTAGTAGAGGACAACAAGGACAATTCGGGTACCTCCTAGCACCAACACTGCATGTAGAGAACATATAGAAACCCACCCCTTTAGAGCCATGCGGATTACCTTAGGTTTTAGATGGGATAAATATTGTTGTTTTGTGTATTTATTCTATTTAATTTGTCCTTTTATTTATGTATTTATTAATTTTATCTGGTACTGACTTGTTTTTTTTCGCTTTTGTTTTTTCATACATCATACATTTGCATTACATAAAGGTACTGGATCAAGTGGTTTGCCCGATCAGAAAGTCTTTCACCATGGAAAAAAGGTGTCTTAGGAAAGAGGAGCTTAATTTGTCAGTCAAACATTGGTCAGAGGTCAACCAGAAGGCCCAAGGGGACAGTTCGCCGAACGAACCCGTAATAGCAGGGTACTCCTATGTGAGTCTTCAACAGAACAATTTATGGGATCTTCAAAGCATTTGGGAAAGATGGGACCAAAGACTACATAACGTGTTTTGCGATAGTTACGGTGACATTGCACAACTGTTATATGTTCGGGTTAACCAGCCCCTGCTCCGAGCTATTTTTCAGTGCTGGAATCCTGCCTTTTGCTGCTTCACCTTCAATGGGCAGGACCTGATGCCTACAGTAGAAGAATACACTACTTTACTTAACCAGAAGAACATTCAGGAAGATTGGATCTACACGAAGCCTCCGAGGAATCAAAATTACACTTCGAAGCTCAAAACCTTTGCAGGAATGAGCGACGATTGGGTTAATGGCCTGATTCAGCTCCGAGGAGACAATACAGTTTTTGCATGGGAAAGTATTCGAGACATCATACCTACACATCCAGACGAGGCGAAGAAGATAGACCTATTTGCCTTAGGAATATATGGTTTGGTGATCTTTCCGAGAGCACTTGGGAACATTGGCGTAGCCATTCGAGACCTGTTTGAACGTATGAAACGGAGAGCAAACCCAGTACCAGCAATCTTGGACGAGACCTTTATTTCTTTAAATTCTAGTCGAAAACATGAAGAATGACGTTTTCGAGGATGTGCGCAGCTGTTACAGGTATGGATTCAGAGCCACATGTGGAAGATGGGACGAGGGTCCTACCGGGGATATCCTTCCAAGGTTTTTCTCCTTTATGGGAGTACTTAGCAAAATAGTGGCGAGAGGACTTGAAAACAAAAAAATGGGCTAGTTTCTTCCGGAACATTCAAGACGAAGACATAGTATGGAGGGTCCCATGGCTCAGCAGAGTTAATTACTTTTTATACAGTTGCGGTGATTTCAACTGGCTAATGATGTTGGGATTGCACGGAGGGATTGCTTGTGCTCCGCTTTTGGTGTCCCGAAAGTTCGGATCACGACAGTTCATTCCCAATACCGCTGGGTTAAGCCGAATTGAATTTCTTTTCAAAGGGGAGTTCAAAGAAAAAGTTCAGACTATCATGAGGGCTTGGGACCATTGTTACAGATCAGGGTGGAAGGAGACACTGAGCACATGACCACCCTAGACTACAATCTTTGGAGACGTTTGAGGGTTAATGATGTGATTCTTGAATCTGATCAAGGACCAGCGGTGTCGCTTGAGGAGCTTACAAGGGTGGTACCATCTGAAACTGATATTTTATGGAATGAACTCGAAGAAATTAAGAGGAAAATGGACACCCAACAGACTCAACATGCGAGTGAGCTCTATAAAGCAAGCTTAGAGGTCGACGAACGGGATGGGATCATTAGACAGTTGAAGAGATTAAATGCGGATTTAAGCGATAAGAACGCTCTTTACCAAAAGGATACCCTCCTACTACAAGCGAAAATACAGAAGGCTGGCCGAAGTCAGTTCATAGCCGTGGAAAAAGAAAGAATGAATGGTATCCATCTGGTGGAAGAAGAATGAGAAATTAGCAAGAGAACGATCAAGAAGGAGATAGAAAGCTGTCGGTTGGCTATTGAGGGAGAAAGACAGTCCTTCAAGAAGGCCATTGACCAAGAAAAGGAAAGAACTAGGCAAGAAATTAGCAAAGCAAAACAAGCAGTCAACCACGAGGGAGAAAACGTCGCCGCATGGAAAACAAGGTCCATGAGTAGCCGGAATAGACTGTTAGAGATGCAAAAGTTTTACGACATCACTATCCAAAGTCTGGATCAAAGCCGAAGTCAGAATATCGAGTTGAGAGAAAATGTAGCAGAAGTAGAACACTCATTTCGAACGTACTGTCAGAGGAATGGCTTCACTGAGCTACAAGAAAGAGAGCGCGAAGTAGGCACGTTACGAACCTGAATTAAGTCCCTTGAAGCAACTGTTGAAGATTATAAGGAAAGAATTAGTGTATTCGAAGAGACTACAGCCAGAGGGAACACTTATTGGCAAAGGAGAGTGCGTGACGTTGTCCGGATGGTACAGGATAGGGACCAATATTACGCAAACCTGATGGTGGACATACAGCGAGTCGCCAGGCATGTGAATGATTTGGCCATCGAGGCTGAAACACTCCGACCTTTCGTAGTCCAAAAATGGAAGAAGCTCCCAGGTTTATCAAGTTGCTCAGGGCAATTGGAAAATTAGGAGATAGAGCTAGGGCTTATCTATAGGGCTCTGTGTTGTAATTAGTACTCTTTTGTATTAGGGACCTTCATTTTGTAATATGAACTCTGTTGTAATTTAGACCCTTTAATTCTTGTGGAAGTAGTTCAAAAGGGTGATTACCAGCGGAATCAGTACCTTATTTGCATACATTCTTGCATTGCATCATGACATTCGCATCATTATACACGCATTTATTTTTCTTGCAACCATATTAATGTTATAAATATTGTGGCAGTGTGAAAATAGAAGTTAACCCGCAATCATTCATCATCCATACCTTACCCGATTACAAAGCAAGCTCATGGAAGACAGGATAATCAGTCTAGAAAAGGGGCAAAGAGAGCTCGAGGCAAGGTTTGAAGAGGCTCAAAGAAGCCTCAGTGACCAGATTGCTCAGTCGCAAGCATCGATAGTATCCGACATAACCGCATTGCTGGCTAAGAGTCTTGGAAAGAGAGTTGAAGGAGAAACCGTTCAAGAACCAGAGGGTATCCCAGTTCACAATAAGGTTCAACCAGCAGCGCTGAATCCGACTAAAATAGTGTATATCGACCCTGTAGGGATGTCGGCTAATCTTCAGGTAGGGGCATCTGAGACTCAACCCCTCGACACTGAAGCACTTTATGAAGAGGATGTGCCAGACATGTCCTACCGCCAAAATTTAAAACGCCAGAGTTCGACAAATACGATGGAACCACGTGTCCTTCCGCGCACATAACAATGTACTGTCGGAAGATGGCGGCCTACCTTAAGGATGAGAAGCTATTGATTCACTGTTTCCAAGACAGCCTAACTGGAGCGGCGTTACGGTGGTACACCCAGTTGAGCAGGGTAAATGTCAAAACATGGAAAAATATGTCAAGAGCATTCATTGAGCAATATAAACATGTAACAGATATGACCCCCAGTAGAATTATGTTGGAAAATATAGGGCAGAAGTCCAACGAAAGTCTACGACAATATGCTCAAAGGTGGCGGGAAGTGGCCGCCCAAATTCAGCCACCCCTCCCGGAACATGAAATTGTGCCATTATTTGTTAATACTTTGAAGGGGGCACTTTTCGATCGCCTCATTAATAACACAACACAGAGTTTTGCTGATTTGATTAGGACTGGGGAGTCCCTTGAATTGGCAATTAAGAGTGGTAGAATTGATAGCGGGGAAGGCTATCGGAAATACAACAAGAAGAATGAAGTAAACGCCGCCAGTACTTACACTACCCCGAAGAATTTTACAGTCTCACAGCCACAAGCACCTGTGGGAAAAGCGCAAAACTTGAATCAAAGAGAGGAGAGAACCTCGAGAAAAGAGAAAGAGAGGAAAACTTTTACTCCCCTACCCGTTCCGTACTCGGAGCTTTACTCCCAGTTGTATGAAGCAAACCTGGTCCGTTCATATTACGTTACTCCTTTCAAACCGCCATTCCTGTCCTGGTATAACCCGAACGCGCATTGTGACTATCACGGCGGTGCCCCTGGACATCCCACCGAGAACTACCTTGCCTTCAAAAAACTTGTGCAAAACTTAATTGATTATGGGATATTGAAGTTTGAATAACCAAGTGTAGCTACTAACCCATTGCCTAATCATGGGAACAGAGGAGTAAATGTTATTGAGGAATGCTTTATCAGGAAGATTAAGGATGATGTGTCAGAAATAAAAAATCTTTGCTGTGGGTATTTCAACAATTGTGCATGGCCCATGTGATCGACAAAGGCATGATAATAAGGCAGAAGGAATGTGAAGTGTATTGCGAATTCCATCAGGACGAAGGGCACGACATCCAAAAGTGCGACGAGTTCAAGAGATTGGTACAACAATTGATGAATGAAAAGCAAATAGAATTCTTCGAAGAGCCCACGGGAAAGAAGGGGTCGGACGTACATATGACGGATAGCCCCAATGCTAAATACGGGAGGGATATACCTTTTATCATCTCCTCCAGGCTAGGGAGTGCAGGTGCCTCCCGAGGAGAAACCACTAAGATAAATCCCAAGATCATCATCTCAGCACCATCCCCGTTCCCATTCAAGGATATACGGCAAACTCCCTGGAACTATGCTATAAATGTGACCACGCCAGAAAAGCCAGAATATGGTGAGGTAAAAGAGCCTACGCTAAAAGACGAACAAAGTAAGAGCGATGTGAATGTCGGTGAGGTGGGCCATTTCACGAGGAGCGGCATATGTTATTCCTATGAGGCTTTGAGGGCTGCTAAAGCGATCAAAGATAAAGGAAAGAATACATCAGTTACCCCCACGCAGATATTCGGTGAAGAACCTCTTCCAAAGATAAATGAGCCGATAACCGAGGCTCAGGCCAAAGAATTTCTAAAGTTCCTGAGACATAGCGAGTACAGCATAGTGGAACAACTACGAAAATAACCGGCTAGGATCACGATGCTGGAGTTGCTCTTGAGTTCAAAACGACACCGTGAGGCACTATTAAAAGTACTAAATCAGACTTTTGTGTCCCAGGACATTTCTGTGGCAAAATTGGACAGGATAGTGGGGCATATCACTGCCTATAACCATATAACATTCAGTGATGACGAGATCCCCGAGGGCGGAATAGGGTCCACCAAAGCCCTTAACATCACAACCCACTGCAAAGGGTATGTGGTACCTGGGGTACTGATTGACAACGGGTCAGCACTGAACGTGCTGCCTATGGTGACCTTGCAGAAACTACCAATAGATGGTTCTCACCTAAAGCCCTGCAATAACTCCGTAAGAGCCTTTGACGGTACACAAAGAGGAACAATGGGAAAAATTGAGGTGCCTCTATTGATCGGGTCGACTGACTATGTGATTGATTTTGTGGTAATAGACATAAAACCATCTTACAGCTGCTTATTGGGAATGCCATGGATCTACTCCGCAGGAGTTGTCCCCTCATCATTACATCAGAAATTAAAATTCGTAGTCGAAGGCAAATTGGTTACAGTAGAGGCCGAGCAGGAAATTGTTGCTTCAGTGACATCAGATGCCCCCTACATTCAAAATGACGAGGATGCTGTAGAATGCTCTTTTCGAGCATTAGAGCTAGTGAATGCCACATTCGTCGCGAAGGGAAGTCGGGTCCCCTATCCTAGGTTATCTAATTGTACCAAGATGACCGTCGCTGAAACTTTGGGCCGAGGAGCCAAAGTAGGAAGAGGGTTGGGGAAAAGATTATAAGGGAGCCCAAGAGCCAAAAGTATGATAACCAAGAAGGACCGTTTTGGGCTGGGTTACAAACCAAGTGTCCAACAGAGAAAAGAATAATACAAGAGAAAAGAAGAACAAAGAAAAGCCAGATTTAAAGGAGAAGACATTCCATGGAGACCAATGTCCTTCCCTAGTTTGAAAACCACTTTTGTCTTCGGAGGATTCTACCAACCAGGTCAAGAAGTTGAAGAGGCAATTAAGGAAAATGACGTACTCAACAAGGAGGAGATATTCAATGAATCACTTGAAGGGATGTACATCAACATGATAGCTGGAAATGGCCAAGTCAGCAAAATGTTGACCAACATCTGCCCCTGCCTTCTCGGGGAAACACTTGATAACCGGAGCTGCATTGATCTACCTGTGGGTTTTAGGACTAGATCAGAGTAATGCTCTGAATCAACTTTTTGTTTTTTCATATAAACAATGGGGATCTCTTATATAGGGCACCTATGTTAACTTTTTGTTGAAATGAAAATATCCTCCCCGTTTTCTTAAATGACAAACATTTCATTTATTTCATTCATTCATTCTTCATGTTCATTCACTTCATATAAAGTCATCCTCTTCCCAATATAATTCATTCTCATTTAATGCAGGTCGTTCATGATTGACTGTATGAATGATACCGAATCCAATCCCGGAGTGAATTTGAATGCCCCGAGATCTCAGAGGGAATTGAGGAAGAAGATAATGAGATAGAATGTGAGGTCCCGGTAGAGCTGAGGAGAATGGTGGCCAACGAAGAAAGGCAAATCATGCCCCACCAAGAAGAAACAAAAGTTGTAAACTTGGGGGCAGAAGAAGAGAGAAAAGAAGTGAAAATAGGGACGACGTTTTCCTCGAAAACCAGGCACAAACTGATAACCCTACTCCAGGAATTTAAGGATATTTTCGCCTGGACCTATCAAGATATGCTAAGATTGAATACTGACATAGTGGTGCACAAACTGCCAACAAAGCCGGAGTGCAAACCAATATAGCAAAAACTTCGGAGAATAAAACCAGACATGTTGTTAAAGATCAGAGAAGAGGTAAAAAAAATAGTTTGATGTTGGTTTCTTGGAGGTAGCCAAATACCCTGAATAGGTTGCAAACATCGTACCAGTACCAAAGAAGGACGGGAAAGTCCGTATGTGTGTAGATTATAGGGATCTAAACCGAGCCAACCCTAAAAACAACTTCCCCCTGCCACATATTGACACGCTAGTTGACAACACTGCGGGACACTCATGGTTTTCATTCATGGACGGCTTTTCAAGGTACAACCAGATAAAGATGGACTCTAACGACATGGAGAAAACTACATTCATAACCATGTGGGGCACTTTTTGCTACCGAGTGATGCCTTTCGGGCTCAAGAACGCAGGGGCAATTTACCAAAGAGCAATGGTGACTATTTTCCATGACATGATGCACAAAGAAATAGAAGTATACGTGGACGACATGATCGCCAAGTCCCGAACAGAAGAGGAGCACCTACAGAACTTAAGAAAACTATTCCAAAGACTACGGAAATACCAGCTGAGGCTTAACCCTGCCAAATGCACCTTCGCCGTTATTTCTGGAAAGCTCTTGGGGTTTGTGGTGAGCCGAAGAGGGATTGAGATCGATCCAAATAAAGTGAAAGCCATCAGGGATCTCTCACCACCCCACACTGAGAAGGAGGTTCATGGTTTCCTAGGGAGGTTAAATTATATATCTCGTTTCATTTCCCAATTAACTGATCGGTGTGACCCGGTCTTCAGACTTCTTAGAAAGAATAATCCCGGTGTGTGGGATAAGGAATGTCAAGGAGCCCTAGAAAAGATCAAAAGGTACCTGACAAATGCTCCGATTTTAGTCGCGCCAGTACCAGACAGGCCATTAATCCTCTACCTGACAGTATTTGAGAATTCAATGGGGTGTGTATTGGGGCAACACGATGAGTCAGGGAAAAGGGAGAAAGCCATCTATTACCTAAGCAAAAAGTTCAATGATTGCGAAACGCGGTACCCGCCAGTTCAGAAGCTGTGTTATGCTCTAGTTTGAGCTACCAAGCGGCTTAGGCAGTATATGCTGTACCATACTACTTGGTTGATATCCAAGCTAGACCCATTAAATTTCTTAATGGAAGCGCCAGCACTAACGGGAAGGATGGCCCGCTGGTAGATGCTCCTATCCGAATTCGACATTGTATACGTGAGCCAGAAAGTCGTAAAGGGAAGCGCCGTAGCAGATTTCCTAGCTAGTCGCACTTCGGACGACTATGAGGCGTTGAACTTTAATTTCCCGGATGAAGACTTGATGTGCATTACAACCGAGGAAGAGGTTTCAAATGATAACTCATGGAAGCTTTACTTTGATGGAGCCTCTAACGCCCTCAGTCATGGGATAGGGGTCGTGCTAATTTCCCCCGAGAATGTCTATTATCCCTTCACCAGCAGACTAGAATTCTTCTGCACCAACAATATAGCTGAATACGAAGCCTGCGTTATGGGACTAAACTCAGCTATTAAAAGAAAGATTAAAGAACTTCGAGTATTCGGAGATTCATCCTTAGTGATTTACCAGTTGCATGGGGAATGGGAAACCAGGGACCCGAAGTTGGTCAAATATTATGAATTGATTCAAGAGCTCACCAAGGAGTTCGAAAAGGTCAGGTTCAATTACCTTCCCCGAGAAGAAAATCAGATGGCAGACGCCTTGGCAACCCTGGCTTCCATGTTTAAAACAAACACTGGGGCAGAAATGAAGCCCATTAAGATGCAGACGTTTGAAAGGCCTGCTCATTGTTGTAATGTGCAGGAAAAGATTGATGGAAACCCATGGTACTATGACATCTTGCAATATGTCAAGCTTCAAAAGTATCCCGAAGGGGCAAATGACAACGACAGAAAAACACTCAGAAAAATGGCAACATGATATGTCCTAGATGGGGAGATCCTATATAAAAGAGGTCATGATCAGACATTGTTGAGATGTGTGGATGCCCGAGAGGCGAAGGAGATTTTAGCCGAGGTACACGACGGTCTATGTGGGATGCACACCAACGGGTTGTCGATAGCCCGGAAAATTATAAGATATGGCTATTTCTAGTTGACCATGGAGGGAGATTGTATCGATTACGCTAGGAAATGCCACAAATGCCAAATTTATGCTGACAAGATTCACGCTCCCCCATCACCTTTACACACCATGAATTCTCCGTGGCCTTTTGCAGCGTGGGGCATGGACGTCATCGGGCAGATTCACCCAAAGGCTTCCAACGGACACCGTTTCATTTTGGTCGCTATAGACTATTTCACTAAATGGGTGGAGGTAGCGTCTTACGTCAACATCACAAGGACTACAGTATGTAAATTCCTAAAGAATGAGATCATTTGTCGATACGGTTTGCCAGAAAGGGTCATCACCGACAACGCTTCCAATCTGAATAACAAAATGATGACGGACGTGTGCAACCAATTCAAGATAACACACCATAATTCCACAGTCTATCGTCCTAAAATGAATGGGGCAGTGGAAGCAGCAAACAAGAACATAAAGAAGATCATAGCGAAGACGACATATACCTACAAGGATTGGCACGAGAAGCTGCCATTTGCCCTTTTTGCCTATAGGACGTCCATTCACACATCAACATGGGGCAACACCCTCCTCCTTGGTGTATGGTACCGAAGCAGTACTCCCCATTGAGGTGTAGATTTCGTCACTCCGGGTCCTAAATGAAGTAAAATTGGAAGAATCCGAATGGGTGCAAGCCAGACTCGATCAGCTAAATCTCATTGAAAAAAGAGACTAAAGGCCATTTTCCATGGTCGAATGTACCAAAAACGGATGATGCGGGCATATAACAAAAAGGTGCGCCCAAGAGAGTTTAGAGAGGGGGATCTGGTGCTCAAGAAAATCCTCCCGATTCAGAAAGATTCTCGAGGAAAGTGGATGCCCAACTGGGAAGGGTCATACGTGGTAAAAAAGGCCTTCTCAGGAGGAGCCCTAATCTTAACTGAAATGGATGGAGACGAGCTGAAAAGCCCTGTAAATTCTGATGCTGTTAAGAAATACTACGTTTGAAAGAGAGAAAAAAATACAAAAGAAAAAAAAACAAAAAAACAAAAAAGGAAAAGAAAAAGAAAAAGAAAATGAAGAAAAAAGAAAAAAAAGAAGAACAAAAAATGGAGAGCTCGGGGCGAAAATCCGAAACAAGGCGTCTTGAAGCAAAGGAAGGACCAGAGTCGAAAACCCGTAAAGGGCGACTCAGATAAATTGAGAGGTTGGATATCCGAAGAGAAGGGTCATCCCCATGAACACTGTGAAGAGGGAGCTTCAGGCAAAGATCCTACGCCGGTTGACGGGATCATGTATCATTCATACTAAAGATAATGAGGGACCTTGTATTTCATGTTTGGCTTTTCCTCTTCCTCATGTGTGTCATAACTCTCTCAAAGTGTCCCAAACCCTTAATCGTAATAAAATCATATTTTTGAGCATCCATTCCTTGCCTTCTTATTAATATCATGCAAATAAGCTAACATAGGCTTATGATAAACAAGAGATTTCTGAGCATTACTGTGATCTAATCTTAAAGATGCAGGTGATTAGAAAACAATGTTAACTTTGCCCTCTAGCTGCCTACATAACGTCTATTGACAGGGCGGGCAAAAGGCTTCAAGCACCAGGGTAGGATGACCAATGGCGCACGCCCTGCTTGTTTAAGAGAAAGCATGCGAGACAACAAGAGAGATCTCCTAGGTGAAAACCCAGAAGGGCACCTAAAAAAAACGAAAACGAGAAACCTCTAAAGCGAAAACCTGAAAGGGCACTTTAGAAACCCGAATCAAAAATGCAAAGAAAGGTTAGAATGGTTGAAACTGACTGTGAAATGAGGTATCGCCACTAGAAGAAAAATGGAGAAAGCAAGCAACGTAAGGTCGAGATTGACTGAAGACTAAAGCAGGCCCACCAAGATACTGACACTCATGCATCATGAATAGTTAGACATCCCTAGGATTAAGGGCATGTTAATTCATTTATCATAGCATCTTGTCTCATTCTAGATAGGTATCGACAGATTCAAAAGAAACATCGGTAGCCATCCTGGTGTGAATCCCAAATGTGAAGAGAAAGGTTCTATATAGGAAGGGCCTATATTTCCAAGCGCCTGCAGCGAGAGGTTCTATATAGGAAGAATACACCGCTCCGGGGGTCCAGGAGCTAAAAGTTTTGTATAGGAAGGGCTCGCAGCTCCAGGGTGAAGACTAGCAGTTCTATATAGGAAGAACTCTCAGCCGAAGGAATTCACCCATGATACACAAGGTTTTATATAAGGGAAACCTGTTGTGTTCAAAGCGAAGAGTCCTATATAGGAAGCGCTCCGAGCTCTACTAGCGGCTGCCGGTGGCGGAAAGGACGGCAGAGAGTCACTGGTTTCTGGGTTCGTCAAGGGTTTGAGGTTGGTTGTTTGAGAGAAAATGAGAGAGTGGGGGAGACATTATCTTAAGGCTAAAAAAATGAGGAAAGGGGAGAGGGGAGGCTGGTTAGGGAAATTTATAAGTAAACCTCTAATTAAAATTGGCTTAATTACATCATAAGTCATCCCGCGATTTGGGAATTTTCGAAACGGTCTCGCCCATTGGGGAAATTACGAACCTAATCCCCCTTATATTTCCAAGTTTTTTAATTCCGTCCTGAAATCTATTCGAAATCCATTTTCAAATGGTTAAATTACGCCCCAAGGATCTTCGCATTTTTGAACTTTGCATTCTGAGCTTGCCCCTTGGTCCAACTACAGATTTAGTCCTTTTAGGTTCTGTTTGATTTGCAATTTTGTCCCTAAATCGCACTTTATTACTTTTTAATTTCTGTTTCTTATTTTCGTTTCTTTTCATTTCAGTCCATTTCCATGTCTAAATATTCATGTTTATTTATTATGATCGTATATGTTGATATGGCCCTTTTGCATTCTTACATTTTGTACATATTTTGTATTCTCACATATGTGTTTAGCTTATGATGATTATATATTCTGTACGCATGTCTTCTCGAAATTTTTGTTCTTGTTCCCACATGTTTTTATTCATGTCTCGTTATTATTGTGATGCTATGTTCGTGTTGTTTATCATGGTTATTTACTTTCGTGTCACTCGTTTATCATTGTTTATTTTGTTTTGTCCTTTACTATGTCAATGCGAATGTATGTTTCCAAGTTTTGCTCATTAAGTTTGCATAATGGAATATATAATGTCAATGCGGTGCCCTTTTATCCGAGCGTAAATGGGGCCAGTATCAAGCGTAGTGATAGTGGTTGGGCGTTTACTCTCGGATAACGGGGCCTTTAAAATTTACTCGCACTTATAACCAAATTTTAAATTAATCGTCACTTTAATCCGGGAAGTTTAATTTTAATAAAGCGGTCATTATTAAAGTACCAATTTTGGGCGGTGTGGGGGTGCTAATCCTTCCCCATCCGTAACCGACTCCTGAACCCAATAGTTTTCAAATCTCTAGTTTTATGGTGTCCGACCTACCTTAGTGGCCGGTGGCAACTCCCTTTCTTTAAATAAAATACGATATTTTAAAACCCCACGGAATAAATATTTTAATACCCGAAAAACCACAAACACTTCGAAAACTCAGTTTTTTAGCGACTTAGAAAGGGCCATCACTACATCAGGCTATTTTCACACACCTAATTTCAAAAATGGTCGCGACAGATGTTTATAAGAATAGTATATAATTTTGGCAAATAAAATAAAAAGCAATGGATTTTTAAATTTGCAGAAATGTAACTAAAATAAAATAAAATGAAGTTCATCAAACATTAAGTTTATACGCAGCAAATTCCAAAAAATATTAACAACTTCAAATGTCATTATATTAAAAGTCTAGTCATCCCTCTTGCGTGTAATGAATTCTTGACGAAGGGAGGCGATTTCCTTGCAATATTTGCAAATTGAGAATCATCATGCTTATGAAGCTCAACAAACGGTGAATCTGCATGGATACGAAGCTTAGCAAACTGAGACTTAGCATGGTTTTGAAGCTCCACGAACAGAAAATTAGCATGGTTATAAAGGTCAGCCAACTGTGAATCAACATGTTCACGACAAGTAACCACGTAGTCAAGTAGTGACTTCATCGTAATCTTCTCTCGATTTGTAGAAGAAACTTGTTCGACAGGTGAAGGGGAATGCTCTTCCACATTTTCTGCGTTGGTAGCATCTTTTGAATACTTATAAATCCAATGATTTTTTCAAAATTTTTATCCGCATTTGTAATCCGAATGAATGACAATCTTTTCCTTTAAAGGGACATGTGGGTCAAAAGAAAAATCAACATCATACTTCTGAAAGATGTGTGCAAGGACAGAAGCATATGGAAGAGAGGTTGAGGCCCCATGGCCCTTATTAACAAATGATAGTAGCTGAAGGAAAATGATTTTGGAAATGTTATGAGAAACCACAGTTTGATATTGGTTAAGCCACCGAAAATCAATCTCTCGGATTGTTGTTGCCTTCCCAGTGGACGGTCAAAAAAACCATGCCACTATAAGGTAAAAGATTCTCTCTTCAAAAGAAAGATTTATGGGGCTATGGTCTTTGTACTTTTCAATAGAGCTAGTATCGATTTCATCATAAGGGTCTTTATTTTCAATAACTAAAACAGATGTAATTGAATAGAGGGTGATAAAGAGTTCTTTACTCAAAACAAAAGAGTCGATGGCTATGATTTCAGCATAATTTGGCATGTTCAGTTGTGGCATTACTGTAAAAGACTCATACAAGTCTTTAACAAACCCTCGGTTTGATCTCAAGAAAAGCAAAGTTGAGTTCATTTTGAAGTTATAGTTTGGGTTCTAAAGGAAATCCATGTCCACAACACATTATTTACGAATTGGTCTATTGTATAAATGTTTATAGAATTTGGTCTTTTCATCCTCGTCTCTAAAATAGTATTCATCAATATATGGTGTTGGCTCAACAATTTTTTGACATTTGGTTGGCTGTATGGTTAATGGGTTTACAAAAGAGTT
Organism: Hibiscus mutabilis; assembly: GCA_019671005.1. Classification (NCBI taxonomy): domain Eukaryota; kingdom Viridiplantae; phylum Streptophyta; class Magnoliopsida; order Malvales; family Malvaceae; genus Hibiscus; species Hibiscus mutabilis. The sequence goes on along the minus strand of CM033747.1, from coordinate 14,010,578 downwards.
GACTAGGATTTGGCTTTAGGGATCTTGTAAGAAATAAAACAGTTGATTGCAAGTCGATCAACATCACAAATTGAAGAATTTGGCCAACCCCATCAATGAATAATATATGAAAATTGAAGAAAATTCACAAGAACGCATCAGCCATATCAAACGTGTTTTGAACACGAAGCCAAGGTCATCGATAATATCAAGCAATTCCCAAGTTCAAAGCTAAGCCATGGAAAGAATTGGAAAACCAAAAAAAAGAAATAGTATGTAAAAATTTAAGGGATTCTAGAAATACCTTTGATTCAACTGGGCTTAGGGTTCTTATTGAATTTTAAAGGAATTTAGCAGAAAATCTTAAAAACCCAAACAATAATATCAACTAGTTTGTCAGCATCAACGATGAGGCGTCTAAAGTAAATAAAAACCAACCAAAAGCAAGGGAATGTTTAAGAAAAAAGTTAGGTTTTCTAGAAATATACCTTTGATTCCAACATGCAGGATTTGATTAAATTGAGTTTAGGCTTCCTATTTAATTTTAAAAAATAGCAAAAAATATGAAAACCCCATCAATTATATCAATCAATTTTTCAACATCAACAGTCATCCATGGAAAGTAAAAGAAAACCAAACAAAAAGAAGGGTATTTTAATAGAATTAGGGTTTCCAGTAATATGCCTTTGTTTGCTTCTAGTAGTCTTTGAGTGAACTGGGTTTAGGGTTCTTGTAAAAATTTAAACAAAATAATCTAAAAATCTGAAGAAAAAAAAACCCATCAATAATAGCAACCATATTTTTAACATTAACGGCCAGCCATGGAAAGTACATGAAATCCAAACAAAAATCAAGGCTACTTAAAAAACTAGGGTTTTCAGAAGTACCTTCGAATCCTGTGGATTCAAATTTAAAACGAAGGGGATGAGGAGATGGTGTTTAGAAGGTTTGATTGATGAAGGAATAAAGTGAAAAGTCCCAATTTAAAGATTTTGAGCTGAAGTAATAGAGGAATCCAATCGGTTCGCACAACTGAGTGAGAGAGAAAAAGGGTATTAATTTTCTTGTGTGTAATTAACTTTGCTATATATATATTCCACACTAAGTAGTGAAACTGGGTCATAAGTTGCACAATTGTTAATGAAAAAGAAGCGGGAACGAAAATCGAAAAGGTTATATGTTTAAGTTTAAAATAGAAAATATAATAATTCAAAGTTCAAATATTTTTAAAGTGTCAAAATCTAGATACCAGTTTCGATACTTTATAGCAAACACTGCAACATATGACATGTAATCAGTATCGAAACTTTATAACAAATCTATAATGTAACTGATTGTTCTTACATTTTAAGTTGGACTTTAATTCTACTAGTATCGAACTTTGTCCTCATGATTTTGAAATCTTCATTTTTCATTAGAAGTGTTTTTAATTAGTATTATCAGAAATATTTTAGGGGTACAATTACATTGTTTGGTTTATTTCGTGGGAATGTAAGATTACATGTTTTGTTAAGGGAATATAAGATTACTTAGAGGTAAATTTTACTAAATTATCATTGTGATATATTTTCTTTTTAACAAGTCAAACTTTAAACATTAATTTAAAAATAGTTGCTTGAAGATTCATATCATTATACTTACCATATATCAAAAGTTCTCCTTGTAATATGCCATGTGTCTATTTTATTTTCTTACCAAAATTTTACAAAGGCATAATTTTGTTCTTTTATTTAAATATTAAAATTTCTTTTTAATATTTGTAAACCATTTATATATTAAACAAATATGAAATAAAATTATTTGATAAATGCAGTATAGGTTATTTACACACTCATCAAATACCCCCAAACTTGAAATTTTGCTTGTCCTGAAGCAATGCAAAATCAAAGCAAGAAGAACAAAAAGCAAAAAGTAAAAAAAGTAAACAGTCCATAGTTCCCAAGGTTCCAACTAATCTATGATTACAATGATTCCAAGACATGCAACAGTTGTAATTCATTCCTCAGCTATTTTAATGAGATGCAATGCATAATTTGGGCGTATCCCTTTTGTTCCTCAACTTGGAATAGGAGCAATCTTGAAAGTGCATCAATAATGGTATCCCCCGTCCATTGTTCTACTCCAGCTTTCGCACATAGTGTTGTGATCAGGTTAGGGAAGAATAGATCATGTAGTTTGCTCATCCACGCAACACTTTTGATGATGGCAACGTGAATCAGTGCTCCGGGTATAGGTCACGTCCCTTGACGAGGGAGTCCAATAACAACATCCTGCAGATAGAAAAAGTTTCTCGATTTAGGGTGGGTAAAAGGCGGTTATTGATGATATGGGCCTAAAATCTTGAATCTGGCAAAAGTTATCGCCATTGCACCATTCTCTCATGGCCTTCTCCAGTTCATTTAGTTCTTTGAGCAAAATGGTCCCATAGAATTGAGGAGTATGTTCGGTCCGCAGCAAGGGCCATGGAAGTGGTGTGGGCTTCCTAGTGGTCTGAGAATTCATAGTAATTTCCAATTGCGTCAGCAGAGAAATCCACTAATTTCCCTTAACCTGTACCAGTTTCTCTCTATCGTGACCGATGTGGGTGTAAAATTCTTGTACCGAGAGATATTGATGTCACATGGCTGCTGAATAAATGTATCCCACTTCTGCTTGTGAATTAAATGCAGCACATCTTCATCGAATAGTAGCATATAGGTAGGGTGAATTCCAATCCTTCTTCTTCAAGAATCAGCTGTTGGCATACCAATTCATATCTTTGCTGGAATGAACAGAAAAGGAGACGATTTGTAACCACGGATGTTGGAGGGAGGATCTCTGGTGTGGCAACAGGTCTGTTGGGGTCAGATGTAGCAGTTGAAAACAAAGCAGCGAAGGATGTTGAGACGTTTGTATAAAAATGGAAATTGAATAATCAGATATTTGCTCCTACTAATTTTGTGGCAATAATGGAGATAGAAAGCCTAAGGAGAAGTGAATAACTGCTGGATTGGGGGTATTAATCAGCCATTAAGCATTAATGGGGAAACGGCGTGTGGAACACGCTATGGTTGTGGTTGTCATGGGGAAGTGGAATTGGCAGAAGTATGAGAGTGAGTGAGATGTGACTATTTAGATTCTCTCTTGCTTCCGAACTGTTGTGTTGAGGTAGGAGTGTGACACACTTCTAATTAGTTCAGAAAGTTTGGTTTATCCAAAGGCTTTCTCGATTGTTTCCTTAATAATTGCCAATAAAACACAAAAAATAAACTTCATTTTTAATATGTGTAAACCATTTAAATATTAAAAAAAATTAAATAAAATTATAGATAAAGTATACAAACGGTCACTAAACTATCCCAAAATATACAACATGGTCATCGAACTTTCAAAAGTTACATAATGGGCATTAAACTTTTGTTAAGTGAATAATGACATAGTTACTAACATTAGTACCGTAATTCATATTAAAATTGTTTCGCTATGGTAGGTTTTATACTTAAAAATTAAATAACTTTGTGACATTCGCGGCTGAATAGAAGTTTTGATATATTAAGGACTAAATGGGAGAAGATGTGGCCAATACATAAACATAAATCTCAAAGCAGATGCGGCCAATACATAGTCATGAATCAACACATAATCTTTCTCGCATACTTTGCAAAGCGCTAGGGATTCCTCCTATAAATCGGAGCAACACCCTCACAATCCGAGTGAGGATCGACTGTGTTTGGAGCACACAACAAACCCAGTATAGTCATCTTTATTTTATTAGACTAAATTATAAAAAATTAAAATAAATGTGGGTTAATTTAAGTTAAAAGTAAATTTTGAGGGACTAAAATGAACAAAAATATCATCATATTAAAAATATTGTAGTAAATTAAAGAAATTAGTAATAAATAAATATTACTTTCTGTTAACTATATATTTGTATGGAATTAATTAAACACTAAACTCTTAAACCCTAAATTCTATCCCTTAAACTAGTGACATAAACCTATAACCCCTAAAAAATATCATCACGTTACACATTATCCACGTATCAGTATAATAGACTATAAACCATAGAGACATATACTATAGACTATATTAATAATAATATCATAACGTATGGTATGTTATATATAGATTGTAGACTATAGACTATATAATGCTTGAAATTAATCTCATACATTAAGCTAAATACTAAACCTGAAACCATACAAATTAATATGATAAACCACTAACCCTAAACTACACCATAAACCTTAACATATTAATACTAAGTCTTAAATCATAAGCCATAAACCTTAATGCCAAAAATATAATCTTATAAACTAATAACCCTAAATTACAACATAGTCGTTACTCTTACCGATTTTGGTTTTGCTTCTATAGGTTTAGGGTACTGTAATACCTCAAAATTTTGGCTAGTGACCAAAATGAATAAAATAAAAGTTTGGTGGCAAAAGTATAAACTTAGGAAAAGTTAAGGGACTAAATTGTAATTTTAAAAGTTATGCATCTTAGTCTCGTAAATGAATAGTTTACCCCCAAGAATGGCGTTTTCATGTTACCCAGATTTTTCGTACATAATTTGTGTTAAAAGCTATAAAGAGTTAAAGTTCGAGAAAAAATTGGATAATCAAATCAAATCAAATATTTGAGATATTTTGTTAGATGATAAGACAAGGTTAATAATGTCATTTCCATACCTTAATTTGAAAGGATTTAACATGGACCATTGGATTAAAGTAGAATTTCCATGTTAAATATGAACCGTTGGATGAATAATGGCAAGAATATAATTTTGGAAAATTTCAAGGGTAAAGTTGGTAATCACTAACTTATTGGTTTATTTTTTACCCTTGGATGAATAAATTGGCATGTGGCAAGATGAGAGACATTGGATTACAAGAATAAAATGGTCATTTTGTCATAAAAGATTTTTATTTGAGTTTTCTATAAATAATGACAAATGGCCTAAATTAAATCAATTGGAAATCTCAAGAAATTTCTTCAAATTTCTCTATCTTGCCGAGACCACTTCTTAAGGTATGTAAACATTTCCTTTTGATTTTCAAGCTAAATTATTAGGAACTTGGATGAAAGCATGAAACATGAAATTGATCTACATGAAATTCTCTATCATTTGGTATTATTTGTTTATGCTTTCCATGCTTGAAACCTAAGTTCTTGAATTTGGTGGATGAAGGGGATGTTGGGTTTTGATTTGGAAATGATTGATAATGCTTAGAAATGATGTTTTGAAGTTGAATTCGTGCTTGAATCAAGTTGAAGATCAAGCCTAAAGTGACCTTTCATATTCGGCCATGGTGAAATAATTAAAAAAAATTTGGAAAAAAATTATATTAAGGTTAGACATGATGAATTGATGATTTTTCAAGCTTTAGAATGTTGTTTGGACCAATTTGGAAGTTGTAAAGGTTGGGGGACCTAATCGCATATTGTATAAATAAAAGGGTTTGAAGTAGAAATTGATTAAATTGAGGTATTATGCTTGAATAATTGTTGGAATGACTTATGAATCATTCTTTGATTTGGATATTAAAGGAAATTTGAAGTGTTGAGATTGGTATGAATCGTATGAAATGGATTTAGTATCGAATAAACATCGAAAGAATTTGTAGGAATTTATTTTCCTATCATGTTCCTATGTTAGTATGATACTAACATGTATTTTTGAAATGTACATGTGTTGTAAATGATGTACATATAGATCGTGATCAAAGCCGGGATCAAGCTAACGACCAAGAAAAGGAAAAGGATCAAAATTAAAGCTTAGTGAGGATTTAAATTTTGACCTATATAAAGTGTCAAGGTGAGTGAAATTGCATACATATCATGATACATTGATGTTTTATACATCATTGGGATGGCTTGCGATGAGCCTACCCAAATTTTATTGTCATTATATTTATGTCATGGAGCATATGATTGACATATTTTAAATATGTCAAAAGTTGAATATAAATGCATGGATCACTAGTTATATGTGAGTTATATCATGAATGTTATTTCAGGTATGAACTGCCCAATGTTAAATTATGTTGATATACATTGCCATGGATGAAATAAATATGGAATATATGCCCAAGTATGTCACTGACGGACAGGGTATAGTTACCATGCCATAGAGTCCAGCAGCACGCTGCATACTCGGTTCAGCACTATAGTGTATATAAATTGCACTTAAGTTTATGGTGGGCACGACCTTGTGTGTATTATAGTGTCTACGACCTTATGTTTATTAGCACTTCGGTGCATATTTGACTCGTGTACCCAGGGTCCTCATAGGCCTATATTTGGGTTATGGTTTATTGGTTAATAAAAGATAAACATGTGAATAAGCTTATGAGCTTTTGGAATAAATGACAACTATATTGGTAAGAAATTTATATCCAGTTAATATATGATTAACATAATGGTAATACATATTTAGTGATCATGACGCATGAGTATTGTTACATCTTTATATTTATAGATGTGTTGTATTGCACTGGATATTATTATTGCCTCACTAAGTTTATACTTAGCGTGTGATGATTTTCATGCGTTGGTGAAAAGCCAAAATCAAAGTAAGGAGTTTTTGGCATCCTACTTAGCAAGGAGTATATTTACGGTATCAGTAATGACATCTTTGATGTATTTTGATTTTACTAGATGGCATGTATATAATAATAGTAACAGTTGGTTTTAAACTAGTTTAGACATAATTTGTAATAACTTATAAACTAGTTTATGCTGATAACGAATGGTGAGTAGCTTTATTAAAATTGAAAATGGTTAAAGGAATTGATAGTGTAAAATCGGGTAACTATTAGGAATTGAATAAATAGAGTAATCGATTAGATTTTTAATTTAGGCTGTTTATAGGCAATTATAATACCTATAGGCTATAGTTATGAAATGCTATGTTGCTGCCTGAAATCGGAATTAATTTGGTAGATTACAAATTAGAAAACTGATATTACGCGATAAATTGATAAATGGTTTATTGTGATTTTAAATAAATGACTATTATGTATTGTTAACAATTCTCTATGTGACACTCTGACTAGTATTGAATATGAAATACTAGTAAGGGTGTTACAGGTAAAAATTAAATCTTAGGAACTAAAATGAACACAAATATCACCATATTAAAATTTTTAGGGTACAAATTAAATATTAGAAGTTAAATAATATGTTAAGAATGCTAATATTTGTGAGAATGAACAAGTTAAATGCTTGCTGAAGGAATATTTGTTGTTCAAATAGTATAATGATACGTGTATCGAACGTTTGCATGTAGAGTCTCGAAACTTTTACGTGAAACCTAAAATATTACATGTTTTAGTAATGATTTCAGTTTATGCTTCGCTTGATACATATCGAAACCCATGTTCATAGGTTCGAAACTAGTTAAAATATGTGTTTCCCGCTTCGAACTGTCTTTTCCTTTGTAATATTAAATGTGCTATAAATACAAAACCAATACCAACCAATACTGAAAGAGCGTGTAAAAAATTAATGTGGCGTGTTTAAAAAAATAAATTGGAGGTTCAATGGATTTCGAATTTCAAAAGACGCATGTTCCCAATATGAAAGAGTCTTTTCACAGTCTTTTTTGAATCTATGTAACCCATTTTGATACGTCAGTAACAGATAAGTCTTTTCAATTTTTGCATTGGGCAGAACAATTTTCAGATATGTTGTATCCAAAACCGATTATAAATTCTGAAGCCCAACCTACCAACTCAAAATTCCTACTACACTTTAAAGATTTTCGGTTTATTTATAATGAACGGTGTTCCAAAACATTTTAAAGAGTATCAAAACATGTTTAAATATAAGAACTGTAAACATAGGACCATATCCCTCTGAAAATCTTTTTTTCTTTTATAAATAAATCCTAAACTTCGGTTCGATATTCTTTTTTCTTTTATAAATAGGACTCCATGTCATACCCTCATTAGCAATTCTTTCCTTTGCAGTTTTCGTCTCTACATCAGTATATATGTGGTTTATGTTTTTTACTGGAGGCGATGGCAACTGTGTAGATGCTTCATTTTATAGATCCTGGAGGAGTGTTGATTGTTTTTAGGTTTTCCTTGTCGACAAACAATGGTATTTGGAAGGCTATGTTTTTAGGCTAAGATTTTTCAAATACTATTGTTTGTTGTTGTTTGGAACTATATTGGGAGGCAGCCCATGTAGAGTAGAGTCTCGAAGATTGCAAAATCATGAGACCAAGGCTGAATATCCTAGATAGTATTTGGAACTACATTGGGAGCCGACATTTGCAGATCAGACTATTGAAGTTGTCGATTTGTGGTGGAATTTGACCGTTTTCCCCATATATATCAAGGAGATTGTTTGTGCCATAAATATTATCTGAAATATTTTTTAGGGGTTCGTTTTGTTCTTGTAAATTTAAGATTACATTGCTTGGTTTGTTTTGTAGGAATGTTAGATTACATGTTTGGTTGAGAAAATATAAGATTATTGTCCTTGTGATATATTTTATTTTTAATAAGTTAAACTTTAAAAATTAATCTAAAAATATTTGATTGAGGATTCATGAAACACTTTCTTTGAAAAAAACTCAAAGGATTTCCTTGTAATATGCTATGTGTCTATTTTAATTTCTTACCAAAATTTTATAGTAAATTTACAGAGGCGTGAATTGGTGGCCTAAATGGAGTATCTCAGTATTACGATGAGTTTCGAACGTCTACACAATGTTTCGAACGTATCACTTTAAACCTAAAACGTAACATGTATTCCTAACGATTACAGTCGAAGTTTTCCTTAACATGTAGTGAAGCCGGCATCCATTGTTTCGAACCTTTTTTGTTTATCGCCCAAAACTGATAGTTCAGTAAAAAAATTAAATGTGCCACAAATTAACTAATTTAATTACAACATATTTTTTTGACATAAAGTTAATTACAACATAGTAGTTTGAAAATGTAAAATATTAAATGACTTTGTAACATTCGAGGCTAAACATTCAGAGTTATAGTTTAAGAACTTTAACAAGAAATATTAATTTAAAAATTATTTGCTTGAAGATTCATATCATTATACTTACCATATTACGAATATACTCCTTAAATTATAAAGCATGATTTAAATAATGAAATGAATAATAAATTTGCATAAAGTGAAGATTAACTTCAAGTCGGGTCATGCCATGGAAGGAACATTTAGGTTTTTATTTAATTCAATCGAGTCCGAATTTAGGTTAAAATGAATTTCAAGCTATAGTTTTAGAATTCTTATACGGACTTAAAATTTATACGGTTTGAACTAAATTACAAAAATATAGGGTTTGGACTAAATTACAAAAGTTAGAAATAACTATTGGTCAATTTTGGATAAAAATAGATTTTTTGGACTAAAAGAAACAAAAAATAACTCCATCTTTACTTTATTATACTAAATTTTAAAAATTGAAAATAAATGACATTCAATTTCATCCCTAAACTCCTAAACCCTAAATTTGATCCTTAAACTAGTGACATAAACCTATAGGCTATAATACTATAAGCCATTGAAAATATCATCACGTAACACATGAATTATTCACGTATCAATTTCATACATTAAAGACTAGATTAGAAATAAAATCATAACGTATGGTATCTTATGTATAGATTGTAGACTATACAATATATAATGCTTAAAATTAATCTCATACACTAAGCTAAACACTAAACCATAAACCATAACCCTAAACTACAACATAAACCCTAAGCAAGTAATACTAAGCCCTAAATCTTAAACCATAAACCTTAAAGCCATAAAAATTCATCTCATAAACTAATAACCCTAAAATACACAATAAACCCTAAACAACTAACTCTACAACCTAAATCCTAAACCCTAAACCAAAAACCTTAAAGCCATAAAAAATATTCTCATATACCAATAACCCTAAATTACAACATAGTAGTTACTCTAACCAATTTTGGTTTTGCTTCTATAGGGTTAGGGTAAAAATTAAATCTTAGGATCTAAAATGAACACAAATATCACCATATTAAAATTATTGGGGAGGAATATTTGATTGGTTAATAGAAAATAATAATACGCCAAGTATCGAACGTTTGCATATACAATTTCAAACGTTTCACGTAAAACCGAAAATAATACATGTTTTACTAATGATTTTAGTTTATGTTACGCTTAAACCTGTTTTCATAGGTTTGAAACTAGTTAAAATTTGCGGTTCTCGCTCCAAACATTCTTTTCCGTTGTAATACTAAACGGTGCCATAAATGTTGGCAACGTTACTGAAAGAACGCGCAAAAATTAATTTGGCGTGTTCAATACATTTCAAAAGACGCATGTTCCTAATATTTTATATTGGGAAATAAAATAGTCTTTTCAGAGATAGTTTACCTAAAATACTCTAATTAGAATTATTTTGGCCTTCCATCCTTTCATAATCTTTCCATTTAAAATACCACCTTGACTAACAACTCTACCTTCATAGAACTCTTGCCATTAGACTATTTTCTTATAATCCCTGCACATCCTTGACTCATCTTCCCTCTCCTTACTGAGAAATCATGGTTCGACAACTCATAATAACCCGTCGCTGCCAACATCCTCCTCGAATGGAGAGAAACCCTAGTCCTCCATCTTTTCCTTGTCCTCCACCGTCTCCTAAAGTGAATATGACAACCTTTGCTGATACGACTTGGTCAAAGCTCAAAGATCATGATTTTTGTTTATACATACTGAATAATATTCTCACAAAGCAATACAAACATATGTTCCAACAAGAACTTATTTTTGAATAAGGTTTAGAGTTCAGTCTAAACTAACGATATAAATTCGAGGCTGACATACATGTTGTTGTTACCATACAGGGCTGAGAGGATTTCATCCGTCAACCAAGGCAAGTTAACACCGATTGGGTACATGAATTCCACTCATGTTGGGTACCTGGACAACGAAACAGTTTATGTTCGTGGGAAAATTATCGAAATCTCAACTCAAGTAATTGAAAACCACTACAATTTAACCACAATCGGTGGGACACATACAGACTTTGTGGCCACTACGACGATCGAGACATACGTGCAAGTACCTCATGATCTGTGCATTCTCGGCACTACTTGGATCCTAAGTGAGCCTAATTTTAGAACTATGAAATGGGAACAACTCAACCCAGATTCAAAGTTTTGGATGCAATTCATCAACAACTGTATCCTTCCGACAAGAAACCGATCAACTATTTTGTGTCAGCATCTGATGCTCCTCCACTCTATACTCAATAATAGAGGAGTAAATCCATACGAGTTCATCCATGAAGCCATCATAGCCAGGGCGACTTCAAAACAAAAGTATAAGGATTTACCCTTTCCTAATCTTATCATAACTTTGTGCTAGAAGGTTGGAGTCGACGAATGGGGAGAGGATCAGATTATTGAATGATTCACCGACTGGCTCCCCCATTAAGTCCAACTCATGAAAGGACTAGGAGTACTTGATGACCTAGCTACTATGTTTACTCAGAATTTTCACAGTGTCATTCAAGATGTTGTCGCCAGCTTTCTCGAACCATATTTCCAATACATCCATACCAAGGATATAGCTGAGCGATCACTCTTTCAGAAACTCCTGACATATGCACAAAAAGAGTTTCTTTTACTACCCCCTGAACTCCTTGCACCTGCACCTGCCACCACCACCACTAGGAAGAGACAGCAACCAGATACTAATGCTGGTGCTACCTCCCACCCTGTCAAGAAAACCACGTCTGCCAGGGAAAAGTTAAGGGCATCATCATCCGATAATCACCTCCCCAGTAACCACCTCCAGCCATATTAATTTAGAAATATTACTTGAATATTCATATCATTATACTGACCATATTTCGAATACACTCCTCAAAATTTAAAGCATGATCTACGAAATTAAATGAATAATAAATTTGTATACAGTCAAGAAAAAAATGATAAATAAGAGATGATGATTGTATCATGAAACACCAACTTAAGAGGATTTTTACATAATAAAAGCACATGTGTTTCCTTGTATTATGATATGTGTCTATTTTATTTTCTTACCACATGTATAATTTTGTTCTTTTATTTAAATATTAAAGTTCTTTTTAAATATGCGTAAACCAATTAAATAATAAATTTCTTTTCACTTTAGATTTTCTTATACATTAAATGTTGTCCAAATATTCATTTCTTATTCGTAATTAATACTCCTTCATAAGAACAACTCATTTATAAAAAAAAAATCATCCTTAATTAAGCCAATTGAACTTACTTTATATTTTTTATAAAAAAATTATTTAATATTCATATTTCCAAATTTAAGAACACGATATTAAACATAGTAAACAAAATCTTTATATATCATTTTTATATTTACAAATTTATTCTTCGTATTAAATTGCAAACTGCAAATTTAGTATAATATGGTTTAATGTTTATGGTTTAGGTTTTTAAGGTTCAATTTTAGGTTTTAAGATTTGAAGGATTTGAATATTTGCGGGTTAAATACAATAAAATATTAAACGTCAACATAAATGTGCCATTTAACTGCTCGCATAAAGTGTATTTTCAGTAATACGACGAGTACCGAACGTTTGCATATACAGTATCAAACTTTTCAAGAGAAACCTAAAATATTACATGTTTTCCTAATGTTTTAAGTTTACGTTGCTCTTTACAAGTCTCGAAACCACCATCCATAGGTTCGAAACTATTTACAATTTGTGGTTCCTGCCCAAAACTATCTTTTCAGTTCTAATTTTAAACGCGCCATAAATGTCATTTAACTGCACGAGAAAGTTTTGGTATAGTAGGTTTTAGAATGAAAATATTAACGGAAATTGTAACATTCACGACTGAACAGTCATAGTTGTAGCTCATAGTTGTAGTTTTGGAACTTTACCACAAGTTTCAATATACTAAAAACTTAACATAGTAGAAGTGGCAAATACATAAACATTAAAAATTAATATTAAAAGCATATGTAGTGAATGCATTTCAACCCATAATCTTCCTCGCATACTTTGCAAAGCGCTGGGGATTGTTCCTGTAAAACATAGCAACACCCTCACATTCTGGGTGTAGGTCGTCTGGGTTTGGAACACGTAAGAAACCCAGTATACGCGCAAGAATCTCTACAACTCTAATAGCAGGGCTCTACTTTTCATGAAGGAAGTCCAGCCTAATTCTGCCAGCTTTAGTGAAGTTGAGATGGAATAAGTCCCCATCAAATTTTAAAGCAAACTACATAAACAGATAATCATAATCTTTAAAATGCTTCAGTGTAAAAAAATAAACCAGATAACACAACAATCTTGAGAGGTTAATTATATTACCTTAGGAGGATTCATATGGTAATCAAGTGGGAAGCAAATGTTAACTTCAAAATTATGCCCTTCATAAGGGCTGCCATCAGGTGCAACCATTTGAAGTCGATAATGCAACGGATAGTCGTCGACATCATCCATTACTAAAGAAAAATAATGATAATTATGAACTATCTGAAAACGAAAAAATTTTCCTAAATGACAATGTAGCAGAGGGATGTTTACTAGAAAGCAGATAAGGGGCTACAAATGGAATCTCAAAGGCAGCAGGATAGAACTCTCTTCAAATATATGCAAGCGTATCCATGTTGATCTCTCAAAGTAGATAAAGAAATAAGAAAAAGATGAGAATGACGATTTACAACACAAAGTGAGGTATTTATAGGGAAGAACGTGCCGATCCATCTACTTATTATGGAAGTTGCAGCTTCGTTTGGTAGTATCGAAACAACATGAACTTGGTTCGAAACTATTTTAGTACCAATCTAAAATGTTACCTTTTCTTCTCACATTTTCAGTTTGATTGGAATTATACTAGTACCGAACTTTTAATTACGAGTTCCATAACTAATGTTAGAACTTTTTACTTACATTTATGAGTTTGTCGTTATGGTTTCGACTTTCAAAATACGCATGGTCTCAATAAAAAAGCGTCTTTTCATTATCAGTTTCGAATATTTGTTACCCGTTCCGATACATCAGCAGTAGATAAGTCCTTTTAGCTGTAGTATAAGGCAGAATAGTGTTCCGGTACTTTAATAAAGGTTCCAAACGTTTGCATATACAGTTTTGAAGTTTATCATGTGAAACCAAAAATGTAACTTGTTTGCGTAACGATTTCAGTTTAAGTTTTACTTTACAAGTATCAAAATCGGTATCTACAGTTTCGAAACTAACTTCAATTTATGTTTCCCGCCCGAAAATGTCTTTTCAGTTATAATATTATATGTCACATTTATGACTCGCAGAAAGTGGCTTTTTAGTAATACCACGAGTACCAAATGTTTGCATATAAAGTTTCAAACTTATTAGGTAAAATCTAAAATGTATAATTAATTGTCTAACAATTTCAGTTTAAGTTGTGTTTTACAAGTATCTAAACCAGAATCCACAGTTTCGAAACTAACTTCAATTTTTGGTTCCCGTACAAAGCTGTCTTTTCAGTTATAATATTAAAGTACAAAAATATTATTAAATACCCTTAAAATATCTAACCATAATTATTAACTTTCAAAATAAAAGAAAACATGAAGGTCCCTCTGTTTGCTAAATTCAGTGAAGAATGAAGAAACAAAAGTGGATAGACGGACTCTATCTCTGAGGCGAACGAAATTCTGACCTACAACTGTGGAAAGGCAGTCGTGTTGAAGACATCTTGGTCAGATAACAATCCGCGAAGAAGATTTTTTTGGTGTTCTAACCAAGGAAATAGATTTTAAAAATCATGTATTTTTTTCCAAGGGTATGAACCACCTATGAGTCCGCATGCAAAGGTACTTATTCTTGGACTCTTAAGGAAACTCTGAGCGAATGATAGGGGAAGAATAAACGAAAGGATTGCTTTGGTTCATACTTTGATAGGTTTTGTTTTAGTGACTTGTTTTGTCATGGATAGGAGATAAGGTTGATGTTTAAGAATTGTTTTAGAAGGTTGAAGAAGAAAAAGGGTAGGTCCCTTTTGACTAATGCACTATCGTTTTGGCTTGAAAATGTCATTTAACTCACAAAAAGTGTCATTTCCATATAATATGATGCGTATCGAACGTTTGCAAATACAGTCTCAAACTTATCACGTAAAACCTCAAATGTAACATGTTTTCCTAACGATTTCAGTTTAATTTTTGCTTTGCAAGTGTGAAAACCCACATCTATAGTTTTGAACCTAATTTTCAATTTTTGCTTTCAGCCATAAAAACATTAAAAGTAATAATAATATTAAACATGCCATAAATGTTAAATGTGAGAGTTTTCGTAACACGAATAGTATCGAACGTTTATGTAGAGAGTTCGAAACTAGTGTAAAAAAAGTTTACTTCTGTACATGTGGGGTGGATGCTATACAACAATTTTTTTCAAAAATTGGGGACGCTACCAGATCCCCTTTACTCAGCACGAACCAAGATCGACCATTCACCTTTTGAACATCAACCCAAACCTGCTTGCATGAATTATATGACCTTAATTAATTAGGAATGAACTTAGTTAGTTGTCACTAACATTTCTTAAAATTTAAACTTATTGTCCGTCAAGAAAGGACCAATGATCATTTCTCACAAAAAGTTCTTCAAGGGATACAAATCAAAGCAGAATATGTTGTCAATCCAAGTGCAAATGAGGACCAAGTCTTGGTAGCATAACTCAGATTAGAAATTTAGCAAAACCCAATTTTGTTAGTCTAGAATAGAAATCAATAACTATGATTGAATATCGAATTAATATGATGTAATTGTGAAAAGATAATGGTTTAGAAATGAACCTGGCTCATTCCAGTATGGTTCCGAGCGAATACTTTCGTCGAGTAATAGTTATCGGATGTTTTGATTTCTTTCCCTTTCCTTTTATCAATTTCTTATGTTATTCCATATCACGGTGCAACACAAACATGTTTGTGTTTGCTTTATCTACACATAGCTCGTATAGCAGCTGCATCCTATCACATTCTCTAACTCTCTACACTTGGACATAATAAATTATATTTGTACAAAATACTATACGATAAGCATTCAACGTTTGGTTATAAATGAAATGGAAATGATAAGCATTCACTTACGATACGTGGCAACTCACTGATTTGGGTACCTGCCCGTATGTCTTTCATCCATGCAATGACGAACATACCACTGTCCCATCTATCAAGTTCGATGTGGTTCTAGTCATTTAATTACTAATTTCATGATAACAATAAAAGTAATATGGAAAGATGAATACCCATTTTCTTGACTCATGACTTTAGGACGTTCAATATTCAGCTTGTCAAATGTCACCTTCGGTTTTCCAAACACCTTAACGAAGTCTTCATACTTAGCAAATTCCACAAAAGTGTGTATCTGAACAATAATGAAAACATAGTACAAAGTTTATTTCTAGACGCTAATAACGTAAAATGCTAACATGGTGACACAACAAATGGATGTGTTCTCACCATTTTTGTAAATGTTTCCTCCCTAAGCAGACTCGCCTCAGTACCCCTATCCGCTATCTATTATCCAAACTTCCCCACGTGCCATGTGAATAACACACAAGTGCCAGTGGAAATTGCAATCATTCATGGGATGAATACCTGTAAATATTTTGTCATCAACTAATTAAAATTTAGCATATCCTGAAACAAATTAACATTTTTCCTTTAACAAATTTCATCTTACAATATCAGAGCCAGTAATGTTCCCATAAAACTTCATTGAATTAGCATTGAACTCTGCAAACGATGACGTTGTGGCATTTTCCACTCGTTTCTAAGTACTCACAAATTAATAATGGTTGTTATTTACAATTAAAAACAATTTATCAACAAAGAAATATGGCATAAACACGGTATAAGATGGTAACAAAAAATACATAAAGATAACAAGGCATAAAGGCCTGACATTTAATTTTTCTTTCACCTCCTTGCGAGTCTCGAACAAGGACACCATATCAATAATCTTGCCAATTTAAAAAAACAATAATGACCACTTAGAAAAATAGGTTCTAAATGTTTCATATAATTTCAAGCCATACGCGATATTTATTAGACTAATCGTATTGTCGAGCCATTCTCTACGTCGTAATGTATCAATTTCAGTAATAGTGACATAAATGTTGTCGAGTGTAATGAGCACATAGTTGCATACAAACATTGTATTATGCTTTGATTTTACATTATACAATATGACAAAGTAAAGTTATAGAGTTGAAGGCTTACTTTTGCAGCAATGGGGTATTCCATAAATAATCACAGTAGGCTCGTTCTCCTTCATGAAGCCCAACAGGTAGTACAGCATACGAAACATTCATTGACTCCTCTTCAACCTTTCACAAGAAATATATGATGATAACAACGACAATCATAAATTATGTACCCGAAAATAAAATCATACCCATTAAGGTACAACATTTAATTCGATGGCCCTAATATCCAAAATTGTATTATTTCCAATATTCAATTCGATGGGCTTAAGGCCCATTGTTCAATGCATATGGCAACTACCATTTACTATTATTAAAGTACATGGTACACAAAACCAACAGTTACCATTGAGAATGGTAATTACAGGGAATATTTATTCTCAATTAACTTTCCAAACTTTATGTAGTTGAATGGTTATTCTTTGAGAGTCGAGGGGATTTTCGACTAACTTGGCCAGCAGCATGCTTATCCTATAATGGAATATTACACTATTCAAGCCCATAGGTACAAGAAAAAGATGAAAATGATCTTTAAATAAAGTTAGCTTTTACCTTTTTCTTTATTAGTGCTGGAAAGTCAGAGTTTGTATCTAAAACTATGCAGCGCTTAGCTCCACCTTGGGGTGTTTTGAATTTGGAAGAAGGAGTAACATTTTCTGTTGTCTCTGTAGGAATACGGCTCTGGCCATAATATCTCTGAGGTGACGTCTCCATAAACTTACGAGAAACAAACCTATTAATTTCATTCACAATATAGGCCCTATCAACTCCATATTCCTTGACATCTTCTGCAAAGTACCTTTTATTCCATCCCGCATTGCTTTGACATCCTCATGAACACCGTCGATTTTGACTTTAAAATTGTTTATTTTCATTTCAAAATCGTTCATTTTGATATCAATATTGTTCATCTTCTCTTCCAAGCTCTGCTTCAAGCAGGTTATGTCAGCATGCACTTTTGTGACGTCTTCAAAAAGAATACTCAATTTCTCTCCCAACATCTTATCATCAACCCTGTAACACCCATACCAATACTTAATTTTTAATACTAGTAAGGAATGTCACCTAATATTTAATCGTATTTTATACTACTCAATTTGATCAAAAACGGCAATTCTCAAAATTTTCAATTTATTGCGTATAACCAATAACTAATTTTTAACTCATCAAATATTTTCCATTTTCAGACAGAAACTTAGCAGTTTGTAACTACACATTTTAATTAAGAAAACTGCCTAAATTAAAAATGATCTTGATTACTCTAAAAAACAAATTTATAACTTTTCCCGATTTCCATTACTAGTAATTTCTTTAAACTAGTATAATCCACATTATAAAGTAACCACTCGTCTAGATATTAATATTACAAACCATACCTAGACCAGTTAAAGCGAGCTGCTATTATTTTATACATGCCAACTAGAGATAATCAAAATACATCAAAGATGTAAATTACCGATACGACTATTATCCCTCTAGAAGATGATGCTGATACTTCTTACTCCATCCCGGGTTTACTACCTACGCGTGAAAACCATCACACGCTAAGTATATACTTAGTGAGGCATTATAATTATTTAACATAAATCAACATGCTTGAATTACAACGATAATAAATTAAACATGCAATTTGATCATTATTCATTTATTTCCTTATGTTAATCAAATATTAACATAATAGATTATAGATTCATAAATCCTATTAATAACCTTGCCAATATCCGAGAGTTTACCTAATCTCTAATTTATTAACCATTTATTATCAAATAAATTATTGCCCAACATAGTTTGAGGACTTGAGTACACGAGTCAAAACTGCATCAAACTGCTAATAAACCGCATCGAAGTGCTAAACCGCTGGACTCTATGGCATGCCAACTATACTCTATACCTCAATTACTTATTTGGGCATACTTTCCAATTCCATATTCGACTCATCCATGGCAATATAATTAAATACTGGGCAGTTCATACCCTAAAAATAACATATACATACATACCTGATATATCTAGTGATCAAATGCATCATAGTTCTACCTTTGACAATTCTCAATATGTCAAATATAAGTTCATGATATAAACATATAACTATCAGGCAATTATTAATAAGGTAGACTTATCACAAGTCTTCCAAATGATAATCATAATATTATCCATGCATAAAAATGCACTCACCTTGACACTTTATACTTTGTTAATATTCAACTAGCCTCACTAAGTTCAACTTTGGTCTCGTTCCTTTCCTCGATTGCTAATTCTATCTTGATTTTGTTCACAGTCTACAAGTGTATTAAAAATACCATAAGTACATTCCAAATTATATGTTAGTATCTTACTAACACATAAATAATATAGGAATAATTTTCCTATAAACACCCTAATATTTTCCAAATATTAATTTCATGACATAAGTCATTTCATCCTCAATACCTTATATTTCTTCAAACATTTACTCAAAGAATGATTTATAACTCATTCTAACATTTATTCCAACATATACTTCCATGAAAAGAATTTTTCCACTTTAGTCCTTAAATTCTTCTAAATTGTCGAATTGGTCCCCAATCTTTTCAAAATTTTTGAATTGGTCCTAATGGTTTTACAAACTTCCAAAATGGTCCAAATGACATTTTAAAGCTTGTAAAATCATAATTTCAACATTTCCAAATTTATGGAATTTTTCCATAATTTCCCCTAATTCTTTCAACTTGCCGAATTCATCCCTATGATTTTCCAAGTTTCCAAATTAGTCCAATTAACACTTAAACATCATTTCCAAGCTTTCACAATCATTCTTAAATCAAAATCAATCCAAATTCAACTTTTCTACCAAAACCCTAACCTTAAACAAATTAGGGTTTAACTATTTCCATGTAGTTTCAACCATCACACAAGCCTTAATATGATTCCACAACATCATATTCATCAAAAACTAACCTTAGTTCATCCTAATTCAACATCCCCTTCATCCATCAATTCCTCAAAACTAAGGTTTTAAGTAAGGAAAGCATGAACAAATGGTACCAAAAGATAGAGAATTTCATGTAGATTGATTTCATGTTCCATGCCTTTATCAAAAGTCCAACTAAATAAGCTTCAAAAATCAAGAAGAAAAATTTTTCTTCCTACCTTTGGAGTGTTCGAAACTTGGCTGAAAATGGGGGAGAAATCTTGAAATTTCTTTTCTTTCCAAATTAGCCACTTGTACTTAATATATTAAAAATGAATTTAAAATTCATTTTTAAAGTCTAATGGCCTTTTTACCCTTATAATCCAAAGCTCCATATTAAGCCACATGTCTACCTACCAATCCAAGAGCCCAAAACAATCCAAGGAGTTAGTGATTACCAACTTTGCCCTTGCCATCTTCAAAAATTACCATCTTGCCATTTTCATCCAACGGCTAAGATTATACATGGAAAAGTAATCTTTAATCTAATGTCCATATTAATTTCTATTAAAATAAGGTATGAAAATAACCCTTTTACCCTTGCCTTATTTTAATAAAATATCTCCTAAAATATCTCATAAAAGATTTCTCATTTATTTGATTAAATCTGATTATCCGAATTTTTCCCGAACTTTAAAGCTTTATAGCTCTTAATACAAACTCCGTATCAAAAATCCGTGTATCACGAAAATGCCACTCTTGGGAATGAACTATTCATTTACGGGACTAAATTACATAACTTTTGAAAATTATAACTTAGTCCCCATACTTTTTGAAGTTTACACTTTGGCACCAAACTTTTAGAATTTTACATTTTGGTCACCAAACCTTTCAAGTTGTACATTTTGGTCACTAACCAAAATTTTGAGGTATTACAAACCCCCTCATACTGTCCAATTTATCTTCACCTTTTATTTGCTTCTCAATTCCCGTATTGACAACCTGTTTTATCTTATTCACCTCGAACATGATTTGTTCCTCACCTTTAATTTGCTTTTCATTTACCCTATTGACAACCTCTTTTACCCTCTCACCTCAGACATTATTTGCTGAAGCATCTATGACATCATTTCCTTCATTGCACCACTATCGTTGCATTCCGCAACATCATACTCCGTGAAAGCAACCTTGCAAATTAAATAAATATTAAAGATTTGCCTTCTACATAATAAATGATTAATAAATGACTCATAACGTATTACCTTATGTCTATTTGAAGCTTTCCTGCATTTGGGTGCTTTCATGACTTCTGCAAATTCCTTGACTTTAGGTGCTTCAAAAGTTTTAGGTAATGGATTCTTTCAGGCAATAATTGTAACACCCTAGACCCGGATGTCATATTTGGGCCTCAAGCCCAAACCAAAAACCATAAAATTTCTTAAACTGTGTTTAGCCCAACAAAGTATTTCTCGAAAACATTTAAAGCCAACAATTGAAAATATAGATAAGTAATCAAAAAGGTACAAAGGAGCTCTGATTTAAATTTAAAATATTTGAACATTTGATTTGATTAATACAATTTCAAAAATAAGGATTACTGACTCCAACACATAAGGTCCCATTAATACATAGCCCACTAAAAACAAATACCATACTCTGAAAACCTCTACATGTTGGAATCATGTACTAATAGTGCTCCTCAAACCCACCATCTGACGATTAACCTACATACAAAAACAACGATTTTGAGCGCTGAGCTTACAAAGATCAGTGGTACACATCTACTCTACTATACTTCATACTAATCATAAACATAAGCATGCAAGCTAGTACGAGCAATCAAGAGAGATAAACAAACACATGGCTCTACCATTAGTAGACATGGCTCTACCACTAGTCGCCTAAACACATGCTCTCATCATATCAATCATCATACATGGCACACAAGACCCAATCATACTCGGGATCTCACCAGATCATCCAAGCAAAAGCACACAAAGTCATAACTATAAACTTGGAGTGAGGCCCGGTGCCACACAGCTTCGGAAATGTACATCAATGCCCAAAATCTCTTGTCGAGCATTTTTTAATGAGAATTGGTGCCACACAGCTTTAGCAATGTACATGCGGCATCTTTGACCATAATGTTGCAACACTTTCTCATTGGGTATCTGAATCCCATCAATCAAAGGTAACATAACTAATCAAGTGTCCAAACAGCACACAACATGGATACGATTACCACACATCACACAACATTTACATGATTACCAAACTATATGGTTTCTATCAATTATCAAGCCACCCATTTCAGTTTACCAACTTGTTAATATATTATGAAAGTGTATATTAATCATCCTCATTTATTATCTTTATTAACCCATATTACCTCATTATCAACCCACGTAAATTTCCATATTTTATTAGCATTATACATCATTCCGTTTAATAGGTATCGGTACTCAAACATGAGTATCGATATGGTATCCAAAGTACCGGTACTCACACATGTACTGATATAAATATTGCTTACTAGAAATCCTAAATTTCCACAAGTACCGATTGGGTCAAAATGTACCGATACGACCCCCAAATGCGTATCAGTACGGCTCGCACTAATACCCTACTCACAGATTTACATAATTTCCTTAAATTACAACATTACCACGCTTTATTCGATCTCTAAAGCTTATGAAAGTTATTAGGGTTTGTTTACTAACGCATTCACTTAATTAATATTAATTATCGGCTTCATAATCATTTAATATCAATTCCCGACCTTATGATCAATTATTCGAATATTACAAATTATTAGTCCATTTAGCATAATCTCCATCGAACATACCAATTCATATCTCAAGCACTCAAGCAACACAACATGTAAATCAACCAATCAGATAAGTATACAAATATTCAAATGACCTTACATGGTCTCTAAATCTCATGCGAGTCGCAAAATATCACCAAACTCCTCATGCATCTCATACATACCAAGTCTCATGATTCCGGTCTCAACACATGTTTATCTATCATCAACCTATTTTGCAAACACTAATAAGCAAGGCAATTACACTTATGATGCTCGTGAAGCATTTCAGAGTTTGAGATGTACTAACCTCAAGCACTAGCGAAAAATCCTAAAATAAGCTTCTCGGTTACTCTACTTGATCTAAAATTCAATCTCGAATAATCCTCATATAAAAACGACTATGAAAATGCATTAATTTCATACATATCTTATTCAAAACACAAGGTTAAACGTATAAAAAGGCTTACCGAGTTCAAATTTGGCGAAACGTAATACGCCAATAGACTTAGAACGTCGAGAAACCCTCAGGTAGGGTCCCCCAAAAAGTCAACGATCCTGGAAAAAGTTAATGATCAACTCAGTTGGTCAATGGTCCAGGCGAATCTGGTGTGATGCGGTACAAGATAGCTGCAGTGCACCTATATGGAGTGATCCTGTATGGCGCAGCATAGGGAGATACGGTGCACTTACGGGTTGTGATCCAATGTGGCGCAGGTGCAAGGTAGCACATGTGCACCTGCCTCAATTGCTTGGGAATGCCCACTCGTGGATGCAGGAGTGCGGGGCACGTGTGGTAGCTTCTACTAGCCATACAGTGATGAGAAACTCCAGTCCAACATATTTTCGGTTGGGGAATCCAATGGTGGCCTTCGTTTTTTTATTTTGAACACTCGAACATGGCTAACTTGTAAAATCTGAACCTTTTTTTCTTTACCCCCTTCAACGAAAACTTCAACGGCAATTTCAAGACCATCAGCCGACTCGTCTCGACGAGATAAACACGATGGTGTTAGAGGTGTCTAAAACATATGACCGATCAGCAACAGATCAGAGCCAAACTCCTCGCCCTTTCACTTTTCTTTTACTTTTCTCTCTCATCAACAAAATATCATATCTTTCTTTTTTTTCTTTTCTTTCTCCTTTTCCCCACACACCATAAGCCACTTTAAAATTAATCTCACTATTCCCACCAGATGGGTAAATCAATTAATTAAGCATTCATATTCCTCCTTGTTTTCACTTTAAGCTCCACATTTTTATCCATCTCAAATTTTAGTCATTAGCTCTATTAAACCGAGCTTCAACCTTAGTTCTCATTAATTAATTTACCAACTAAAAAGATTCAAACCAGGATCTTGAGGCCCAATTTATTAACCCAAAAATTAGGTCATTATAATAATCTTCAGAGTGCAAAAAATATAATTAACCATGATTGCAATTTGACATACTAGATGAATAATAATCCAGCAGATACCTTTGGTCTATTCACAGCTCGCTCGCTCTTCAAGTGGGCATAAACAGACGCGACCTTTGACTGCACCAGCAAAGAATGCGAGCCTCACCACCATTAGAAGCTACACTAGCAATGCTATCAAATCTAGACCAATAATCATGCAGCCGAACCTGAATTCCATATCATTCACAACACAACATTAATATGACAAAACTCAGTTCCACTTATTTCTCATAACTAATGGTAATTTAACTTTACCTCTAAGGTTGCAATACACCATTTCAGGTAAACATGCCTTCCTGGCTTTTGTAAACAACTTATTGCCTCAATAAGCATATCGTAAACATACTTGGCCCAATTCACTTTACCCTGTAAGTAATCGTCGCACAACAACTTCAAAAATTTTCTACATAGGGGTATCTCAGCAGTAGGACACAGAACATCAACACCCTTAGTTTCAAAGCATCTCTTTCAAAAGCACTAGACACTATATCTCGCTTGATTTCTGAATAGGTTAAAAATGTGCTGATGTTATACTTTGCACTGAGTTCTCTACCATTCTCCCTCGACAACACTTCATGAACATCAACACGTTCATTATTCAGGCCCAATATAGCTTCTACATCTTCAATGATACAATAATGATGTGTCCTTCAAACTCAATAACACTCCTTCCAACATCAAAACTTTCCATCAATTCCCCAAATAGGTCTCGGCGTACAATGCGCGGTTTTATAAAAACTAACGACCTAAAAACAAATTCATCAAGAACAAGATCAATCCCCATCGTCTTAAATTCTTTAATGAAATCATACAATTTCTTCTGACAACACCTTGTTTCAAAAGATGTCTACATGGGATAAGTTCCTACGTCAATCTTATTGTGCTATTCCATATTACCTTCTTCGGCTGTCCTGATTTATACTATTTGTATGCCATCTTCTCCTTCTCGTTTCATCAATGTAAGGTTGTTTGTCTTTCTTCGGCATGTTCTCTCATTTCTTGCCTAACTCTTTCCTAACCTACAAATGACAAATTCAAATGAATAACATTTGAAATTATGCCTTTATCAAACATCATAAACTACTAAAACCTACCTCAGTAGTCACTTTTTCCTCAATTCGCTTATCCTTATACATTCACCTTGACTGTAAAAAATGAAAAAAAAACAAAGGTATACATTCAATCATTCATTCTGAGATGCAATAAGAATACGTAAATATCAACTTACTAAAACTTAATGAAGGGGGTACATGTTTTTTGTGCGTTCGACCTATCACATATGGCCAACATCTCAGCACCAGCTTCCTCAACAACTATGGCAACTTCATTATCAACTTTATCACCAACTTTTTCAGCAACTTCGTCAAAAACAGGATTCAAATTTGAAATTGTCATCCTAAGGATTAAATCTTCACATGAACCAGTGCAGAAACAAACCAACTCACTCATAAATAAGCTCACTCATTACAAACAAATCTAACCTTTTTAGTTTCAAAGCGATGGAAAGGATAACATTTAAAAAAAACATGACATAATATTCAGTTTAAACAGATTTCCTCCAACAAGAAATGCAATTCTATACCAAAATTTTGAAACACAAACCCTAGATTTCAAGTATTTCGCAAATAAACAAACCTTAGGGTTTTGCTTGTTACCTTCGCAATGGAGAAGATTGCACAGGTTCAGTTGCAGACCTAAATTGAGGTTTCAATCTTTTACACTGACTAAAACATTTTTCACAAATTGAGAGGATTCTCCAGATTTTCAGTGGGGAAATGAGTTCTAACCCTAAAATGTTATTAAACAAATGAAGGTTCGATTCTCATTCTAGGGAGTTGGAGGGCTTTTCTCGCTATGAAAACTGAAACGACTAAGTACGTTGCGAGACCTACAAAAAACTAGAAATATGAACTGTTAAACCAAAAACATTATAATCATCTTGTTTAGGTTGTAAAACTCGTTGATGAATTTCGATACTTGTTGATTCAACCTAATATGTTATTTACTTCCTTTACTTTTACAGTTTCAACGTCTAATTTTATCTATCCAACATACTATACGCCAGGTTTTGGTACTAATACTTAAGTTTTGAAGCATACTATACAAACATGTATTGTTAAAGGGACTCTAAACATTTCTAGTTTACATATTTTCTACAGGTTTCAGTAAATGTACAAAAATTCTGATATCATGAGAAAACGTAAACTATTACGCGTTAACCCTAAAATATTACTTTCACAACTAATAGTTTTGGTACTCACTATCAAATTCTAAGACATATTCTTCCAACGTTAATCGTCACCAGCTTTACTTACAATTTAGGTTTAAACTTTTATCTACTAGTTTCGGTGCATATCTCAGAGTTCCAAAAGTTATGCGTTATTGTAACATTTTACGTTACAACACGAATGTTATCCCCATACAGTATCGATACTACTTACTAAGTTTTGAAACTTACCGGCAACAACCTCTTCACGTTTTCGTGTACTTTTTATGGGAATCTAAATCTAACAGTCAAAATCAAAAGTTTTCCCATCTAATAGCTCTAACATCCGCCGTTTATTAGTCGTATACTAACATGTTGTTCTTTAGACTCCCCCTTTTCTACCCTCTTTTTAGTTTTCCAATAAAACAAACTTTAACTTTTCAATGATGAAATTATCATTTTAGTTACTTTACAACACATTTCTTACACAAAACATTTTTTCCTAAAACTACGTGAAAAATCAACAAGGGACAATATTTATGAGACAGATGGAGTATTAATTTTGACTGAACTAAAAATTTTCCAATGAATCATCAGATCGAGCTTGAGTAAAAATTAAAGAAAACAACAATGTTTTAATTTAGAAATTTGTAATTTTCAGCTTTTTCGTTTTGGTGATATAGTATTTATGACATGAAATTTTAACCTTTTTTCGTTCCAAGAAATTTTACCTTCTTTAGAGAACATCTTTACACTTCCGACATAAGTATGTCTTTACCAGAATTAGACCTGGCAAACATGACCCGAAACCCGAGACCCGAACTGATTTACTTGGTCCTAGACCCGATTTGGACCCAAAAATAATAGTTCAAATTTAATTCGAACTTGAACCGAATAGAACCGAACCAAACACGACCCAATTTTTAGTTAAACCGAAGATCAACCCGAACTAAAAGTAACTGAAAGGAACCAGAACCAAAAATAACCCGAACCGAAAGCAATCCAAACTGAATATAACATGAACCGAAAGGCAACCCGAACCGAAAGTAACCCGAACCGAAAGCAATCTGAACCGAATACAACCCAAATCGAAAGCCAACCCGAACCGAAAGCAAACCGAACCAAAAATTAACCCAAACTGAAAGTAACCCAAACTGAAAATCAACCTGAACAATAAAAAACTCAAATATAATTTTCTGAAATATGATATGAACCAAATATCAACTCGATTTTGACACGATAATTAAGTCAAAGTGAACGGGTAATATTAGTAATATGATAAATAGTAAATATGTATATTTTATTCTTCTTTATATCTTTTCTCCTTTAAATGACCATCTTCATATCGGATTCGATAGTATTTAATATTAAGGATTATAAAATAAATTTACTCACTAGTCACTACCCAAAAAATGTATTAATGTGGTTAAATTTAATTTATATCTCTTAGACGGTAGATTATAGTTTACTTTAAAATAAAAGAAATTTCATTTTTTACAAACACAAATTAACATGAAACACAAGTCTCAAATAAAGAATTATCTTTCAAAAGTGATTATTATACTATTATGTCTATTTTAAACAAAAATAACGTTAAAACTTATTATTAAAAATAAATTAGAAATGTTTCAAAAAAATAAATTAGAAAACATTATTTTTATCTCATCAACAAGGACTGAGTGTATTGGCAAGGTACATTGTTCTTTCAAAGAGAGAATCTAAATTCGAACCTTGGAGATGACATTATTGATAAGGAAACTACGAATTCCAACCATAGACCATAAATGGATGTCAGCTATACAAAAAAAACTAAACTCTCTTTTATTCCAATTTCCCGTCCAAAATCTAACCATGATCGCAACTTAAAATATGTAAGCTAATACAAACTAATCAGAAACTAAGGCAAATAATCCAAATAAGATTAAAATCACTTTTGTGGACAAATATCGAAAAACCACCTTGAACTGTAATGGAATCTAAACATAACCAGACAACAATCTCGTGAACATAAGGTATTTTTTTCTTTGGCCAAAAACTTGTACTCCATAAGGTGTTAAACGTGATGATTAACAAACTAAATAATAGTAATATTTGCTACAAACCAAGTTAAAAAATCAATAAAGACTACTCTTACATATCAAACTCAAATATATTAAGTTTTTAAATAAAACTTAAAAAATCAATAAAGTAATCTCAAAATAAACATAAATAATGTATGCATCAATTGTTGGATTTTGTTGCAGTCCAATCCACATTAGAGCCAAGAAACTCGTCATCTTCCGTAGCTACATAAACAATAACAAGAAATTATTATTTTGTTTTCTAGTTAAATAAGAAATTAAGCAAATGTATTATCAAAAAATAAGCAAATGTTTTTTTAAGTTAAAGTAAGAAAATGCAATAGACTAGTAATGCAAGAAGATTGTGTAGTAAACAATATTTCCTATAGGAAATTAAAAACAAATTTAAGAGGTAATAAAATAATTTACATTCATAACCGAACAGCCAACTACGAGTTGTTATCAAAACCTCCACTTTTTTAGGGATATAAGAACTTTTCCACTTATTCAAAATTCGACCTCCAATGCTAAAAGTTGATTCTGAAGCAACAGTGGTGAGGGGCATAGTCAAAATATCTCTAGCAAGATAAGAAAGCTTTTCATATCGTTGTTCATTCTGTTTCCAAAAATTAAGGATGTCAAGTTCTATTTTCCTATCCATTTTAGGATCTTCTAAGTAAACATCCAAATGTGTCTTTGAATAATCCAAAAGCATGGTCTCTTCCTTGTCACAGTCCTAGAAAAATATAAAAGATGGAATAGAAAATAAATGGGCAAATAAACAAATAGAAACCAAAAAATATGGAAATAATAAAATATTTAAAAATATTAAACTTAGAGTAAAAAGATTAAATTTATGCTTCTGGTTTCCATATGTAGGGCATGCGTTTCTGGATCATACTCTTTAAGAAGCTTTTCTAGCTTAGCTCTGACATCACGAATCTTCATAATAGCTTTTGTTTCATCCTCAAATAATTTTTAGTAACAATATTTGAGAAAAGATAACTTAAAACGAGGATCAAGAATTACTGCAAAGGCAAATAATGTGCCATAGTCATCCTCACTCGAGTTGAACCAATACTTATCAAACTTTTTCTTCATTTCAATTGTCATTGTTTGTAAAATCACATCATTGCTTTTTTCCAACTCTTTCAAAAGCATAAAAATTTTCCAAACATTCCCAAAGTATAAAATTGCAGTAGGATAATCACTTTCTGAAAATAATTCAGTTATATCAAAAAAAGGTTCTAAAATATCTTGAATTTTCTCAAGCATTTCCCACTCTTCGGTGTTTGGACAATGATGAAAAGAAGAATCTAAAACAACCATTTACTTAAAAGCTTCACGGTATAGAATATCCCTATCAAGCATCATATATGTAGTGTTCCATCTTGTAGGAACGTCAAGCCACAACACTTTAGTTTTTCTACCTTAGCTAACGTCACACTACGTCGAAAAGTATTTTTTCTTGATTATGACCATTTAATCTACTTCACGTATTCTCTGATCTTGACAACAATATGTTCAATGACCTTAACTCTATCTTTAACAATTAGATTCAACACATGTGCAGCACACTGAATATGAAAGTAAGCCCCTTTACATAATAAAGCCCTTCGAGCATTAAAAAGTTTCCTTTAAGTTGTCTTGCATTTTATCATTACTAGAAGCATTATCCAATGTGATGGAAAAAAACTTATAGTCAATACCCTATTCTTGAAGCAAATCTAGCACAACACTATATATGGTATGTTCGGTGTGCGGTGTATTAATGTGACAAAAGTTCAATACTCTACTATATAACTTCCAATTAGCATCTACATAATGAGCAGTCAAACACAAATATCCCTCAGTTTGACAAAAAAATCCACATGTCACATGTCAAAGAAATACGACCAGGTACATTATAAAGAGTTTCTTTTATGTTTTTTTTTTAATTTCTATGCAATTTCAAACAATCAACTTTTGCGGTGTTTCTACATATACTTTTAACTCGACTGTTCAAATATGCATGAATTTTTCTGTTACCTTCATGTTCAACCCAAGAAAAAGCATATACATGCTTTGTAATTGCCTTAGCTATCAACTCTTTGTAGACATTTTGGTCATAAACATGATTTTCTAGTTCTTCTCCATCTGCTCCCAAACTATCCTTATATGCAGTATAGTGTTTACATTTTTCAATATGTTTTTGCATATTAGAGGTTCCATAATGTGAGTTACATATTAACGAAGCAATTTTGCAATACTTACAAAGTGTCCTCTCTTTTTCATCCTTAGTTTGTGTCGAGTCAATATAAGAAAAATGTTTCCAAACCTTACTTCGTCTCTTTGAAACAGATTATGATTTCGGTACTAAAACGTTGCTAGTATCAACTTGATCCTCGCATGAATTAGCATTTGATTCCATGACTGTCAAAACAAAGAACATAAACCGAATGATAAATAGATCTATTTAGGGGGACTTAAAATAACACAAGAAATTAACACAAATTAAAAAAGGGTAAACTACACCAATAGTCACTGAACTATGGTTTATTTCCTATTTTGGTCACCGAACTATTTTTTAGCAAAAACATCACTAACGTTATGTTTCCTTCCTATTTTGGTCACCGGCAGTTAGGAATTTTATTTTATTTTTTTAATTTTACATGTCATTTCTTCTCTCTCTCCTCGTAAGCAATATATGTTATTTTATAATATTTTTATTCAAACTAACAAGATGGTGACACGTGTCACTGTCTATTAGTGGAATAAAAAGAATGAAAAATCAAGCCCCTTATGCAGCTAGAGAGATTCGACTAATAGGCAGTTACACGTGTCACCATCCTATTAGGCAGTTACACGTGTCACCATTTATCTGGCTGCATAAGGGGCTTGATTTTTCATTCCTTTTATTCCACTAATAGGCAGTGACACGTGTCACCATCTTGTTAGTTTGAATAAAAATATTATAAAATAACATATATTGCTTACGAGGAGAGAGAAAAAATGACATGGAAAATTAAAAAAAAATAAAATTTCACGTCAGCAAAAACGTTAAGTTTTTAACAGACGGTGACCAAAATAGGAAGGAAACATAACGTTAGTGATGTTTTTGCCAAAAAAATTAGTTCGGTGACCAAAATAGGAAAGAAACCATAGTTCGGTGACTACTAATGTAGTTTACCCATTAAAAAACAATAGATTATCACATAGTCATGAAGTAACTCTAACAAATATTTCTAAATATTCGAGAACGCGATTTAATATATTTGTATTTTTCTCTAAAATAAATAGTTTTAGTCTTAGTTTAAAAAACTTAAAAAAAGATGTTGCGAAAGCTTTTAATTTTTTTAAAAAAATCAAACATGATATGTAATACTATAAATATAATCAATTGTCTAATACACGTGTATTTAAGAATTTGATGCTGACGCAAATCTTCTGGCAAGTCTTCGAATTGTTTTGTACGACCCGAACTTCTTCTAGATTTACGATTCAAATCGAAATATCTTATTAAAAAATCTAAATAACCGCAATGATTATTTTGTAAGAAATTATCTTATTGAAAATACTAAATAATTCCAACAATTTTCTCTCTACTCTAGTATATGCCTCAGGATTTGTGAGAATTTTTCAGGATGTAAAACAATGAAACCAAACATATTTATTTATAGAGAGAGATAGGAAGACATTTGAACTAATTAGAAGTACTATTCCAATTAAGACAAAAATATACCAATTTAAAGTTAAAGTACATCATATATATTTTTAATAAAATAATATATATATATATATATATATATATGTTGGAGTGAAAAGTTGAAATCTAACTTCCAACTTTTTCATATATATATATATATATATAATTGTTTATCTGATTTGGTCTTGTATTTGAATTATTTGAATTAATTAGAATTTAGAAGTACTATTCCAGTTTAAACAAAAATATATCAATTTAAAGATAAAGTATATCATATATATTTATAATAAAATAATATATATATATATATATATGAAGTTCACGCCAACTTTTATATATATATATATATATATATTTTTATTTGGTGTATGATATTAACTAAGTAACCAAGTAAAAAAATTAAATACCCAATTAATTGTTTAACAATAAAAATATACTTAAATTAATTTATTGATAAATAAATAAATATGATAAAATTAATTTTTTATTAAATAATTTTTACATAATCTAATTCTAATTCTGTTAAATTAATTTGGTCTTAAAATTAATATAAACTTTTATTTAAAAAATAGAAAATAGCTAGTTAAAACTCGATAATGGTCACATTACGAAATTCAAGTTATAAATTCTAACACGTTTTATAGGTTCAATTGGATCAAATTGATATCTCTTAATGTTGGTTGAATTCGAAACATTGAACAATTTAGAGTTGAAATTGAGCATACATGATAAGATCGACAAAAAACACATTTTTTACAAAAATATACCAATAATTATACATACACTTTGGACAAATACCCAAATCAACTTGAATTTCCCCGAACATCTAAAGATTGATCCGACCCGAAAATTCAATTGATCTGATATTGACCCGACCTGAAAAATTAACCGATCCGATATTGACTCGACCCGAAATTCGACCGTTCCGATATTGACTCGAACCGAAAATCAACCGATCCGGTACTAACCCGACCCGATACCTAACCCGACCCAAAATACCATAGACCCGAGCTAAATTTGATTCAGACCTGATCCAACCCAAACCAAACCTGAACCGAAAGCAACCCGAACCAAAATGACCTGAACCGAACGACCCGATTGCCATCTCTAACCAGAATCCACAACTGTTTCTCTATATAATTGGCTTATATGAAAGATAGATGTTTAAATTACCGGCTTCCCATGAGAATTTACAAAAATATGACACCTAACTTTTTTTCAAATATGGCACAAGTCATTTTATTTTCACAAATATTGCACTTTCTACGGTGAAAGTGAAGTCAGAACTATTAGAATCCGACTATGAACAATGTTTCTATTTCTCGAATAAAAAAAGTGAAGTCGGAACCATTAGAATCTGACTATGAACAGTAAAAAACATGAAAATTGGTGGCAAGAGGCTCCGACCTTGAACAATATTTCTATTTTTAATTCGATAAATTGAAACACTGTTCAAAGACGGTGGGAAATGGTTTCGACTTCACTTTCACTGTAGAAAGTGCAATATTTGTGTTAATAAAATGGCTTGTGACATATTTTGGGGGAGATAGGTGCCATATTTTTATAAATTATTCCGTCTTTAATTTGAAAAAAATCAAATTATGTATATTTTTTGTTTTAAATGCCTAAAATTTCATTATGTTTTATTTTCTGGTTTTTCTACTAAATAATAAGTGTGTAAACTATTTCTTCTTTATTTTAAGTGCCAATTTTTTATCAAACTTTTATTGAGTTTTTTATTTAATTAAAAAATAAACGTTTAAATTATGTCTATTTTCTCATTTATGTGCCTACATTATATTTTTATCAAAATAAATAATTAAAACAAAAAATATAATTTAGACAATATATATCATGATTAAAAAAAAAGGTGAGTCTGTCTAATCTAAACATAAATGTAAACTTGTTAACTTTTTGGATTTTTGGATTAAAGAAGAAAAAAACATTGTAACGGTTGAGCTTTGTTATAAATTTTGTAGGGACCTAGGAAAGGGCACGTGGCCCCAGCATGTCTTTGGTGTATTACGACAGGATTAGGAAAGGAGCCTTTGAGTGGGTACGCCCAGGCCCCAATGTTGGGTCAAGATAAGCATATTTCCCCACATCAAACCACATTGCGCAACCCTAAAATAAGCTGCCTGGTTTCCCATGTGCACCAATTTAAGGGTTACACTCCAAAACCAAAATAACACCTCTTCTCTATTCATATCTAGTTTATGTAATACAAAAGAAAAATCTTTCCTTTCAGGTGTATCAGTGTATGTATGTATATATACATATATATGCATATTGTCACTCCCTAAAGATGCGAGGTATATAAATATGGTGGCGCTGCAAATTCTATTATACATATTTTTAGAAAGAGGATAATAACTTCGTGACAAGTGGTATCGGTACGACCATTTGACTATCTGATTTCACGTTGAGCACTCCAGTGGTGAGGTAGACAGGTTGGACAATCGTGACAGCGACCCATTACGGGCGTGGATAACTCATTACAAAGATGTCACGAGGTTGAGTGGAGGAGAACACCATGTCTTAAAAAGACGAGAGACATTAATTCCATATCAGAACTGAAAATGTAGATATGGAGATATAAATTCGGTGGTGTTGATCATCTTCTCATACATGTCTTTTGAGAAGAAAGTAATGGCACGTGACAATATGTATCTATACATAGTATTATAATTTTCAAAAATTAATAACCTTACTTCTCCATTCATACATATAGTTTTCTAAAACACATTAATTTAACTAGAAAATATGTTCACATATCATTGAGTTGAATGTTCATGTGCTTCATTCATAATTAGTTATTATCTTGTATTATTACTAATACAGTAAGGGAAACATTAATCATTGTTTAATAACCCTAATTAAAATGATATGTATATAAAGTTAATATATTGGTTTTTTATTTTTTTTAATAGTCTTAAAGTGATTATAAGATAATATATGTTCATATATATATTCTTAATCATTTAACAAGGCATACACCTTGCAGATAAAGCGATTCGAACCTGAATCTCCTAGAATGAACATCATCATCTTTTCTATTGGGTCCACTTATTTGAATCATATTGGTTTTTTTACTTAATTTAGTAAAAATCAACGTATTAGAAGTTTTAACTCTGTTGTAAAATAATAATTTAAGTGATTCTTGACAACAACCATTACTCTAACACCAACGGAGATGAGTTTAAGAACAGGTTGGATGATTAATTAGTTAGGGAGCTCATTAATTTGACACCATAGTTTGCCAATGGATATGAAATATATTCATAGTTAAATATATTGCATGTGGGCCCTTTCCTTTTTCTTCAATTTCACTTTCTGACTTGACAACTACTCAACTCCCAATTTGCTAAATAACTCCATTCTTTTTGTTTTTTCGTCTCCCCCTCAAATGCAACATACATTAATCACATAGATAGGTTTTCGATTCATATACTCGTATTTAACTTATTCAATCATTTGAACCTAACGAGTGGCTTTAGTGGAAAAAAGATGTTCATCTTATGATACTCGAGTTAGAGCACTTGTGTATACAAGATGTTTGTGCATCTGGTCAAAGGGTTAAGAATCATTTAAATGTGAGGTTTGGATCAACGTGTTCGATTTTTTTCTCATAAGTAAACTCGAACAACTTGGGAGGGCAAGTTATCATTTATACTTACTTTGAAGGGAGCAAAGCTGACCATATATCTATCATAGAGTACAAAATAATGTATAAAAGATGTATGTGGAAAATGAGTGTTGGTTTGTATGAAGTACTCATACACACAATAAACGGTTCACATGTACAGATGTACATATCGTTTACTTGTATATAAATATATCCTCTGCTATTATTCCTTTATCTATAAACTACCTCCCAATGTGGCTAAATAGTTCACAATGAACATGTGAGGGGATTTTGTTAGGAACACCAACATTAAATCAATCTATATAATTTAATTCAACCTACGTTAATCCAGCTTCAAAATCTACATAAACAATAATTTGGGTTAAACCGAGCCTACCCGAGGTGTTAAAAACTGTATCCGTGCTCTACTCGTGATAGACAAAAACCTTACAAGTATTTTTAACAATTTCCACCAACACTAACGGATTGGTCCAAGTGGTAAGCAGCTTGGTATCGCTTAAGCAGGTCTCGAGTTCGAGGCCTTGTGTATATAAAAAATTAAATGTGTGATGTGGGCTGGTTTAAATTAGTCAGGGCAATGTCCTGAAAACCGGAAGAAAAAAACAATTTCCGCCAACATACAGCCTAGCATCGTTTGTCACAAGCGGTTGACTAATAAACAAGCATTCGGAAAACAAAGGACTTTTCCCAACAAAATACTTCAAACGTTTGCCTTGTTTCATGCCTTTATTTCTGTTTCTCTTTTTTTTGTGTGTGTGTAATAAAATAGATCGAAACTTAAACACAACAACCTCAAACGTATTAGATATTATTACATGAAATATAATTGCATATATCTGTTGAATTAAATTTAGATTTTTTCTATATTACAAATTTTGTGTAAGACATCCCATCCTTCAAAAGCCATAATTCTTGACAAGAAATAATTATGGAAAAATTAATTAGAAGCTAAAAGATATCATTATTTGAAATAACCGAATTCTGATGTGTGACATACAATTTTATAAAAATAAGTACATAAATCAATCGAACTTATTTATCAATACTGATAATATATCAAATAATTATCCTATAATTTAATTCGGAAGAAAAAATGCCCACACTTATTTAGTTGAAAATTTAGTATGACTGTATTTCTCAATTTGTATGTTTTAAACTTGTTATAATAATAAATTAAATAGAAGGGGACATTCTTATAAAAGAATGTACTTTCAAAATGTCTTGTTATTCGGAAATATATCGTATTAACTAATTTTTTTACATCAAATGGTTGAAATTTTCTTGTAATAAATTAATAAGTTAAAAAACACTATTTTATCCATCTAAGATGGACTGGTTAAGAAATAATCCACAAACATTTTTTTTTTAATTTATATACAAGTTATTAATTTATCAAATTTTATGTAAAAACG
Source organism: Hibiscus mutabilis (assembly GCA_019671005.1). Classification (NCBI taxonomy): domain Eukaryota; kingdom Viridiplantae; phylum Streptophyta; class Magnoliopsida; order Malvales; family Malvaceae; genus Hibiscus; species Hibiscus mutabilis. The sequence goes on along the minus strand of CM033747.1, from coordinate 13,973,235 downwards.
TACAAGTTATTGATATAGTGAACCCCATTATGGTACAACAAAAAATACATGAACATTATTCAATGCAATGACTATCTATAAAATACATATTGTTAATGAATAAGATAATAACATGTTATGAAAAATAAAATTATTTAATTTTATTTAAAACTTATGGTATTATTTTTTTAGTTTAATTATTAGTATCCAATTCACTGGGCTATTAATCTGAATCGGGTACTGTAGAGGTTCATTATGAGATGACTCTTTTGACCTAATTTACTCAATTCATACTCTTAAAATTCGAATATCTAACATTGTTTAGGGATCTAATTCTTCATCTCATTAAACCAACTGGTTGTTGATAACTTGAGATATCATTTGATTGGTGGATGGATTGTATATAAAATTATTACATTATGTATTGAATTGAATATAAAAATAGTTTAGAATGGAAAATAAAAGACAAGGAGTAGCATTTGTCTCAAAAGTTGTTGTTATATATGTGGGAAATAAAAATTAAAAACAAAAACCTGATCACATTGATCCTTATATGATTCCAATGGCGGCCCCTACGCCGTTGGCCTTGGCTTGCTTATTAAGTACATAATTTCTCTCCTATTTTTCTATTTATTTCATTTTCCTTTCTGTCTTCTGTCTATCTCTTGGTTTACTAGTAATAAAAGGCCAGCTCAAGTTGAGCAAATAAGAGTATACACATAAGCCAAGGGGAAGAGCAACTCTCTCTTGTTCTCGAACAACATGGAGGCGGTGTTGTTGCAGTGGCTGAAGCCGGTGTTGGTCTCGGTCGCGGTGGCGGTTGTGATGGTAAAACTGTGGGTGTTGTTTTGGTGGCGGCCGAGGAAGATGGAAGAGCATTTCTCAAGGCAAGGGATCAAAGGTCCGCCATACCATTTCTTCATCGGGAATGTTAAGGAACTTGTGGGGATGATGTTGAAGGCTTCTGCAACTCCCATGCCTAATTTCTCTCACAATATTCTCCCCAGAGTTCTCTCTTTTTACCACCATTGGAAGAAAATCTATGGTAATATCTTTTCTTCATTCATCATCCATTACAATTCTATGTTTTTCATTACAGTTGATTTTATTGTATGAGTATTTGCGCTGCAGGTGCAACATTTATTGTGTGGTTCGGTCCCACGGTTCGACTAACAGTGTCGGAACCTGATCTCATCAGGGAAATCTTCATCTCCAAATCCGAATTCTATGAAAAAAACGATGCCCACCCTTTGATCAAACAGCTCGAGGGTGATGGCCTGCTTAGTCTCAAAGGTCAAAAATGGGCTCATCATCGCAGAATCATTGCCCCTACTTTCCATATGGAAAATCTCAAAGTGAGCTTAAGCTCCGTTATTAAGAAAATCCCATCTTTATTATTGGCTTTTTTATTTGAACTTGATAGTATTGTTTTTTCGTTTTTCTTATTGTAGTTGCTTGTGCCGGTGATGGCACAAAGAGTGACTGAGATGCTAGACCAGTGGTCGGCAATGTTGACCGACTCCGGTGAGATTGAAATCGATGTTTGCGATTGGTTCCAAACACTCACCGAAGATGTCATTACTCGTACCGTGTTCGGGATCAGTTACGAGGACGGGAAGGCCATTTTTCGTTTACAAGCTCAAGAAATGTTGCTTGCTGCCGAGACATTTCAAAAGATTTTCATCCCTGGCTATAGGTAAACATTGAATTCTCGATTGCGTATATTGAAATTCAAATTTCAAGTCTTTCTGAATCTCTTAATTTCAGATTTTTACCTACGAGGAGGAACATAAGGTGTTGGAAATTGGACAAGGAGATTAAGAAGTCGTTGACGAAGCTAATCGAACGCCGGAAAATGAAACCGAAACCGTGGAACGTAACGGATGAAGACGGTCCGAAGGATTTGCTGGGATCATTAATCGAAGCGTCGTATTCAAGTCCGAATGTAACCGTCCACGACATAATTGAGGAGTGTAAGAGTTTTTTCTTTGCAGGCAAACAGACCACATCCAATCTGCTGACGTGGGCGACTGTTTTGCTAGCGATGCACCCAGAGTGGCAGGTGCGAGCACGTGATGAGGTGTTAAGGGTGTGTGGATCACGTGACTTGCCCACCAAGGATGATGTTGTCAAGCTCAAGATGGTAAAGTTTCCCTCCGAATTAAAAGACAAAATTCATGTCTTTGTCTCTTTGGCTGCTCTTGCTTCTTTTCCTTGTATATCTAAAACTGTCCTAATCTCTTTTTTTAATAACTTTTATGTTCTGTGTGCAGTTGTCTATGATATTAAATGAATCACTTCGTTTATACCCACCAGCAATCGCCACAATTAGACGGGCCAAATCAGATGTCGAGCTTGGAGGTTACAAGATCCCTCGTGGGACCGAGCTTTTGATACCAATCTTGGCCGTTCATCATGATCAAGTCATATGGGGAAATGATGCCAATGAGTTTAACCCGGCTCGGTTCTCCGAAGGCGTGACACGTGCAACAAAACATCCGGTTGGATTTATCCCGTTCGGTCTTGGGGTCCGGACCTGCATCGGTCAAAACTTGGCCATTTTGCAAGCCAAGTTAGCCCTTTCTATCATACTTCAACTGTTCACCTTCCGGTTGGCTCCAACCTATCAACATGCACCAACGGTTCTAATGCTACTTTACCCACAATATGGAGCCCCGATCATCTTTCGACCTCGATGATCAAGGGTCCTAAATTAATCCCACTTTCTCAGTTGTATGGGTTGGTTAGGAATAGTCATAGCAAAACCTTAAAAAAATCGGGAGAACAATAAAAAAAAGTTTGACATAAAACTTTCGCCGTAAACTAGGGATATTAGGGGCAAAATGCCTAACAATTCGATACGTTTCTTCCTGTTCCTTTGTCTTCTCTCTCTCATGTGTATTTATATGTATATTTTGTAACACAATTTTGTAATTTGTATTACAATTCATGAAATGTTGTTTACGAAAATGTGGCCTTGTTTATGGAATTTATACTTTGATATGTTTTAGTTACTAAAACATTCAATTTAATTTCAAGATCTTAAAAAGGGGAAAGATACGGTTGAATACCCCAAACATTTTTTGAAAGAGAAGAGATTTGATTAGGGGTGTAAATGGACCGAGCTTGAACGAATAAGGCTCTGTTTGTATTTGTTTATTTATTTTTAAAGGTTTTTATGTTCGGTTCATATTCATTTAAAATTTTAACATCGTATTCGTGTTTGTTTGTTTGTTAATTTTTGAAGGCGTTCGTGTACGTTTGTTTAGTATTCGCGAACATGTTTGTTTATATGTCTGCTAAAATGGTGAAATTACACCATTAGTACTTAAGCTTCACAATTTGAACTCCAAAGTTTACCATGTATTCAATTTAGTCCTTATCTTCACCAATATTTAAAATGTAAAAAAAAATAAAAGGAAAAAGAGATTCGAGTAAACGAGCTTATAAGAAAGTCGATAAACGAGCCAATAAATGAGTTTGTTCGTGGACATAAACGAACCGATCACACCTTTGTTCTTGTTCATTCATTTATTAAATGAACATAAAAATTTTATTCGTACACTATTAGAGTATAGACTAAAATAGCCTTGTTTCAAGAATGATCGATGTTTAGTGACTGTTAAGGATAAAAGTCTGTTATAACTAAAAGTTAGTTTTGTCCAGTCCGTTATCTAAGGATTTGTGTAGGAACCCAGCTCATCTTCTCCTATATATAAAGGAGATGAGTTATCTTGTAAAAGTCAGGTTTTTGTGAAATATATTCAAGTCTTTCCCTTTCAATTTCTCTATCATACACGTTTATTTTAACTCATCAATAAACAAATATTATGTAAACAGTTCGAGCAGTTGGTCTTCACTTACACTCCTATATTTGACGGGAAACGATAAACATGATGAGCTCCCCGTTGGTTCAAAGACCAACAAAGATGAATTTGGTAGGTGTTTTCAAAGTGTAACAACAAAGATTAAAAAGCAAAAGGGTAAATTGAAGCACCCCCAAGATAAACAAACAAGCAAAGGAGCTCTAATTAAGGGTTTACTGGTCCCTACGAAGCATGTGATTTGGGTGGATTTCAATGAGACATGCGTTTCCAAGATATTTCAATATATATATATATATATATGGTATTTATATTTTCAGTTTTAATTAAATAAAAATAAGGTCGTAAGAAATTTTGATTTTTTCCGTTTTATTTAGAACTTAATATAAATAACTAACAACTCACCCAAAATTTACTTTAATATTTTTAAATTTATTTTTTTAAAAATAAAATAACAAGTCATCTAAAAAATAATAACACACTCATACTTTCTTATGTGCTTTTTCAATCAATAACTATGAACGTTTTTCTTATCTTATCAGTACTTATTTTTTTCAACAAAATAATTATTAGTTAAAATTTTCTTTTTTATATTCTTTTTTTTTTCACTAACATAGTTAGTGTGTTATAAGACTAGAATTAATTAGATACATGACACTATTTATGTGTAAGCAAATGAAATTTCTCAATTGAGCCAGCATATTTGGTCGGTTGGTCAAACTGCTCATCTTTGTTCCCTCATATTCTCTTAGGTCATGGGTTCTTCCTCTTCTTTCCCCTAGAGTCCATATTCCCTTTCCCTCTAGGTATGACTCGAATTTGTCAAAAAAAATCCTCAGTTCCATTTTGGTGTTTATTTTTAGCTTTTGTTAATAGGGAATCAAAGCATGTGATCCCCGTCTATAATCAAATTGTTAACCCTAACTTTCATTTTCTTTTACTAATCCCTCCCACGCAAACTTATTCCAAGTATCAATTCAGGTTTCATATGTTGTACCGTGTCAACTAATTTAAATTGGATACATCATAGATTTATTATAAAAACGGTATTTTCAACCAAATTTGTTCTATTCATAACATTAAAATTTGAACCTTTAACTTTACTTAAAAAACCCAGCGCTCATCATATTAGACCGACTAGTAATTAATCATTTTAGTTTTATTTTTTCGTATCATGTTTTTTTTTCTCATAACCATATTATCAGGTTTGAAGCCAGCTAAGCATATGTTAACCTTTGATCGATATCTAAGGACGTGGGTAGAATGGCCTTTAGAAATACCCCAATCACGTATAAAACAAATTATAAATAGTAACTACTCTTTTCCCCATGATTTAATTAAACCCAACTTATAATTGTAATCCCTCTACTAATCCTACTCTTTAATTTTTAATCCTTCTCTAATTCTTTGTTTGTGCTGTTCGTTAAGCATGTCTCCCCCAACCTCACTATAAGACAAATTCAACTGTGTTGTTTGCTAAGCATATGTCTCCCCCAACCTTACTATAAGACAAATTCAACATTCTTTTCCTTTTTTTATAATATTACATTATATATCCTATTGTTAATTAATTATTCGCATTTTCATTATATTTTTTATAACGCATGCCAGATTTTTAATATTATTTTTTGGATGAGTTAGTGTTGTTTTTGCTCGAAAATTGTTGAAACCGACACAACTAAAGAAATGGTTGACACTAAAACTCTAAACAAGAAAACACAAGATAATTTGTTTATGCATTCCGGTCTAATTTTATGTTTATGGTGTCTTGTTCAAAGAGTAGTCTACTACAAAAATAACGGTACAAGAGATGTTTTAAACTTAAGTTCACTCTAAACTAGTTGCAAGCACTTACAGAGACAACAACATCGACAGCGGCGGAACTAGGTTGAAAATATGAGAGGGAACTGAATTAAACACCTTTGAAAATAATAAGGTTCTAATTTTTTGAAAGATAACTATAAAAATAGAAGATTGAGAGTTAATTCCACTAATTTCTTAGCCTAAAACATAATTGTTTGGAATTTGGTATGCTACAAAATAACTAAAACGATAACGACATAGACTAAGAAATGTACAGGAGACAAGATTTAACGTCGTTCAGCATAGCCTACCTGAACGGACGAGAGAAACGAACAATCCACTAATAACGTAGAGAACCCGAAGAGTACAAATACATGATAACTCATGTAATCCCAAAACCCGATGTACAAATCACATGCACCGATGGAACCAAAACACTCTTCCCAACATCCCTACAATACTCATCTCTACAACGTAGGCACAATAGTTGTAGAGAACCTAAAAGTGGTTACATCTCTCCACTCCTCTCTCTCATTCTCTTGTTCTCTCATAATTCAAAATGTTAAACATAGTCTATATTTATAGACCCAAATACTTGGTCACCAAGAAACCTTATTCAATAAGATCTCTACATAAAATAGATATTTACACATTAAAGTAAATTCTAATTACCAAGTAATCTTCAACCACTAGAATTACAATAAAGCTCAACTTAATTACCAATTAGAATTTGAGTCAAAAAATAACAAATATCCCCATTGACACAAATTATATTCGAGCAATGGTCTTCAAGTCTTCAACAACTTCAATTTTTACGTAAGCCAAATATCCGTTGAAGCACCGCCGCCAAGTCTTCAACAACTCCAATTCTTACGTAGTGTCATTTGAAGCACCATTGAATTTTGAGAATTACTCCCTCTGCAACTGAAAGCTCGTTGCAGCAATACTCATCTGGCATGTCTCCAACATCGCGCCGCAAAGTCCGCAACAGAAATTCCTCCACAATCGCGTAGCTCGAACCATAGCTCTGATACCATTTGTTAGGACTTTGGTATGCAGCAAAATAACTAAAACGATAACGACATAGACCAAGACATGCACAGGAGACAAGATTTAACGTGGTTCAGCATAGCCTACCTCCACGGACGAGAGAAACGAACAATCCACTAATAACATGGAGAACCTGAAGAGTACAAATACATGATAACCCATGTAATCCCAAAACCCGGTGTACAAATACCATGACCCGATGGAACCAAAACACTCTTCCCAACATCCCTACAATACCCATCTCTACAAACGTAGGCACAATAGTTGTAGAGAACCTAAAAGTGGTTATATCTCTCTAGAGTAATTCCCTCTCTCTCTCATTCTCTTATTCTCTCATAATTCAAAAGTTTAAACCTAGTCTATATTTATGGACCCAAATACTTGGTCACCAAGAAATCTTATTCAATAAGATCTATACCTAAAATAGATATTTACACATTAAAGTAAATCCTAATTACTAAGTAATCTCCAACCACTAAAATTACAATAAAACTCAACTTAATTACCAATTAGAATTTGAGTCAAAATATAACAGTAATTAAACCAGAAAAGTTAGGAGTAAAACTTAATTCTTCTAACTTAAAAACTGATAGGTTCTTGAAAATCATTAAACAAGAAAAATTTGAGAGGGACTATAATTTAATTTTAATTGTTTTAGAACATTCAAAAGCCTGAAATAGAATTAGACCATAAAAATAAGGGTGAATCATTTCCCTTTAGGTTCGCCCGATGTTCAGCCACTTAAGTTCCTTAAGTAGTTGGATGTAGATCTTATGTGTGGATTGATATGATTGATATAAACTCTTTTGAATAGGGGTGCGCATTCGGTCGAGTCGAATCAAAAACTTTTTGAACTGGTCTAGTTGAAGAGTCATATTTTAATTGTAAAGATTTATAATGTTATGATAGTAATTATTTCAATTTATACGGTTTTCTATAACCATATACAGTACATGTATATATATAGTCATAATTGAGAGACTCGACTTGAACTTGAAAATTGATCTACTAACAACTAAAAATTTCAAGTTATTCAATTTTTAATTTTATAACTCAAACTTTATTTAAATTTTTTTCGAGTCGAGTCGTGTTTATAAAATTACAAGTCGAGTCAAATATTTTTACAACGAATCGAATCGAATAATTCGATTTTCTCGATTCAATTTTGCCCACCCTACTTCTGAGTGTCTCCACATCCAATCTTCATCGTGGACAAAGATATAAATCTGAAAACATATCCATTTAATAACTAAAGATTTATCCCTAAGATAAAGTTGGTAAAAGAATCCTTGTAGAAAGTAAATCACCATCATATATCCCTTCAGCGTTGCCTTGCTAGAATGGATCCGCCACGTCATTCATGAGACCAACCAATAAAAATTATCCATCTTATTATTTTTTCATGTCATATTTTTTTTCAAATGAATCTTCACTCATATTTACTGTAAATCAATTTTAAAAATAGTTTTACCAAGTGAAAATTCACTTGATAAAAATATGACATGAAAAAATAATGAAATGTGGGATTTGTATTGATTGATCCATAGATGACGTGGCACGAACGGCCTATGATATAATTTCTCCTCTCCCACAATAAATCACGAGCCAAATCCAATCTTTTTTTGCATAATAATCAATAATCGATCGTATAAAACTTGGACAATATATGCCAACCGAATTCAAACAAGTTTCGTCCATGCACATGTGATAACAATTAGTATAAAGATAGTTGCGACTGACCTTGGAATTGACGGTAAAACTATTAAAACTTGTTTTCTCTCACAATCTTCCCTTTTTGATATTTTTGACCAAAATCCTGCAACAAATTCCTTTTAAGCAAGGAGATGATAAAAATTTCAAAATTGTCAATGATTGGCTATATCAAACAGTGTTGGAGCCACTGTCTCTTTGCCTTTTCTGACATAAGCAAGACTTTTGTTGCTTGAATAAAGTTTGCAAACAACAAGAATATCATCTAACTTCACTGTTCTTCATCTCATTTTCTTCAAGATTGACTTGGCAGCTACTAATTCTTTCCCACCTTAGTGATCATTGCATCTTTTTGTTCTACATTGTTTAATGCTTGCTTCTTTTCCTGTTTGTACCTAATTTCATTTCTCAAGCATGATTTTGTAGAAAAATATTTTGATTACACAATCATATCAACAGTAGGGTTTAGGGTTTTATTTAAGAGATATGGATTTAGGGTTTAAAGTTTAAAATTTAAGATTTGAAGTGTAGGGTTTTAGATTTAAGATTTAAGCTTAAAATAGTCAGGTTGTATAAAATTTATTTTACACTACCTGTGTATCAAAAAATAACTCGATTTTTTATTCCTCTATTAAGTCCTTTGAAGTTTCAACATCACTTTTAGAATCATATACATTATTAGGAATTTATAAGCAGAGAAGAAAACAATACGAAATGAATACATAATAAGATACACAAGAGACCAAATTTAATGTGGTATGACCTTATCTACCTCTAGGAATGAGAGAAACAATTATCCACTTATATACGTAGGGATCATAAAGAGCACAAATTCATGAAATTTCATGTGTGTGTATTTATATAGGATGAGATCCAGTTACACTATGTAAAACTCAACTAGTGTTACACTAATCCATGACCATTGGATGAGTGAAATGAATGGATGAGATTAGAAGTAGGATATGTGAAGATTATCACTTGGAAAAAAAGTAAGAAGTTAATCTCATCCATCTATTTCACTTATCTAATGGTCATAATTAATGTAAAACTAGTTGAGTTTTACATAGTGTAAGTGGATCCTAACCCATATATATATCCAAAAACTCAATCTACACCAAAATGTCTTTCAATATCCTACAAAACTCATCTTTGCAAAGTAGATGCAATAGTTGCATAGATCACAAAAAGATTACATCTCTACAAAATAATTTTATCTCATAATTGTAAATGTGTAGACATTATCTATATATCTATAAAGCTAAATACTTGGTAACCAAGAAATCTTATTCCGTAAGACTTATAATTAAGTACATTTAATGTCTAGTCCCCATACCAGTTGTAAGTATTATTTTTACTTGAGAGTTGTTGAAACAAATGTAACTAAAGAAATGACTAAAACAAAAAGTATGAACAAGAAAACGTCAAATATTTGTTCACGCGGTTCAAATCCAATTCTAATGTATAGAGTCTTAGTCTTACTCAAAGAGTAATCTACTATAAAATCAACAATACAAGAGACATTTTAAGTCTAACTTCACTTGAAATTAGGTGCAACCATCCTCCCATACACTTACAAAAACATTACTCTCCCATGAAACATTTTTCTTACCGAGAGCTTTGTTTTAGAACTGACAAAATGGTTTACTAATGCTCAAAGCAAAAACTAAAAGTTACTGGAATGAACAAAAAAAAAATTACAAAAACTATAGTGCTGGATGTAACACCATCACTCAAGTTTCACTTAAGTAGCCAGATGTAGATCCTATGTATGGGTTGGTATGGCTGGGATAAAATATTTTACGTATCTCCGTATCGAATCTCCGTCATATGATGAGAGATAATCTCATTGTATGTATGTATCAAGGAGGAATATCATCATTTACCACTGGATCACTCAATAAGTTCAAAAAGAGATTGATAATTTAAACACATATAAGCGTATGTGTATATATAATAATTAAATATGGCATGCATGTTCTGGTTTCCAATTCTTCTTATAAGTAAAGCTAGCTTTATTAAGACCCTAGTAATAGATAAATAAATAAATTTTATAGATCATCCCAAGCTTATAGTTAATTAGTAGTGGCAAAAAGAATTTGTTAGTAATAATATAATGAAAACCTGCCTTACTTTAATTCAAAATTGTCTCCAATTTTTTTATGCCAGTGTGATTTAGCTGGCTGGTGATTAATGTGAGCCTGTCTGCCTTCTCTTAGACCAAATAGCAAACACCTTCTTCCTTCCCATCTTGGGATTATTAATTCCCCCTTTTTTATTTATATGTATTCCCCCATCAGCATGCCACCATCTCTCTCAGTTTCTCTTATATTTAATATATGAGATTATGATCCATATCTGAGTTTTTATTTATTTTGAATATTTTCTGCTATATTCTCTATTTATATGGTTTTTAGGGTTGTCGTTGTTATTAATTGATGGGAGGTATAGGGTCTTTGATGATGAGACGACAGGTATTTGCCAGTTGTGATCCCTATACTAGTTGTAAGCCTCCAAGCCCGCCTACTAAAGCATTAGATCCCTTAAGCAAGTCAAGGATTCGAATCATGGTATTGTGAATAGAACAAATTGAATTAGGAGCGTCACCTCATAATAGGTTTCTACATTACCCAATCTGAATTAGTCAGTCAATAAATTTGATAACGATAAATAAAAAAATATATTGTAGCAGGCCTGATGAAACTGGGATGAAATCTTAGGGATGAGTATAAATAGTAATGACATGTGATGTTAGAATCTAATTGTTAAAATATCAATTGAAAATTTAAAAATTAAAGATCAAGTGTTAATTGGTTTAATCATGAAATTTATAAAAACATAAACATTAATTAAATAAAAAGGGGATAGGTTTATTTCACCTAAAAAATTTGTACAATTGCATTGTGTCCCTCTATAACGAAGAATTTTACATTAATCATTTTAAATATTGTAAAATCAAAAATCAATACAATAATAATATTGTATTTTAGTTCCTATAAAAATCTATAATTCAAGTCCCCCTGGCGGATGTATGTATCCTCATTTTTTGAAAATAAGCTTAAAGTAGTGTGAATTTTTTCTTAAAAAAATATAAATTTAATGTTTAAAGGTAAAAATTAATGGTGGAAACTTTGCTAATCTGGAGCTAGTAGATGCTGTTCAATCAACCTGAAAATACCTAACGATCATTTCCCATGAACTAAAATTCCTTTAATATAAATTTACTGGTTTGTATTGTCTGGTGAGTTAGTTAATTTGTGAGTAAACCAAGAAAAAAATCCTTCACTTGCAATCCACACTTCCGAGTCCCCGTTTTCTTTTTAAAGCTGAATTCTGATCAAATAAATATCGTCTTGGGTTTCAGTTTTGAAGATGGCAATGCTGGTTGCTGGCTTGGGATTCCTCTGGCGCATGCAATACAGGCGATTCTCTGCAACTTTTGATGCTCTGACTTCACCTGCTACTTCCATTACAATGCCATTTCTTGTCTGCTTTTTCTCCATTCTTAGGCATGCAAGATCATAGATTGGTCTTGCCTTCATTTGATCATCATTCTTTTCTTCTCCCTTTTCTTAAGATCATGTTGTTTTATATTACTGTTTATTGCTACAGCTCAAGCTTTCTTACTGTTGAATAGGATAAATGTATTTTATGTAAGCATTTTGTAACTTGGCAAATAATTAGTAACCATTAGAAGAAGTTCATGATTAATATTTGTTCTGTTTTTAGCTATTGTTAAAACTTATGTTCGAACCGAGTCTCCTAGGAAAAATATCTTTTATTATTATAAAAACCATCAGTAAAATACAAAAAAAAAAAAACATTTATAGAAATGGCAGCTGCCGGCGAGTTGATGAAAAACTCATCAGCGATCAGCGGGTTGTTGCTCGACGACAACGACGATATGTGCATGTTCTTCACCTTTGAGAAGATTATAAAGAAACAAAGGAAGCATGGACTGAATTCAAGAAGGAAATATGTTATATACACTGTTCAAAGCGTTGATATCAGCCGGAAATTGGAAACTGAAATTGGCAACTTGGCATGTGCATGTGCATGTGCATGTGCATGTGATAGATCATAGAGAGAAACGTTTAACGCAAGAGAAGGAAAAGTGTATGCCTCTAAGATCATATGTTTTAAATTGTTATTGTAATGTTGATATTCGAATTTCATGTTTGTTATATACTTCTTATAGTAATTACTCGATTTGGTCGGAAATTCTGAAGGCTCCGAATGCGGAGGAGGTGGCAACAAAGGAATGGTCGGCAGAGAACTCGAAGGTACAGCACACTCAAACCTGTGCTTGATTGCTTGATTCAGCAGTCGAATATGGCGTAACTTTCTTTATGCAATCTTGCCAAAAGTATTGCCTTGAGAATTTGTGTAAACATGTTAGGGTTGATTCTTCAGGGAGGCTCAACTTATCCTAATGATGTATAAGAAGTGTCCATTGAAACCAAATCAAATGCATCCATACGAAATCAATAAAACCAAATCATATACACCAGACTTCAATCCTGTTAAGCGTGGATTATCAAATACCCCAGACTCTTCATATTTCTTGAACTACCCGTGTCTGACTCATGCGTGAGACATATTTCCGGACATGGGTATGGAGATAATATCTTCTATAGTAAAAGTTTGAGAGAAATGCTCTGCTATGTTAGGATGACCTATAAATTTGTTTTAGTTCAATTTTCTCTCTTTTTTAATTGTTTCTCATAGAAGGATGTAAATACTTGCCTCACAAATCTATGTCATACAACCATCTGGAATCGAAATACTTGCCTAACAAATCTATGACATACAGAAATTTTTGTATACTAGCATGTAAACTTACAATCTTATGCTGTTCCAGATTTCAATAAGCAAGATTCTGCAAGGGAGATGGACTTCTCCTTCTGCTTCTTGTATTCATTGTACCGCAAGAAGAAACAACCAAGATAATCGAAATCAATCGGAGACATCTTTGCCTACAATTAGTAGAAAAAAAGGATGATATTTAGATATATGGCATGGTTTCCTCGGCTTGAAAAGCATACAAGTGGAAATAAAGATTACCTGGATTAGCATCCATAAAGCCCAATATAAGTGTGAAGCTAACATGAATGTACTTGTCTCAACATAAAGAGCATCAAGATCTTTTTCTGATACCTGTGATAAAAAATGGAGCTTGTGATGTAGGGATTTTTTTAACTGGAAATGCAGATCATAGTCTACATATCTCAAGTACAAAACTTTCTAGTTCTCTTTTTTAACATCGAAAGAATTATAAACTCAAAGAGTCCTCCAGCAAGTAATGGCATTTTTTTAAATAGCAAGAAAACTATTCAGTTTGTACCTTGTACAGCTAATCTAAAGACACCAATAAGTTCAATCAAACAACACACCAGAAATGGTATTCAGTAATTCCGACTACGGTCATAACAAAATGTTCTATTTCAGGGCAATCTTGTGAAACTTGAAACTTACTGTTCAAACGATAAATGCACCAAGTCAGATATCCTACTTACCTCATCTGGTTTTTCAGGTTGCAAATAATGCCTGAAAAAAAGATATTGTTCTTCTTTACTAGGAGACCTACAGAAAGACCATGTTCAATAATCTGTAGGTGCTAATCTACGCAGCTCTTCGTTTGTGCAGAAAATAGCAAAGCAGAAAATAAAGAAGCTTACAAGCTATAGTCACACTCGGGGCCTGCATATTCATTGAAGTGATTTCCAATGTCATAACCTCTGTAATTGTATGACCCATACTCAAAGTCTATTAGGTAGAGCTTCTCTGCACATTGACGAGATAAACAAAAGTCAACACACAATAAGATATTGGAACAATTTGTAGCTAAGAAGAAGAAACTATCATTGTATACCTTGTTCATCATTAAGCATCAAATTTCCAGAAAGTAAATCATTATGAGCAAACACCACCGGAGCATTAAGGTGGTCTGTCAATTCCTGGCCCATCATCAGGAGAGATTCTCATAAGCAGGGATAAAGTTCTTGATATTACAAGAATCAAACATATAATCAGAAATCAATAAACAAACAGAATGTGAGCAAGACTTCCCACAGCCAATAAACACATAACACCTTCCCTTCACCAACACAAGATGAATCAACTTAAATATAAAAAGAAATCTTACATTCAGCAGTGTAGCTTCCTTGTGCACTTCTTTAAATGAAATCGTCTCATATTTCCTCTGTTTATCAGTATCTTGAAACTGGAGTGCAGATGCTGCAATAGAAGGCCCCAAGCATTAGACATGCAGCATTTACTGCTTGGCAATAATCTTGAGAAGAAACTAAATCAGTCAAGACAGACAGTGCTCTCTTAAAAGCCAAAACTTGAAAATAAACAACACAAAGAAGGATGAAGCCAGAAATTAAAAGTTAACGGGGCCGGGAATAAAACAAATAAAAGACTGAAAAATGTCACCAATAAATTTCGATCTATTAACTTCAAGTAAAGCATATTGACTTTCACTTACACAATTTACCACCAAGACAAAAACCATTTTATGATATTAGAACAAGTAAAATAAACTATAACTTCAAATTCTGCATGGGCCAAATTAAAAAAAGAATGTATCGTAGAGGTGGGCCGCAGGGGCCAGGCCCCCCCTTGGGGCTTCGCCCATGCAAAGAGGACAGATATTGAAGCCACTACAACTGGAAGACATTCAATATCAAATTTATTTTAGAGGCAAAAGCTGTTAAACAACGTGCTTGGTTCTCAAACCTTTATCAAAGAACCTGAGGATATCAACCCATAGTTGAGGTTCTTTAGGACCTGGAATTTCCACTTGATGGAATCTACGAAGTTGCTTTGCTATTTCAACAACCAGCTTTGGCTTTCTTATGTCTGCCAAGCGAAAAGTATATCAGTACAAAGCTTGCAGACCAAACGATAACTTCTGCTTGAGTAAAAGAACAAGAGAAGGTATTGAAGGTAGAGTAACTAGTTATCACAGAAGTAAACGCCTTCATAAATTTAAACAACTACAATATGACAGAACGCCAGGTAACAATAATAGTGAAACAAATAGGACAATAAAAGCTTCAAAGGAGAATGAGAACTTTCTTAAAGATGCTGGCAGAGACGCAGAGTATAACAGGAGATTAACATGCTTGAAGGCATAAACCTTCTCTCATGGCTGATGTCCAAAGAAGAAAACTTCATATGCAAGTGCTACTTCCACAAGCAAACTTGCTAATGCTTACCTAATGGAGTTAAGGTGCGTGCATTTATAAATGATTGAATCATGCCATTTCCAAAAACTCCAAGCAACTTGGCACCAAATCCTGCAGCTGAGAGGTATTTGATTGCCTAAACACAATATGAAGTGCACAAATTAATGAAACAAAAAGGCTTATAAAACTAAAAAGGTAGCAATGAATAAAAAATGAATTTAGTTTTGAAGAACTTCAAAAAGATATACAATATTATCATTTTCAATTTCCATTGTACTTTAAAATTTTATAGTATATCCTTAACCCACCTCACTTACATGCAAGCAGGAAATTTCTAACGAAACCATACCAAATTTCCATTGGCTAAATAAGGTTACTTCTCCAACACAACACTAAAAAAGTTTAGCAAGCGTGTCCTAACATAAAGCAAGATTATAGCAATTTGAAGGTTATAACTAATATTTCCAACTCTTTATTTTTATTAAATTACTTGTATCCAATGCATAACAAAACGTGAGTAAAAGAATATGACCCTGCAAGTATATTTCTAAATACATAGAAAAAATTAGAAAAAAAAAAATGAAGATACTCATACTAGATAGATACCGATACCCAACACTAACACTTAAAGGCTAACATAGTATAAAACTTACCGAGAAAAACATACAAAAAAACAGAACATACTCGTGCTAGACATACTTGTATCCAATCCTCACACTTGAGTCTGAGTTACATGAAATTATTATACATAACAATATCCTCCGGCTAAAAGGTGCAATTTTTCCCAAGGCGACGATTAGTGACCAAAAGCAAAGGGAATTACCTGTAACTCACACTCGCGGTTGATGACATATTCTGTGTTAGGACCATATAATCTAACTGTTACAGCCACATTATCTCCATTTTCTTCCTTCACAGACACCTTTAGCACTGCATTAAATTTAAATCATTCACTTAGGAATTGCCACAAAATCAAGCAGAACCATTTTAATCGCAATTCTGAAAATTGAGTTGAAAACACCGATAATTTCTAAGAAACGGCAAAAAAGCGAAGAGCTCACGAATATTGGTGATGCCGCCAGAAACAGTCTCGACGGAGAAGCGAGAATCGTCCAACTTGGCCCATTTCTCAAACAGATCCTTACACAACACGCTGCGGTAATGCATAAACCAAAAGAACAAGCCACAAAATAATAATGAATTCGAAACTTTGGCGTTTGAACCGGTCGTTTTTGCTTAAAAACAATGAAATAACAAAACTAGAAGATCCGGCATATAATGAATGAAAATCAAAGGCTAAAATATGCATAGCTAAGAGGTGGAAATGAAAATAAGAGCAGAGAAGAGAATAAGACGAACACGAGGCGAGGGAACATGACGGGGGAAGGAAGGGCGGTATCAATCGAGAGAGAAGAGCGAGAGATTGAATTGGTGTTGATGTCAGTGTTATTGATTTGCTTAGCTTGGATACCCATGGTGTTCTGTTCCAGATGTTTTCCGCTGCTCCCATTGCCCTGTTTCTTAAGCTTATATAGCTAAGTTTCTCTTGGGAATCCATTTCTAATCCAATCTTTCCACATCGAGAGATTATTAGACGAACAGCCGGAAGGGGCGGTTCAAAGAATTTAAGCGCAACGTGTAATTTAATAAAATAAGGTCTATGATTTATAATAGTAAGAGATAATTTTTTATTTTAGTATAAAAAATATTATTAGATTATTCTCTTAAACAATAAAAAATTACTTATAAATATCTAATAATTTAAAATTTGACTTAAAATGTCATTCTTTTAATGTTTTGAAGCAAAATCATCTACAACGCTTTTAATATTAATTTCTTCCAAAATATTACTCTCGATTGTAATCAAAGCAAAACCATTTAATCTTTCTTGCGACATAGTTGTTCGTAAGTATAACTTCAACAACTTCAATTTTAAAAAATTTCGTTCTGCAGAAGCAACAGTAATAGGAATAGTTAATAAGATTCTATAAGCAATTGTCGCATTGGGAAGCAATTAAAAGTTTTAAAAATCTTAATAGATACACTGCTCCTATTTTTTTCTTTAGGTATAAATTTTATAAGTAATTTCATCTCAATAAATAACTCATTTCTATCAACATTAGATAACTCATATTTTCTAAGAGCATTTTTAAAATTATTACAATGAGTTTTGAGATTAATGTCATATAATGAATATGATTTATCAAAATAAAGCAAGAAGTCAAAAATATTTTCCTATTTATCTAAAGAAGAAATGGCTTGATCGACAATATACAAGAAGTATTCAATTCTAAATGACTATGGATCGATTAATGTTTCCTCGCATCAATTTCATCAAATTATCTTTTTCCTATGTACAATACGTTTTTTAGGAAAGGTATGATCAATTCGAATTTCATTACCTATTTTTCTTGTCGTGTCCATGGCACTTGAAAACCCACTATCTCTATAATTTTTGAAAAATGAAATAAATCTTTTTATCTCGTCAATAGAAACATCAATAAACATGTCTTTTGACTGTAAATTTTTGTTAACCAAGTTCATAGCAAACAAAATTTCATACCAAATGATTGTAAATAGAAAAAATTTAAAACTACCAAGTTCATTTGTTGCTAAAGATTTAGCTTCATTTTGTATTTTAAGATCATTATCTTATGGGCTACTTGAAATAATGTTTTTTATCTAAAGAAATTAAAATCTTATCGCCTTAATACTTTCAATGCGACTTTCCCATCATGTGACCGACAATGATTTAAGAGTTAAACCTTCACATTTTTTTTAATATATTCCATCTCTTTGTAGAATTAGCAAATAAAGTATAAATACGTTAAACTATTCTAAAATAGTCTCTCGCTTTCATTGAAGTGTTTGCAATGTCACACAAAACCAGGTTAAGACTATAGCACCCACATAGAGTATAAAAAACTCGAAGATTCAAGTCTAAAAGTCTTTGGAATAAGTTTGGATTGTGGTATTAATTATTGTAAGTTGATAATTATCGAACATAAAATCTATACTTTTTGTAACTATTTAATTTAATTTAAATTAAATTTTTTGGGGCCCTCATTTTTAGGGGTCTGTGCGGTCGCTAATATTGCGCCTGTCCAGAACCGCCACTGACAGCTGGGTCACAACGTCATTCGTGATTTCAATAAATAACAAGATGCGAAGACTCACCTTAAAAGAAATAAGATGGATAAATTTTATTGGCTGAAATTACAAATAACGCGGTGAGACGGATCTATCTAATAATTTTTCGTCCACATCAAAATATTTTCAAATTACTATTAACTCACTGCTTGGTTGGATGAAATAGAATAGAGCTGTAATGGAATGATTTTTTTTTTTTGATAGAATAAGAAATTCATAGCAGAAAAATGAGCATTACAAACGGGTTCAAGTCAGGAGGCGCAACGAATGGCCAGTCACACGGGCACGAATTAGCTCTAACAGTTTTTGCGACCCAATCGACCACTTTATTACACAATCTAGGCACATAACACACAGAGAAACTCGTAAAACGAGACAGGAAGTACAAAATATCATCTTCAAAAGTCGCTGAATCTCAAGACTTCAGCTTCCTTGAGTTAATCCGATCAACAACTCCTTGGTTATCATTCAAAAACAATCTTGTCATAACCTTTGTTCCTAGCAAGGAGAATGCCAACCCGTAAGGCATAAATTTCTGCCACTGATGCAGAGGGGGCTTCAAAAGATGCAATGTCTCTAACAATCGCAGCGGCCGAGGCTTGGCCGGAGACTTCTTCGAATGCAGCATCAGTATTCACCTTTAAGGTTTGTAAATTTGGAAGACGCCACTGAGAATCAGTCGCAACAGGTGACGGCTGTACCTCTCTGTCGCGCATGTTTGCTTCAACGAATTTCTTAAAGGCAATATCAGCACGATTCCAAACATCAATAGGGGAATTCGGGCGTCCTGAGAATACAAAACAATTTCGAGAGTTTTACAAAAATCAACAAAGGAAAGCAATAAGGTGACACCCCTCTTTAAAGTTTACCTGACTCAAAAACCTTTATGATTTTACACCATCATTTCTAAAAATCGGGGAAACCAGCCAACGAAGGTGAGTAGCTAAATTTGAATGCTCTCCAAGAAATTTGGGCAAAAAGACAAAAAAAAGTGTTTAATTGTTTCATCGTCTTTATCGCATCTAGAGCATTTAGAACCATAAGAAAAAATACCATGAAATCTTGAAGAGAAAATACTTTTCGGTGAGAAAAATATTGTGACACATTTTTCAAAGAAAGGTTCGGGTTTTCGGGGCCTTCAAACCCCAAACCGAATGATTATGAATATTATGGAATAGAGTTATAATACGGTAATAGATATAGCATAGGTTTGAACCCAACTAGTATTTAATATTGTTCCAAATTTGGAAGACTGGGTTTTACTTTAATCGGGCCTGGGCTTGATTGGGTAGGTTTCAGATCGATCCAAAAATGATCCGAGTTGCACATCCTATAAATTATCTGGTCTAAACCCCTAAAATTTTATTAACAAAAACCCTAGCCTCTCCTCTCTCTTTTCCCTTCTTGCTATCCATCTCTCTCAACCAAAATGGTATTCCTCTCTCTCTCTCTATTCGTCGAATGTTAATTCTTTGCATTAATATTACAACTAACTCATAAATTTCAATCTTCTTTTGCAGACGGGAGAAGCAGTGAATCCCAAAGCATACCCGTTAGCCGATGCTCAATTAACCACCACCATTTTGGATCTTGTTCAACAAGCTGCTAACTACAAGCAGCTCAAAAAGGGTGCTAATGAAGGTTTGGGACATTACCCATTTCTCATTTTTTGTGATTTTTCTACTTATTTTTCTGATGTGAGTTTTTTTTGTTGGGATTCAGCTACTAAGACCTTGAACAGAGGTATCTCGGAGTTTGTTGTCATGGCTGCCGATACTGAGCCCCTTGAGATTCTGTTGCATCTCCCTTTGCTCGCTGAAGATAAGGTAATGTTTCTTGGGATTTCTTTATGATTTATTCTGTGCACGTTTAATCCTTTTTTAGCTTTTTATATTATTTATAGCCTGCCCTTGCTTGTTCAGGTTTATGGTTGACATGCTAGTGGTTGGTTAACGTTTTGTTCCTCATAAGACTCTTCTTTTGTTAATATGTCCGGTGAATCTTGCAAATATTTAGCTACCCAAAAGTTTTTTGACAAATTGTGTTGATCTTGGAACACATATTTCTCTGGTACAACTTTTTTTCTAAAATTTCACTGTATTTAGTGTGTCTTTGGAGGTCATATTGTCACGTTCTTATCCGGATATCCAATCAGCACGGGTGTTGGACTAGGATCTTTCAGCAAAAAAATATGTCAGAACATCATAGGAATTTACATAAGATATGGCACTTTCTGTTTTATGACATGTTTTCCGCACTTGAGCTATGAATTCTTGATGGTTCATAGCTCAATGTAAAGTTAATTATGGAAGCAAGATTATATGGAGCAAAAATGTCCGGGATCAATTGCTTATTCATTCTATTTTACACGCCTTTTGTTGAAAGTTTACCATGATTACAGCAACACAATAACAATCTCTAAATTCAAACTTTTTGCAGAATGTTCCATATGTATTTGTTCCTTCAAAGCAAGCACTTGGCCGTGCATGTGGCGTAACAAGACCTGTAATTTCCTGCTCTGTCACAACAAATGAAGGAAGCCAATTGAAATCGCAAATACAACAGCTAAAGGTATACTTTACTTTCTAAAAGATTTTGATTAACATTATGAGACTCGTGGTTTTTGCATTTGCTTATGTTGTTTGTTTGTGAAATGCAGGATGCCATTGAAAAGCTTCTAATCTAAAGATATTATGTAACTCGTATCTGGTGTGATGGGCCTCTTGGAATGTGGTGTTCGGTCCTTTAGAGGCTTTGACTGATGAAGTTGTGCCGCTATTGAACCAGTCTTTTATGTTCGACCTTAAAAATGCCATTGTTGTGTTCTATTATGTTTTCTTATGAACCAAGAAAAAGGGTAATCTTGAATTGATGTTTAGCTCAATTCAGTGTGAATGATGTTATCTATTAATGTTTACCAGAACTTGTTGAATATGTTCCATTTGTGTTACAGTTCCTTTTTTTATTAGGATAATGACACCAATGCCCCCATACTTTGCCAAATCTTCCAATCTGATGCCTGTGTTTTTAAATCTTCAATGTATTTTCAATACTTTGCTTTCGTCCTTTTCGAGATTAACAGCCTTATGTTTGAATGCTATAATGAGATGTATTTTTATCTTGTATTTGACATGGTTGTCGATCTTGTATTTGACAAGTTTTTTGTGTGTAGAATCTTCATTCTCTATTTTGGCTCAAGTCTTTTATCAATGAATTTAAAGATGTTAGAGTTTTCACTCGGGATCATGGATTCAGTAGCAATCTTGCCAAGCATATTGACAAGAAAAAGAAATGGAAATCATCAACTTAGTGTATGATAAACCATTAGTGTGAGCAACTAAAAGCAGGTTTAACTTCCCATGTTCCTTTACTAAGCACGTTCCACTCTCAGCTTGTGGTGGACATGTGGGATTATGGCTCAAGCGCTTGTGGTGGACATGTGGAATTGTGGCTCAAGCTAACTGGTGGTTTTGATGGGAAATCCCCTTATTAATATCCATTGGCACAATGTCCCTAAGCACGAGAATCACAAAATATTCTATTGAAGTTTCAAAATATTCTATTGAAGTTTCTCGAGTGCTTAGAAGATCTTTGGTGTTTTTGTGTAGTTGAATTTGTTATATTCGACGGTGGTTCGAGGCGTTGTTACAGTGGTTTCAAGTGTTCGACGGTGGTGCAACCACATCTCAATTTGGCATACAGATTTGACAATGGTTGGAGGTATTTATGAATTTTGATCATTTCGTTGCGGTTTGCCCGATTTATGTTTACATTTGGTATCCGAGCATGGTTAAATCTCTGCCATGTCATTTTAAAGTTTATATGTTTCTCAAAATTAAAATGCCACGTTGATCTTTAAATTCTAAAATTTTGAGAAAAATTATGTTGTTTTTAAAATCGTAAGATTTTATTAAATTAATTTCTAAAATTTATTAATAATTTTATTAAAAATAAATTTTAGAAATAATTATTGTATGTGCCTAAATTAGGAGATGATATATAACTTGTCTAGTAATTGGTTATATATGTAAAGTTAGGTACATAAAACTTTAAGTTTTATTGCATAAAGTATCGAGCAGTAAAACTATAGAATATATGTCTAGGGATCTGAATAATTTATTTAATTAAAGAATTAGCCACAACAACTTTAATTAAATAAAAATTACGGTAAGAATCTCATAAGAACTAGACATAAAATGTTGCATAATGAATTAGCAACAACTTTGAATAAAGTTTAGGGTTAATATCTAGCTAAGTGATTTTCATAATTTTATTTAGTTGAAGACTAGCCACAACATCTTTAGTTAAATAAAATTACTAAGGTTAAAAATCACATACGGAAAGCTTAGATATTAAATCCCATTACATAACTTATTAAGGTAACAATTATTAGATGAGTTTTTATAATTAACCACAGAAGTTATCAAAATAAATTTAATAATATTTATATAAGGGATAGTAAATAATTCTATCATAAAATGAATCTAATCGAATTAAAAATTTGGCCCACAAGCAATTTTTATGTCACTAGATTCATGATTTATAATTTGCATTGGTAAATTATGACTTATATTTGCCTCAAATTTATATTAAGCATGTATGTCAATTTATTTTTGCAGCATTACAACCTATGAATATGTCTAATAATACAGTAGCTATCCCTGAATTAACCAGTGAGAACTTTAAGTTCTGGAAGGAGGGTATTCTTCTTCAATTGGGGTGTATGGATATTGACTATGCCATAAGGAAATCTGAGCCACGTATCACTGACACCAGCAATCAGGTTGATCTTGCTCTATATGAAAAGTGGGAGCGATCCAATCGCTTATGTATTATGTTTATTAAGAGCAAGGTTCTTGCTGATGTTCGTGGCTCGATTGAGCATTATGAAAATGTCAAAGAGCTATTAACGGCTATAGAGAAACAGTTTTAGACTTCTCAAAAGTCATTAGCCAGCATCCTAATTATGAAGTTCACATCACTGAAGCTCAATACAGTGAAAGGTGTGCGTGATCACATCAATAAGATGCGAGATTTGGCAGCTCGGCTTAAAGCACTTGAGGTTGAAATGTCTGAATCTTTCTTGGTGCACTATATATTGAACATTCTTCCACCTCAATATAGACCATTTAATAACTCTTATAACACACATAAGGATAAATGGTCTATTGATGAACTTTTGACCTTGTGTGATCAAGAAGAAGGTAGGCTCGTACTGGAGATGGGAGAGAATGCACCGACAGTTACTCAAGGAAAGAAGTCAGTCAAAGCCAAGAAAAAGGGGAAGGCTAAAATACAACCCCAAGTTGACATAAAGAAAGAGTTCACGTATTTTTTTCTATAAAAAGAAGGGACACATGAAGAAGGACTGTGTCAAGCATAAGGGCTGGCTTGAAAAGAAAGATAAATCAATCTCACTTGTTTGCTTTGAGTTAAATATGGTTGATGTTAATTATAACACATGGTGGATTGATTCTGATTCTACAATCCATGTCTCAAATTCCTTATAGTGAGAGCTAAGCGACACACCTATTCAGGAAATAAGATGCAGTCGCATGTGGAAGCTATTGGGACCTGCGAATTAGTGCTTAGTAGTGACTTTGTTTTAATTTTAGAAAAGACTTTTTATATTCCTAGTTTTTCTAGAAATTTAATTTCTGTTTCAAGACTTGTGCCCTTGGGGTATTGTTTTAATTTTTCAAATGTTAATTTCAGTTTGTTTTATAAATCTAAAATTGTTGGAAATGGAATTTTATGTGATGGTCTTTACTCTAATGATTTACAAAATAATGCCACTCATAATGGTATGCGCATTCAAACTAGTACTGAGCGTTGTGTTATATATAAAGATTCTTCTACTTTGTGGCACCGAAGATTAGGACATATCTCCATCGAAAGGATTAAAAGATTAGTAATTGATGGGGTTCTCAATACCTTAGATTTTACTGATTTTGATACTTATTTAAACTGCATTAAGGGCAAGCAAACTAACAAGTCAAAGAAATGTGCCAAGAGGAGTTCGACCATATCGAAAATCATCCATTCTGATATCTGTTTCCCAGAAATGGATGTGGAAGGTCAGAAATACTTCATCACTTTCATAGACGGTTACTCATGATACATGTATCTCTACATGCTTCATCATAAAAGTGAAGCGTTAGAAGCCTTTAAGGTTTTCAAGGCTGAAGTAGAGAAACAATGCGGTAAGCAAATAAAGATTGTGAAAACCGATAGAGATGGCGAGTATTATGGTAGATACACTGAGGATGGACAAGCACCTAGTCTATTTGCGAGATTTCTTCAAGACAACGGTATAGTTGCCCAATACACTATGCCAGGCTCGCCTGATCAGAATGGTGTTGCGGAAATAAGAAATCGAACTCTAATGGACATGGTGCGAAGTACGCTTAGTAGCTATAAGCTACCTAAGTCTTTATGGGTTGAAGCTCTCAAGACGAATGTGTATATATTAAATCGGGTTCCAACCAAGGTTGTCTCAAAGACAACTTTTGAGTTATTCAAAGGTTGGAAACCGAGTTTGTGACATATATGCGTAAAGGGATGCCCGTGTGAAGTGAGAATTTATAATCCACAAGAAAAGAAACTGGACCCAAGGACCATTAGTGGGTATTTCATTAGATATGCCGAAAAGTCCAAAAGTTACAGATTCTATTGTCCATCTAACAACACTAGAATTGTGGAATCAATAAATGCTAAATTTCTTGAAAATGACTCAATCAGTGGGAGTGATCTATCTGGGGATTCAATACCCGTAGATCAACCATCCACTTCAAGTGAGGATTGGTTATCATATATAACACAACTCAAGCTCAACCGGGTGTTGAACAACCAATCAGTGAAGTTTCACAACCTGCTGAAAACATCCAATAGATCAAGTTGTTCAAGAAAATCCAAAAATTATTGAACAACCAGTTGAACAACATGATCCACAAGAAAATGTTGGTTCAACATTAAAGAGATCTGTTAGAGAAAGAAAATCAGCAATTTCTAGTGATTATTTTGTGTATTTACAAGAATCTGACTATAACGTTGGAGCTGAAAATAACCGTGAGTCATTTTCAACTACCATGAGCTACAATGAATCAAAATTATGGTATGATGCTATAAAGGATGAGATGAATTCTATGAAAAGCAACGAAGTTTGGGATCTTGTACCGTTGCATGATGGCGTAAAAGCCATTGGATGTAAATGGGTCTCCAAAACAAAAAGAGACTCAAAAGGCAACATAGAAAAACATAAAGCAAGATTTGTTGCTAAATGATTCACTCAGCGAGAAAGAATCGATTACACTAAGACTTTTAGTCCAGTATCTAAGAAAGATTCCTTACGCATTGTGTTAGCATTAGTAGCTCAATTTGACCTTTAGTTGCAACAAATGGATGTGAAAACTACCTTTCTTAATGGTGACCTAGAGGAAGAGGTATATACGAAACAACCTGAGGGATGTTCCTCTAGTGATGGTGAACATTTAGTTTGTAAGTTAAAGAAATCTATATATGGATTGAAACAAGCCTCCTATCAGTGGTATTTGAAATTCCATGAAGTTATCTCTTCATTTGGTTTTGTTGAGAATATCATGGATCAATGCATATACCATAAGGCCAATAGGAGTAAAATTTGTTTCCTTATTCTATATGTGGATGATATTTTACTTGCAACAAATGATAGGGGTATGCTACATGAGGTGAAATAATTTTTTTTCTAAAAATTTTGATATGAAAGATATGGGTGATGCATCTTATGTCATTGGCATTAAGATTCATCGCGATAGGCATAAAGGTGTCTTAGGTCTATCTCAAGAAACCTATATCAACAAAGTTTTAGAAAGATTTCGGATGAAAGATTGTTCACCTAGTATTGCTCATATCGTGAAAGGTGATAAGTTCAATCTGAACCAAAGTTCGAAGAACGAATTTGAGAGGGAGCAAATAAAAAACATTTCATATACTTATGTTGTTGGAAGCTTGAGGTATGCTCAAGTTTGTACAGAACCTGACATTGCATTTGTCGTTGGGATGATGGGAAGATATCAAAGTAATCCGGGTATGGACCACTGGAGAGCTGTAAAGAAAGTTTTGAGACACCTCAAAGGGACAAAGGAATACATGCTTGCGTACAAACGATCTGACCATTTGGAGGTGATTGGCTACTCCGATTCAGACTTTGATGGCTGTGTTGATTCTCGTAAATCAACATCAGGTTACATATTTATGTTTGCCAGCGGAGCTATATCTTGGAGGAGCGTCAAGCAGACATTGACGTCTACTTCCACTATGGAGGCCGATTTCGTTTTGTGTTTTGAGGCTACCTCACATGGAGTATGTTTAAAGAGTTTCATTTTTGGCCTTAGAGTTGTGGATTCAATCTCTAGGCAATTAAGGATATATTGTGACAATTTAGCTGCTATCTTTATGGCTAAGAACAACAAAAGTGGAAGTCGAAGTAAACACATCGATATTAAGTATCTAGCCATAAGGGAACGTATTAAAGAAAAGAAAGTGGTCATTGAGCACATTAACATTGAGCAGATGTTAGCTGATCCTTTGACTAAGGGCATGCCACCACATAAATTTAAGGATCATGTTGTCACTATGATACTTGTTCCCACTTTGTAAATTTTCGTTGTAAGAACGATTTTGTTGAAACTCTAATAAAGTTTGATATTTCTCATATATGTTGTGTACACATTAAGTTAATTGTTTCAAGAAACGTCACTAAAGTTTGGGCCTAGTATAAACATTGTGTTTATTCATTAAGTATATGAGCTAAAGTGTTGAGACTTTATGTATTGTGATACATGAAAGATACTACTCAAATTCATAGAGAAAATATCGCCATGATTCATGAACTTGTAGCGATGTCCCTCACGCTAAAAAAGTATTTTCGAAGCATTTGTTGTCTTTCGAATATAAAAATGTTTATTCCGTGGGGATTTTTTTTAAAACGTGTTTTATTTAGAAATTGGAGTCGCCACCGGCCACTTAGGTAGGCCGGATACCATAAAACCAGAGATTTGAAAATTGTTGGGTTCGGGAGTCGGTTACGGATAGGGAAGGATCAGCACCCCCACACCGCCCAAAATTGGTACTTTAATAATTACCGCTTTATTAATATTAAACTTTCCGGATTAAAGTGACGATTAATTTAAAATTCGGTTATAATTGCGAGTAAATTTTAAAGGCCCCGTTATCCGAGAGTAAACGCCCAACCACTATCACTACGCCTGATACTGGCCCCGTTTACGCTCGGATAAAAAGGTATCGCATTGACAGCTTATATATCTTGACATGCAATCTTAATGAAATAATTCAAAATATGCATTTATATTCATATGGTAAAGGACAAAATAAATAATAAAGACATGGATATCACAAAATTACAAGTACGATAAAAATGCAAACACGGTAGATCGTAATAGTAATAATTATAATGAAGCATGAATAAGACGTAAATAAAGATCCCATACTTCAAGAATACATACGATATAACAAATGCATGGCATGACTATATTATGATATTAATTTCCCCATATCAAGACGACGTACTAACAAAGAAACTAATACCTAGCATATGGCATCTGACATAATTTACGTACGTAAAATAGAGACACAATATTATAAATGACAAAGGAAACATGCTAACACATGACCTAAGAGCAAAGAGAGCATACAATACATGCTAAGATACAAAAACATGTCGTATACGAGCCAACTAAAACATTAATTGAACATGTATGATACGAACGAGCGAACAGGCGTATAAAAATACATAATCATCATAAACTAAACACATATATGAGAATACAAAAAATGTACAGGAAACACGTAAGAATGCAAAAGGGCCACATCAACATATACGACCATAATAAATAAACAATGAATATTTAGACATGGAAAAAGACTGAAATGAAAAGAAATGAAAATAGGAAACAGAAATTAAAAGGTAATAAAGTGCGATTTAGGGACGAAATTGCAAATCAAACATAACCTAAAAGGACTAAATTTGTAGTTGGACCAAGGGGCAAGCTCGGAATGAAAACTTCAAAAACGCGATGGGACTGGTGAGGTAATTTCACCATTTAAAAACTGATTCAGTTTAATCCAGGGGTTGGATTGCAAGATTTTGAAATATAAGGAGTACCAGAGTTGTAAATATCACCTGCGGCGAGACAGAAATGAAAATATCGAAAATGCTGGGGGATTTATTACAGAATTTCACCATTTCACAAAATAAAAATACCTATAAAACCCTTTTTTCTGGCCCAAACTCAGACTTTTCCTCATTTTCTTTCAAAACAGGTTTTTATAATAACTAGCTCTATCTTTCTCTCAACGTAACCACCCCGACCCTTAGACGAACCCAGAAACTGACGACCACTCGCCGTCCTCTTCATCGTCGGCCGCCGCTAGCCGGCGCCGACAGACCAAAAGAAACACCCAAAACAAACCTCGTTTCAAACCAAACCCAGATCTAAACTTATATTCACAATAAGACTCCCCCCTTTGCCTAGATCTGAGCAAATACGAAGTGAAAGAAACGTTTTTGATTAACCGAAATGAAACCAAAATGGACATCCCTCTCCTTTCAGTTCACCATGTTCAGTTTTGGAAACTGAGGCGGCTTGTCACTGGTGAGGGGAGACCCGTTGACGACGAGGGTAACAAATCTATATCCCTCTCCCTTTTGTTATCACCTCTTATTTTTTATTGTACATCCATGCAAAGAAGTAAGAAAAAGAAAGAGAGGTTACCACTGAAACTTAGTGCTTCTTTTTTTATTTTTGGTAACTGATTACAACTGAACTCTCTGATTTTTTTTGTTTTTTTTGTTACATCTCCCCTTTTTTGGTTTTCTAGACTAGTACATAAGATATAGTCTTTTTGATCTGATTTTTCTGATGCCATTCCATTTTCGTGTCTTTGGCATGCCCGGCCATGCTTGGTGGTTGGTACGGCCGGCAGGGGGAGCGCCGTGATGGAGGTGGCCGTTCGGCTGCGCAGACTGGCGTTTCGGGAGACGAGGCGATTATTACTGCCAGAATCGTTCCTATCCGTTGGATCAGATCTGATCCAACGGTTAGAACCGCTCGATGATCAGATGGCTGAGATGAGGCCTCGAAAATGATGTAGTGGTCCGGGATCACGCCACGTGGCCTGAAGAAGATGGTCGGTCTTGCACGTGTCTCACACGCGCGAGTGGAGAATCCAACAGCCTGCGCATGGACTTCACGCGGTAGATGAGGGGTCTTTATGCCTCAAATCGTGGCCGTTGGATCCAGATCTAATCCAATGGCCCTCGTATAGCTGCGCAAGATAAAAAGATAGCGTCAGGGCTCCATTATCTGATGTGGGTTAGGGTTTCTTAGGATGTGGGTTGGCCGGTGTGGGCCTGATCAGGCCTTGTAATAATATTAATATTTTCAGGCCTTGTAATATGTAATGGACTGGTAATTATTCATTTTGGGTTTAATATGTTTTTTTGGATTTCATTTTATATTAGCCTAATAATAATAACATTAATGTTAGTAATAACAACATCAATAATAATAATAATACAAATACGATAATACATACGTACGTACCTATGTACACACATACGTACAACACACATGCAAACATTAATTAATATAACACATTAGCATACATGCATATATAATCATACACATAATTAACATAACATCTACACACATTATCCGTAAAAACAATACACTCATACTAAATGTAGATACATGCGTGACACACATACACCGTATTACTTATTAAATCATATACGTACATAGTTTATAATATACATGCACACACTACACACACTTTACATATATTAATAACACTCGTGCACATAATAAACATATAGCATAATAATATAATACATGTATACATGCAACGCTAATATACTAATAATTATATTAATATGTATTTACAGACCAGATAAAAATGAGTGATTACAGTTGCCCCTCTTTGCTTGTTCTCGTGGAATGGGAACAAAGCAAATATTCATAAGCACTCATTTTTATCCGACTTCCCTGTTTGTAGCTTTGGAAACACGTGTTCTTCTGGAACTCTCCGTTTTTCCTCGGCTGAATCTTCGGGCTCGTAAGTCCTTTCTATATATAACTTCTTCCCCCTCCGATCTTGGAGCTACAGGCTTTTCCTATATAGAACTCTTCGCTCTGAAGCCTCAAGTTATGAGTCCCTCCTATATAGAACTTTTCACTCTGAGACGGTAAGGCTTGGAGTCCTTCCTATATAGAACTCTTTGCCTTCAACGCGGCTGGTTTTTCCTACATAAAACCTTCTGCGCCACGGATGGGTTCTTCCGACTGGGAGTTCCTCCTGTATAGAACTGATAGTCTTCAAACCCGGGAGCCGCCAGTGCTTCCTATATAGAACTTTTAGCTTCTGAAATCTCGGAGCTATGAGTTCTTCCTATATAAAACCTCTCACTCTAAGACAGTAAAGCTCGGAGCCCTTCCTATATAGGACTCTTCGCTTTCAACACAACAGGTTTTCCCTATATAAAACCTTGTGTATCATGGGTGAATTCCTTCGGCTGGGAGTTCTTCCTATAGAGAACTGCTAGTCTCACCCTGGTGCTGCGAGCCCTTCCTATACAAAACTTTTAGCTCCTGTATCCCCGGAGCGACGTATTCTTCCTATATAGAACCTCTCGCTGCAGGCACTTGGAAATATAGGCCCTTCCTATATAGAACCTTAATCTTCACATTTGGGATTCACCAGGATGGCTACCGATGTTTCTTTGAATCTGTAGATACCTGTCTAGAATAAGACAAAATGCTATGACAAATGAATTAACATGCTCCTAATCGTAGGGATGTCTAACTATTCATGATGCATGAGTGTCAATATCTTGGTGGGCCTGCTTTAGTCCTCAGTCAATCTCGACCTTACGTTGCTTGCTTTCTCCTTTTTCTTCTAGCGACGATACCTCATTTCACTGTCAAGTTCAACCATTCCAACCTTTCTTTTTTGAATTTTTGATTCAGAATTCTAAAGTGCCCTTTCAGGTTTTCGCTTTAGAGGTTTCTCGTTTTTCTTTTTTTTTCTCTTTTTTTGAGGTGCCCTTCCGGGTTTTTACCTGGGAGATCTCTCTTGTTGTCTCGCATGCTTTCTCTTAAACAAGCAGGGCGTGCGCCATTGGTCATCCTACCCTGGTGCTTGAAGCCTTCTGCCCGCCCTGTCAACAGACGTTATGTAGGCAGCTAGAGGGCAAGGTTAACATTGTTTTCTAATCACCTGCATCTTTAAGATTAGATCACAGTAATGCTCTGAAATCTCTTGTTTATCATAAGCCTATGTTAGCTTATTTGCATGATATTAACAAGAAGGCAAGGAATGAATGCTCACAAATATGATTTTATTACGATTAAGGGTTTGGGACAACTTTGAGAGAGTCATGACACACATGAGGAAAAGGAAAAGCCAAACATGAAATACAAGATCCCTCATTATCTTCAGTATGAATTATACATGATCCCATCAACCGGTGTAGAATCTTTGCCTGAAGCTCCCTCTCCGCAGGGTTCATGGGGACGACCCTTCTCTCTGGATATCCAACCTCTCAATTTATCCGAGCCGCCCTTTACAGGTTTTCGACTCGGGTCTTTCCTTTGCTTCAAGACGTCCTATTTCGAGTTTTCGTCCTGAGCTCTCCATTTTTTGTTCTTTTTTCCTTTTTTGTTTTTTTTTGTTTTTTTTCTCTTTTTCCTCTTTCAAACATAGTATTTCTTAACAGCATCAGAATTTACAGGGCTTTTCAGCTCGTCTCCATCCATTTCAGTTAAGATTAAGGCTCCTCCTGAGAATGTCTTTTTTTTACCACGTATGGCCCTTCCCAGTTGGGCATCCACTTTCCTCGAGAATCTTTCTGAATCGGGGGGATTTTCTTGAGCACCAGATCCCCCTCTCTGAATTCTCTTGGGTGTACCTTTTTGTTGTATGCCCGCATCATTCTTTTTTGGTACATTTGACCATGGCAAATGGCCTTTAGTCTCTTTTCTTCAATGA
This sequence comes from Hibiscus mutabilis, assembly GCA_019671005.1. Taxonomy (NCBI): domain Eukaryota; kingdom Viridiplantae; phylum Streptophyta; class Magnoliopsida; order Malvales; family Malvaceae; genus Hibiscus; species Hibiscus mutabilis. The sequence continues at coordinate 13,940,483 of CM033747.1, read as the reverse complement.
GATTTAGCTGGTCGAGTCTGGCTCGCACCCATTCAGATTCTTCCAATTTTACTTCATTTAAGACCCAGAGCGACGGAATCTCCACCTCAAGGAGTACTGCTTCGGTACCATACACCAAGGAGTAGGGTGTTGCCCCTGTCGATGTGCGAATGGACGTCCTATAGGCGAAAAGGGCAAATGGCAGCTTTTCTTGCCAATCCCTGTAGGTATCCGTCGTCTTCGCTATGATCTTCTTTATGTTCTTGTTTGCTGCTTCCACCACCCCATTCATTTTAGGACGATAGACTGTGGAATTATGGTGTGTTATCTTGAATTGGTTGCACACGTCCGTCATTATTTTGTTATTCAGATTGGAAGCGTTGTTGGTGATGACCCTTTCTGCAAACCATATCGACAAATAATCTCCTTATTTAGGAATTTACATACTGTAGTCCTTGTGATGTTGGCATAAGACGCTGCCTCCACCTATTTAGTGAAATAGTATATAGCGACCAAAATAAAACGGTGTCCGTTGGAAGCCTTCGGGTGAATCTGCCCGATGACGTCCATGCCCCACGCTGCAAAAGGCCATGGAGAATTTATGGTGTGTAAAGGTGATAGGGGAGCGTGAATCTTGTCAGCATAAATTTGGCATTTGTGGCATTTCCTGGCGTAATCGATACAATCTCCCTCCATGGTCGACTAGAAATAGCCATATCTCATAATTTTACGGGCTATAGACAGCCCGTTGGCGTGCGTCCCACATAGACCGTCGTGTACCTCGGCTAAAATCTCCTTCGCCTCCCGGGCATCCATACATCTCAACAATGTCTGATCATGGCCTCTTTTATATAGGATCTCCCCATCTAGGACATATCATGTTGCCATTTTTCTGAGTGTTTTTCTGTCATTGTCATTTGCCCCCTTCGGGATACTTTTGAAGCTTGACATATTGCAAGATGTCATAGTACCATAGGTTGCCATCAATCTCTTCCTGCACATTACAACAATGAGCAGGCCTTTCAAAAGTCTACATCTTAACGGGCTTCATTTCTGCCCCTATGTTCATTTTGAACATGGAAGCCAAGGTTGCCAAGGCGTCTGCCATCTGATTTTCTTCTCTGGGAAGGTAATTTAAGCTGACCTTTTCAAACTCCTTGGCGAGCTCTTGAATTAATTCATAATATTTGACCAACTTCGGGTCTCTGGTTTCCCATTCCCCACGCAACTGGTATATCACTAAGGATGAATCTCCGAATACTCGAAGTTCCTTAATCTTTCTTTCAATAGCTGAGTTTAGTCCCATAACGCAGGCTTCGTATTCAGCTATATTGTTGGTGCAGAAGAATTCTAATCTGCTGGTGAAGGGATAATAGACATTCTCGGGGGAAATTAGCACGACCCATATCCTGTGTCCGAGGGCGTTAGAGGCCCTATCAAAGTAAAGCTTCCATGAGTTATCATCTGAAACCTCTTCCTCGGTTGTAATGCACATCAAGTTTTCATCCGGGAAATTAAAGTTCAACGCCTCATAATTTTTCGAAGCGCGACTAGCTAGGAAATCCGCTACGGTGCTTCCTTTTACGACTTTCTAGCTTACGTATACAATGTCGAATTCGGATAGGAGCATCTGCCAGCGGGCCATCTTTCCCGTCAGTGCTGGTGCTTCCATTAGGAACTTCAAGGGGTCTAGCTTGGATATTAACCAAGTAGTATGGTACAACATATACTGCCTAAGTCGCTTGGTAGCCCAAACTAAAGCACAACACAACTTCTGAACTGGCGGGTACCGTATTTCGCAATCATTGAACTTTCTGCTTAGGTACTAGATGGCTTGCTCCCTTTTCCCTGACTTATCGTGTTGCCCTAATACACACCCCATTGAATACTCAAAGACTGTTAGGTAGAGGATTAAAGGCCTGCCTGGTACTGGCGCGACTAAAATCGGAGCATTTTTTAGGTACCTTTTGATCTTTTCTAGGGCTCCTTGACATTCCTCATCCCACACACCGGGATTATTCTTTCTAAGAAGTCTGAAGACTGGGTCACACTGATCAGTTAATTGGGAAATAAAATGAGAGATATAATTCAACCTCCCAAGGAAACCACGAACTTCCTTCTGAGTGTGGGGTGGTGAGAGATCCTGGATGGCTTTCACTTTATCTGGATCAATCTCAATCCCTCTTCTGCTCACCACGAACCCCAAGAGTTTTCCAGAAGTAACGGCGAATGTGCATTTGGCAGGGTTAAGCCTCAGCTGGTATTTCTGTAGTCTTTGGAATAGCTTTCTTAAGTTCTGTAGGTGCTCCTCTTCTGTTCGGGACTTGGCGATCATGTCGTCCACGTATACTTCTAGTTCTTTGTGCATCATGTCATGGAAAAGGGTCACCATTGCTATTTGGTAAGTTGCCCCTGCGTTCTTGAGCCCGAAAGGCATCACCCGGTAACAAAAAGTGCCCCACATGGTTATGAATGTAGTTTTCTCCATGTCGTTATAGTCCATCTTTATCTGGTTGTACCCTGAAAAGCCGTCCATGAATGAAAACCATGAGTGTCCCGCGGTGTTGTCAACCAGCGTGTCAATATGTGGCAGAAAGAAATTGTCTTTAGGGCTGGCTCGGTTGAGATCCCTATAATCTACACACATACGGACATTTCCATCCTTCTTCGGTGCTGGTATGATGTTTGCAACCCATTCAGGGTATTTGGCCACCTTCAAGAAGCCAACATCAAACTGTTTTTTACCTCTTCTCTGATCTTTAACAACATGTCTGGCCTCATTCTCCAGAGTTTTTGCTGTATTGGTTTACATTCCGTCTTTGTTGGCAGTTTGTGCACCACTATATCAGTATTCAAACCTGGCACATCTTGATAAGTCCAGGCGAAAACATCCCTAAATTCCTGGAGTAGGGTTATCAGTTCGTGCCTGGTTTTCGAGGAAAACGCCGTCCCTATTTTTACCTATTTTCTATCTTCTTCAGTCCCCAAGTTTACAACTTCTGTTTCTTCTTGGTGGGACATGATTTGCCTTTCTTCGTTGGCCATCATTCTTCTCAACTCTACAGGGACCTCACATTCTATCTCATCATCTTTTTCCCCAATTCCCTCTGAGATTTCGGGGCATTCAAAATTCACTCCGAGATTGGGTCCAGTATCATTCATACAGTCAATCATGAGAGACCAGCATTAAATGAGAATGAATTGTATTGGGAAGAGAATGGCTTTATATGAAGTGAATGAACATGAAGAATGAATGAATGAAATAAATGAAACGTTTTCCATTAAAGAAAACGGGGAAGATATTTTCATTTCAACAAAAAGTTAACATATGTGCCCTATACAAGAGATCCCCAATGTTTATGGGCAAAAACAAAAAGTTGATTCGGAGCATTACTCTGATCTAGTCCTAAAAACCACAGGTAGATCAACGTGGCTCCATTTATCAAGAGTTTCCCCGGGATGGCAGGGGCAGATGTTGGTCAACATATTGCTGACTTAGCCCTTTCCAGCTATCATGTTGATGGACATCCCCTCAAGTAATTCATTAAACCTTTCCTCCTTGTTGAGTATGTCATTTTCCTTAATTGCCTCTTCAACCTCTTGTCCTGGTTGGTAGAATCCTCCAGAGACAAAAGTGGTTTTCAAACTAGGGAAGGACATTGGTCTCCATGGAATGTCTTCTCCCTTAAATCTGGCTTTTCTTTGTTCTTCTTTTCTCTTGTATTCTTCTTTTCTTTGTTGGACACTTGGTTTGTAACCCAACCCAAAACAGTTCTTCTTGGTTTTCATACTTTTGGCTCGTAGGCTCCCTTGCAATCTCTTCCCTAACCCTCTTCCTGTTTTGGCTCTTCGGCCTAAAGTTTCAGCGACGGTCATCTGTGTACAATTAGATAACCTAGGATAGGGGATCCGACTTCCCTCCGCGACGAATATGGCATTCACTAGTTCTAATGCTCGAAAAGAGCATTCTGCAGCATCCTCATCATTTTGAATGTAGGGGGCATCTGATGTCACTAAAGCAATAATTTCTTGCTCAGCCTCTATTGTGACCAATTTGCCTTCGATTACGAATTTTAATTTCTGATGTAATGAGGAGGGGACAACTCATGCGGAGTGGATCCATGACCTTCCCAATAAGCAACTGTAAGATGGTTTTATGTCCATTACCACAAAATCAATCACATACTTAATCGGCCTGATCAATAGAGGAACCTCAATTTTTCCCATTGTTCCTCTTTGTGTGCCGTCAAAGGCTCTCACGGAGTTATGGCAAGGCTTTAGGTGAGAACCATCTATTGCTAGCTTCTGCAAGGTCACCATAGGCAGCATGTTCAGTGCTGACCCATTGTCAATCAGTACCCCCGGTACCACATACCCTTTGCAGTGGGATGTGATGTTAAGAGCTTTGGTGGACCCCATTCTACCCCCGGGGATCTCGTCGTCACTGAATGTTATATGGTTATAGGCAGTGATATGTCTCACTATCATGTCCAGCTTTGCCACAGAAATGTCTTGGGGTACAAAAGTCTGATTTAGTACTTTTAATAGTGCCTCACAGTGTCTTTTTGAACTCAAGAGTAACTCCAGCACTGTGATCCTAGCCGGTTTCTTTCGTAGTTGTTCCACTATGCTATACTCGCTATGTCTCAGGAACTTTAGAAATTCTTTGGCCTGAGCCTCGGTTACTGGCTCATTTATCTTTGGAAGAGGTTCTTCACTGAATATCTGTGCAGGGGTAATCGATGTATCATTTCCTTTATCTTTGGCCGCTTCAGCAGCCCTCAAGGTTTCAGAGGAGTAACACCTGCTGCTCCTCATAAAATGGCCCACCTCACCGACATTCATATCACTCTTGCCTTGCTCGTCTTTCGGTGTAAGCTCTTTTACCTCATCAGATTCTGGCTTTTCTGGCGTGGTCACATTTACAGCATAGTTCCAGGGAGTTTGTCGCATATCCTTGAATGGGAACGGGGGTGGTGCTAAGATGATGATCTTGGGATTTATCTTAGTGGTTTCTCCTTGGGAGGCACTTGCACTCCCTGGCCTGGAGGAGATAATAAGAGGTCTATCTCTCCCGTATTTAGCATTGGGGTTATCCGTCATATGTACGTCTGGCCCTTCTTTCCTGCGGGCTCTTCGAAGAATTCTATTTACTTTTCATTCATCAATTGTTGTACCAATCTCTTAAACTCGTTGCACTTTTGGATGTCATGCCCTTCGTCCTGATGGAATTCGCAATACACTTCACATCTCTTCTGCCTTATTACCATGCCTTTGTCGATCACATGGGCCATGCACAATTGTTGAAATACCCACCGCAAAGGAGATTTGATTTTCGACACATCATCCTTAATCTTCCTGGTAAAGCATTCCTCAATAACATTTACTCCTCTGTTCCCATGATTAGGCAATGGGTTAGTAGCTACACTTGGTTCTTCAAACTTCAGTATCCCAGAATCAATTAAGTTCTGCACAAGTTTTTTGAAAGCGAGGCAGTTCTCGGTGGGATGACCGGGGGCACCGCCGTGATAGTCGCAATGCACGTTCGGGTTATACCAGGACGGGAATGGCAGCTTGAAAGGAGTAACGTAATATGGACGGACCAGGTCTGCTTCATACAACTGAGAGTAAAGCTCCGAGTACGGAACGGGTAGTGGAGTAAAAGTTTGCCTCTCTTTCTCTTTTCTCGAGGTTCTTTCCTCCCTTTGATTCGAGTTTTGCGCTTTTCCCACAGGTGTTTGTGGCTGTGAGACTGTAAAATTTTTCGGGGAAGTGTAAGTACTGGCGTCGTTTACTTCATTCTTCTTGCTGTACTTTCGAGATCCTTCCCCGCTATCAATTCTACCACTCTTAATTGACAATTCAAGGGACTTCCCAGTCCTAATCAAATCAGCAAAACTATGTGTTGTGTTATTAATGAGGCGATCAAACAGTGCCCCCTTCAAAGTATTAACGTATAATGGCGTAATTTCATGTTCCGGGAGGGGTGGCTGAATTTGGGCGGCCACTTCCCGCCACATTTGAGCATATTGTCGTAGACTTACGTTGGACTTTTGCCCCATATTTTCCAACATAATTCTACTGGGGGGTCATATTTGTTACGTGCTTATATTGCTCGAAGAATGCTTTTGAAAGATCTTTCCATGTTTTAACATTTACCCTGCTCAACTGGGTGTACCACCGTAACGCCGCCCCAGTTAAGCTGTCTTGGAAACAGTGAATCAGTAGCTTCTCATCCTTAAGGTAGGCTGCCATCTTCTGGTAGTACATCGTTATGTGCGCGGAAGGACACGTGGTTCTATCGTATTTGTCGAACTATGGCGTTTTAAATTTTGGTGGTAGGACAAGGTCGGATACCAGACTCAAGTAACTGGCATCATTTCCTGATTCTTCCATAGCTTGCAAAGTTTTAAATCTTTCCTCTATGAGGCGAAACCTTTCCTCTCACTTTTTTTCTACCTCTGTCCTGATCCTTTCGACCAAATTTAGGTCTGGCACCTCCTCTTCATAGAGTGCTTCAGTGTCAAGGGGTTGAGTCACAGATGCCCCTACCTGAAGATTAGCCGACATCCCCGCAGGGTCGATATATACCCTTCTAGTCGAATTCAGCATAGCCGGTTGAACCTTATTGTGAACTGGTATCTTTCGGCTCTTGAGCGGTTTCTCTTTCAACTCTCTTTCCAAGACTCTTAGCCAACAATGTGGTTATGTCGGATACTATCGATGCTTGTGACTGAGCAATCTGGTCACTGAGGCTTCTTTGAGCCTCGTCAAATCTTGCCTCGAGCTCTCTTTGTCCCTTTTCTAGACTGATTATCCTGTCTTCCATGAGCTTGCTTCGTAATCGGGTAAGATATGGGTGATGAATGATTGTGGCTTATCTTCTATTTTCACACTGCCACAATATTTATAACATTAATATGGTTACAAGGAAAATAAATGCGTGTATAATGATGCGAATGTCATGATGCAATGCAAGAATGTATGCAGATAAAGGTACTGATTCCGCTGGAAATCACCCTTTTGAACTACTTCCACGGGAATTAAAGGGTCTAAATTACAACAGAGTTCATATTACAAAATGAAGGTCCCTAATACAAAAGAGTACTAATTACAATACAGAGCCCTACAGATAAGCCCTAGCTCTATCTCCTAATTTTCCAATAGCCCTGAGCAACTTGATAAACCTGGGAGCTTCTTCCATTTTTGGGACTACGAAAGGTCGGAGTGTTTCAGCCTCGATGGCCAAATCATTCACATGCCCGACGACTCGCTGTATGTCCACCATCAGGTTTGCGTAATATTGGTCCATATCCTGCACCATCCGGGCAGTGTCACGCAATCTCCTTTGCCAATAAATGTCTCATCCGGCTGTAGCCTCTTCGAATACACTAATTCTTTCCTTATAATCCTCAACAGTTGCTTCAAGGGACTTAATTCGGGTTCGTAACGTGCCTACTTCGCGCTCTCTTTCTTGTAGCTCAGTGAAGCCATTCCTCTGACAATAGGTTCGAAAGGAGTGTTCTACTTTTGCCACCTTTTCTCCCAACTCGACATTCTGACTTCGGCTCTGATCCAAACTTTGGATGGTGTCATCGTACAACCTTTGCATCTCTAACAGTCTATTCTGGCTACTCATGGACCTTCTTTTCCATGCGGCGACGTTTTCTCTCTCGTGGTTGACTGCTTGTTTTCCTTTGCTAATTTCTTGCCTAGTTCTTTCTTTTTCTTGGTCAACGGCCTTCTTGAAGGACTGCCTTTCTTCCTCAATAGCCAACCGACAACTTTCTATCTCCTTCTCGATTGCTCTCTTGCTGATTTCTCGTTCTTCTTCCACCAAACAGATACCATTCATTCTTTTCTTTTCCACGGCTATGAATTGACTTCGGCCGGCCTTATGTATTTTTGCTTGGAGTAGGAGGGTATCCTTTTGGTAAAGAGCGTTCTTATCGCTCAAATCCGTATTTAATTTCTTCAACTGTCAAATGATCTCATCCCGTTCGTCGACCTCTAAGCTTGCTTTATAGAGCTCACTCGCATGTTGAGTCTGTTGGGTGTCCATTTTCCTCTTAATTTCTTCGAGTTCATTCCGTAAGATATCAGTTTCAGACGGTACCACCCTTGTAAGCTCCTCAAGCGACACAACTGGTCCTTGATCGGATTCAGGAATCACATCATTAACCCTCAAACGTCTCCAAAGATCGTAGTTTGGGGTGGTCATGTGCTCGGTGTCTCCTTCCACCATGATCCGATAACAATGGTCCCAAGCCTTCATGATAGTCTAAACTTTTTCTTTGAACTCCCCTTTGAAAAGAAATTCGCTTTGGCTCAATCCGGCGGTATTGGGAACAAACTGTCGTGATCCGAACTGTCAAAACACCAGAAGCGGAGCACAAGCAATCCCGCCATGCAGTCCCAACATCACTAACCAGTTGTAATCGCCACAACTGTACAAGAAGTAATTAACTCTACCGAGCCACGGAACTCTCCAAACTATGTCTTCATCTTGAGTATTCCTGAAGAAACTGGACCATTTCTTCATCTTCAAGTTTTCTCGCCACTCTTTCGCTAAGTACTCTCGTAATGGCGAAAAACCTTGGAAGGATATCCCCGGTAGGACCCTCGTCGATGTCTTCCACATGTGGCTCTGAATCCATACCTGTAACAGCTGCGCTCATCCTCGAAAACGTCCTTCCTCATGCTTCCGACTGGCATTTAAAGAAATAAAGGTCTCGGCCAATATCGCTGGTACTGGGTTTGCTCTCCATTTCATACGCTCAAACAAGTCCAGAATGGCTACATCAATGTTCCCAAGAGCTCTCGAAAAGATCACCAAACTATATATTCCCAAGGCAAATAGGTCTATCTTCTTCCCCTCGTCTGGATGTGCAGGTATGATGTCTCGAATACTCTCCCATGCAAAAACTGTATTGTCTCCTCGGAGTTGAATTAGGCTATTAACCCAATCGTCACTCATTCCGGCAAAGGTTTTGAGCTTCGAAGTGTAATTCTGATTCCTCGGAGGCTTCGCGTAGATCCAATCTTCCTGAATGTTCTTCTGATTAAGTAAGGCAGTGTATTCTTCTACTGTAGGCATCATGTCCTGCCCATTGAACGTAAATAAAGATCTCATACTTCAAGAATACATACGATATAACAAATGCATGGCATGACTATATTATGATATTAATTTCCCCATATCAAGACGACGTACTAACAAAGAAACTAATACCTAGCATATTGCATCTGACATAATTTACATACGTAAAATAGAGACACGATATTATACACGACAAAGGAAACATGCTAACACATGACCTAAGAGCAAAGAAAGCGTACAATACATGCTAAGATACAAAAACATGTCGTATACGAGCCAACTAAAACATTAATCGAACATGTATGATACGAACGAGCGAACATGCATATAAAAATACATAATCATCATAAACTAAACACATATATGAGAATACAAAAAATGTACAGGAAACACGTAAGAATGCAAAAGGGCCACATCAACATATATGATCATAATAAATAAACAATGAATATTTAGACATGGAAAATGACTCAAATGAAAAGAAATGAAAATAGGAAACAGAAATTAAAAGGTAATAAAGTGCGATTTATGGACGAAATTGCAAATCAAACATAACCTAAAAGGACTAAATTTGTAGTTGGACCAAGGGGCAAGCTCGGAATGAAAACTTCAAAAACGCGGTGGGACTAGTGAGGTAATTTCACCATTTAAAAACTGATTCAGTTTAATCCAGGGGTTGGATTGCAAGATTTTGAAATATAAGGAGGATCAAAGTTGTAAATATCACATGCGGCGAGACAGAAATGAAAATATCGAAAACGCGGGGGGATTTATTACAGAATTTCACCATTTCACAAAATAAAAATACCTATAAAACCCTTTTTTCTGGCCCAAACTCAGACTTTTCCTCATTTTCTTTCAAAACAGGTTTTTATAATAACCAGCTCTATCTTTCTCTCAACGTAACCACCCTGAACCTTAGACGAACCTAGAAATCGACGACCACCCGCCGTCTGGCGGCCGACGAACCAAAAGAAACACCCAAAACAAACCTCGTTTCAAACCAAACCCAGATCTAAACTTAGATTCACAATAAAACTCCCCCTTTTGCCTAGATCTGAGCAAATACGAAGTGAAAGAAACGTTTTTGTTTAACCAAAATGAAACCAAAAGGGACCTCCCTCTCCTTTCAGTTCACCATGTTCAGTTTTGGAAACTGAGGCGGCTTGTCACTGGTGAGGGGAGACCCGTTGACAACGAGGGTAACAAATCTATATCCCTCTCCCTTTTGTTATCACCTCTTATTTTTTATTGTACATGCATACAATGAAGTAAGAAAAAGAAAGAGAGGTTACCACTGAAACTTGGTGCTTCTTTTTTTATTTTTGGTAACTGATTACAACTGAACTCTCTGATTTTTTTTGTTACATCTCCCCCTTTTTGGTTTTCTAGACTAGTACATAAGATATAGTCTTTTTGATCTGATTTTTCTGATGCCTTTCCATTTTCGTGTCTTTGGCATGCCCGGCCATGTTTGGTGGTTGGTACGGCCGGCATGGGGAGCGGCGTGATGGAGGTGACCGTTCAGCTGCGCAGACTGGCATCTCGGGAGACGAAGCGATTATTACTTCTAGAATCGTTCCTATCCGTTGGATCAGATCTGATCCAACGGTTAGGACCGCTCGATGATCAGATGGCTGAGATGAGGCCTCAGAAATGATGTAGTGGTCCGGGATCGCGCCACGTGGCCTGAAGAAGATGGCCGGTCTTGTACGTGTCTCACACGCGCGATTGGAGAATCCAACAGCCCGCGCGTAGACTTCACGCGGTAAATTAGAGGTCTTTATGCCTCAAATCGTGGCCGTTGGATCCAGATCTGATCCAACGACCCTCGTGTAGCTGCGCAAGATAAAAGGATGGCGTTAGGGCTCTATTATCTGATGCGGGTTAGGGTTTCTTAGGATGTGGGCTGGCCGATTTGGGCCTGATCAGGCCTTGTAATAATATTAATATTTTCAGGCCCTGTAATATGTAATAGACTTGGACTGGTAATTATTCATTTTAGGTTTAATATGTTTTTTTGGATTTCATCTTATATTAGCCTAAGAATAATAACATTAATATTAGTAATAACAACATCAATAATAATAATACACATACGATAATACATACGTACGTACCTATGTACACCCATACGTACAACACACATGCAAACATTAATTAATATAACATATTAGCATACATGCATATATAATCATACACATAATTAACATAACATCCATACATATTATCCGTAAAAACAATATGCTCGTACTAAATGTAGATACATGCGTGACATACATACACTGTATTACTTATTAATACGTATACATCATAGTTTATAATATACATGCACACACTACACACACTTTACATATATTAATAACACTCATGCACATAATAAACATATAGCATAATAATATAATACATGTATACATGCAACGCTAATATACTAATAATTATACTAATATATATTTACAGACCAGATAAAAATGAGTGATTATAGAACTATGTTTCGACTTTAAAGTACTCAAGGGAAATACGAACCAAGTGGAAGAATGTAGAATAAACCATTAGTGTGGTTCATGACAGTTACATGTGGCACTAAAAGCAACGTGTAGCGAACATGTATGGTTTAACTTCCCATGTTCCTTTACTAAGCATGTTCCACTTTCATTTTGTGGTGGACATGTGGGATTATGGTTCAAGCTAACCGGTGGTTTTGATGGGAAATCACCCCTATAAATACCTATTGGCTCAAGGTCCCTAAGCACGAGATTCACAAAATATTCTATTCCATCTAGTGAGGTTTCTCGAGTGCTTAGAAGATCTTTGGTGTTTTTGTTACAGTGGTTTGAGGCATTGTTATGATGGTTTCAAGTGTTCGATGGTGGTTCGACGTGCTCGACGGTGGTACAACCGCATCTCAATTTGGCATACAGTTTTGACAATAGCTGGAGGTATTTATGAATTTCGATTATTTCGCTGCATTTTGCTCGATTTATGTTTACATTTAGTTGTCATCTTGAAATTGTATGTGCATGTATAGGGTTATTTGGTTAAGAGAGGAAACATTACAAATAAGTGAACTAGATGTACCGAGAAATGGTCTAAAGTAGACCATGCAACACTCAAAGCTTCAAGTAAAGCTCACCATCTCCATGGATGATGATGTGAAACTTATTGGAGGGTTCGTGTTCAGAACACTCCTTGATATTCCATTTTTGTTTAAGCATTTTCATGTACATTTCTACTTCTCATCATCATCTAAATGAGTTAGAAACTTCTTTCTATGTGTTTTGTGCAGTTGTTGTGTAAATGAAACGTAATAAGCTTTATTCCTTTAATCATTTTAAATCGTAAGTGTTTATAACATCTATCAGGCTATTTCAAGTTTATGCTTCCAAAGATCAAAACCAACCATTATTAATGAGAATACTTGCACTGCTGGGACTGGTCTTTTGGGAGGATTCAGTTCTTATGCCCGACCTACTTCCATCTGTGATATCATCAAGCCTTTCATTATCCACAACAGTTTTTGGTTCTCGTACCACTGGTCGTTTAGGTCCTACAGAAGTATCTTCTCTTACTAGTAACCAAGTTCACTCAATCTGTCTTCTTCTCTCCAAACACCAATTAGAAGCCATCTGTGGCCAGGTGGTACACTGATAAGATTGCAACCTCCTCGTTCTACATTCAATTTCAATGTTTTATCCTTAATGAATTAAACGAGTTAGCCACACACTTAAACGAATTTTATAAGCTTTAGGGATTGATTATAAAATTGTAAATATTAATGATTCGAAGAATTACGCGAACCTGTGAACAAAATATCTCTACGAGCTTAGCTATACCGATACATGATTATGTACCGTATTGATACTCGTATTCGAGTATCAGTCCCCACTGAATTGAATAATTTATAAATGGAAATTAATGATGAAAATTAGTGTATATGTTAATAATTGAATTATGCCCTAATAAATGAAATAATATGGATTACTAGAGACAATGAGTGAGATAAATTATACACTTCTCCATAATGTATCAATAACTTGGTAAAGCTGGGTGATTGCTTGTAATAGTAACCTTAGGGGTCCTTGGTGGATCATGTGTGGTTGTGCCATGTGTAGGCACTTGTTTGGTTATGTATCTTTGTTTAGTGGGATCCGGATACCCAATGAGTGAGTGTTGCAACACATGAAGGCCACTAGTTGTGAAATTCTGAGTGATGAAATGAAGGTCATCCGATGTAAGATTTCAGGTGATGATATTTGTTCGGTGCGAGATTCTGAGCCCCACTCAATGTGAGATTCCGAGTGAAGACTCTATGTGAGATTCTGAGTATACCCGCTCGATGTGAGATTCTGAGCATGGGTGGGTCTCCCAATGTCAGGTGACATTGGGCCTCACTCTTGGTTTGTTTTATTGATGTTCTTATGTTATTTGAGATGCTGCTTATTGCTTGATATGTGTTTAGGCGATTATGGTAGCGCCACCTGTTATTTATCTCTTTTTATTGCTCGTACTAGCTTGTATGCTTACGTTTATGATTAGCATGAAGTATAGTAGAGTAGATGTGTACCACTGAGCTTTGTAAGCTCAACGCTCAGAACCGTTGCTTTTGTGCGTAGGTTGGGCGTTGGATGTGGGATCGAGGCGCACTATCATATCAAGATTCTAGCACATGGTGATCTTCAGATTACGGTATTTGAGTTTAGTGGGCTATGTATTCATGGGATCTTACATGTTAGAGTCGGTATCTTCTTATTTGAAATTGTATTAATTAAATCGTACATTCAAATGTTTTAAATTTAATTTGGAGCTCCTTTGTACTATTTTTATTTCTTATCTAAATTCACAATTGTTGGCTTTAAATATTTTTACAAATTACTCGTTAGACTAATCCATTTTGAAAAATTTTATGGTTTTGGGCTTAAGGCCCAAATATGACATCCGGGTCGAGGGTGTTACAATGCATGTTCGTCTTACGGTCCATGTTCAGAGTATGAGGCTGCCCCACTCAACAATATCGTCTCTAATGTGCCTTACCAATGCACCCAACACTTGTTGGTTACACTCAATTGTAATTTAAACTATCATTTTTATTATTATATTACAACAAAATATAAACTTTGAATAGATAAAAAGCCCAATAGATATTGAACTACACTTTATATTATCTTTGAATTAAACTTACATTGTAATTTAAGCTCAAATAAAAAAATTATAAAATAAGAACCCACCAGGTGGTCTTAGTAGAAAAACGGATGATGTTTGTCCTAGGAGACCCAAGTTCAAATCTCATTGTTTGCAAGGTGTATGTGCATTGTTAAAGGGTTAAGAATATGTATACTACCTCTTAATCACCTTAAGACTATTAAAAAAATTATAAAATAAAAGGTAAACTACACCATATGCCATTGAACTATGGCTCTTGACTCGAAAATGCCATCAAACTTAAAAAAACTTCAAATCTAACACTGAACTTTAGTTTTTGACTCGAAAATGTCACTTTGTCGTTAAGTCTTAACATCTCGTTAAGCGTCGTTTTGGTGCGACTGTTTTGAAGACTATTTTTGGTCAAAACGATGTTGTTTTATTGGAGGAATAAATATTAAAACCATGCGCTTGGGGTCACCGCACGGGTCAGAGAGTAGCAAAACGCTGGGTTTCAAAGGCTTATAAAAGCCAAAAACAAAACAAAAAATCATTCTGATATCTGATAATAAAAAAGATTTTCTCTAATTTTTTAAGAGGGTCAAAACCCTAACTCCTTTTGAGCACCGTTCCTCAGCGACGCGGCCTCGTTGGCCGTTTTTGATATCTAAAGACGTCGGCGTACGACGACCTTCTCCCGAACAGGTAAATTCTTCAAAATCCCTTTTTTTTACTTTTTGATTGAAAACCCGAACGAAACCCTAACTTTAATTTAAAAAAACTCTAAAAAACCCCTGTGATTTTGAAAACGACTTCTGATTTTTGAAAAAATTAACGACCCTAGATCTTTTTTTCAAAACCGATTCGATTTCTGAAAAAAACCTAACTCTTTCTTGTGTTTTTTTATATATGAAATACAAAGTGAAAAAATACCTTTTTTGTCTATTGATTTCTGAAATTTCCTCTCTGTCTACTGTTTGCATGATTCGATTCAGGCTTTTATAGCTGATTTACATTAATTAAAAAACAAAAATAAAAAATATGATATTTTTATTAGCTATATACTCTAAAATGGTTGAGTTTTATTGTTTGTTGGTGTTGCAGGCGATTGTACAAGGAGGGGAGCACTGGTTCTTTGGCCGGATGTGCGCATGTGAGGCAGAGAGGATGGTAATGTGGCGCGACTGCTGGCGTGGCACGGATGTGGCAGCTAAGGTGGTCGAAATCTGGACAATCGATTCTAGAAGGTTCTGGAAGGGGATGAAAGGTCGGGCTCTGTCGGTTGCTCACTTGGATAGAGAACTAGGGTTAGGTTTAGGATATTCACGTATGGGTTCCGAGTCAAACGAGTAGTGAATTTGGTTTGGGTCGGGTGTAATGGGTATAGGGTAGTTTAGGTAGAAGGTTTAGTTGGGCTTGGGTATTGGTTATAAATGGACTGATTAATGGACTGTTTTTTTAATTTGATTTTAATTTTTTTGATTATATTTTTTGATTTTTTAGATTTAATGATTTATTGGATTCGAATAAAAGCCGGACGAAAATGGTAATTACACACTTGGTCGTCTCGATCTCGTTTTTTGTAAGCTGTCAATAGTAGGAAGCATCGATCTTTGTTTTCGGGTAAACATGTTCTCAGAAGATCGATCAAAAGGGGTATGGTGCTATCCTTTACTATAGCTGCCTTAGCATCATGGTTGCTAGCAAGAATTAGAGTCGTCTTGAACATTTTCCAAGCCTGAAGAGAAAATTTAAAAATAAACCCCTATATAATAAAAGTAATTTGTTTCCGAGTAAATATGTTCTTAGAAGATCGATCAAAAGGGGTATGGTGCTAGCCTTTACTATAGCTGCCTTTGCATCATGGTTGCCGACAAGAATCAGAGTCGTTTTGAATATTTTCGAGGCCTTACGAGAAAATCTAAAAATAAGCCCCTATTATAGCAAAAGTAATTTGTTAGTGGTTGTATCTTATTATTTTAGTTATATTTAAGATGTTTTTTAATAAAATAATGAAAATAATGTGTTTAACAAAGTTTGATCATGTTTCTATTATTTATTAATAAATTAATTGTTTAAATAATGGCATATATTTTTGTTATATAAAAACTCATTTTTAAGTTATTGTTTAAATAATGGCATATATTTTTGATCATGTTTCTATTCTGCTTGGTTGCTCGATGTTATGTTTAGCAAATTATTGATTTATTAGCAGGGACATGGGAGGCAAAGACTTACAAGAAGATGATTCGGGATAGAGTTAAATTTTCCAGCTTCTGCTAAGTTTTAGAGCACGCTGCATTGCCAATATCTATCCATGTTATATATCTGTAAAACTAAAACGATAGTTAATCAGAAGGCAAAGACTGCTCATGAAAAAATGAAAATAGAAATGACAAGCATATGATTTCTGCTTTGGATTTTTAAAATTATTGTATAGAAGGGGTTAAATGAGATATTTCTCACATGTCATCCCTTACCGATAATTAACAACGTAGTAATCAATTTATCAGAGACGTGGTATATAGAGAGGGGAGGGTCTCTCGCCCTCCCAAAATTTTGGTTCAAATTTAAGATAAATTAAAATTTTACCCTATGGTTTTTAAGTTTAAATACCTATTGAATCTCTATTATTTTGAACTTAAGTAATTTGGTTCTCTTAAAATTTGATCCTAACTACGTCTCTATGTTTTATAAATAAAATAAAAAGTTTAATACTTGTTTTATAACATTTAAAAGTTGAGTGACTAAAAAGAATATTTTACGATAGTTCAGTGATATTGTTTGAATTTTACCCATGAAAACTCATGGGAAAGATGATGGGTGAATCCCATTGGTTGGTTTAAACATCCCACGGATTATCATCTATGATTTAGTCAATGGACGGCCTAGATCGTATCTTACAGTCAACACTAAAATTGAAAGGAGCCAAAAAATTAAAACAAAAGCCGCTTAAAAGAACGAATTGTATTGGTCATTTCTCATCGCACACGGATCACGAGTTTAACGAAACGCCATCTGTCCATACCCCATTTAATCTACGGTTCAGATTCATTCATTTAAAATCTTTACACAAAATTTAAAATTTCACTTCTTCCCGCTGCTCCCCCAACTCGCCCCTTATATATAGTCCAAAACCATTACACTTGGGCCATCAAAGTTTTCTCTTCGAAATTACCCCATTTTCTCGCAGGCTAAAGTCATCTTCAAATTATCCTATCAATGGCTCGTACTAAGCAAACAGCGAGGAAATCTACCGGAGGAAAGGCTCCAAGGAAGCAGCTAGCCACAAAGGCCGCCCGTAAGTCAGCTCCGGCAACCGGCGGAGTGAAGAAGCCTCACCGATTCAGGCCAGGAACCGTGGCTTTGAGAGAGATCCGCAAGTACCAGAAGAGCACGGAATTGTTGATCAGGAAGCTTCCTTTCCAGAGGCTGGTGAGGGAAATCGCTCAAGATTTCAAGACTGATTTGAGGTTCCAAAGCAGTGCCGTCGCAGCTCTTCAAGAAGCAGCCGAAGCTTATCTCGTTGGACTGTTTGAAGACACTAATCTGTGCGCTATCCATGCTAAGAGGGTTACGATCATGCCTAAGGATATCCAGCTTGCGAGAAGGATTAGAGGTGAAAGGGCTTAGGTTGCTTGCATTTACTTGATTAATTATAGGATTAGGGAAGAAGCAGGGTTTCGTTTCATTTCCTGTAATTTGCTTTCTCAGCAGAATCTAGATGTAAAAGTTTGAATTCTAATGAAGTTTGTATGTTTTGGTTAATTCCGATCAAGCTGTTGATGGTGTAATCCTAATGAAGTTTTACAATCAAGATTTCATAAAGTAGACGTAAAAATATACGGGTTGCTATGAATAGTGACGAATTCATAAAATAAAAAAGTATAGTTTCAAAGAGAAGAAAGAATAGTGGTGTCATTTTCTGTAGTGATGAATCTTGACAAAATAGTTTGGGAGTTGATTAAAATTTTCATAAACTTTATAAACCTAGTTACAATTTTCAAAGGTTTTGAGGGACTTATTGATATGTTTTCTTAAAATGGATCTAATTAAAAATTTTGAGAGGCTTAACAAAAAATTTAAGGGACCTAAATAGAAATATTTGACAATACAGGGCTTAATTATATTTTTAAAAATTTTGGGACTAATTTCAACGCCTCTGGCCTCCAAAAAAGTTGTATAATAATAAAACTTTATTTTTGGCGTCCAGAAATTTTATACTCCAAAAGAATTTGGGCCTTTGCAATGATAATGGATACAGTCCAAAACTAGGGTATCATATGGATCCGAATATATGTTGATATACACAACACAAATATAATTAAAATGTGATGCAACATAATGAAAAATATAATATCAAATATGAAATTAAATTCTATGTAAACTAAAATGCTATTGCATTAAAATATATGCATATGTATATATATTAAAATATTATTATAACATAAATACTACAACAAGGCACTTCCTAGGAGAGAATCCGAGTTCAAACTTTGGAGATGACATTATTGAGAGGGAGATCTACGAATTTTGAGCATGGATCATAAAATGAACATGAACCATGCAAAAAAAAATATTAATTATTTTTATTCACTTAAAAAATCAATTTTTAAAAAAATTATAAAAAATACTTTAAAATTTTACAAAATAATGTTTAAAGACATCAAATAAAGCTATTTTATTCAAAATAAAATATAAATTCTTAAAATGTAAGATTAATATAAAAATTGGTAATCAAAATTAACTTAATTGAAAATATACGGGTCATTAAATTTTTTTTATAGAATTAAATCGAACTGTATACATCCCTATCACATGGTCAATATATCTTAATTCAAGGCTTAAAATAGAATATAATAAATGTAAACAAAAAAAATAAATGTACAACTTTAGAGGTGCATGAACACAAGAGGTAAACATCACAAACACAATGACCTGATGCCCAACCGCACCACACCTTACACAGTACCTGCAAAGGACAAATTGTCATTGTCATTAATTCAATGGATGCTAAAATTAAACCACACATGATTTTTTTTACGTAATTATTGCTTTTGTTTTCTTTAAATATGAAGACGCATAAAATTATTTTCCCAAATACTATTTTTGGAAGGATCTTGACAAAACAAATAATAATTTAAAAAGGTTAGATTGAAATTTTTAGTAAATAAAAGGACCAAATATGAATTATGTAAAAT
This sequence comes from Hibiscus mutabilis, assembly GCA_019671005.1. Classification (NCBI taxonomy): domain Eukaryota; kingdom Viridiplantae; phylum Streptophyta; class Magnoliopsida; order Malvales; family Malvaceae; genus Hibiscus; species Hibiscus mutabilis. The sequence continues at coordinate 13,921,064 of CM033747.1, read as the reverse complement.
TATAAAGGACCATAGCTACATCCAACTCCCACCAATATCCGCCTCTACTTTTTAGTATTAATCACAATGGAAACGACATCCCAGATGTCGAGTATTCATCTCGCCACTTGTTTTTAAATTCAGGGAATAAAATTAGTATAATTATTCCCGTAAGTGTATTCTTTAAGTTTATTATTAAAATTAAGTTTAATACCAAAATAAATGTTTAAATTATTTTGTTTTTCCGTTTTAGATGACTATTTTTTTTATTTTTTTATCAGAACGATATGATTTTATTAAGAGAAAAAATCATACATAAACATACTAACATGCATCTCATTAAAATCTCCTTAAATTTATGTTGGAAGAAAAGAGTACGACATGTTAATATAAAACAAGGAACTATGACGAAAAAATAAAGACTTAGGTCAGGCACCAACGCACAACCAATCAAACGGATCACAACCTACCAGCATCCGAACTCACCCATCCACCAACGCATACCCCATACCCCCAACATATTCACAATCCCAACTACACTCCCCACTCGTCCAAAACAGCAACCTCACCCCTAAGAAATAGGTGTCTCAATTATTATTATTTTTGTCCCTTTAGGTGCCTAAACGCATATCCCATATCTAATGTATTTTTTTTTGTCTCTTTTAGATGCTTAAATTATTATTATTTTGTCAAAATAAGTCAGTTGACTTTAAAAAAATATAAAAAAATAGACACCTAAGGGATAATTTGAACACTTATTTTAATATTAAATCTTAAAAAATTATTATTATTTTTTGGCGTGACATTTACAAATGTACATTAATAATAATAACGATAATAATAATAAATTAATAATCTAGTTTTAAGCGGAAATCAAGAAAAGGGAATTAAGAAAAAAACTAAAACACATTACACAGACATTATGAGGACAAAGATTTTGTTAAGGTTGTTGTTATCTTTGACAAAATCAAGCCCTCCATAAGGGGAAATACATGCTGTATGAATGAATGTTAGTGTATATACAATGACTATTTCCAGAATTAATAATAATCAACACACCTTCTTCATGAATTGTATATTTAACTCTGAAATGATGTTGAGATATTGCATGAATTTGTGTGTATCCTTTCTCAAGATAAATTAATTAATTTGTAAGACCAAATTTTATTGTCAATAGATGCATGATTGTTCTTAAATTATTTTTGTAAAAACATTATATTCTAAGTTATTTAAATTTATCTAATTCAGAAATTCTAAATCACTATATCATAATTTTTAAAGTAAAACCTTAAACCCTAAAATTATCAGACTCGTGTAAACTAAAGTTTAAATTGTATGTGTATCAAAATATTTTTCATATATCTATATATATCGTGAAAAGGGGAGGGCGAGTTTAGGTATGGTCATGGATAGGTCCGAGTTTTTTGCCGACTCGAGTACTATACGCTTCATCGAACACCCGATCCAACCCATGTTTAGAAAAATTCCATCCAACCCTAAACCAAACTTGAATTTGAGGTAAAATTTCCTATGATCCAAATCGATGAAAATAATTTTTTTTTATTTTATTCGACAAAATATGAAGTTAATTATATATATAGGGGAATTATAATAATTACCTCGTTTTATTCGAAAAAATAAAAATATAATAGAAAAATATAAAGAGATGTGCATTATAGTTATTATCTCTAAATATATGCAAGAAAATTATATTATTATCTCATGCCGAAGTTTTTTCACCCTTAACTCAAATTTAACCTAAATTTATCATCTACAAAACTAGACACAAACTCAATTAAAAAAAAAAACTAAACGACTTTATCTTTACAAAACTCAACCCAAATCTAAATTAAAAAAATCCACCTATTAGATCAGCTCAGAACTCAACGGGTTCAAAAAATTTGACTATCTTTAGACGAATTGCCTATCGTCTAATGTTAATCAGGACTAAAGCGACGTCTTATACCACTGGCTTAGTTAACTTGAAATTATAGTTTAAACTATTTAAACTTCAAAATTATATGAAATTATTGAAATACATAAATACTTTTATAATAAAAAATGTAATTTTAATTGAATGAGTATATAATTAATTAGTGATGCCAACACAATCACATTTAATAAATAATATAATATGCAAATCATACCATCTACACACAATCAAAACCATATATTAAATAGTTATGTTAATCTTATCAAGTTTATCATAATAATTTTATTTTTATTAAATTATCTAAAATTACAAAATTTTTAACCAAGAAATTATGGATCTTACATTAATGTTAATTTCTCTTTCTTTTTCGTTACCTTGCCATTTGATATTTTTCGTACCAATATCGTAAGTGGCAGTCACGTGAATCAATGCTAAATAATTTTGTAGAGAACAAAAATAAAAAAAATAATGTAATATATCATATTTACTAAAATAATGTAATATATATAATTTTTTTAAAAAAATCACTTCTATTATTACACATCACATTTAATAAAATGTTGTTTTAATAGGATGAGGCGTTAGATCCTTAAAATAATATCCAAGATTCGGATCATTATGTTGCGAATAGAGCAAACTGGATTACTAAGACCGTTCTCATAATATATATTTGCACTACTCGATTTAAATGAATCAATCTAAAAATTATGTACTAATAATTATACAAAAAAAAATGATTTTGGGTTCAAATTCTGAGTACCAAGACAGCCTGTTTTCCCCTCCTAGTTAATTTATTTTGTCAAATTGATCAACATACCAACAAGTTGAGGTATAAATAAAAACAACAATTGTGGGTTGCATCCTCAACACATCAAGAAGGGATTTCCTAACATCGTTTTGCTTCAGAGTACAATGCTTAGTATTTAGCTTTGGGCTTATGTATTTATAAGACCTTACGAGTTATTGAATCTGTAAACTCTATTAAAATGTTATTTTGTTATACGGTGTTTTAAACTTGAAGCTTCTGTTTTGTAAGCTTAATTATAATGTTTATTTAACTTTATAGATTTATGGATGTCGAATGTTTTTAAATGATGACTAAACTTATAATTTTAAATGAAAATTTTGATGGATCAATTTTGGGTAGTCCGAATGTGGTACTTCGGATCTAGATCAGGATCGGAGTGTTACAAAAACATTAAAAAAAACTAGGGTCCAATTTAAAACGAGAATCATAGTGAAGTGTTTAAAAGTATAAAGATCAAATTAAAATGAAAAATCATAATTTGGCAACGTGTGTGAAATTAACTCAAAATCAGATGTCGTTATCAAATAAATAAATGAAAAAAAGGTGATGTGAAGTTGGTGCCATTGAATTTAGGAGAAAGAAGAGTAATAGATTGGGGAGTTTGGACCACAAATTTTGCATCATAACTGATGCTTACGACTTCTTTAGCAATGGGATGGACAAGCGAGGATCTTCATGTTGTCACGGGCCGTCAGCCGAGGCACGAGTCATTGGCACCACGGGGTGCACACCAGGGTTCCCAAGAGGTTCAGATGGAGATCTTAGGCCCAAAGAGACCACCAGACCTAGCCCGATCTGTGGAGGATTCAGGAGGGTAATTCGGTCAAAGCATTATCTATTTATTTGAAATATAATATGTAGATAATGTTTGTGATAATTAGAGATTTGAAATTGAGATTTGATTAGATAAGATCAATCTTGACCGTCGATGTAAATTTGTATAGACCGTCAGATTAGGGGGAACTCAACTATAAATAGAGGACTTCCCCTCCTCATTTGATGTATCCAAGTTTCCAAGGAATAAAGGCATTTACTCTAAATCCTCTGAGTGTTCTTGTGTTCTTTCTTTGTTCTTGAGCGTTCTTTCGAAGTTCTTCTTCGCTCATCTCTTTTGATCCGATTCCGCGTAGAAAGCTTTGCGTTTGTCGGTGCTTGGGAAGTTTGATCTTCCGAGAGGGTTAAAAAGGCTTACTTAGGCGTTTGTCTCGAGTCACATCGCCTAAGGCCTCACGGTGGGCTGGTTGGAACTCTAGCCACGTGACAGTTGGTATCAGAGCCTTGTTCGAGCGACGTAAGCTAGTTAGAGGCACGAAGCATCGAGTAGAGATGGCACCAAAGAAGGGAGAGAATGCTGCAGCGAACCAGAAGGGTGTGGAGACCCAGGCGGACAAAGGAAGTCGAGTAAACTCGAGGGACAAGTTGTCGACACTCGAGGAGAGGGTCACCAGGCTTGAGGGATCTATGAAGGATTCTGTGGAGCGACTCGACGTGATGGATACACGGATCGAGGAGCTGGATGACCAGGGTGATTAGTCAGAGGGAAAGAGAGATGTTCTCGAAGCCATGTTGGAGGCATTGAGGGTGGAAATGGTGGATCTGAAGGCGGAAGTGATGGTTTATCAGGCTGCCATGCGGAACGGTGTGTTAACCACGACGACACCTAGACCGATGAAGGACATTCCGAAGCCAGGAGAGTTCAAGGGGAACAGGTCGGCGAAAGATGTTGAGAACTTTATTTGGTGCATGGAGCGGTACTTCCGGGAAATGAGCATCACAGACGATGCCGAGAAGGTAAATACTGCTGTTGTTTACTTGACTGACGTTGCTTTGTTATGGTGGCGACGTAGGTGCCTTGATGGGAATAGTGGGGGCACGGGCGTTGGAACATGGGAGGAGTTCCAAGCGGAGTTCAAGCAGCAATTTTGCCCGAGTAACACGGAGAAAGAAGCCAAGACCAAGTTTAGGAGGCTTCCACACGATGGATCCATTGCGGATTACATCCAGGAGTTTAGTGAGCTACAACTCCTTATCCCCGGCTTGTGTGAGAAGGATGCGCTTTTCACGTTTATGGATTGATTGAAGCCATGGGCCAGGACCGAGTTAGAGCGGAGGGATGTGCAGGAACTTTTCAAAGCCCTAGCCATTGCGGAGTCCTTGACCGATTATAGTGCTTACAAGTCCATGGAGTCCAAGTCTTCCAAGCCCCATGGCAAGGGTTTTGGTGGGAGAGACGAGGACGTGTCCGGAGATAGCAGCGATGATGGCAAGGAGAGGCCATCGACCAAGCCAGACCGGTATGCGAAACCAGATGATCGGAAGGATCGAGGATCCATAAGGTGCTACCATTGTGATGGTCCACACGTAGTGAAAGACTGTCCCAAGAAGAGGAGCCGCCTCGATGCCATTGTCCAGGAGGACGACGAGTCAGATGGAGAACCCGGTAGAGTTGGTGCAATCGCTAGCATCAAAGGAGGGAAACCGAGGGTAGTAAAAGTACATCGAAAGTGTTACCGATGTAAGGGGCCGTATTTAGCACGAGAATGCCCTGATCGAGTTAAGAAGTCCAAGGAGGACGAGCCCGAGAGTGACGAGGCTGTGAAGCTTGGCTCGATGATATTAGATTCTGTCAAGGCGAGGAAGGGCCAGAAGCAGAATGGGTTGATGTTTGTCGACATCAACGTAGCGGGACGATCGAGGAGTGCTTTGGTGGACACCGGGGTAAGTGATCTGTTCATGTCCAGGAAGGCTGCCGAGAAGCTTGGTCTTAAAGTTGTGGACTCAACTGGTAAGATCAAGGCGGTAAATTCAAGGAAAGTTCCAGTTGTGGGGACAATGCGGAAAATTGAGTTACAGATTGGGGATTGGAAGGCCAAGGAGAATTTTGAGGTAATCGAGCTAGATGACTTTGATTTTATTTTGGGACTAAACTTCTTTGACCGTATTGAAGCTCTCATCATTCCGTATGCCAACGTCGTGTGCATCTTGGATCCGAGACAACGGTGCGTTGTGCCTGTGTGCCGAGACAACGGGCGAGGAACCAAGAAGCTGACAGCCATTCAGCTTGTCAAAGATGCTCCAAGCCAAGGAGGCATCGAGTTGGAGGCGACAGTTGGGGACACTACCTTGGATGGGCGAGAGTTGCCCGAGGCAGTTGGCATGAAGGCCGTCGAGGAGCCATCCACGAGTGAGGTGGCCGAGGCATCGAACTTCAATGGAAGAGAAGCGTCGATGGGATTTGCATTGCCGAGGAGCAATGAGGCATCAAACTTCAGGAAAGAAGGATTGATGTGTAGAGTAAATGCCAGGAAAGGAGTGAGGTACGTCTTGAGCACGGTGATAGTGTTTTACAGTTTGATTTGCCGGATTTGTTGGGTGTAGGGCACAGAAAACCTAACCCATCAGATGGAGTTGCCAAGACTTGGTGCGGGCCGAAGCAACCGTTCAGAGTTCTGAAGGTTCGTTCTGTGTTCAACGTGAAGGCATCCAAGTTTGTGCACAAGGATCGAGAGAGTCCATATCGGGGCAAGTCAAAACTGGTAGGAAAGAGTTCCTACGATCAAGATGTACATGGGACGGGAAATTTTGCATGGCGGTGCGAGCCAAGGCGAGCAGTCCTTATGGGGGGACATCCGAATCAAAGTCCGGTGCTCTTTATGGGGAGAGCGGTCCTTATGGGGGGACAATCAAGCCAGATTCCGAGTTGGGAGCAAGCCAATGCACGCGGAAGGAAACTCTAGGATCGATCTCAACTTTGTTCGAGAGGCGCGACGAGGGCGTCGCCAAGTTTGGTGTGGGAGATTGTCACGGGCCGTCAGCCGAGGCCCGAGTCATTGGCACCACGGGGTGCACACTAGGGTTTCCAAGAGGTTCAGATGGAGATTTTGGGCCCAAAGAGACCACCAGACCTAGCCCGATCCGTGGAGGATTCAGGAGGGTAATTCAGTCAAAGCATCATCTATTTATTTGAAATATAATATGTAGATAATGTTTGTGATAATTAGAGATTTGAAATTGAGATTTGATTAGATAAGATCAATCTCGACCGTTGATGTAAATTTGTATAGACCGTCGGATTAGGGGGAACTCAACTATAAGTAGAGGCCTTCCACTCCTCATTTGATGTATCCAAGTTTCCAAGGAATAAAGGCATTTACTCTAAATCCTCTGAGTGTTCTTGTGTTCTTTCTTTGTTCTTGAGCGTTCTTTCGAAATTCTTCTTCGCTCATCTCTTTTGATCCGATTTCGTGTAGAACGCTTTGCGTTTGTCGGTGCTTGGGAAGTTTGATCTTCCGAGAGGGTTGAAAAGGCTTACTTAGGCGTTTGTCTCGAGTCACATCGCCTAAGGCCACACGGTGGGCTGGTTGGAACTCTAGCCACGTGACAATGTGGCCATCTAAACAACCAACACATCACTTGATAGTCTAGTTGTAACCATTTTGCTTTATTTTAGTTAATATTGTTATGAAAACTGAAAACTATTCTACAATGTAAGAAAAAAAGTTATAAACCTATAAATAATAAATGTTATATTTTGATATATAAACTGTATAAAAAAATTTACACAACTATTCTATAAAATTTAAAACTTAAATCCCTAGCCCTAACACCTTAAAATCTAAACCTTAAACTCTAAACTTTAAATTCTAACCATAAATCTTAAATTCTACACCCTACACACTAAACCCCTAGACCTTAACTTAAAGCCCTAAACCCTATAATTAAAAATTTATACAAACTTGTGTATCAAAATATTTTCTAAAAAATAAACCCTTATAGATTCGGGACCTAAATGAGCCGAAATCAATCTAAGCTCTAAAATGTGTTTTTGAAAAAAAATAAATACCGATACAATTATAAATATTCTAAATAACTATTGCAAAATATAATTAGACTAATAACTGTAATATATATCTATTAGACATATATGGTGGGATTTTTTTATTTGACAAATTTTAATCCTAATCCTACTTAGAGGAAATGGATAATATTAGAGAACAAGATGAGCAGCTTGGCCAACCAGCCAAATGTGCTTACTCATTTATATATGGTGGCATTTAAGTAAGGATAAAATATAAATTAAAAATCTACACATAATATTTAGACATCAAGTTTCCTTAAACCTCAACCCTGCGCCATTAAGCCAAAGTCTCATTAAAAACATATAAAGCAGCCTAAACTAAGAAATCAACCAAGGACATAAGATATGCGGGAGTTATTTTAAAATGACATGAGCAAAAGGAGTAAAAAAAAACTCTAATAATGTTAGAAGAAAAAAGTCCAAGAATTCATTTAAGAGCAAATCAAAATATTGAGATCAGTCTTGAGGTGATAGAATTGTTATTGACAAAAAAACAATCATTCTACTACTAAAAAACAAAGGGAAAATAAATATATGAGTTATCTAAAAAGGGGAAAAAATCAGAGAAGGAGAAAAATTGAAAAAAGAAAGAAACATACGACAATGCAGTTGAGAAACTTGAGAATAGATAGGTTAGGTTTGAGATAAAGTTAAAGTGATAATAATATATTTAGGGGTTTTTAATTTTTTTGAACATATAGATTTTTTTATTAAGACATATATTAGGGGTATATATGTAAATGAGTATATATTTTTTAAATTTTTTGTAAAATATCAGGGATCTATGTGGATATTTTCGGGAATCCCTACGATGATATATATTGGTACTGTTCGGATATAACAATCCCCGTCTCCATCCTCATTTGAGCTTCAGTGATAAAACTTTCCCTGTCCATATCTCCGTCCCCGTGAGTGGAGATTTTGGTTATTCCTCATACCCATATGTTTGAATCCCCATGATTTTCGGTTATTCCCCACTTGATTGCCACCCCAACTTAAACTAGAATATATTTCTACAAAACCAACCAATAATAAAGCTTAAACTCATACTAAATTAGGGAGAAACTAAGGAAAAATAATTACATGCAATGGGACACGTACCTAAGATCTTAAGATGAATAATGTTTTTTTTTTATAAATAAAATGGATTATATTCAAAGTGATAGGATTAAAAAGGTATCACACTGCAAACATTAAAAATTCAATGTGTAAAAATAAATACAATAAAATTCTAAGAGTGTGAAAGACATTAAAATACAAAACCTATCACCTTCAGAAGGACTTGAATAATCTTCTGAATGAAATCTAGCAAATAACTACTTTGACCAGAGTGCTCTATGAAGAAAGCAAATTCTTTCGTTACTTGTTCTTGGCATATCGGCACAACCACAAAAGGGAATCATAAGCATATACAGATTAACCTCATTCGCTGACAAAAACGCTCGTTGATACTTGTCACCCGAACGCTAAACTGTCAAAAGACAGACAACTGCCACAAAGATAGACTATAACTGCTATAAAAGCAGACGAAGGAACTGCCATAAAAGCAGACGAAAGAACTGCCATAAAAACAGATGTGATAAGAATCTGACAAAGCAAAAAAGAACAAGAAAAAACTTAAAAATAAAATATTATCAGCAAAGATGAAGTTTATTTATATACAAAACCAGCAAAACGGCCAAAGGCTGCCGCGGCGAAGAAGAAATACAATGAAGAAGAAGAACTTTGAAAAATTAAAAAACTTCTTGTAACCGTCACAGAGCAAATGGAGGAGTGGAAGAAGATGAATAATTTTTTTAAATATACAATTCGATACGATGCATATAATATTTAAATCCTTTCTCAATGGAGCAAGCACATTTGGCCGGTTGGCTAAGTTGCTCATCTTTGTTCCCTCATATTTCCTTAGATCATGGGTTCTAAACCCACTAGGAGCACCCCCTTCCTTCCCCTAGAGTCTCCTTTCCCCCCCTCTAGGTAGGATTAGTATAAATTAAGTTTTTTTTTCAAAAAAAAAAACCTTTTCTCATTAATAAATCAAATGATATATATATATATATATATATATATATATATATATATATATATATATAGGAAAATATCCCATGCACTGGCAGTAAAAACAAATTTTTTTGACAAGTGCCCTTAATTTTAGGGTTTAGGTGTATGAGTTTAGAATTTAGGGTTCATGGTTAGAATTTATTAGGGTTTAAAGGTTAGGTTTTAGGTTTTAGGGTAATTTAGTTAGAGTTTTAGATTCTAACCTATAAACCCTAATTTTTAATAATAAATCCTAAATTCTAATCACAATCCCTAAATTCAAAATGCCTACACTTAAACCCCTAAATATTAAACCCTAAATAGAGTTCCTATACCCTAAAATTGAGGTGCTCGTGAAAATTTGTTGTTTCCACAGCCTGTGTATAAAAGAATTACCCATATATATATTATAAGTAATTATTCCATGCACAAGCTTGTGGAAACTTGTTTCCAGAAGCACCTTAATTTTTGGGTTTAGGGACTCCGTTTATGGTTTAATGTTTAGGAGTTTAAATGTAGGAGTTTTGAATTTATGGGTGTAGTTATAATTTAAGATTTAAAGTTAAAATTTAAGGTTTATATGTTAAAACCTAAATCCCTAACCATATTACCCTAACCTCTAAAACCTAAATCCTAAAAATTATGCTCCTAAACCCTAAGCCCTAAAATAGGTCCTTAAACTCTAAAACTATGGTACTTGTAGAAACTTTTCGTTTCCACCGTCAATGCATGAGATAATTTCTATTATACATGTAAATATATTAAATAATCTAAACTTAATCACATATTAAATATAAAATCATTGAAACCAATTTAACAGTAATTTCATATTTCTGGAGCTTTTGGTTAAATGATTCTAACCCATCTTTTACAAAATTACCCAAACGAAAAAAACTCACATAATTTGTCAAAATATCTTCATCTCACTGGCCATACATTGGATCTACATAAAATAGAGACATAAAGCTACAAAATGCCCATAACGTTTAATTAAATATTCATTTTGACTCATTTTTTTAAAAAAAATTTAAGGTTCAATATTTTATTTATGTTAAAATAGCCCATCTGTAGATGAAAACTGTTAATCAACATAATGTGATGAACCTATATGGTAGTGTACGCTGACAATAATAGTGTCAGATAGATAAAGGTGTCGACTTAAAAGAATATCACATCAGTTAAAAAATAATTATATAAAATTATATAAAATATAAAATTAATTTTTTTTGCTGACGTATCATTGTGTCAAGTCATTTCAAACTGTTTATTGTTGACTAATTGCTTTCAATCATAGGGAGGTCAATTTGACCAAAAATAAAAAGTTGAAGATTAAATTACTTCAAATAAATATAGCCTAAAGTAACTATTCAATCAAAACATTAATGACATATTTTTGCATTATGTCTAAAATAGGTTCACAAAAATTGACTCCCCAAAGAAAAAGGCTAATGAAATTCATTGTATTTGATGTACTGACAAAGAATATTATTTTAATTTTCATTAACTTTAAATCTTAAATTCGTTGTCCTTTACATAAAAACAAATAAAACTTATGTTATTATTTAATCAATAAACAATTTCTTTTAAACTTTTAATTAAAATATAAAAATAATTTTGTTTATAATAACCATTCGTAAGTGCCTCGTTAAATTTTTTTTCTAGACTAAGTGAAGGAAAAAGAGTTCATCTTGCCGATGGATGGAACAAAACATCACACCTATTATCCAATTGCAAAATCTAGAGAAGACTCTCCAAAAACCACACTCAAACGAACAGCTACAAAGGCTAAATTACCCTGAAAAGGCACACAACCGCTACCGTTCACCACTATGTCACCAGCATCCATACAGCACTATCTCCACAGAAAACAAGAATAACTTGAGCCCATCAGTATGACTCATCTAACCCTTGAGTAAATCATAAGCCGACCAGACCAAGGGGGATAGTTCTAGCAATATCACTTTTTGCCAACTTATCAGCAGTGACATTACCATCTCTCGGAATATGTCGAATAGACCAAGAAAAACCATTACAGATATTCAAACACTCAACGACGTGTAATCACTAATTTTGTCCAAAATTTTGTTATTATATACATTCGAATATTATTAATAGTTTATTTTTAGTTATATTATTATCATGATCAATTATTTTAAAATGTGTATATTATATTAAATGTTTGTATGTGTTGTTGTGTATATTTATATATATGTTTATGTGTGAATTTATACATATTGTATACTTGTATGTGTATGTACGTATATGATACATGTTTATTATTGTTAAAGTATTATTAACAGAGGCCCATTTGGCCCAAATATAAACCTAAAAACCCTAATAATAATCTGATATCTAACCCTAATTTATCTTCTGTTTTGCAGCCGCCCAAGGGATCTAAATCGTTGGATCAGGTCCAGATCAAACCATCCAGATCACTTCAGAAGACCGTTCAGATCCACACGCGCGCGTGATTCCCACCGCCGCGGCCAGTTAGCTTCCCACGCGCCTAGTCGTTCAACCTTCCCAACCACGTGGCTGCTCCGCCACGCCGCCGTACACCAGCTCTCAACCGCCGGACATGCAAAACCAAAGATAAATCAGATATTATATCAAAAGTATGGGCAAAAATCAAATCAACAGCAGATTAGTTTTTTTCTCTTTTTTCTTTATGCGTGTACTCGGATATAAAAATCCGGCACCAAATCAATGTAAGGGAGTTTTTATCATCAATGAACAAGCAATAACAACAAAAAAAACCCTCGAGTTTCAGAGGTAAAAAAATCTGATCTTTTCTTTTTTTTTCAATTCGAATAAAAAATAAATACAAAGAAGTTTAGGGTTTTACCTCCTAGATCTGGAGCCGTCGTTGCATGCAATGGCCCCGGGTGGCCGATCGTCTTTGTTTTAACCCCAGTTTTAAAAGAAAAGGGGGTGAGGGTTGGTTTTTTTTCAGATCTAAAAAGGGGTTTTCTTTCTCGGTAAGATTTTGCTTTCGGTTTAAAAAAATTGTTTATTTCCAGATTCCGGTGCCGGCGCTCGGCCGAAATCTGCGTTTCAGGGGCTGCGAACGGTGGTTTGAAATAACACCATAACCGGTGTTCATCTGGATTTAGAGAGAGATCAAGGGGTTTTTTTATTTCAAATGGGATGAGAATGATTTAAAAAAAAGTTGGCATTTATAGTGACTTGTTTATAACAAATGGGTTTATTTTTTTTTAAACACTTCCGCACATGTTTTTCTTGCGCCGCGGGACGCTGTGCTTTCATATTTTTCATTTCGGTCACCTGTTTTATGAATCATTCGTATCTTGTAATTTTGCTCCTTTATTTTCTTTTAGTTCCAATTTGGTCCGATATTGAAGTATAATATTCCTCATTTAATCTCTCTTTTTCTTGGTATAATTGTTCATTGGTCCTTTTATGTTTTTCTTTCTGTTAATCAAGTATATTATATATGTCATGCGTATACTATGTATATGTATCATATATATATTTGTAATATTAGTAGTATATTATAGGTATTATTATCTTATAATATAATTATATGTTATAATACCTTTTTCTTTTTATGTTATGGATTTTATTTTATTATATGCTTTTATTATGTTATTATTGTCATATAGGCGTATGGTCTTTATATATATTATATGTATAATATATTATATCGTACTATTAACATCATATATTATGTTATTTTTTATTTATGTATGTATTTTATATGTAACACATGTAACTTATATTTTATGTATATTTTATATATCTTATATGTTAACATATAATGTCTATTATAGTTTTTATATTTTTGTGTACTTAATCGCATTTATATTTATTTGTTAGCTTCCTTTATTTTGTGCATACTTTTTATTTATTTATTTTGTGTATATTATAGTCTCTTTTTATTTACTTAATCGCAGTTTGAGTACCATTCTTTAGAACTGAACCTCATATAGTTAACCATATAGCTCACCCTTTAGAGCTATATTATTATGCTGCCCGTTTAGTGATAACCCTTTTTAGGCATTGTTTGATTTATTCATTTTCTTATTTAATTTTATTTGCTCTAATTATTGTTGTTATGATTTAACTATATTATCGTACTAACTTTTTATGTTTGTTTGTTTGTTTTTTCTCTATTTTTTTTTATTTATTTTTGCATCACATCATAATATTGTGTTGATTAAAGAACAAACTAATTTAGTGGACATTAGAGATATGAGAGAGGTTTGTGATGCCGAGAGCGATAAATGCTACATTATCAATATTGGGCCAAACAAAGACCCATTAACGAAAGAGACAAATTGACGAGACATCACATTTTGGATGCAGGGGTGGATCTTCATTGAAGCCAGTGGGGGGCAGTATCCCAAAAAGTTCAAAAAGTTTACATTTAGCCTTTTTGAAAAAATTCAAAAATATTAATTTGGCCCCTTCAAAATTTTTGAAAATTATTATATATTATTATAGATTTAAAAAAAAATCAATTAAATTCCTTTCATTTTTTTAAAAAAAGGTCTTCTTATTTTGAAAATTTTAATTAAAATCTTATATTTTATAAAAATATTATATTAAGCCCTTCAAACCTTCGGAAATTTTAATTTAAGCCGCCAAAATTTTCATAAATTTTAAATAGGCCCTTTTTTCGGGTTGTCAATATCCCCCCTTAGAGAAAGGATTTTTGCACTTTGCAATGAATTTTTCGAACAACATAAGAAAAGACCTGACGAGGTCGTTTATCGGACTGAAGACGATGCTGGAACGAGGAATACAAACTTTGCTTCATGAAGTCAAGATCTCAAGAAAAGAAGACAGCTGTTATCTGTAATTCATTTTCAGCTTCTTGCAATCAGATATCTTTTCCATTAAACGAAAGTCTCTCTAAGGACTGTTCGAAAATCAACACCTCATTTGCATTCATTCATTACAGAGTCATTCATTTACTTTTAAGCCTTTATTTATTTTGTCCATGTTATATATTGCATTCATTACTAAGAAAATCAAATTAATTATGAAAAACCCTCATTTTCATAACAAGTCTAAGCTGCAATCATACCACACTCGTACAATACACGTTCTCAAACAAGAGTCATGGAGGATAGATTAGCTAGTGTCGAGAGGTCGCAAAAAGAGATTGAGGACCACTTGGGAACTATCGAGCAAAGAATCGAGAGATCTCAAGATGAAATTATAAACCGCATTGCCACACTATTGGAGGTGAGAGAGACAGGGAAGACCCCAGCTACAGATGGAAATATCAACGTGGAATACTCAGGCGGGAACTCGTCTCATACCAAAGCTCTACCAGAAGGGTCAATTCTAAAGAATGCCCAAGTAGCCATGGCATCCGTTAATAACCCGGTTAATATTATACCTAGCTTTGAAAACGAGGTTGATGTTGAAGTTCTAGATTTAAATCTGATTAATGAAATAGAGACAAGATTAAAGTCAGAGTTCGAGAAGAAATTTGAAGATAAACGCCTACAAATGGAAGAAAAAGTCAGAATGCTGCAAGCGACCAACGATTACAGGGTCGATGCTATAGATTTGAGCTTGGTAACCGACCTGGTTATCCCGCATAAATTCAAAGTGCCCGACTTTGAAAAATATGATAGGACCACTTGCCCTTCAACTCATTTGACTATGTACTGCCGTAAGATGACGGCACACTTAAAGAATGAAAAGCTGATGGTTCATTGCTTCTAGGATAGTCTGACTGGAGCAGCCGCCCTTTGGTACTCACAGCTTAGCCGAGCCAATGTAAAATCATGGAAGGATTTGTCTAGGATTTTTAGCGAACAATACCAGCATGTCAAAGACATGATCCCGAATAGAACAATGCTACAAGGGATGACGCAGGGGCAGAACGAGAGTATCAGACAATATGCCCAGAGGTGGAGAGATATCGTAGTGTAAGTTCAACCTCCCATTCTAGAGAGCAAAATTACTCGTATTTTTGTGGATACCCTACAAGGACCATTATATGAGAAAATGATTCCCAACGTATCTTTAAGTTTTGCCTAGTTTGTAAATACAAAAGAATCAATTGAGGCCGCATTCAAAAGTGGCAAGCTCAAAACTGGTGAAAGTTCACAGAAATTCCAGAAGAGAAAAGACAATGAAGTCATCAACGTAAGTACCTACAGCCCTAACAATGTCATGATGACACCAAATTTGGTAGTAACAACCTCCCAAGGATCCAGCAGAAAAGACACCAAAAGAAAGAAAGAGGAGACCTTTACTCCCATACCGGTATCTTATGGTGAATTGTACTCTAAGCTAGTTGAGGCTGATTTAGTTCGCCCTTATCACATCACTCCAATGCAACCTCCGTACCCTTCATGGTATGACCCCAAAGCTCAATGCGAGTACCATGCAGGAATTACCGGACATTATATCAATAATTATAAGGCATTTAAAAGGGTGGTCCAAAACTTAATCAATAAGAGAGTGCTAAAAGTTGATTTCCCGAATGTAGCAGCAAACCCTTTGCCTTGTCATGGTGAGCAAGGGGTCAATATCATTGAACTGAATTATCATAGGAGGATGTTGGAAAAGGTGGATGAACTCAAGTCCCCTTTGAGCTGGGTGTACAAACAACTATACAGAGCCGAGCTGATCACACAAAATAAGAAGACTGACAGCAATGTAGAAAATGATTTTTATGGATATCATCATGAACAAGGGTACACGATTCAGCTTTGCAAGGAATTTAGACAGTTGATCTAGAAAACGATGGATAATAAGGAGATTGAGTTTTTCCATGAAGGGTGGAAGGATTGAAAATTTGGGTAAAAGAAAATTAGAATCAACTGGCAAGATTTTGTGGTGCACTAAAACTCCATCCTATCGTTCATCATTTTCCATATCTTTTTGTTGATATCATAGACATTTTGTTTCATGTGAAAAATCTTGGGAATCCATTCCCACACTTTGGGCTCAAAGAAATGACAATATTTTGTAAAAGCATATGTAATGTTTACTCAAGACAATGAAATGATGATTGTTTTGTGCATTTTGTTCATTTCAGACAGTTAATTTACACTCTTCAATTCTTTATACATTCATTATTTTGGGATTTTTTTGTTTCCAATACATATTTGTACATAACTTTTTTAGAAACCCAAATATTGATTGTAAGAATGACTTGGATTCGAGTCCAACGATTAATTTCGAGTAGCTTACGTCTAAAGGAAAGTGAATGTTACGATGATACTACAAATGTGAAAATCTCTTGTTCTATTTAGGCAGATAAGAGGAACAAAATGAGTGTTCAGATAATGAGCAGATCCCATTGAGTGAATTTTCCTCTCAGGCATTTGATTGTTTAAGATTCTTGAATTGAGTGTTAACCCTAAACTTCTACCCCCTGAAGACTATTTTGATAACCATGTATGGGATGACGAGTGACATTCCTTCACTTCCTTTCACAAATAAGAAAAATATCCATTTGTTACCCCTTTGAGCCTGATCGTTTATTTGGAACCCAAACCAAGGATCACCCCTACACTGGGGGCAAAGAAGACGAGGATTTTTATGAATCGAAGTCACCCAGTTTTGACCACATTTCAAAGACAGTTCTTCACGAATAAGTGCAAGAAATAAGGATTGATGTACTGGATACGAAGACCAGAGAAACATCAGAATAAGACGGTAAGAGAAATTTTTGTTCGAAAGGACTGGCTACACCAAATTAAAAGTTTGCCAACAAGAAACTTGAAATAATGAAGATTGAAAACACCAAGCCAGAAAAGTGCAACAAATGATAATAAAAGCCTTGAAGATTTGATCACATTTGAATAAAAACGCATCAACATTCAGTCAAAGATATAAGCTACACGAGAAGAGAAAATGAACTCTAGGGTGAAAACCCATAAATGGGCAGTCTAAAGCGATCCAATGAATATATCACTCTATGTGAATATAACCCAATTCAAGCAATAAGGTTTATACAAACTTTGGTGGATCGATCACCTTCGAAATATACATCAATGCCAAACCAAGACACAAATCGATCCAAAGCTACACATTCCAAAGCTGCACGAGAAGAGGAAATGAACTCTAGGATAAAACCCAGAAATGGGCAGTCTAGAGCGATCCAAAAAGCAAATCAAAGAAGTTTTTTCATTTAAGCACGTTCCGATCAACAAGTGCAGAGAAGATATTTCGCCAAGAAGAAATGATCATTGGTTTCGTAACCCTTAAACACTTATTTGGGCCTTTATATCCCTTCTTTCATAACCATGAGCCTTAGCCTACATTACAAGCCTACAAAGACCATTCGGATCATATATAGATATCTGAGTTGGATAATTTTGTCGTCAGATCACATCCCGCCTAAGGGTTAACCTTTCTTTAAGGAACGTTAAGCTTCAAGTGCCTGATCGACACCTAAATGAGGGAACGATAGGGCATAGTGAGTTAGTGAGGTTAAGAGAGCCACTTAAATGGGATAAAAATTAGGTATGAGAAATGTTCCTCTCGAAATCCTAATAGCCCAGAAAGGACTTCACATGTGCACGTGTCACCATAACCCTCACGGTACTTTAAACATAAGCTTCACTTGGGTTGATCTTTGTTAAATTGAAACAAACGTACTCTTGTACTTAATATTTGGGTGTCTAATTTTTGATCTCATTTTTTTGAATTGAAATGAGCTTAAAACCTTTTTCACCCTAAATTTTGAAAATAGGGTTGACTTTACAATATTTTGACATAAGTTTTTTAAAACTTACTTTCATAGTTTTTGCATTAAATGAGTTAAAAGCATTTTCTCATCCTTAGTGCCAAGAGAGAGGCAAGACTCTACATCACTTATTCAAGAATAAAAAATTAATGGGACGCCATTTGTCCGCATGACGAGATCATTTGTACATTGGAGTCCAAATCAGTATGGACCAAATAGGGTACAGAGTGTCAAAATTTTGACCATTGAGCAAGCTGAAAACTAGTTCAAAGAGAATAAAGGTTAACAACAAAATTTTGGGGCAAATTTTGTTGGGGCAAGAAGTGGCCAATCTATTCAATGGCAGAGACATTTCAGCGCCATAACTCACAAACATTAAGTTGAGCTAAATGTGAATAGCAATCCGAAGTGGAAACCTGAAAAAGCTTTAAAGAAAAAGATATGCAAAGATTTGAACCCAACTTTAATATGGGTTATATTAGCTGCAGAAAGAGCTTTAATACAAGAAACCTTGAGCTTCCTTAAAGATAAGCTCACCCCAAGTGGTCCTCAATTTGCATCATTCATGCATCATGAGAAATTAGACACCCTTAAGTTAGGGGCATGCTAACTCATATCATTAATTTGTTTTATCTATGTTGACATAAATTATTAGAGACTTTAATGAATTACTTCAAATTTATTACTAGAGCCTTCAGTGCATAACCTTTAATACCGATCGAGTATCTGTGAGACCTTCAGTGCAGGGTGATTCGAGCAACCAGTAAGACTTTCAGTGCATGGCTTTAATGTAGTTCGAGCATCTGTAAGACCTCTAGTGCATCGAGCATCTGTACGACCTCCAATGCAGGGTGATTCAGGCAACCAGTAAGACCTTCAGTGCATGGCTTTAATATAGTTCGAGCATCTATAAGACCTCCATTGTAGGGTGATTCAAACAACCAGTAAGACCTTCAGTGCATGGCATTAAGATCTCCAGACCATCAATAAGACCACCAGTGCTTGGTGATTTGGGGAAATTAGTATCACTAAGACATCAGTAAGACCCTCAATGCGTGGTGATTCGGGCAATTATTAAGACTTCTAGTGCATAACTCTAGGATTTTTGAGCCATCAGTAGGACCTTCAGTGCGTGGTGATTCAGGATCTGAACAGGGAAGTAGGACAAAATTAGTGTTTTTTTTTGTCTTTGCTCTATTCTTGGGTTACAAGAATGAACAAAGAGGGGTAGCTGTAATCACTAATTTTGTTCGGGTTTTTGTTATTATATACATTCGGATATTATTATTAGTTTATTTTCAGTTATATTATTATCATGCTCAATTATTTTAAAATGTGTATATTATATTGAATGTTTGTATGTGTTATTGTGTATATTTATATATATGTTTATATATATGAATTCATACGTATTGTATACTTGTATGTGTATGTACGTATATGATACATGTTTATTATTGTTAAAGTATTAATATTATTATTAATTATTATTAGTATTAGTATTAGTAATCTATTATTATTATTATTATAAAAAAGAATAATAATTATGCCCAACATCAGCCCAATATTAAATGTACAATCCAATATTAAATCAACCCAATACCCTATCTATTATAGAGGCCCGTTTGGCCCAAAAATAAACCTAAAAACCCTAATAATAATTAGCTATCTAACCCTAATTTATCTTCTATTTTGCAGCCGCCCAAGGGATCTAAACCGTTGGATCAGATATGATCCAACGGTCTAGATCGAACCATCCAGATCACTTCAGAAGATCGTTTAGATCCCCACGCGCGCGTGATCCTGACCGCCGTAGGCAGTTAGCTTTCCATGCACCAACGCGCCTAATCGTTCAACCTCCCCAACCATGTGGCTGCTCCACTATGTCGCCGTACGTCGCCCTACACCGGCTCTTAACCGCCAGACATGCAAAACCAAAGATAAATCAGATATTATATCAAAAGTATAGGCAAAAATCAAATCAACATCAGATTAGTTTTTTCTTTTTTTCTTTATGCATGTAACGACCCGGATTTCTTGAGTCAACAATGGGCGTTGACTTGGTTCTTGGACCAATAAGATGAGTCAGATGTTCGAACCTTGTTGGTCCGACGTGTTGGGCTTTATGGGAGTCTAGTGAGCCTCCATGTGTTGTTGGGCTTGAGTGTTGGGCTTGTGTGTGGATGTGGAAAGTTTAATGAAGGGTAAATGGGTAATATCCCCTCAAGGAAGACAAAGGTTGATTGCCTTGTTTAATTTTCTGCAGGGGAATAGAGGGGTAGGTCACCTATTGTTTCCCAACATTCTCTTCTTACTCTCTTCAAGAACACCCATCCAACTCATAGTTAAAGGAGGAAACTTGTTGTGGTGGAGTGGAAATCTCGGATTGGTCATCAAGGAAGAGTTTATCAACATCAAAGGATCTCCATTTTGAGCTAGACATCTTTGGAATTTGGTGGAGGTTGAGTTTGTAAGATTGGACCAAGAAAAGAGGTGGAAGAATCTTGGATGCTGCCTTAGTTCATGAATCTTTGCTTGAGGTCAGTACATCTCTGACTCTTACATTTCACGAGCATCATAAGATGATTGCTTTGCTTGGTCTTATGTTCATGAGTAGCAAAGTTATGGTTCTTGAGCTTTAAAACCCCTCTAATGGTAAATCATGTTTTAGGTGTTGATAATGGGTAAAATTGGTAGAAAACCACCCATAATACTCTGAATAACTTGTAGGATCGATTTGAGACTTAATCATGTAGGTTAAGGGTTGGATTAGTGAAATACCGAGCTCCAAGTTTTGAAATCTCAGCTCGCGTACCGATACGTGGTGGTAGCGTATTGGTACGCCTTTGTTATAAGGGAAACAGACTGTGAGAGACGTACCGATACGCCTTCTCGTGTATCGGTACCCCTCGTATAGTGTGTCAATGATGCTTTGGCGTACCGATATGCTAGGGGCATCTTGATATGTACTGTTGCATTGCCTGTGAGAGACGTAGCGTATCAGTACGCGTATATAGGAATACCCATACGAGGGTAAATTGTTACGGGGCAATATTAGTATCAATAATACGTACCAGTACGACACAGAGCGTATCGGTACTGCTTGAGGTCTGATTCTTTTGAACCTAATTAGCTTATCGGTACTCATGGGGGAGTATCGATACCCAGAGGGCAGTACCGGTACTCACCTTGGTGTAACGACCTTGATTCCTCAAGTCAACAATGGGCGTTGACTTGGACCTTGGACTGACGCGTTGGGTCAAATGTTCGGGTTATGATGGGTCGAGATGTTGAGCTTAATGGGCTTCCATGTGTTGTTGGGCTTGAAGGAAAGCTTTTGGGCTTGTGTCGTTGGGTTGTTGATAGGCTAAGGAGGAAGTAAGAAGGGCAAATGGGTAAAAGCATAATTAGAGACAAGGTGAGCTGATGGAGGGCTTTAATTTCTACAGAAAAGTTAGATGGTAAAGTCACCTTTGTCCCCTTGCCTTCTCCCTTTTTCTCATATCCATCTTCCTACCCAAGTTAAAGTAAAATGTGTAATCTTTGAGAGTTTGAGTAAAAATCTTGTTTGGGGCAAGAAGGGAAGCTTGTTCAGCTTTGAGAGATCTACCAACCAAGGTAAAAATGGTTGGTTGTGGTAGAATAAGGTGTTTGGTAAGGGCTTGAAGAAGAAGAACGGGAATGGATCCTTGAGGGCTTTCTTATCAGCTTTAATCTAAGGTTAGTACACCACTAACTCCTTTGAATTCCTACAACTCATAAAAATAGGCTTTGTGCATGATTTGAGTGTTTATGGTTTGATATGCTTTGGTTGACCTCTTTAATGGTAAAGTGTGAATTTGATGTTGCTAAGGCTTAAAATTGGTAGAAACCCACTTAATACCTTCACAACAACTTGTAAGTTCGATTTGGGGCTTAACCATAGGGGTTAAGGAGTTGAATGCTGAATTTTTGAACTTTAGGTTTTGAAATCTGGGTTCGAGTACCGATACGGGGTGGTTGCATATCAGTACTCCTTTGTAATGTGGGAAACGAGCTGTGAGGGGCATACCGATACGCCTCCCCGTGTATCGGTACCCCTTGCAAGATAAGGATTCTAGTAGTGCTTTGGCGTACCGGTATAAAGGGGGCGTATCAGTACCCACTATTACATTGACTAGGTAGGGCTTAGCGTACCGGTACACAAGGTAAGAGTACTGGTACGGTTAGGGATCGGTACGGGGCGATCCTAGTACCGATAATGCATACGATACGACACGCAGTGTATCGGTACATTTTAAGGTTAATCCTTTCGAATCTAACTAGCGTACCGGTATGCATAGGTGGGAGTACTGGTACTGGGGTCGATCGGTACAGGGCGATCCTGGTACCGATGAGGCGTACTGGTACGGCACGTAGCGTATCGGTACAGCTTGGAGTCTATTTCTTTCGAACCTATTTAGCGTATCGGTACTCATAGAGGAGTACCAATACACAAAGGGCAACATCGATACGTACCTTGGAGTATCAATACTCGCTGGGCAATCTGCCCAATAATTTTGAGGTTGCGTTTGGGGGTTCTATTATTCGAGACAAAGGGCCTTAAGGGTCCGTTAAGATGTAAAATGAACATTAAAACCGAGAAATGGAGATTTTAACCCCAAATGAGAATAATAGGCTAATAACGTGGTAAATATCGGGTAAACTGTGTATGATGGAAACCCATAAAGATCCTAAGTGGATCGTTGATGTTGTGAGATAATCTACGCTCTTGCTGTGTACGGAAAAGGGTGCCTATAAGGTTGAGTCTTGTCGGATAATAAGATAAATTAATGAGAGTAGCTAATGTGTACTTTATAAACATTCTAATGAATGGATAATTCAACGAGATGATATAATAACTGATAAAAACCATAAGGCTATGGTAAATGTGTTAGAGCTGTGTGCGGTAAGACCCTTGTGTCGAGGTCTAGAGCTGTATGGTTACTAGGGTCCTTATTGTGTGCTGATGAGACGCCTAAATAGTCGAGTCATCATTTGTTGTTGGGATTTGGATACCTAAGTATGTTGCAACACCTTGAAGACTCCCGAATATAGGATCCCGATGCTTTGTGGACGCGGGTCTCATTCGAAGATACTTGATGAGAGATCCGGAGCATGGATGTAGGATCCCGATGCTATGTGGACGCAGGCCTCATCCCATTGAGTATAGGATCCCGATGCTTTGTGGACGCGGGCCTTGCTCAGAGTATAGGATCCTGATGCTATGTGGACGTGGGCCTTACTCGCAGTGTAGGATCCTGATGCTTTGTAGACGCGAGCCTCACTCAAGTGTAGGATTCTGATGCTTTGTGGACTCGGACCTCACTTAGTTGTCATTGGTGTTATCTATGTGGAGTCATGTAAATGTATGAGATACTTATATGAGCTGTGTGCGTGATCATACATTCATAATGCCATGTGTTTAGGCAGATATGGTAGCGTTATTGTTATCTTGCCATGATGTCATTCATGTTGCTTTGCTTTATTTATGATTTGCATGAAGCATGGTTGAGTAGCGGTGTATCCATTGACCTTTGTTAGCTCAGCGTTCGGAATCGTTGTTTTCGTTTGCAGGTTAGTAGGTTTGGCTTGTTCTTAGATGGGCACCATCAAGGAAGGATTCCAGCACCTCATCTCATCAGAGTACAGTATTTAGGTCATTGGGCTATTTATTCGTAGGAGCCTATTATATGTTGTAATTTGTATTTGGATTTTCAAACGATCGAGTCAAAGGTTTATAATGTAATTTTAAAATGAGCTCCTCTATATATGTTTTTAATTATTTATTATATTTTATTGGGATATAATTAAATGGACTTTTAAAATAGATTGTGGATTGGGCTAAACTAGGTCAAAATTTTATAATAACAGGTTGGACTTGAGGTCCAAATGTGACATCTGAGTCGAGGGTGTTACATTTAGTGGTATCAGAGCCTTGGTTCAGCTAGTTTTAGGAAAAACCCCGGGGTAGTTAGGGGACGAGAATAGGTGTCTAGCGAATACAAGCCCGCGTGTCTAAGTTGTACTCCTTCAAGACTAAAATATGGATGGTGTGTCCTGTGTTCGCGTGTGTCGCTGGTTGCGACATTAAGATAGACTCGGTCGCGGTCGTGAGGGCTGTGATGTTGGTTGATTCTTTTGAGGATGATTCTGAGATCAGAGTTATCTCAGATATTAGGCTTGGGTTTATGAAGGAATAGAGGAGTTGGGGGTGTGCCCTCCTCCCATCGCTTGAGGAAGTAATCATGATTATGTACCGTAAGTTACCTTGAAGTCTTGAGTTAATGGTGAGAACCTCCTCTGGTGAGATTCTACGTGTTGGTAGACGACCATTATAGAATGGATAAGAGGGCTTGCTTTTGATTGACCAGTTGTAGAGTGACGATCAGAGGCTGTCATCATCCGTAATAAGTGAACCTTAATGGTGAATACCATGTGATGGGGATGTAGCATACTTGACGAATATGCGTTTTTGTCTAATGTAGAGAAGTACATGATGGTTGTGAGGTCATAAGTACGATCTTAGTAGGTTGAATGCCCTAAGATCTCGAGAAAGGTATGCTTGTTGCGGATGTTTATAGTGTTGGTTAGAGGGACAACGTGGGCTTTGTGCGAGGCGATGCTTGAGTGAAGCTTGAGAATACGTGGTTGACAGATACAACAGAGTTGTCTCCTAAATGAGTTGTTTTGATCTCGGCCACCGGTTGTTGTTCGGTCATGAGCCAACTTGAGATGACAAGTGTAGTGTTGGAAGCTTAGAGGTTTTAGGGGAACCAAACCCAGAGTAATGAGAAAGACAAACTACCATCTTCTGAATGCGGTTCAGACTCGTTGGGTTGATGGCGCGAGTTTGACCAAGGAGAGTCATGAAGAGAGCCATGTTCCTTTAAAGAGAAGAACAATATTGTTACGAATCTAAGTATAGAAAAAAGGTTTGAAAAAGGATAACCTGATCGATCGGGTTGATGGTTAAGAAACACTCAGAAGGATCTGAGGATGACGTGGAATAGGCTTAAGGGAAATCCTGTCTGTATCATCTTTTTCTTAAAGGTAATGCATACGAAGGGTAAGAGACAATAGATTCGAGTCTACAGCCTGCGCTCCCGACATGGGATATCTTTGTGGATGAGTTTCAGAAGAGATACATCGGTAAGGTATACACGGATGAGGTGATGACCAATTTCTGCATCTGGTTCAAGGAGATCGAACGGTGTTTGCTTATGGGCAAGAGTTTTTACGTTAAGCCGTTATGCCCAGAGTTATTGTCACGAAAGAGTTGAGGTGCAAGAAGTTCAGACAAGGCTTAAATGTTGGCTTTCAGTTGCATGTAACAACGAGTCCGCTTGGGACATTCTTCGAGTTAGCCAATAGGGCGAAGGCACTTGAGCGACTTTAGAGTTCAACATCTAATCGGTTCGAAGGTTCTAGAGGTCATGATGTGGAGACCCGGGATATGGTAGATTCCTCTCCCTATTTGTATGAGAGGTTTTTTGCTTCGAGGAGTTCGAAGAGAGTTGCTTCAGATTAGTCATTGAGAGTTGGTATGGGATCTAGATCGAGGGTTCGTAGAGGCTCTTTGATTCCTACTCTGGAAGGGAGTATTGATGGTTCTGTTGGAGCATCGCTTCTATCGGTATGCGAGCCTTGTGGCCGACATCACCTTGGGGTATGCTTTTTACTTCGGAGGGTTTGCTATCGGTGCCAGGCACTAGGGCATTTGGCAAGGGACTGCCCAGTCCTGGATAAGATATATCAGTTCAATATCAGAGGTTGGCTATTTCCCGACATAATTAGAGTTTTGCTAAAGGCAGAGCAAGGGCACCGTTAGGTCATTGAGGCAGAGGTCTTGTGAGATCTATTGCTAGGTTTGGCACGATAGGTGGTTCTAGGCAGTTTGATGCTTAGAATAGAGTTAACAGCGTTGCGACCGAGGATATGTTAGGTAATTAAGTTTTGTGTTGGTTTCAGTTGTTGTGTTAGCCATTTAGCTCTTTGGTTGTGTAATAGACCGGTTCTTGTGAGGTGCATCTTGGTAAATTTTGGGTTTGCTGTTGCTTTAAATGGTAAATAGAATTGTATCCTTGCTAGATATGATTTTATCTTAGATAGTTGTTGAGGGTGCATGAGGGCTGTATGATGTGAATGGGAAGTCAAGAAGTTTTAGATTGCTTGAATCTAATTGTTAGTGTCAGATAAGAATAATCTTAACCTCTCTAGGGTGGATGATGTGCTCCGTAGTGCTAGCTCGAGGAAGGTTGAGTATGTTGCAAGATGTTCTTAGCTTACGTTGCAGATGCAAGGGTTGAGAGTCCCTATCTTCGAGTTGCGGGTGTTTTGGGGGTATGGAGTACCCTTGGTGAACGAGCAATCTTACCGGTTGATTGTGGTTTAGAACGGCGATAAAGGTAAGGTTGAGTTCATTGTTAGTGTCCGTCGCCCTGTGGTATGGTACGTAACAGACTCTTTGTTGGGGGTACTCTAGTGCAAGCGACCGATTGAGTGTTGTTCCCAAGCGCTTCGTCGAGATCTCGTCAGCGTGAGAATAGCTTGTATGGTGGGTTTGGATGTGTTGGGCCGTAGTGTAATGGTAGGAGACCATAGTAGGTTTTGCGTGAGTTTGGCGACCTTATTGTGGCCATAGAATGTGAGAGCTTTGCGTGTTTTTTGTAGGAGTAAGGTACCGTCAAAAGGGGTAATGAAGGTTGTGATGGACATGGTTAAGGTCTTAAGGGTGAATCACGATGATAGTTGTTTGGCTTGTACATCTGTTGAGCTAGATCTTTGGAGTTAGAGGATTGCCCAGTTAAGTTCAACCAAAGTTATTATCGGTTAAGACAAACAATGTAGAAGTTATCAGAGTAACGTAACGAAAACATAGATCAATAGCTGTGTTGAGGGTAACCGAATGATTGTGGTACCAAGAAATGCTTTAGACGGGCCAGTTAAAGATCTTTGAGGACGGTCAGATGGCTCCTTACGTCTGATTGTTTGGACCTTCGCAAATGGAATGGTTAGTTTTGGGTTGCTTGTGTGAGTTCTTAAGTGATGGTGGTCATTGCTCAGAACCAAGTAGTTGAAACGTAAGTAGTTTTCGATCCTGTTGGAAGCAAGTTTGGGTAAAGCAAAGTTTTATGTTCTGACTTGGTGGGTCAAGTCTAGAGAAAAGAGCTGTTAGTTCAAGATGGATTGATGTTAAGGACCGATTGCTAAGGTTTTGTTTATCCTACAGTGGTTTAACTGGGATATGGTTGTTAGGCGTGATGCGTTCCTGACAATGTTTTGTGGATGCGGTACAGTATTTTAGACGTGGATAAAGTCTAAGCATAGTTTTGGTTGACGGATGCTGATAGAAGGGTTGGTTGACCGAGATAGAATCCTTTAGAGGTGAACTCCTTAAGTTGATGTTTGAACAACGTGGCTCGAGGTTGGTTATGTTACCATGCTTAGCAGTTCGTCATAAGTGTTGTTGGTTTGCTAAAAAAGAATCGTGGGAAATCTTAAGAGAAGTGTTGAGAGCGTGTTGTTTAATGTTATGGTTCTGTTTAAGGTAGATTGAGGGCTAACTCTCCCTAATCGAGGTGATCTTGTTTGATGGTGATGTGGTTAGGTATGTTTTGGTTACCTCTCTCTTACATCCAACTAAATTTCGAGGACAAAATTTCTTTTAGGAGGGGAGAATTGTAACGACCCGGATTCATCAAGTCAACAATGGGCGTTGACTCAGATCTTGGACCGACGCGCTGGATCAAATGTTCGGGTTATGATGGGCCGAGATGTTGAGCTTAATGGGCTTCCATGTGTTGTTGGGCTTGAAGGAAAGCTTTTGGGCTTGTGTTGTTGGGTTATTGATAGACTAAGGAGGAAGTAAAAAGGGTAAATGGGTAAAAGCATAATTAGAGACAATGTGAGCTGATGGGGGCTTTAATTTCTGCAGAAAAGTTGGAGGTTGAAGTCACCTTTGTCCCCTTATCTTCTCCCTCTTTCTCATATCCATCTTCCTACCCAAGTTGAAGTAATAGGTGTAATCTTTGAGAGTTTGAGTAAGAATCTTGTTTGGGGCAAGAAGGGAAGCTTGTTCAGCTTTGAGAGATCTACCAACCAAGGTAAAAATGGTTGGTTGTGGTAGAATAAGGTGTTTGGTAAGGGCTTGAAGAAGAAGAACGGGAATGGATCCTTGAGGGCTTTCTTATCAGCTTTAATCCAAGGTTAGTAAACCACTAACTTCTTTGAATTCCTGTAACTCATAAAAATAGGCTTTGTGCATGATTTGGGTGTTTATGGTTTGATATGCTTTGGTTGACCTCTTCAATGGTAAAGTGTGAATTTGATGTTGCTAAGGCTTAAAATTGGTAGAAACCCACTTAATACCTTCACAACAACTTGTAAGTTCGATTTGGAGCTTAACCATAGGGGTTAAGGAGTTGAATGCTGAAATTTTTAACTTTAGGTTTTGAAATCTGGGTTCGAGTACCAATACGGGGTGGTAGCCTATCGATACTCCTTTGTAATGTGGGAATCAAGCTATGAGGGGCGTATAGATACGTCTCCCCGTGTATTAGTACCCCTTGCAAGATAAGGATTCCAGCGGTGCTTTGGCGTACCGGTACGCAAAGGGGCGTATCAGTACCCACTGTTACATTGCCTGGGTAGGGCTTAGCGTACCGGTATACAAGGTAAGAGTACCGGTACGGGGCGATCCTAGTACCGATAATAGTACCGATACGGCACGTAATGTATTGGTACAATTTGAGGTTAATCTTTTCGAATCTAACTAGCGTACCGGTATACATAGGTAGGAGTACCGGTACTTGGGTAGATCGGTACAGGGTGATCCTGGTACTGATGAGGCGTACCAGTACGGCACGTAGCGTATCGGTACAGCTTGAAGTCTATTTTTTTCAAACCTGTTTAGCGTATCGGTACTCATGGAGGAGTACCGATACATAGAGGGCAATACCGATACGCACCTTGGAGTATCGATACTCGCTGGGTAATCTGCCCAATAATTTTGAGGTTGCGTTAGAGGGTTCTATTATTCGAGACAAAGGGGCCTTAGGGGTCCGTTAATATGTAAAATGAACATTAAAACTGAGAAATGGAGATTTTAACCCCAAATGAGAATAATGGGATAATAACGTGGTAAATATCGGGTAAAATGTGTGTGATGGAAACCCATAGAGATCCTAGGTTGATCGTTGATGTTGCGTGGTAATCTAGGCCCTTGATGTGTACGAAAAATGGCACTTATAAGGTTGAGTCTTGTCGGATAATAAGATAAATTAATGAGAATGACTAATGTGTACTTTATAAACATGCTAATGAATGGATAATTCAACGGGATGGTATAATAACTGATAAAAACCATAAGGCTATGGTAAATGTGTTAGAGCTGTGTGCGGTAAGACCTTTGTGTCGAGGTCTAGAGCTGTATGGTTACTAGGGTCCTTGCTGTGTGTTGATGAGATGCCTAAATAGTTAAATCATCCCTTTTTGTTGGGATTTGGATACCCTAAGTGTGTTGCAACACCTTGAAGACTCCCGAATGTAGGATCTCGATGCTTTGTGCAAGCGGGCCTCATTCGAAGATGCTTGATGAGAGATCCCGAGCATAGATGTAGGATCCCGATGCTATGTGGACGCGGGCCTCATCCCCTTGAGTATAGGATCCCGATGCTTTGTGGACGCAAGCCTTGCTCAAAGTATAGGATCTCGAAGCTATGTGGATGCGGGCCTTACTCGCAGTGTAGGATCCCGATGCTTTGTGGACTCGGGCCTCACTCAAGTGTAGGATTCCGATGCTTTGTGGACGCGGACCTCACTTAGTTGTCATTGGTGTTATCTATGTGGAGTCATGTAAATGTATGAGATACTTATATGAGCTGTGTACGTGATCATACATTCATAATGCCATGTGTTTAGGCGGATATGGTAGCGCCATTGTTATCTTGCCATGATGGCATTCATGTTGCTTTGCTTTATTTATGATTTGCATGAAGCATGGTTGAGTGGCGGTGTATCCACTGACCTTTGCTAGCTCTGCGTTTGAAATCGTTGTTTCCGTTCGCAGGTTAGTAGGTTTGGCTTGTTCTTGGATGGGCACCATCAAGGAAGGATTCCAACGCCTCTTCTCATCAGAGTACAGTATTTAGGTCATTGGGCTATGTATTTGTAGGAGCCTATTGTATGTTGTAATTTGTATTTGGATTTCCAAACGATCGAGTCAAAGGTTTATAATGTAATTTTAAAAAGAGCTTATCTGTATATGTTTTTAATTATTTATTATGTTTTATTGCGCTAAAATTAAATGGACTTTTAAAATAGATTGTGGATTGGGCTAAACTAGGTCAAAATTTTATAATAACGGGCTGGGCTTGAGGCCCAAATGTGACATCCGGGTCGAGGGTGTTACATTGGAGTATCGATACTCATTGGGGAATCTGCCCAAGAAAGTTGAGTTCATGTTTGGGGGTTCTATAATTCGTGTTAAAGGGTTTGATGGGTCCTTAAAGGTATAAAACAAACTCTAAAACTAAGAAATCAAGGTCAGTAACCCGCGTGTGGATTAATGGCTAATGGCTTGGTAATAGTTGGGTAAGTTGCTTGGACTAGTAATTTATAGGAATCCGTGGTGGATCAGTTAATGCTACGTGGTAGCTTGGGGTCTTTGTTGTGTGCTGAAGGGACACCTACATAGGCTGGTTGCCTCGAATAATAAGATGGTTTAACGAGAAATGCGTAAATAAATATTAAAGACATATATTAATTATTGTAACAAACGAGTTAGGCCTTGGGGTATTGGTAGTGGTTGGCTGGATGCCTTTTATCACTCGGTGAGATATATTGATGCTCGGTGGAGCATGTATTATCGTATGTGTCTTGGTTAGGATTCCAGATGTCCTAGAGTCAGTGCAAGGGCACTTAAATAAGGGGATGTGTACTCCGAGCTATGTGATTGAGTACATCCTACGTATCCACGGGCTATGTGATCTGGATGCGGTCTGAAACCTATTCTAGGGCTTTGTGATCAAGATATGGAAATACAACTCGGTGGCTGTGTGAGATCGAGTAACTCGAAGGGCTATGTGATCTCGAGCAACCTGATTGGCTATGTGACCTCAGGAAAAGACTGCTTGTGGCTATTGTGATCCAAGTATGTCTAGGACATATATGTGGCTATAGTGATCTGGATATGATCCTAACTCGATGGTTATATGATCACGGGTAACCCAACGGCTGTGTGAGCACGGAAAAAATAGTAGGGCTTCATTGGCCATTAGGGATTGTATGTTATTTACGTTGTTGTATGGATAATAGATGTTGGCTATTTTTACCCTTGGGCTATGTGATCAGGGTAGGGTTGTTACTCGACGGGCTGTGTAAGCTTGAGTAACTCGATGGGTTGTGTTATCTCGAATATGGGCTAGATAACCCTTGGGCCATGTGATCAGGGTATGGGACGTAACTCGATGGTCGGTGGGACCTCGCGTATGGTGAGCCTGGAATGGCTTGGTGGTCTTTTTATATAATAGTGGTATTTTGAGACATGGTTATAGACTCTAGCTAGGGTAGGCTAGACAATGATCCTTAGATGTTGAGAAGCCTTTCTGTGTACTCTTAATTATATTATCATGCATACTTGTTTTATGATATTCATGAATTACGGTAGAGTAGAAATGTACCACTGAGCTTTGTTAGCTCAACGTGTGGAATTATGGTTTTTCCGTCCATAGGTTGACATGTTACTTTTAGAGGAGCGTATCGAGAAGGATTTCCCAGCAGCGTGCCAGTTTCAAAGTAGAGTACTTGATCTTTAGTTTGGATTGATTGTATTCATAGGACCTTACCACAGTTGAGTCTGTATTTTATTTTGATTTATTGTTATTTGGTCAAACGATGTATTTTATTCGAAACTTATATTTTATAAACCCTTTTACTCTCATTATCTACGTAGATTTTATGGTTACATTTAGTGGTATCAGAGCTTAGGTTTAGTCATTCTAGAAAACCCCGGGGTGGTATAGAGGTCGTGGTAAGGTGTCTAGTGAATACAAGTCCCTAAATTTAAGTGTACTTTATAAGACTAGAAATCCTGATGTGCCACATTTTTTGTTGTGTTTCAGAAAAGGATTGATGGAAGGTGGAACCATTAGTGGAGAGGCGAGTCACTTTCGTGACCTTACCTCTGCCCTATTGCGTGTGGTACAAGCTATCCCGAGGCAATATGAGATTCCTCGCAAGACCCTTGTAGAGAGGCTTCATCATTTTGGGCCTAAAAGTTTCGAAGGCTTGGGTGGGGATGACCCGATCAAGGCTGGCCAGTGGTTGCGAGACACACAAAGAATCTTGAGATAGATAAACAAAAGCCTGAAAGATGATCTTAATTGCATTGTTTCTCTTCTTAAGGGCAATGCACACGAGTGGTGAGAGACCATAGATACAGCCTGTGCTCTCGACATGGGATATCGTTATTAATGAGTTTTGGAAGAAGTACATTAGCGAGGTACACATGGATGAGATGAGAGACCGGTTTCTGCATCTGGTTCAGGGAGATCGAACGATGTTTGCTTATGAGCAAGGGTTTCTGCGTTTGAGCCGTTATGCTCCAGAGTTTGTTGCCACAGAAGAGTTGAGGTGCAAGAGGTTCAGATAAGGCTTGAATGTTGACCTTCAGTTACATGTGACAGCAGGTCCGCTTGGGATATTTTCCAAGTTAGCCAATTGTGCGAAGGCACATGAGCGGCTTCAGAGTTTGACATCCAATCAGTTCGAGAATTCTAGAGGTCGTGATGTGGAGACCTGGGATATCATGAATCATTCTCCCTATCTGTATGAAAGGTTTTGTGCTTTAAAGAGTTCGAAGAGAGTTGCCTCAGACCGGTTACCGATGGTCGGCTCAAGATCTAGATCGAGGGTTCGTAGAGGCTATTTGATTTTTACCCTGAAAAGGAGTATTGATGGTTCTGTTGTAGCATCGCCTCTACCATCATACGAGCATTGTGGCAGACATCACCTCAGAGTGTGCTTCTTGCTTCAGAGGGTTTGCTATAGGTGTCGAGCATCGGGACAGATGGCAAAGGACTGCCTAGTTGTGGATGAGGGTTCACCAGCTCAGTCTCAGAGGTTGGCTGCTTCTCACGATCAGAGTTTTGCTAGAAGCAGAGCTAGGGAACTGTCAAGCTATCAAGCTAGAGGTCCTGTGATCCACTGCCAGGGTTGGCGCACGAGGCGTTGCTAGGCAGTCTACTGCTCAAATTAGAGTTAACAACATTGTGACCGAGGATATGTCAGGTAATTAAGTTTTGTGTAAGTTTTAGCTGTTGCGTTAGTCGTTTAGCTCTTCGGTTGTGTAGTAGATCGGTTCTTGTGATGTGTATCTTGGTAAATATTGGGTTTGTTGTTGCTTTAGATGGAAATTGTAGTTGCATCTTTGGCTAGGTGAGTTCTTATTATAGATGATTGTTGAGAGTGCATGTGTGCCGTAAGATGTGAGTGACAAGTTATTAAGCTTTAAATTGCTTGAATCTAGTTGTTATTGTTGGTTGTGTAGGATCTTGACCTTTCTAGGGTGGACGTTGTGCTCCGTAGTGCTAGTTCAAGGAAGGTTCTATAGGTTGCAAGGTATTCTTAACTTGCGTTGTAGACGAGAAAGTTGAGAGTTCCTAGTCTTAGTGTTGTGAGTGTTTTGAGGGTATGAAGGTACCCTCGGTGAATGAGCAACCTTACCGGTTAATTTCAGTTTAGAACCGCAATTAAGGTAAGGTTGAGTTCGTTGTTAGTATCCATCGCTTCATGGTATGGTACTTAATGAACTATTTGTTGTAGGCACACTTGTGCGAGCGACCAATTAGGTGTCATTGCCAAGTGCTTCGCCGAGATCGTGCCTGCATGGGAGTAGCTTGTATGGTGGCTTTAGATATGTTGAGCCGTAGTGCAATAGTAGAAGACCACTGCCGATTTCCTCAGATCGGTGACCTTTTTTTAGCCATAGAATGTGAGAGCTTTGCATGTTGTTTTTCGGAGTAAAAGTATCGTAGAAAAAGGGTAAATGAAGGTTGTGATGGACATGGTTGAGGTCTTAAGGGCTAATCGTGAGGATATTTGCTTGGCTTGTGCACCTGTTGAGCTAGATTTTGTGGGAATATAGGATTTCCCAATTGAGTTCGACCAAAGTCGTTATCGCTTAAGGTAAGCAGTGTGAAAGTTATTATAGTGACGCGTCGAAAGTGTGGATCAATAGTTGTGTTGAGGATAACCGGATGGTTGCTTTGCAAAGAAATATTATTAGACGAACCAGTTGGCGATCCTTAAGAACAATCAGATGGCTTTCCACATCTGATGGTTGGGACCGAGGCAAGAGTTAGGAAGAAGGTGTTTAGACCTTCGCAAGTAGAATGGCTTAGTTTTGGGTTGCTTGTGTGAGTTCCTAAGTGACGATGGTCATTTTCCAGAACCAAGTGGTTGGGATCGAGAGTGGTTGTTGGCCCTGTTGAAAACAATTAGATAAAGCAAAGTTTAAATCTCGTCTTGGTGGCCCAATTTTAGGGAAAAGAGCTTTTGGATTCAAGTTAAATTGATGATAATGATCGGTTGTTAGGGTTTTGCTTGTCCTTTAATAGTTTGACCAGGACATGGTTGTTTGGCGTGGTGCGTTCCTGGCAGTGCCTTGAGAAAGTGGTACAGCATTTTAGATAAAGATGAAGTCTAATTTTAGTTTTGGTTGATGGATGCTAGTGGAAAGGTTGATTAACCAAGATAGAATCCTTTAGAAGTAAGTTCCTTAAGTTGATGTTTGAACAATGTGGGTCGAGATTGGTTATGTTACCATGCTTAGTGGTTCGCCATAAGTGTCGTTGGCTGCTAAAAATAAGTCGTGGGAACCTCAAGAGAAATGTTGAGAGCGTGTGGTTTTATGCTATGGTTCTGTTTAAGGTAGGTTGAGGGAGAACTCTCCCTAATCAAGGTGATCATGTTTGAATGATGAAGTCGGGTGAAGTGGTTAGATCTGTTTTGGTTACATCTCCCTTTCATCAATCTAAAGTTCGAGGACGAAATTTCTTAAAGGAGGGGAGAGTTGTAACGACCTGAATTTCTCGAGTCAACAATAGGTGTTGACTCGGGTCTTGGACCAATACGACGAGTCAGATGTTCGAACCTTGTTGGGCTGAGGTATTGGGCTTCATGAGAGTCTATTGGGCCTCCATGTGTTGTTGGGCTTGAGTGTTAGGATTGTGTGTGGTTGTGGGAAGTTTAATGAAGGGTAAATGGGTAATATCCCCTTTAAGGGAGACAAAGGCTGATGGCCTTGTTTAATTTTCTGTAGGGGAATAGAAGGGGATGTCACCTATTGTTTCCCAACATTCTCATCTTACTCTCTCAAGAACACCCATCCAACTCATAGTTAAAGGAGGAAACTTGTTGTGGTGGAGTGTGAATCTCGGATTGGTCATCAAGGAAGAGTTTATCAGCATCAAAGGATCTTAATTTCTAGCTAGGCATATTTGTAATTTGGTGGAGGTTGAGTTTGGAAGCTTTGACCAAGAAAAGAGGTGGAAGAAGCTTGATTGCTACCTTAGTTCGTGAATCTTTGCCTGAGGTCAGTACATCTCGGACTCCTACATTTCATGAGCATCATAAGATGATTGCTTTGCTTGGTCTTATGTTCATGAGTAGCAAAGTTAGGGTTCTTGAGCTTTAAAACCCCTCTAATGGTAAATCACATTTTGGGTGTTGGTAATGGGTAAAATTGGTAGAAAACCACCCATAATACTCTGAATAACTTGTAGGATCGATTTGGGACTTAATCATGTAGATTAAGGGTTGGATTGGTGAAATTCTGAGCTCCAAGTTTTAAATTCTGGGCTCGCGTATCGATATAGGGTGGTAGCATATCGGTATACCTTTGTTATAAGGGAGATAGACTATGAGGGGTGTATTGGTACGCCTTTCCGTGTATCAGTACCCTTCACCTATGGTGAATTCCAATAACGCTTTGGTGTACCGGTACGCTAGGGGCGTATTGGTACGCATTGTTGCATTCCCTGAGAGAGGCTTAGTGTACCGGTACACGTATGCAGGAGTACCAGTACGAGTGTAGATCGGTACGAGGTGATCCTAGTATCGATGATGCATACCGATACGACACAGAGCGTATCGATACAACTTGAGGTCTGATTCTTTCGAACCTAATTAGCGTATCGGTACTCATGGGGGAGTATTGACACCGAGAGGGCAGCACTAGTACTCACCTTGGAGTATCGATACTCGCTGGGCAATATGCTCAAGAAAGTTGAGTTCGCGTTTGGGGGTTTTATAATTCGTGGTAAAAGGTCTGGTGGGTCCTTAAAGGTATAAAACAAACTCTAAAACTGAGAAATCAAGGTTAGTAACCTACATGTGGATTAATGGCTAATGGCTTGGTAATAGTTGGGTAAGTTGCCTGGACTAGTAATCCATTGAGATCCGTGGTGGATCAGTTAATGCTACGTGGTAGCTTGGGGTCCTTAATGTGTGCTAAAGGGACGCTCACATAGGCTGGTTGCCTCGAATAATAAGATGGTCTAACGAGAAAGGCGTAAATAAATCTTAAAGACATATATTAATTATTGTAACAAACGAGTTATGCCTTGGGGCATTGGTGGTGGTTGGCTGGATGCCTTTTATCTCTCGGTGAGATATATTGATGCTCGGGGGAGCATGTGTTATAGTATGTGTCTTGGTTAGGAATCCGGATGTCTTAGAGTCAGTGCAAGGGCACTTAAATAAGGGGATAGGTACTCCAGGCTATGTGATCGAGTACATCCGACGTATCCACAGGCTATATGATCTGGATGCGGTCCGAAACCTATCCTTGGGCTATGTGATCAGGATATGGAAATACAACTCGGGGGCTGTGTGAGCTCGAGTAACTCGAAGGGCTATATGATATCGTGTAACCTGATTGGCTATGTGACCTCAGGAAAAGACTGCTTGTGGCTATTGTGATCCAAGTATGTCTAGGACGTATCTGTGGCTATAGTGACCTGGATATGATCCTACCCGATGGTTATGTGATTACGGGTAACCCGACGGCTGTATGAGCACGGGAAAAATAGTAGGGCTTCGTTGGCCATTAGGGATTGTATGTTATTTACGTTGTTGTATGGATAATAGATGTTGGCTATTTTTACCCTTGGGCTATGTGATTAGGGTAGGGTTGTTACTCGGCGAGCTGTGTGATCTCGAATATGGGCTAGATAACCCTTGGGCTATGTGATCAGGGTATGGGACGTAACTCGATGGTCGGTGGGACCTCGCGTATGGTGAGCCTGGGATGGCTTTATGGTCTTCTTATATAATAGTGGTATTTTGAGACATGGTTATGGACTCTAGCTAGGGTAGGCTAGACAATGATCCTTAGATATTGAGAAGCCTTTCTGTGTACTCTTAATTATATTATCATGCATGCTTGTTTTATGATATTCATGAATTGCGGTAGAGTAGAAATGTACCACTGAGCTTTGTTAGCTCAGCGTGCGGAATTGTGGTTTTTCCGTGCGTAGGTTGATAGGTTACCTTTGGAGGAGCGCATCGAGGAGGATTTCCCAGCAGCGGGCCAATTTCAAAGTACAGTACTTGATGTTTAGTTTGGACTGATTGTATTCATAGGACCTTACCACAGTCGAGTCTGTATTTTATTTTGATTTACTATTATTTGGTCAAACGGTGTATTTTATTCGCAACTTATGTTTTGTAAACCCTTTTAATCTCATTATCTACGTGGATATTATGGTAATGGATTATTTTGAGAATTTCCAACTTGTGGTTTTAAACGAGAAATTTTGATGGGTCGATTTTGGGTGACCTGAATGTGATGCTCCGGATTCGGGACGGGATCAGGGTGTTACAATGCATGTACTCGGATATAAAAATTCGGCACCAAATCAATGTAAAGGAGTTTTTT
The DNA here is from genome assembly GCA_019671005.1 of Hibiscus mutabilis. Lineage (NCBI taxonomy): Eukaryota > Viridiplantae > Streptophyta > Magnoliopsida > Malvales > Malvaceae > Hibiscus > Hibiscus mutabilis. The sequence goes on along the minus strand of CM033747.1, from coordinate 13,882,806 downwards.
TATCATCAATGAACAAGCAATAAAAACAAAAAAAAACCCTCGAGTTTCAGAGGTAAAAAAAATCCGATCTTTTCTTTTTTTTCAATTCGAATAAAAAATAAATAACAAAAATAAATACAAAGAAGTTTAGGGTTTTTACCTCCTAGATCTGGAGCCGTTGTTGCACGCAATGGCCCCGGGTGGCCGATCGTCTTTGTTTTAACCCCGGTTTTAAAAGACAAGGGGGTGAGGGTTAGTTTTTTTTTTTCAGATCTAAAAAATGAGTTTTCTTTCTCGGTTAGATTTTGCTTTCGGTTTAAAAAAATTGTTTATTCCAGATTCTGGTGCCGGAGTTCGGCGGTGCTCGACCGAAATCTAGGTTTTAGGGGCGGCAAACGGTGGTTTGAAGTAACACCATAACCGGTGTTTATCCAGATTTAGAGAGAGATCAAGGGTTTTTTTTCAAATGGGATGAGAATGATTAAAAAAAAAGTTGGGATTTATAGTGACCTATTTATAACAAATGGGTTTATTATTTTTTTAAACCCTTCTGCACATGTTTTTCTTGCGCCGCGGGACGCTGTGCTTTCATATTTTTCATTTCGGTCACCTGTTTTATGAATCATTCGTATCTTGTAATTTTGCTCCTTTATTTTCTTTTAGTTCCAATATTGTCCAATATTGAAGTATAATATTCCTCATTTAATCTCTCTTTTTCTTGGTATAATTGTTCATTGGTCCTTTTATGTTTTTCTTTCTGTTAATCAAGTATATTATATATGTCATGCGTATACTATGTATATGTATCATATATATATTTGTAATATTAGTAGTATATTATAGGTATTATTATCTTATAATATAATTATATGTTATATATACCTTTTTCTTTTTATGTAATGGATTTTATTTTATTATATGCTTTTATTATGTTATTATTGTCATGTAGGCGTAAGGTCTTTTTATATATATTATATGTATAATATATTATATCGTACTATTAACATCATATATTATGTTATTTTTTATTTATGTATGTATTTTATATGTAACACATGTACTTATATTTTATGTATATTTTATATATCTTATATGTTAACATATATTGTATATTATAGTTTTATATTTTTGTGTACTTAATCGCATTTATATTTATTTGTTAGCATCCATTATTTTGTGCATACTTTTTATTTATTTCATTGTTTTTTAAACCTAGTCTCATTCCGGTACTCTAGTGAGAGTGTCATCCCGGTCTCCGGGTGTCATTTCATTTGGTACCGTGAATTGGGGCACTTTTAAATTATACGCATTTTAAGTTTTTAAATTGAGTTTTAAATTATTTTTAATAAATACGATACAAACCCTATAGATACCAATTTTGGGCGTAGCGGGGTGCTAATCCTTCCTCGTGCGTAACCGATTCCGAACTTGAATCTCTGATTTTATTTTTGGTGTCCATTCTACCTTATCCAAGCGATCAGTGGCGACTCCCTTAATTTATTTCAAAACAATATTTTTCAAAATTTCTCCCTTTAAATAGTTTCCAAAAATTTTTCAAACAAAAAAAGGAAACTTGCGTAAAAAATATTTTTAGTCGCTACAGCTTGGCTTATTCCAAAATACAATTTTCCCCCCAAATTTCCTCCTTTAAACATTTTCCAAAATTTTTAAACAAAAAGGAAAAAAAAATAAATTTTGTAATTTTTATAGGGTCGCTACACGATGATCGACTTAAAAACATATGGGGCAGTATTTGGGTGTGTGAACTACTCAACACATGAACAACAATCAGTTTCAAGGATAAGTTTGAAGGAACTAACCCAAATCGAGTCTCGAAACAATAAACAAGCCTCCTTCAAAGTGAGTAACTCAGCAGAGGTAGCATCAATAAATCCAACTTGCTTAGAGAACATAATAAGAGACATTTTCAGCATTACATAATAAGCCACCAATGCCAGCTCTTTCGAAACCACTATTGATAACTCCATCAACGTTGAACTTCAAGGAATCCGAAGGAGGCTTAGACCATACGCACTTAGTTATGCAATTGCGATCTATATCAATTGATTTAATAATATGAAGGCACCGTAGCACATCATTAGACGAGATAAAAGAAGATGGCCATTTAGTCTTACACCATCATCCTAATCGAGTGAGACATAAATCAAACAGTTGGTTCTCAACTATCCAAATACCTCTGAAGACCACTTCATTTCTTAGGAATCATATCGGCCAAGAGAAGGCAAAAAAAATGCCAAATCAGAGGGAATTTCACAGGAGTGGACAGCGAAACCCAATGAGGAAAGACTTCACATTCCCAGAGATAACAATAGATATCCCCCACAACTTGCACCAACGAAGGCAAAACTTTCTACTAACTGACCTCATGTCCAAATAAAAGCAATAAAAGGTTGGAAATAAGTCATATAGAATCAATCGATTCATGGTAAAATTCCTCTACCTGAATTTTTTTTTATTTTTTGGTTTATATGATAGAGGGATCAAATAGTACAGTTCTTTTGTTGGTAGCTTGGAGGATTAGAAACATGACTATTGTTTTTCAATTGGCTATTTTTACATTAATTGTTACTTCATCAATCTTATTGATTAGTGTACCCGTTGTATTTGCTTCTCCTGATGGTTGGTTGAGTAACAAAAATATAGAAAGTTGGCAAAAAAGGTGGCTTACAGTTTCAGCTTCTTTTAAACATAGTGGACATTCCAAGTTTAGCCAAGAACTCCTTTTAGAAAGTTTCACCCTTGTCGGAATTCTACCATGCATCACTCTCCATATAAAAACCTCGACTTTGGGAGGAGTTATGTTCAGCCAAACCATATTCCACACATCATCATTACTCATGCAATCATCAGAAATTAAATCACATAATGATTTAGCAGTATAAAAACCATTTGATGAACTAATCTAGCGAACACTATCACGTTTAATCTGCTCAGAAGACACAAGATGGATCGTAGATAAGAACTCTTCCCATACAACCTTTTCCCAGTCAAATAATCTTCTACCTAGCAAGATATTCTCTTAATCAGGTTAGAATACTTTGATGTGAATTACTATTTATTAGTATTTTTTCTAAAATTAATTATAAAATATATAAATATTAATTTAAAAATATTTTATATTATGAAATAGGGTTACGAGTTGATCTAATTTAGTTTTGAATAAAAGTCCATGATCTAGCCTAATATATAATTTAAATGATGAATATTCATTTTTATTTCATAACTGCACAAAAAAAAATATTGGTGGTTTAATCAACTATCAGCTAGTTTAGTGTGATGCGAAGCTATATCCCTTAAGTAAAGTCAAGAGTTTGAATTTTTGTGTTGTGATTTGTGTATGAAGCAAAATGGGTTGAGAGAAAATCGTCCTCATAATAGATCTCTGCATTACTTAGTCTGATTTAGTTGATCAATGATCATATATTGAACTTATACCAAAAAAATTAATTAGTGTTCGAGGATTAAAGTGTTTTACATCTCAAAGTAGGAGACATTAAAGAAGAAATCAAAATAAAAATGAAATACTTGAGAAGAAATTAAAATTATATAAATCCATCAATAATAAAAATAATATTAAAATAAAAATAAAATAAAATAGAAAATAGAAAACCATTCAAAAAAAAAAAAGAAGAAAAATGTCATACCTCCTTGTTCTATTCACAGAAAAATCAAATCAGATGGTTTGCTTAAAATCAATGAAAATGAAGTGTAAAGATAAGGATTAAGTTAAAGCATCATTTCTTATTTCGAATCATTGTTTAACATGCTCCTATGATCTTATCAATAATTCAACATCATCAATTTAATTTAATTCATTGAATTGTCTCATTTTAAGTTACAATCCGACATGTTTAAACACTGCAATATAATTGTATAAAAATGTAATTACTCTATTATAACTATCTAGATGGGTTTAGCAAGCGCAATATAATTATATTTTAATTCTTTATATTATGTTTGATTATACAAATTATAATTATATGATTGTATAAAATTAAATTCTAAATAATATTAATTATTATAAAAAAATAATCTTAAATTCTAAAAATATTTTGTAAATATTTTAGAAAAAGTATCCGACAATAAAATTATTAGAGTTGGAAACAAATTCTTATATATATAATAAAGCTCTAATGTCTAGAAATAACAATAATAAATTGTAAGTTGAGTTATTAATGTATAACGAAAATATATATATATATATATATATATATATATATATATATATATATATATATAAGAAATCCATGTATATATGAATAAAAAAGTTAAAGTGTTATATATAAAAAGATTAACATTTAATGCACTAACGATGTATAATTTTGTTATATTTTGGCTCAAATTCTAATTGGTAATTAAGTTGAATTTTATTGTAATTCTAGTGGTTGAAGATTCCTAATACTTTAATGAGTAAATCTATTTTAGGTAGAGATCTTATTGAATAAAGTTTCATGGTGACCAAGTATTTGGGTCTATAAATATAGACTAGGTTTAACCTTTTGAATTATGAGAGAACAAGAGAACGAGAGAGGGAGGAATTACTCTGGAGAGATATAACCACTTTTAGGTTCTCTACAACTATTGTGTCTACGTTGTAGAGATGGGTATTGTAGGGATGTTGGGAAGAGTGTTTTGGTTCCACCGAGTCATGGGATTTGTACACCGGGTTTTGGGATTACATGGGTTATCATGTATTTGTACTCTTCGGGTTCTCTACGTTGATAGTGGATTGATTTCTCTCGTCCGTGGAGGTAGGCTATGCTGAACCACGTTAAATCTTGTCTCTTGTGCATGTCTTGGTCTATGTCGTTATCGTTTTGGTTATTTTGCCGCATAACAAATTCCTAACAAATGGTATCATGAGCTATGGTTCAAGCTGTGCCATTGTGGAGGAATTTTTGCTGCGAATTTTGCGGTGTGATATTGGAGATATGCTAGAGGAGAATTGCTGCAACGAGCTTTCAGTTGCTGCTCAAAATTCAACTGTGCTTCAACGGATACTACGTAAGAATTGAAGTTGTTGAAGACTTGGCAGCAATGCTTCAACGGATATTTAGCTTACTTAAAAATTGAAGTTGTTGAAGACTTGAAGACCAATGCTCGAATAGAATTTGTGTCAAGGGGGAGATTTGTTATATTTTGACTCAAATTCTAATTGGTAATTAAGTTGAGTTTTAATTGTACTTCTAGTGGTTGAAGATTACTTGGTAATTAGGATTTACTTTAATGAGCAAATATCTATTTTAGGTAGAGATCTTATTGAAATAAAGTTTCTTGGTGACCAAGTATTTGAGTCTATAAATATAGACTAGGTTTAACCTTTTGAATTATGAGAGAACAAGAGAATGAGAGAGAGGGGGAATTACTCTGGAGAGATGTAACCATTTTTAGGTTCTCTACAACTATTGTGCCTACATTGTAGAGATGGGTATTATAGGGATGTTGGGAATAGTGTTTTGGTTCCGCCGGGTCATGTGATTTGTACACCGGGTTTTGGGATTACATGGGTTATCATGTATTTGTACTCTTCGGGTTATCTACGTTGACAGTGGATTGATTTCTCTCGTCCGTGGAGGTAGGCTATGTTGAACCACGTTATGTCTTTTATCCTGTGCATGTCTTGGTCTATGTCATTATCGCTTTGATTATTTTGCCGCATACCAAATTCCTAACAAATTTTGTGCACAGTTAGTGAATCAGATGATGATACGTCATCATAAAATTTTAAAATTAAGTTCTTTTAATTCATTTTTGATGATGGCTCTACATCTGGTTTATTGATGGTGCACAAATTATACATAATAATAAGAAGTGTAATTATCTCAAAAAAGTGTAATTATGTAAGTAACTACGTCAATTTCGACCCTAAAAATTGAAGAATGTAATTAAGGTCTCTAACAACGCCCAATAAAACGAGACTCCCAAATCATTATAATTGTTCAAACACGCTACAATTACGTAGTTACATCCAGTTCTAATTACATAAAAACTTTTCAAAACGTGACCTTACTGATTATTAATAAGTGGTTGGAAAATATGGTACTAATTTTTCCCTCATATATTTGAATAAGTTCGAATTTCAAAACTATCATTATTGCGAAGATTTTATTTGACTATCACTTCGGTGCGAACAAAACTACTCTTTACGGGTTGAGAACATTGATTAAAGTAAAATTTATTTTTTTTAATTTCAAATTTCAGCATATTATTTTATCTTATACAATTAAAGTATTAAACACCGAGATCATGAGGGTCGATGGCTGATCGGTTATAATAAGCTGCTGGGAAGCTGTTCGATTTGTGAAGCGGAACTGTGGGGGATTTTGGTAGGTATTCAATGTGCTTGGGAGACGGGTTTTAGACAAGTTATCGTGGAATCTGATAGTATAGAGGCTATTCGGATGATACGCGAGGGGGATAAAAGATATCCATTGACTCTGATACATATAGCGGAATGGCGGAAGTGCGCATGGTCCCTGCACTTCCAGCATGTTCTTCGCGGTGGGAACAAGGTTGCGGATGCGATGGCCAAGGTGGTGGATATAGGTTCCTTTGATGAGATGCGGTTTCAGGTTCCGCTAGGGCATGTTTCGATGCTGGTTCAGTCGGATATGGGGGCTCCTGCTCCTGCTTGATGTTACTGTTGGTGCATGGGTTGTGAATCCATGTTTTTCCTATTGGTTGGCCTCGTGCCTTTGGTTATGGATAGTCTGTGAGGGTGATTCGTTTTTAGTGACTTTGTGGTTCATAAAGAGTGTTTAGGCCGAGGTATCTCGGTATGTTGTAATGTGCTATTATGGGTATTCTTTTCTTTCATTTATATTTAAGGAGCTTTTTAATGAGGCCTGTAGTAGTACCTTTTCTTATAAAAAAATATTAAACACAGATTTATTTTTGAAATTAACTTTCTTTGATTATGAGTCTAAAGTTGAATAGATAGACTATGAATCTATTTTTTATGTGTCCAAAAATTATTGGCTCATAAAAAGGTTCCAAAACAGTTTACAACTTGATCCGGGTCTCAGTGCATTCAAAGAAATAATTCCACTAATATAGAATCATGGATTACTTGTGTAGATAACTTATTTTCCTTTGTAATGAGGAACAATGGGATAGCTTCCTTTTTATTTTTAATCTCTAAATAATATATTTTTTGAAAAAGAAAAAAGTTTAAGGAATATGAAGAAAATATCTAGGTTCAAGTTGAGTCAATGGCAATGATGAGAGAGAATTATTTTATATTGACAATATTCTATAACTTATACAATAAACTATCTAATCTTTAGAGGTAGGGACGGAGTTAGAATCAAACATTGGGAGGGGCAAGACTCTATTAAGCCTTTAAATCTAGAAATTTGGAGGAGCACAGACCTTGTTTGACGAGTATTTAAACTTAGAAGGACCTCAAATAATATTATACCAAAATATTTTGGGTATACATAGTTTCGGCCCTGTTTAGAGGCATGCACACTTTTTAATTAATTAAATTTTGAATCCATCAAATGGTTCTAGTGAAAAATAGAATGTTATTATTCTTAGGAGGTTCAAATTCGAGCAGTTTGTCTACACGATGTCACGGCGTGTACGTTATCAAATGATTTATTATCGTACCAAATGCTTGTTGGAATATATATACTGCAAAACAGGACGTTAGCACTGACTGGAATAAAATAATAACTGAAATATAGCTTTAAACCGTGTCGTGGTAAACACCACTGCCTTAGAAACAGATTCGCCCCAACTGGTGTAGTTGCTGCTACGAGCGGATTGTCCCTCGAGGTTAGCACGGTCTCTTTGAAGTATGTACACCAATACTTCAAAGTGGAAACAGTGGTATTGCTCTTCCCGATAAAAAACTCAGAGAAAAAGTGAAGTAGATAGTGTTTGTAAGAAAACGTTGTGGATGAGAGTGAGAAAAATGAGCTGAGAGAGGCTCATATTTATAGTTTAAAAACAGGGGTTAAAATTATAAAATCACATTTAGGATAATGACAGAATTAAACCCTGTAATTATGTCATTTAAAACACGTTTTAAAAATGTTGAAACAACTGTAATATCTGTTGCATTGCTGGATGAATCTGGACGTAAAATAGTCCAGGTTCAACACGCTTTGCACACTAAAAATATGTTTATCAGATAGCTGTAAAATCATCACAAAAATGTGCTTAAATATCTGTCAAATAATTTAGTAATTATCCGTTAAACATTCACATAATTTTCCCTTAATTACTGTATTAACGTTTAGAATTTCAAGCCATTCGAACTCATTATAAATACAGTAGTCTCAAAGAAAATAATTTTTCCAGTGTTTAGTATTTTAACAAAAGAATTCTTCCGAATTTTCTATAAAAAGATAGAACGCGCGTGGACGTGTCTTCGACACGTGTTAACACGAACACGAACCGAACTGAGCCTGCCAGACGGCGGCGGCGGCGCCGCGTGCGGGGGCCTTGTCTTCTATTCTTCAACAAGGAAGGCTATAAGGGCCTCTATATAAACCCAACTCAAGGTACTTTCCCACCCAATGTGGGATACTAGACTTGATTATTTCACAACAATCCCCCACAAATGCGAAAGAACCTTTCGAAAAACGGAGTTACAAAAAATATGAGTTTTAAAACGTGAGAAGAGCAATAGCGAGATTAGTTGCGTAAGTACTAGTGAACGTATCTGGAACTAGTACATAGTGAAATGAGTAATTCTTCTCTTAGATAAGTGAACGAATCAACTTTCTAAGATAGGGATGAACTCATAGCACACAACTAATCCCTTCATCCACCGAAATCCTCGATGTGTCAGAAAATATACAAATGTATAAATATACAAATGTAAACAGACATAGCCATCTGACATCAGGATTCTAGTAAGTGTACTAGAAAAACAACCCAATGTTTTCAATAAAGGTGGCTAATCCTTCTCACTTACGTAGGTTATTTCATCGAGTTTATCTACACATAAACCACTCAAAAGAGCTATGAAATAATTAAGAGCTTTTGCAACATCTCACCTCACAATGAATATGGTGAATTTCTTCAAGTTCATATGTAAAATGAACCACCCAAAATCCGGGATAAGAATTCATTAAGAATAAAAACTCAACTTCTTTAATCGGTGAATTCAATAAGTTCTTCTCAATAGAATAACCCAAAATCTTGAGATTGAATTCATTAAGAGTTGAAAACTCATCATTTCTAGCGGCAAGTTCATTCAGTCCTTCGCGATAGGACTACCCACTCAACACTGGGCTATGAACTTATTAAGAGTAGTTATTCTACCAAAGTCGGTAAATTCATCAAGTCTTTCTCACTAAGACCACCCAAAACCTGGGCTATGAATTTATTAAGAGTAATATAACTCAACCTGGGCATGTACATTATTCGTCATAGGGATAGGTTATAAAATGTACACTACGAGTACTCTTCATGGTTTCGTTTGACCATATTGAACTTTGATAACTAAGTTGGGTATCCACCATGAATTCCTCAACCAATGGGATTTAGACCCATCCCCTCGACGAATCTAGAACCAATTTCAGACTTAACCCTTTGGTAAGCGGATCAGCTAGGTTCCTTTCCGACTTCACATACTCTAAAGAGAGTACTTCGTTCCTTATTAAATGTCTCACTAATTCATGTCTTATGTGAATGTGTCTCTTCTTACCATTGTAAGCTTGGCTCTTCGCCACACATATCGCTGATTGTGAATCGCACAACAAGGACACAAGAGGTGTCAGTTTTCCCCACAAAGGAATTTATGCTAATAGATTTCTAAGCCATTCAGCTTCTTGCCCAGCTAAGTCAAAAGCAATAAACTCTGACTCCATGGTAGAGCGTGTGATACAAGTATGCTTAGCAGACTTCCATGAAATCGCTGCACCACCTAAGGTAAAGACATATCCACTCGTGGAGCTTACTTCATCATTATCGGTAACCCAATTGGCATCATAGTATCCTTCTAAAACAGAAAGAAAGCCAACAAACTAGAGTTGCCAATCAATAGTACCCTTAAGATACTTAAGTAAGCGATCCATCAATAGTACCCACATATAAGCTTATGATGACATAATCAGTACCAAACATTTTCGAATACACGCATGCATCCGCTCCATTAACAATAAAACCAAAACTCAGAATGGTTTTATGGAATTTCTCGTACCACTGCTTAGGAGCTTGTTTAAGGCCATAGAGAGACTTTTTAAGTCTACATACTTTGCCTTCCATACCAGGTGTCTCAAAACCTGGTGGTTGCTCCATATAGATCTCCTCGTCTAGATATCCATTCAAAAATGTAGTTTTTACATCCATTTGATGTACATGCAACTTATGAATGGATGCGACCGCAAACAAGGCACGGATCGTAGAGATTTTAGTCACATGAGAGTACGCATCAAAGAAGTCAATACCAAACTTCTGAGTAAACCCTTTGACAACTAGTCTTGCCTTATACTTATGGATTGACCTATCCAGTCTTAGTTTCTTTCTAAAGACCCATTTACTACTGATAGGTTTAGATCCTCTAGGCAAGTCAACCAACTCCCAAGTGTGATTAGACTTAATTGATTCTAGTTCATCATTAATGGCACTTCTCCAAAAACTAGCATCAATTGAACTTATAGCTTCATTATATGTTTTAGGATTTTCATCTAAAAGGAAAGATTGAGCTATAGGTTCATTTATAGAGTCAAGATCACTTATTTCTGTTATAAAGAAAGTTAAGAAATCTGGTCCAAAGGTAGTAGCTACATTTTGTCTTTTACTTCTTCTAGGCTCTAATTCAAACTCTAGAGTCTCATTGGCAAGACTACTAGAAGAAGCAGGAACATGACTTTCTCGTTGTGTCTCAACATTTAATCTAGGTTTTTTAAGAGGAAAGGAGTCCTCAAAAAATACTGCATCCCTATATTCACAAATTGAGAAGTCACTTAAAGATATAAACTTGTATGCGGCACTATTCGTAGCATACCCTATAAACAGTGCATCAACGATTTTAGGACCGATAGTGGTCTTCTTAAAGTCAGGCAAACCAACTTTTGCTAGACACCCCCACACTTTCAGGTACTGCAAATTTGGTGCATAACCTTTCCATAATTCGTATGAGGTACAATCTAATTTCTTATGAGGCACTCGGTTCAATATATGATTGGCCGAGAGAATGGCTTCCCCCACATGTTATCAGATAACCCAGAACTTATTAACAAAGAGCTCATTATCTCTTTTAAAGTTCTATTTTTCCTCTCGGCAATTCCATTCTGTTGAGGAAAATAATAAGCAGAGGTCTCATGTATTATGCCATTATTCTCACACACCTTTTTAAGAAAATTAGATCCATATTCACCACCTCTATCGGATCTAAAACGTTTTATTATCCTATCAAGCTCATTCTCAACTTCTGCCTTATAAATAAGGAAGTAGTCTTGAGCTTCATCTTTAGTTCGAAGGAGATAAACCTTTGTATATCTAGAGAAATCATCTACAAATGTGATGTAGTAGTGTTTTCCTCTCTTACTTTCACAGTTTCTAAAGTCTACTAGATTAGTATGTATAAGCTCTAGAAGTTCAGATCTACGTTTAGAGACTGTTTTAAAAGTAGGTTTGGTATGCTTAGATTCTACACAAATTTTACATTTGTTAAAGCTATTATCTTCTAGATTAGGTATTAACTTCATTTTTATGAGTTTTTTAAGTGATTGAAAATTCACATGACCTAATCTAGCATGCCACATATCAAGAGTCTCAATAGTATAAGCAGAAGTAGTGGCTTCGTTATTCTCATTAAACTGGGTTTCGATTACAAATAAACCATTTTGTAAAAAAACATTTCCCTACATAATCTCTATTTCAGGAAAGTATTAGTTTATCTACCTCGAAAACTAGTTTAACGCCCGCCTTATTCAATAATCCACCACTAATAAAATTTCTTCTCAAGGCGGGTACATACAAGACACTGCTTAAAGCTAAAGTTTTACTCGATGTCAGTTTGAGCAAAACATTCCCTTTGCCAAGCACGTATGAGCTGCTGGAGTTCCCCATGTAAACTTGCTCTCCTTTGTCTACGGCTTCAAACTTAGTGAACAGCTCCCTTTTGGCACAGAAATGTCTTGAAGCGCCAGTGTCCACGATCCATTCGGTGTTGTTCTCCACCAGATTGACTTTCAAAACCACCGCTGCAATAACATCACTGACATTCTCTGCAACGTTGAGTTGTGGTTGATTCTGGTGATCAGATCGCTATTTACACTGGTAGGCTTTATGACTAGGCTGCCCACATACGTAGCAATTGACCACTTTGCCTTGGACATTTTCCTTTCCTGGCTTCTTGAAGTTGGTAGTCTTATTGGGCTTGGTTTTCTTTTTCTGGTTTGCCCTTTTGTTTGGTTTGAATTTAGAACCTGAGGCATCACCAGACTCAACCAGGTTAGCTTTTAAATAAAACTGACTAGAGTTGGAAACCTTGCCTTTTAAACGGTTTGCCTCCTCTATCTTCATATGGGCCACCAACTCCATGGTCGTCATATCTCTCTTTTTGTGTTTGAGAGAATTGCGGTAGTTAGACCCGGATTTGGGCAACTTCTGGATAAGGACGTTTGCTTGCAACACTTCGCACATTTTCATTCCTTCAGAAAGGATGCCGGACACTAGCTTCTCATAGTCGTGTACTTGCTCTATGATCGGCTTTTCGTACGTCATCTGAAATTTTAGCCATTTGCCGACCACATATATTTTTTAATTCTAGCATCGTCGGCTCCATACTTTGTTTCGAGAGTATCCCAAATCAACTTGACACTCTTTTCTTTGTGAAACATATCAAACAACTTGTTTGACATGTGACTCAGCAGGTGACCTCGAACAGTCTTGTTGTCCTTTTGGAACTTCTCTGTGTTCATTTGGACAACTGCGAGATCTTCATTGGTTATGATGGCATCAGCAGCATCTGAGGCTGGCTGAGATGGCTCCGGTTTGACTAGCACATAGTCTAGGTCGAGTTGTTCAAAGAATATCATTATTCTTTGCGACCACCTCCGGTAATTGAACCCATCCAGTGCGTCGAGCTTGGAAAGATCAGGAAGAAGTTTGCTCGATTAGATCGATATTTGCAGTAACAATCTGTTTCTAAATTGTTGGAATATGTATACTGCAAAACAGGGCGTTAGCACTGACTGGAATAAAATATTAACTGAAATATAGCTTTAAACTGTGTCGTGGTAAACACCATTGCCTTAGAAACAGATTCGCCCCAACTGGTGTAGTTGCTGCTACGAGCGGATTGTCCCCCGAGGTTAGCACGGTCTCTTTGAGCCATTCGAACTCATTATAAATACATTAGTCTCAAAGAAAATAATTTTTCTATAAAAAAATAGAATGCGCACGGACGTGTCTTCGAACACGAACCGAACCGGCCGGGTGGCGGCGGCGCGCGCGTGCGGGGGCCTTGTCTTCTATTCTTCAACAAGGAAGGCTATAAAGGCCTCTATATAAACCCAACTCAAGGTACTTTCCCACCCAATGTGGGATACTGGACTTGAGAATTTCACAACAATGCTATCCCAAACTTCCCAAGATATGATTATCCCTTCTTCTTCTTGTTTGATTAAGTAGAGAATTTTTACATTTGAGAAGTAAATGTAAATACTCAAACTCATACAAAATGTGACAACATAAATATTTTTATCCACTCGGTTAATTAATGAATCTTTACTCCTTCTTTGAAATAACTTAAATGATCATATTTGGAAGGTTTGTTGTGGTTTTAATCCCTTTATAATTCCAAATCTCAAAATTAATTTTTACTTTAATTGTCGATTGACATAATATAGTCTCTATGATGATATCAGTAGGTTAAATTTGATAACATTGACAAATGTGGTTGTTAAAATGATTTTTCATTAATAACTTTCTTAATTCTCAAAATAAAAAAATAGTCCAAATAACTTTTTACGATAATAATAATATTAATAGATGTCTGATTTAAATCCATCGAAACTCCAGCTGTTTGATTGATAGATTTTTCCTCGTTTATTTTGTTTTATATAGATCAAGTTGATTAATTATGAAGTATATAATAAGAGAGAGAAAGCAGGTGGGTTTCCAAATACCAAAGTTGGCCTACTTGGAAACCTTGGACAACGCTGAGAGACCAAATACATTTAATCAAACTTAATAAAAAACACACTTGTTCAACTTGCTCCTTTACCATCTCCTCACCGTTTACTTGCATACGCATTGTTTTTTTTTTCCCCTTAAAAGGTTAATTTTATCTTCGTAGTAATAAAAAATTAATAATTTTGTTTTCTTAATTTTATTGATTTAGCTCTCAAACTCTTTAATTATATCAATTTCGTCTTTTGACGGCCATTACATAATCGTTATTTCTAGTCGCACTTTGTCTTGTCAGACACTCTGTCGTTAAATAATTAACAATGTTAGAGTTAGCAAGTCTATATGCCATTTTCTTTAATAAATTAATGTCCTACAATAAGATGATAACATGTCAATTTTGATGACCTGGTAGTACAATTGACATAGATTTTTTAAAAATAAATTTATAATTTTAAAATAATTAATTAATTCTAAAACTCTTCATTCGCACTATCATGTCATCAAAACTAACTAGTCATCATCGACATGACAAAACAATTGGCGATAATGAATGATGTGGCAAAAAGAGATCATGTTAATAGTTCCATCAATTAACGATGGCCAAATGGCGAAATTGATACAATTTAAAGATTTGAGGATTAAATTGATGCAATTAAAAAGTATATGTAACATTATTTTTTTGACCGAAAGAGTATATTTTTAGAGTTCAAAATCATTTAAAAATATTAACACGCGCCTCATTAAAAGCTTCCTTAAATTTATGTGGAGGAAAGGAGTACGACGACGTGTTATTGTATATTGTCACGAGACTATTACCTTTTCCCAAAAGACATGTCTAATAAGATGTACATCGCTACTATATTTATATTCTAAGACCTTTTTTTCTTTCTGATGTGAGATTAATGACCCACCCCTTCTCAAACGTGACAATATACAAAACAAAATGCACTCCCACTCGCATCACAAAAAAGCAGCCAAACGCATATGACAACAGTCAATAGCAGCCAAAAAAGCAGCCAACAGATGCAACATTATTGATTCGTGATCACTTCACGAGTAAAATTACCCTTAAACATTTTTTAATTCTTTCGCAATATGTATTTGAATTTTGTGACTATTTTTTTTCCAATAACATCAATTTTAATATACTAGCTTATTTTTTTAACAAATTTATGATAAAAGAAAAAACAACTCGAAGATCTCAACATTTCAAATTATTGATAAATATTAGTTTCTATTTTAAATAATTATCTTTTCCAAAGTTTTTTCGGGTTTAGATAAGTGATTTACCCGACACAATAGTTTGCTACTTTAAATTAATCCAACTAATAATAAATAAGAGTAATGAACTTGGAAAAAAAATTATGACGAACCGTAAAAGGATTTAGCTTGACATTATCATTATCATAACTGCAAGAATCTTGCATGCCAAACTCCCCTAAATAATGCCCATTGTTCAATTCTATGTTACCCTAAACCAATGATGTCAATTTCTTTATTACAAACACAAGTTGGATATTTTCCTTTTAAAATATAAATTTCCCATTTCATATGATACAATCCTACTATATATATATTTGTATGATTCTAATATAGGGTAAATATGATGGAAAATACTTTAATACACGAGCTATCAAAGGTTTAGGGTTTTAGAGTAGGGTTTAGGGTTTAGGGGTTTAGTGTGTAGGGTGTAGAATCTAAGGTTTATGGTTAGAATTTAAAGTTTAGAGTTTAAGGTTTAGGTTGTAGGGTGTTAGGGCTAGGGATTTATGTTTTAGATTTTTTAGCTTAAATATGAAGAGTTGTGTATTTTTTTACACAGCTTGTGTATAAAAATATAACTCAAATATGATTATCCATCTTTAGAAATTACTTGGGTTGAGCTCCAAAAAATTATAAAAATTGTTTATTCATTGTTAAGTTTGAACTATACACGGATAGAATTTGAGTAATTCAAATATAAATATTTGAAATTTTAAATTAAATGGAAAAAATCAAAATTACTTTTTTTCTAATTAAATAACCGTGTCTAAATTTTATAAATTTAAGCTCAATCTAACATCAATTAAAATTGACATCAAATGAAGGAGAAGTTCTGCAGTGAAACGTGTGATTTAAGGCTAAAATGAGGCTGACCTATTCTACGGGTAGTAGGTTTGTACATAAATTCTTACGAGGTTTGTACATAAATATTTATAGTATCTATAATAAAAACGATATATAAATAAAATTTTAATCTGTAAGGATTTGTGTACCAACATAAATACTACAAGAAAACATATTTTCTTACAGGAATGATGACAATTTTAGTATGTATAGAAATTATTACCCAATATACATAATTTGTTACAGAAGTGGTAATAAAAAAAGTATGTACCAAAATCATTACACGAGATCACCAAAACCAAAAGGAACTCAACTTAGGGTAAGCATTTGTGTATATACAGATTGGCCTACAAGAAAACATATTTTCTTACTAGAACAATGAGAATTTCAGTAGGTACGTAAATTATTACGGAATATACATAGTTTGTTATAAAAAAGGTAATAAAAAACGTACGTACCGAAATCCATATACGAGATCACCAAAACCAAAATGAGCTCAACTTAAGGTAAGCATTTGTGTAAATACAGATTGGCCTACAAGAAAACATATTTTCTTACAGGAACGATGACAATTTTAGTATATACAGAAATTATTACACAATATACATAATTTGTTACAGAAGTGGTAATAAAAAAGGTACGTATGAAATCATTACAAGAGATCACCAAAATTAAAAGGAGCTCAACTTAAAGTAAACATTTATGCACATACATATTGGCCTACAAGAAAACATATTTCTTACTACAACGACGAGAATTTCAGTAGGTACATAAATTATTACAAAATATACATAGTTTGTTACATAAATTCTAATGCAAAATGTACGTACCGAAATCCTTACCCGAGATCACCAAAACCAAAAAGAGCTCAACTTAGGGTAAGCATTTGTGTACATACAGATTGTCCTACAAGAAAACACGTTTCCTTACAAGAACGATGACAATTTCAGTACGTACAGAAATTATTACTTACTATACATAATTTGTTACACAAATAGTAATAAAAAAGTACGTATCGAAATCCTTAGCCGAGATCACCAAAACTAAAAGGAGATCCACTTTGGGTAATCATTTCTGTACATACAGATTAGCCTAGAAGAAAACCTATTTTCATACAGGAACGATGGCAATTTTAGTATGTACCGAAATTATTACCCAATATACTTATTTTGTTACAGAAGTGGTAATAAAAAAGGTACGTATCAAAATCCTTACACGAGATCACCAAAACCAAAAGGAGCTCAACTTCAGGTAAGCATTTCTGTACATACAGATTGGCCTACAAGAAAGCCTATTTTCTTACTAGAACGATGAGAATTTCAGTAGGTACATAAATTATTACGGAATATACATAATTTGTTACATTAATGGTAATAAAAAAGGTACGTACTGAAATCCTTACCCGAAATCACCAAAACCAAAAGGAGCTCAACTTAGGGTAAGCATTTGTGTACATACAGATTCGCCTACAAGAAAACATATTTTCTTACTAGAACGATGAGAATTTCAGTAGGTACATAAATTATTACAGAATATACATAGTTTGGTATATAAATTGTAATGAAAAAGGTACGTACTGAAATCATTACACGAGATCACCAAAACCAAAAGGAGATCCACTTTGGGGTAAGCATTTGTGTACATACAAATTGCCCTACAAGAAAACATATTTTCTTACTATACATAATTTGTTACAGAAGTGGTAATAAAAAAGGTACGTCCCGAAATCCTTACACGAGATCACGAAAACCAAAAGGAGCTCCACTTTGGGTAATCATTTCTATACATACAAATTGGACTACAAGAAAACCTATTTTATTACTAGAGCGATGAGAATTTTAGTAGGTATAGAAATTATTACATAGTACACATAATTTGTTTCATGAATTGTAATAAGAAAGGTACATATCAAAATTCTTACACGAGATCACCAAAACCAGAAGGAGCTCAACTTAGGGTAAGTATTTGCGTACATACAGATTGGCCTACAAGAAAACCTTTTTTCTTACTAGAACGATGAGAATTTCAGTAGGTACAGAAATTATTACAGAATATACAAAAATTGTTACAGTAATGGTATTCGAAAAGGTATGTACCAAAATCTTTTCCCGAGTTCACCAAAAATAAAATGAGCTTAACTTAGGGTAAGCATTTGTGTACATACAGATTGGACTACAAGAAAAACATTTTTTCTTACTAAAATGATTAGAATTTAAGTATGTACAGAAATTATTACGGAATATACAAAAATTGTTACAGAAATGGTAATCGAAAAGGTACGTACCAAAATCATTACACGAGTTCACCAAAAACAGAAGGAACTCAACTTAGGGTAATCATTTGTGTACATAACGATTTGACTACAAGAAAACCTATTTCCTTACCAGAGAGATGAGAATTTCAATAGGTACAGAAATTATTACCAAATATACATAATTTGTTGCAGAAGTGGTAATAAAAAATGTACGTACTGAATTCATTACCTGGTAGTACCGAAACCACAAAGACATAATGGCATGGAAATAATGTTTGATTACAGGTTTAGAAACTCGCATGGTGGTTTCGAGACCACAAAGGCAGACTCGTTGGAAAATATTACTTGGTTACAGGTTTTAAACACATCATTCGTGTTTTTGAAAATAGGACTTGAAATATTCGAACTTGTCTCGAACACACCATTCGTGTTTCGTACATTTGATAAAAGTAACCCCAACATTTTGGGTAATAAAACTTTTAAATTACATCTGCAGCATTAAAAAATCTAAGGCAATTAATATTTCCTTCCACCTAATTTATTATTACTACAATTAATGCTCACAACCACCATTTTATTGGTATACAAACACCAAAAAATGCTTTGCATGCAGCATTCCTCAGCTTCCCTTCACCCTCTACGTGGGTAGTAGTGGAGTTTTTTCACACTATCCACAAACAAGAACCAAACTGAGGGAACCATATATTTCGTACTATTCAACACTTCCATTCATAGGTACAAGGTAAGTGGAATCTTTACTCTGTTATTTACTTCTTAGGTAAAGATTTTTTTGATCTGTAACCTATTTCCTTACCTCAATATTGTTTTGGTAGGAACTCTACAAAATAATTTAGTGGTACATTGAGGAAACAATTCGAGGTGCTAGTGATACTTCTTCCAATAATCACTACGGAGCTAAGCCAAATGTTTTTCACGATAATATGATCGTATGGTATTTGAATCTCGTAATAATCCATGTGAGTTTTATAAGATCTATGCAAAAAATAATCGCTTTAGTGCACGTCGGGCAACAACTAGGAAAAAATCCATCGGTAATGTCAGAACACATGAATTTTGCTGTTCAAGAGTAGGGTTTAGGAAATCAACTGTTAATGATGTTGAATGGCAACGTGCTACACGCGCTATCACACGGACCGGTTGCAAGGAAAAAATAGTGGTTATGTCTACAGATTCATTTAAATGGTGTATATCATTTTCTCATTCTGAACATAATCTTGAGGGTCATAATAAAAACACGTATCCTCGTTTGAAGTTCAACTTCCAACACCTTCGCGTGGAACAACGTCAAGTTGTTTTGAAGACGACACGAAAATTACGGAAGATCGAAACATGTTTGGGCCTAAATGAAATGTGAGTCATTATTCCTTTATTCTATTATGTGTCCTGGTATTTAAGTTAACGTGTGCTTGCTTCTATGCTTAACATAGGACCAACCATTTCTTTAGAATAAAGATGATGAAGTTTACAGCAAACCTCCGGTTGCGACATCCATGGTAATATTTCATTACATCAATCTATTTTTTAAATTATATTTATTGTAAATACCAATGCGTTTCGTTTTGCTTACAATATTTAAATTTATGTCTTGCAATACCTAAATTTTATAAGTTTGAGCATCCTGATGCATTTTTTTTGGTGAATTAGAGAGTAAATAACTGAAAGTGTAAACATCTTGTACTTCCATGTTTTGGCAAGGTCACATTTGCTGACTCACATCTTTATAGATTTGCCTTCAGTTATTCAATTCACGTTTTGAAGCAACTGTGCTTTTATGTTATTTGTTGTCTTTTTATGTTATTTGTTGTCCTGCAATTGTGATCCACTTCTGGCTTTGAGCCACCAATGCTTAACATTAAATTATGTTTTGATGCGATCTTTGCATACCCTCAGTAGCATACAACTTTTACAGATTATTGTTCACATATATTCAATTTTAGACTTCTATGTGATCCATTTTACAATATGGCAAATAACGAATTTGCACAATAATGAATATGCCCAATAACTTTTGATAGCTTTCTTGTTATTGTATTAGCTTTAGGAGGTTGTTTATATACCCTCTCCATCAATTTCGGCCTTGGAGGTTTTTGGGAAAATAAATTAACCTCATCGAATGTGTTTTTAAAACATTTCAAATATTTGATTAAGTACAAAGGTGTACAATGCCTTGTCTGAAATTGGTCACGTAATATTACAACATTTTATTATGCTTCAAATAAATACAAACGTGTTTGGGATTGTCATTCTCCTACTTGTACGTATTGCTCTAAATGTACACAAAAAAGGCAAATAAAGAAGAACGATTTTGTGGCATTTTTCTGCCTATTCAAAAAATACCAAAAAAATTACATGGTTAGAGAAAATATGATCAAACCTAACTCTGTACGACCCATACAAAAAGAGGGTCCAAAATACCTCATAACCCGTTCATCCAAAAAAATGAGCATTTGTAGTTCTCCCACACCAACTTTAATCTGTTAATGACAAACAAACATTTCTCAAGCCTATGGACGAAAAGTGGAAGACAAGGACGAGTTGATAATTATAAGGAACAAAATAAAAATAATTACTCATTGAACTTGTGGTCGACGAATACTTGCACATTTTTGGAATGGACGTGAGTTAACCTCTACGACATGTGCCTTCACAACAGTTGATATCTCGCGCCTTTTCATATTTCGATAATTATTCAGGAGATCATACAGAACAAAAATGCGGTCCCATTCCCCAACACTCTATATAAAAAGATGTTAACAAATCAACATAAGTTAAAGATGAAAGTTTTATTCACGAAACACTAATAAAGGCGTAGTAAACTACGTATTAACGTACCACATCCTCTAAAAGCTTCCTATCCCAAAGTTGCATCCAGTTAATGCAAAACATTCCGCAGTCATCTCTGTGTTAAAACATAGTTCTTTAAACCACATGTTATTATTAATAGTAGGCAAATAGATGTAGACTGATTACACATATCTAAACTTTAACAACTATATACCCATTGGTTTGATGTTTGACTTTAGGCACCACCACGCGGGGTTCGGTCAATGGCATCCGTGATGAGCCAAACATTTTTATGAACTTTTCATCCAAAAAACAACCACCTAATGTTTTAAGCTACATGCACAAACACATAGATTTTTACATACTATGTAACATCATGCATTATGTTAAGTACTTTTAAGTTTAAGCTTAGTACCATTTTCTGAACAACAGACACTCTTGCAGCATTACCTCGAGTAATGGGTAAGTTGTCTAGTATCTTAGCTTTCCCATGATCCATATCCAATGCACACATATACCAGTGAGTTCTATTGTCATTAATGGGTATAGATATCTGCATAGAGTAGTTCAATAATGTATGTTACTCAAACGATAACTACTTATTAAATTTCAAAAAGTTTCTACAAATATAAGTTTCTTCTTACCGTTTTCCAGTCTGTAATGTTCACGAAATGTTTGAAAGTCAAACGCCAATAATCAACAATCTTTGTAGCATCCAATATACCAGATTTCAGCTGATTCTAGACTTCAGCTGATTCTAAGGCAAAAAATTTTATTCAGCATGTTTGGAAAATTGTATATGTTTATTGTTAATATACACAAAATTGTTAAATGGTTAACATACACTTAATGCACAAGGTAGATACTCTCTCCTTCGCTTATAATTTTTCCTTAAATCTTCGACAACAATCGTCCACCCAACAACATCAATAACCTAAATAGCACAAAAAAATATATGAACTACTTTAGTAAACTTCATTAATTAGAATAATATGACTTTATTGCTTAGGGTATTCAATACATGATACTAACTATTGAATTAACCCAACATCCGGGTCGTAACGTATCAACACCACTTATAGTGAGGTACAGATGGCCATAATTAATGAGGATTTTGCTGCACACATACAAAAACGTCAAAATTAGTTTCAACGTAACTAAATTTCAGCATTATAATGTATTGCATACCTTTCGGACAAAGGCGTATTCTATATGTAGTCACACGTGTCTCTGGCTGACGCCCCAACTCCATCAGTTATTTCAACATAGCTCATTATCTGCAACGCTTAAACATTTCATGTGAAATATTAAATTATACTAAAGAATTAAACTATTTAATAACTTTTTCAAATAATACAACTTCTACCAATATATATAAAATATGTCACACATTTAATTAAAGTAACTATAGAATCAAGAATTACAAATGATTTACGTTGTAAATCAATGTCAACAGACTCATTCTTCCATATGATGTTCTACTCAAATGGCAAAGGCCATTAACACGTAATAACTGAGTTCACATTACAAGCACTCAACTTATTTCTGACATTACATAATATTAAGAAGCTTAAAAAGACATTTCTTTCGTCAGGTCAGTTAATTCATGTTTCGAGTTTTCATTCCTACACGTTTTCCTTTGCCACCAACCTTTGACGATGCTTCCACGATTGGCTTAACCTACAAATTAACATAAATATTGCAATCACTGAAAAACTCGTACATTAAAATACTAAAACGTCAATAAAAAATGAAATTTATACACTTCATTGCTGATTATACTTTCTATTTTTGTAGCCACAACGTTGTTATCCTCCACACTAGTGGCATTGTCTACCAACACTTCAACATCAATATCAACTCTATCTTTCGGGTCTGAATCTTGACCTTTTGTGTTCTCTACCATTGCTTCGTCTTCCTCAAGGCCAATGCCAAATTTTGCTTCAATTTCACGTAAACATTTCTTCATGTACATCATGTTGGCAGCCAAACCAGAAACCTGGTCAACCACGTTCTTTGATTTCTTCTTTAGTGTCTCCAAAGTATTTTCAATTTTATTTTGCTTTTGTTCACCAGCTTGGAGACTCCCTTTGATTTCATTCAGTTCTGAAATGACATTTTCCAACACCTACAGAATAACATCATTAGAACCACTCGTCCTTTCACCTTCTTCATCTGCACCATCATCCGACCCAAGTACCTACAAAAATCATCATTAACTCATTTCATGTCATTCCATTACATTAAAGAATACAAAATTTAACAGCATATTTACTTTATTTTTTTAGCAAGCCCATCTCCCTTTAAGCGGGAAACAAGCTTGCCTACTTCTTTTTTCCCTCATACATGGATGCAACCAACACGGTCAACAACAGCAGAGCCTCTGCTCAGAATTCCACTCCAATAATCAAAGAATCTCACCTACATTTCGTAGTAATCAAAAATTTATTATCAAATTAAAACTTTTAAATTACATAATACTACAACGAAACATCCTTCTAAAAATACATTACCTCTAGGATAGCAATGCATCCAGTCATGTAAGCATGACCTGTACGATCTTTAAATTTGGCTGCCCCAGCAATCAACCTCTCATACGCATATTTACACTAATTCAGTTTTCCATTCAACCCAGCTGAGCACAATAACTTCATATGTTTTAAGGAAGGCACGGTGTTCACGTCTGGACATAAGAAGACACCAATAATGTACAACAACACCCATGCTTTCAATTGATCCCCCTCAAAATCACCACTTAGTATCTCCCCCTCAAGTTCATGATATGTTACCTTCGTACTGATTTTATGCTTCAGCGCTAGTTCTTTTCCATTAAATTTCCTCATGATGTGTACAACGTCAACACTTTAGTTATTTAGCCCCAGTATAGCCTCCACATCTTCTATTATTAAAGGAATTTTGTGTCCATTAAATTCTATCATAGAGCTTTCGACATCAAATTACTGACCTAACTCGCCACATAGCTCGCGATGAATTGCTCGAGATTTTATTCCAAGCAAAGGGCTAAAACCTAATTCCGCAACAACACCATCAATTTTCAACCTCTTAATCTCTTTAAACAAAATTGACAGTTTCCTCATGCTACACCATGATGACATCTCTTACGACATATAATATAACAATATTTACTTCAATGTTATGCTTAAATGTATTATTTAACAAAATTTTTAAACATTAAACACTTTCTCTAACAACAAAGATACACTTACACTGACCTTCTTATCTTCTGCCTTTACTTTGCCTTTTGCTATACATTCCATATAGGCCTGTTTATGTTCCACTTGCATATCAAAATAGGGCTTCTTTTCCTCATCAGTCATTTTGGCCCATTTCAATCCTAGTGCTTTCTTCGCCTGTATCACAACCAAAAATATTAGATTCTTATAATATGTACACCACACAAGCCAGTACACAACACATAATAGTATTTCAAATTTCTCACTTGCCGCATTGTTTATTTTCTTCTTCCCTTCTTTCTGTCCTTTACATTCACTTATACTGTAAATACATCATTTCAAAGTTTAGAGTGTGTAACACATATCGCTAACCAACTAACAATTTAAAGAAAGCTATATTCATTCAACTTTAACTTACTAAAAGTTAAAATATGCACTCAATGGTTTATGTGCCTCATCCACCGCAATTGTGTCCCTATTCACCCCTTCTACGTCGACCTTGCTTAATTCATCCATTATGTACTACTTCAATCTGAAATGAACGTCACATTAGTTTTTAGAATTACATAATACTCAACATCATATACTAATAGACCAAAACAAATTCAATTTCATTACTACTTAACTCAAATAAAGACAACGACTATTTCGAACTACTTCCAAAAAACCAATTACTAGTTACATCATAAGGTATTGGACGACCAAAAATTTCAATTTCAAAACTAGTTACATCATTTACCGACAACAAGTATTGTTAACTTTTCTATTACTTCCATAAACAATCCACGTAAAATAATTCATAAATGAAGGAAGGAGGAAATGAATAAATGATGATAAAGGATAATTAGTTCATTAACAAAAAATTCCTTTTTAGACTTCTGAACTGCAAATATAAATATAAAGAGAAATATGGCATACACTTGTAAAGGAGCAACAAAAGCCATTGGCAAACTTGATGTAATAAGCCTAGTTAGTTTTCAATTTAAATATTGTTTTCGTTTGCCAAAATTGTTTCATCTAAGCAGAAATGCATCAACAAGACACAATTTCAATCTTATTTCTATCAAAAAACTACAATGAGGTTACCCTCACTATCAAAAATTGCATACTCACTAAGCATATGCCAAAAAAATTATTAAAAGAATCATTACATACATGGGCTCCTAATAAGAAAGCACAAATTTAATTGGCCAATGTCTACTGCAATAAGGAATGCACAAACTTCAACTTCAATGAAATATAGACATCTGAGTCCTATAGTAATTTTGCGACCAAGTTTCTTTTATATGCTAAACTCTATGCACACATCTGTAGGAGTAGAGAAACAAATACATACATAACCCAAAAAGAAACGAAACTTCAATGAAATATAGACATCTGAGTCCTACAGTGATTTTGCCTCCAAGTTTCTTTTATATGCTAAACTCTATGCACACATCTGTAGGAGTAGAGAAATAGATACAAATATAACCCAAAAAGAAACGTGTGATTTTCAGTGGTATAATCCTTCTTAAAAAATTAATTCAATTTTAACTTGAACCAAAAGCTTTCCTTATTTAACTAGACACAGGCCACATAAGTTTGTTCAAACAACCTTTCAATGAATCATACGTCAATGAAAAACTCATGAAGAATTAACATTATCTACAGGCTTGTAAAATCCTACACAAACAGACACACAACTATTTATATGCAAATATCTTTATCACTGTTTCCTTTGCACTAGAATCATAACAATTATACTTAATATAACATAGCTCACTGACTTTATGTGGAATATAGACAACTCAGTCCAATAGGGATTTTGAAAGTTTTTTTATGCTAACTTCTATGCTTATTTTGTTCAAGTAGAGAAACAATTACAATATTATCTCAACTGAATGGGGGTAATTTACATATGAATATTTAACAAAAGAATGTTAGTACAATGCAACCGAGCATCAAGAAGCACATACATTAACAAACATATTTCACACTTCTACAGAATCCTAAACAAAGAAACAAAACAAATAAGCATCTGGAAACAAATAGCATTCAAACAGCAATAACTCATTACAAATCAATGTTCGATGCAAAAGGTAAAAACATCCTTCAACATAATCCAAACCAGTCCCTATATTCTTTGGATCATTTCAATTTAATCCTTGTCCTTTTATCTTCGTCTTCTTTAACAAATCATATGCTAAACAAGGTTCATGCAAACGACAAAAAAATTTAATCAGCATACTCCAAACAAATAGACCAACACTTGATAAAGCTACTATAAATTTTTTTCCTCACATTTTCGAAAATCAACAAAAACAACATATTCTGAAATTTTCAGAAATCCACAAAAAAATAATATCAAATTTTAAGAAAATACATCAAACAACTTACTTAAACCAGTTTCTCTATTCTTTGAATCAGTTCAACTTAATCTTTCTCCTTTTATTTTCGACTTTTTAAATAAATCATATGCCAAACAAGTTTTAGGCAACCGACCAAAAAGAACAATAAACATACTACAAACATCAAACCCAACACTTGATAAAGCTTCAAAAAAACCATATTATCAAATTTTTGAAAAAAATAAAAGAACAAAAAATTGTAAACTATACCGAAATCTCAATATATATATATATATACAAATTCTTAAGAATATATAAGAACAAAAATCTTACATGAGAGCTTGATTCCTTCGAAATCTCCTTCAAAAAGCAAAATCGCCCAAATATACCCCTGAATGCTCCCAAAATGTTTCACAAACTCCTAACCCTATTTCCTTGAGTGTTTTCCCGCTCAACTAAGGGGGGAAGATGGTCTGGACATTATTTTTACCCTACTCATATGGTAACCGGTTCACCGGGTAGAATGTTTTTTTTAATCCAACCATTCTAAAAAATCAGCTAGATTAAAAGGTCAACAAAAAGAGGCCTTATATTAGCCTTAAATTAGCCGGTTTTCTTTTAGACAAACCCCAAATAAAGCCTTGACAAAGATTGAGATGTTGAATTATTGAGTATTAGGTTTGAATTTTACCATACCTGAAATCTCAATCCAGATTTATGTCTGTTAAAGTCTTAATAATATGATAATTGTATTGAGATATATTCATTTTAGAATGAATAAATTTTAGTTATCAGATCATTTATTTGTGATTGATTTTGATTATGGTTATATAGATATATTAATTATAATTATGATTATATTTTACAGTGATTAATTCTGAATTTTTTATTTTAATGCTATAATTATATTATATGTGATTGTAACTTCTAAAAGAAATCAAATATTAAATTTCAAATAGAAACCAACCTCATGAATTTTCATGGAACCTTATCTTAGAAATTCGGTAACATAGGCAAAAGGGTTAACCGGTTGTTTGGTTGGACTAAAGAAAAGAAGAGAAAAGAATAAACAGGTTTATGGAAAGATACATTGCATGTAACAGAAGTTGTCAGTTAATGTATCTGCAACAAAAACATTAAAATTTAAAATAATATTTAAAAATATAAAGAAATTCATGACATTACATCTTTCTTGTCTTCTCCAACCAAATATATATACATACTCTTATGTTCTGTTTCAGCTCAACACAAACAAGTTCCTTCAAAATTTTCTCCTCCTTCAATCTCTCTTCTTTTTTTGCCCTACGTAGTGGGGTTTAAGAATTCTTTCTTCTAACCCAAGTTTCGGATGCATTCAAGCTTTCAAAGGGTTTTCTTGGCCTGCGTTTTCCTAGCGTTTTGT
The DNA here is from genome assembly GCA_019671005.1 of Hibiscus mutabilis. Taxonomy (NCBI): domain Eukaryota; kingdom Viridiplantae; phylum Streptophyta; class Magnoliopsida; order Malvales; family Malvaceae; genus Hibiscus; species Hibiscus mutabilis. The sequence continues at coordinate 13,854,621 of CM033747.1, read as the reverse complement.
CTTGTTGGGTGTTGCGTTTTGGCGTTGGAGTCTTCTTTGAGATTCAACCATGCCTGCTCTTGTCAATTTCGGTGGTAAGCTTTCTTCTCTTCTTTGCTTTTGATTTGCAGATCTGTTTAATCATATATATATATATATATATATATATATATATATATATATATATATATATATATATATATATTGAGATCACTTGTAAGAATAATACGTGTTCGATATGGGTTTATGTTGCTGTTCTTGATGTGTTTGATCTTATGTCGCACCCAAGGGTTCTTACTGTTTTAGCTAGTGTTAGTTTTTGAACAAGAAAATGGGGACGAAGAATTTAGGGGTCGTTAGTTATGTGTTCTATGTGAATATATGTGATCTGAGGAATGAGTTGGAATGTTGAAGATTTGCATCAAAGGGGGATTTTTTAGGTAATAATTGGTAAATTTTGTGAGAAAATTGGAGCCTTATCTGTTTATTAAGGCTATAGTATTGTTCTTATGAGGAACCAAAAAGATCTGTAGATACTTTGGAAATGTTCTTTCGGTAGTTTTAGCTTATTGTTCTTCTTTATTGGAATTTCAGGTGATGATGATTTCTATTCTAGGAGTTCTTTCTATACAAATTCCACAGATTTGGGTAGATTGTGTTCAATCAGTTCCCAAGTGGATGTCTATTACCCTCCTCATAAAAGAGCTCGAGTTAGTGCCCCATTTATCTTTGGAGAAACTGTGTTTGAGCAGAATAAGCAACCTTCGATTGACGTCCTCCCTGATGAATGCCTTTTCGAGATCTTCAAACGTCTTCCTGGGGTGCGAGAAAGGAGCTCATGTGCTTGTGTCTCAAAGCACTGGCTTATGCTTCTGATCAGTATTCGCAAGGGCGAATATGAGTCATCAAAGGCAGTCAAGGAGAATACAGGTTCAGTTTCCGATGATACTGAGATGATCTCATCTGATGAAGATGAGGGGTATCTTACAAGGTGCTTGGAAGGGAAGAAAGCGACCGACTTGAGGCTTGCTGCGGTTGCTGTTGGAACAAGTGGTCATGGTGGTCTGGGAAAGCTCTCTATTAGGGGAAGCAGCTCTTCGCGTGGAGTAACCAACCTTGGGCTATCCGCCATAGCTCGTGGTTGCCCTTCTCTCAAGGCACTTTCTTTGTGGAACGTGCCTCGTGTTGGGGATGAAGGTCTGTCAGCGGTAGCTAAAGAATGCCATTTGTTGGAGAAGCTTGACCTTTGCCAGTGCCCTTCAGTTTCAAGCAAGGCCTTGATTTCAATTGCAGAGAACTGTCCTAATTTGACCTCGTTGAGCATTGAATCTTGCCCCAAGATCAGTAACGAGGGCCTCCAAGCTATGGGGAAGCTTTGCCCTAAGCTGCAGTCCATCTCTATCAAGGATTGCCCACTTGTCGGGGATCATGGAGTTTCAAGCCTGTTGTCATCAACATCTGCTGTCCTTTCAAAGGTTAAGTTTCAAGGTTTGAACATAACAGACTTCTCTCTTGCCGTGATTGGGCACTATGGCAAGTCGGTGACAAATCTAATGCTTAGCGGCCTACAAAACGTGAGCGAGAAGGGGTTTTGGGTCATGGGGAATGCTCAAGGCTTGCAAAAATTGGTCTCTTTGATGATTACATCTTGCCGGGGGGTAACCGATCTGAGTCTTGAAGCCATGGGAAAGGGATGCGCAAACCTGAAGCAGATGTGCCTTCGCCGGTGTTGCTTTATTTCAGACGATGGACTGGTGGCTTTTGCGAAGTCCACAGGTTCTCTTGAGTGCCTACAATTGGAGGAGTGCAACAGGGCCACACAATCCGGGATTATTGGCGTCCTCTCAAACTGTTTATTAAAATCTTTGACCATAGTAAAGTGCATGGGAATTAAGGATATATCCTTGGAAGCTCCTTTGTCCTCTTGCAATTCCCTTAAATCCTTGTCTGTAAGGAGCTGCCCTGGATTTGGAACAGCCAGCCTGGCTATGGTGGGCAAATTGTGCCCTCAGCTTCAGCATGTAGATCTGAGTGGGCTTTGTGGGATCACGGACGCCGGTCTTCTGCCTCTTCTAGAGAGTTGTGAGGCCGGACTGGTGAAGGTGAATTTGAGCGGCTGCTTAAATTTGACCGATGAAGTAGTTTTGGCATTGACCAGGCTACATAGTGGAACCCTTGAGTTGATCAATCTCGATGGTTGCAGGAGGATTACTGATGCAAGTTTAGTGGCAATTGCCGAAAACTGTGTTTTCCTCAGCGATCTGGATGTGTCGAGGTCGGCAGTCACTGATTCCGGTGTTGCTGCCTTGTCTCATGCGGAGCAACTCAATTTACTGGTCCTTTCTTTTTCAGGTTGTTCCGGAGTATCAAACAAAAGTTTGCCTTGCCTTAAAAAACTGGGCAAGACCCTGTTGGGGTTGAATCTCCAGCAATGCAATTCAATCAGCAGTCGAACCATTGAGCTACTAGTAAAGTCCTTGTGGAAATGTGACATCCTTTTCTAATCGAGGATACAAGTCTGTTGAGATCATCTCCGAACACCTACACTTATAACGTCGAAGAAGATAGAAGCATTAAAAACTCATAGCCAGCTCACGAGACCGGGTAGCAAACATTCAGCTAAGTTTTTGGGTCCGACAAGGTGGTCATGCCGGGGACTTTGGCAGTTTAGAGATGGCCTAACCATCCCCTTTTTTTGCAGGCTCTCCCGACGGGAGGTAGCCTGTTTTGTAGCCATGGTTCCCAGTTCTAGGTTTCCACTTTTTGTTCAATATTTTGCTTGGTGCCTCCCATTCCTACCCGGTGTTTTAGCTTCATCATTCATTTCGGTATCAACACCGGATTGCATGACTAAAAGCTTCTCTTGTGTTTTCAGTCTTGAAAGTCTGTTGTTTTAGATGAATCCCATCTTAGTTTTCAGCATGTTTTTGTTTGTTTTTTTCGAAGGGTCTGTGTATCTGTATTTCCTTTTGTCTGTGTTGTGTAATGGTTGCGTTGAACAGTTGTATGTTTGGGGTGGTCGCAGATTGGTCGGCTTTGGCTATGGTATGGCTGAGGGTTAACTCATCCGCCGTTACTACAACCTTTGATTTGGTTGTTTTGTTTTTCCAAGTCATCAATCTTGTAGGCTTTACCTTGTATATGAACTGTACAACTGCAACTACTCTGTTTCTATCAATGAAGCTTTCAATTTTACTCTCTTTATACATTTATGCAAGGATTAATATTTGATGGCAAGACAGGATAAATATCTCTTTTTGACAACATTTTTTTTTTTTGCATTTTAGTCTCTTAATTTTACATATTTATTTGTTTCTGCAAACTCCTCCGCTTTAAGTTTATTTTACCAAAATTTGGAACACAGGTTCTTCGATCACAATAGAATACCTATGTATTTTTATTTCTTCTTTTTAAAAATCAATTTCGTTTTGAAATTTTTTCAATTTGTTATTATTTTATTCAATTTGGTCATTTGACTGCAACTCCTTGCAATTATTTCTTCTTATCAATTTAAGTTCACCAATCAATGAAAAGATTGTACGATCATTTTCAAGTCTCACATTTTTCTTGGATGAAACTAAAACAACCAACAAAAATTTTCAAAGGTTACTTAAATAATAATAATAAGAATATTATAATTTATAGGTCAAATTTTGGTTTAGGTCCCTTAGTACAAATCTTGAAGCTATTATTAATGTTATTTCTTAGTACAAATCGCTAACACAATAAAACTCTATTTATCAATTGGATTTTTTTTACATTGTTTATGGTGCTAGTGGCTTTAGACTAAGATATGACATTCATAATAATAAGAAAACCCTGTTAAAATTGTACAAAAACACTAAGAACTCAACTTGAATTTTTTTTAAATCTAATTTAAAAATAAGATTATTCAACTCGGTTACCTCTAAATTTTTAACTCAACTCAACTCGATCGAATTTTCACCCCTAATTATATGTGAACAATTACTTTTCGTTTTACCATTCTATATATTCCTTGGTCAATTCGTGCATACTTATATGCCAAATAACTTTTGCAACATTAGAGATAAACAATAGTTGTTTTACCATTCTAAATCTTTGCATGCAATTTCATAGTTATAAGTCAATTTTGCATGTTAATTGCAGATGTAAGTTTTTGAACTTCTCAAAAAATCTGCAATGCCTAAAATGTAAAGAAGATGGCCCTAAAAATGTTTGTGGTGATGAAATTGAGATGAATAAAGGAGATCGGAGAAGATAAGAAAGGAAGTTTGGATCTGATTAAATTTTTTTTTATTTGTTTAATTGAAGTTTTTAGGGAAATAACAGAGAATATAAAGAGTAAAAATAGGGTTTATTTGAAATTTTTTGAAACAATGAGGTTAACATTGTAAAACAATTTAAGGGTGAAGTTGAAAAATTAATGAAAAATTAAGGACTCATACTGCTATTTTGTTTCGTTAAATGGAGATTGTTTTTGAAAAAAACCTACAGTGTGTCGCTTAGGATGATATGAATATATATATTTTTGGATTTTTAATAGATTTTAAAATAATTTTTTTCATTTTTTAAACCTCAAGAGTGAAATTAAAAAAAATTAATAAATTATTAAGCGCTGATCTTGTTATCTATTCACTAAATGGATATTTATTTGAAACAAATGTCCCATGTTAATTTTTGACTGGTCCAAAGAATTCACGTCATGTTTCGTAACGGAAGTGGGTAAACTTATTAAAGGCAAAAAATCTCATGTATAAAATCGAGAATTTTAAAATATTATGTATAACATTGAGGAATTGAGTATAATTCATGTACCAACGGGGCAATTAACCCTTAAATTTGGCATAAAGTTAAAAATAGCCCCCAATATTTGATCTTTCGGTCACTTTAGCACTTATTCTTTTTTTTGGTGCAAACAAACTTTTAACATTTTATTTTTGTTAAAAATTTACCCTCATTGTATGAAAACCGTCAGTCAACTAACGGTCAACACATTTCGATGATGTGGCATTCTACATAGCTAAACTTGCTGACGTGACGATGCCATATGTATAGAGATGCTGACGTGACGATGCCATATGTATAGAGATACTGATGTGGCACTTTGCTTACGTAATATCATACTTTTTTTAAAAAAAACAAACATTTTTTTATATTTATTTTTATATTTAACTAGTCAGATGATGACATGCGGATCATTTGATTGATTTTAGAGTAAAGAATTAATTAAAATTATAAAATGGAGGGCTTGGGGTTCAAATCTAGGTCTAGTGTATGAAAGGCTTAGTGCCTAACCACTAGACCAATCACCTAAATTTGTAAGTTAACATTAAATATTTTATATAACCTTATCAAACTAGCATGGCTTCTTTTTTTTTTTTCTTCTGAGATTGTTGTTCTTTTACAGTATCTTTGCAATTATTTTTTTTTTCTCTTCTAAAATTTTTTATCTAACAGAGTAAAAAAAATTGCTTGCTTGCTTTCAAGGCACAGACAAACCTAGAAACACCAAATATCGTTAGGTGTTAGGCAGAAAAAAAGAAGTGAGGACAAGTGATTACCGAAACACCATGTAAGTGTGAAGTGTTTTCACGTATTTGAGCACTTATTTCTTGAAGGTCAAACAAAGTTGTTCCACAAGATGGGCGTGAGACATACTCCTGCTACCAGATTTCAAGAATAAGGATATTGTTGTTTTGTAATATTTTGAAGTATTCCCCTGTAGCGACTAAAAATTACAAAGCGCAATTACCTCACTTTAAAAATTTGATTTTATGAAGAATTTTAAAAAAAGCTTGTACTTTAAAATAAGATTTAGAGTCACCACCGGTCACTTCAGTAAAATAGACCAGACACTGGTAAAATAAAAATTAGATATTTTAAGTTCGGGAGTCGGTTACGAGTGGGGAAGGGTTCGCACTCTCACCACCTCCAAAAATTGGTACCTATGGGTTCATATCACAGTTAACTAAGAAAAATTTAAATTCGACCTAACTTAATTAATAATCCCTAAAATACATGAATGCATGATCATACAAATCAAACAACCTAACTCGCAACCCACGATAACCAAAGGAGATGACGCCCGAAGACTCGGAATGACACTCCTACTAAAATATCGAGGTCTCGAGTACTAAACCAAACTAGTGCAACAAATAAATATGACAATTTAAAATGCATGAACAAATATGAACATTAACATAAATAAATGGTAACATAAATAGAATAAAGGTAACCAAATATATATGCATATAAGAACGTACTAATAAATCTAACATAATGTATAACATACATTAAAAACAATATAATAATATATGTACAAAACAGTATAGTATAAATCAAAAGCTATATGTATATAAATAAAGTTGGTATTAGCAGTAACCATATATATATATTATTAATAATGAAAACTATATTATACTAATATATATACGTACATTAAACTATATATTATATATATACCTTATACTTTTTTTTTGAACAAAATATATATCTTATACTATTGAAAACCTAAGCACACATATATATAAAATACGGTTGAAAACACATTATATATGTACATATACTATATTATATATTAAATTTAATTAAAAAAAACAAAGCAACAAACATATTGAATATCACAATCATAGGGGCAAAAATTAAAAGAATTAAAATACAAGACTGAACAAAAATAAACAACAAATACGAGTACTAGAAAATAAATATGAACATGCAAGGGGGACCAAACCGGTAAATAACCCACAAGATTTGGGGACCAAAATGAAAACAAAACAAATCTGAAAAGGGGGAACGAGGATTAAACCCTCTGAAACCGAATTAAAATAAAACAGGGACGAAATTGCAAGACGTTTAAAAATTTCAGGCACCACAGGCTGAATTTTGAAAGGTGGGATGACCTCTAGTGTAGTTTCGAAAATGCGGAGGGTACTATTTTTTAAACTAAATCAACTCTAATAAAAGGGGTGAAATTGAAAGATTTTAAGAACTTAAAAGGACTACGAGGAAAATAAAAGAAGGCGGAAGGACCTTCGGGTGTTATTTCGAATTAGCGAAGGGGGTTTAGTAAGCAAAAAGACCATTTTGAAGAGAGGACCGAGTATAAAATACATTTTAAATAAAAAAAATTGGCCCCTTCTCCATTTCTTAAAACCAAAGCAAAAAACTTTGACATTTTCTTTGAAAATGCGGATGAACACCGCCGTGTTGTTCATCCGAATATAAAAAAACTCAGATCCCAGCTAATCATGTCGTATCGATCACCGTAAATCATTGTTGGCTGCCGTTTGCCTGCATCGGCAATCCCTCAAACCTAAACCTAAAACGTTTTTCTTTTTCTTCAAACCCAGTTTCGACCTTCGATCCTTCAAAAAAACGAAGCAAAAGTCCATTTTTTAAAAACCGTTTTGAAAACACCCTCCTTTTAAAAAAATCAAAAACTGTTTTTTAAGGTGAAAATTTTATCCCCAAACCGATTCACCTCGCCTGGTCTCAAAAAGATACCAGTGAACTTCTCATTGGTAGGGAAGAGATAAGACGAATGAAGGAAGCCGAACGACGGCCAATATAAGAAACCCTAACCCTAATCCCTTTATGATTGATGCACTAAAAAATAAAAGAGAGTCTACCTTGAAAATCTTGATTTGCTTTCTATTGCTCTTTGAAATCCCGAATGCATTACAAACTTTAGGGTTTCTCTATATATACCCCTTTAATATTACATGAATTTGCATATATGAATAGAAAAAGAAATTCTACCATTGGTTGCCTCTGGAATCTCTAACGTTTTTTGTATTCATTCATGTGCATTCTCTGAATTGTTGGGTATATCCTCAACAATATGCTCTTTATTTGCATGATATCGTAGTTGGAGGAGGAGACCAGCGAGAGGAGCAACGCTTGTATTCAACGTGGTCATAGAAGAAGATGGGAGATCAAAAAGAGGCTATGGCATCTGAAGCCTCCAACGTGTGGGCGCGTGGGAAAACAGAAAGGATAGGCAGTGAATTCCACGCGTGCAAGGGATCTAGAGAGCCTCACACTTTACATCTGGATTGTTGGATCTGATTTGATCCAACAACAAAGGGGCGGGTGTGCAGAGAAGATTATCAGAGTTAGAGTTTTTTTTAAATTATGGCTTAGGGCTTTGTTCTGTTTTGGGCCAAAAGGGCCTGATATGTAATATATCCGTTGGGTTTTCGAATTATGAATGAACAATATATTAATGGAATGATATTTAATTCAAAAAGGGCTTTTATTTATTTATATATTTTTTATTTTCATAATAATAATAATAAATATGATAATAATAAAAGCAAAATAAAATAGATGGGTTAAAACTCGGATAAAATTAGTGTTACACCCCCTTCAAAAGTTAAGATTCATAGTCTTAGTATTCCTCATTCTACAGCCCCGCAGTAAGTTGAAAGAAGTATCTTTGAGGAAATCAAAATCATGGTCTAGGGATTCTAGGAAGATATCGTCTCCGCCCATCAACAAGAAGGGCTTCGGCGTTGGTGCCAGCATTAATGACCAAACCATCCTTACATGTAGAAAAGAACGTAATGAACTACAAATATTCGTACTTTGACTTCTGTAACAACCACAATGGGATTAGTTACCTGTGAATCCCATTTGGATATTGAATATGGTGGATTACAGGAAAATCCAGAGCATTTTCAGATAGGTACTCAAATAATCTGCAGCTACATAATGTTCAAATATTCCCTAATGGCAGGTAGTGGTTAGCAGAATTTTAGAAGCAAAAACTCTGAAATGAGAAAGCAAGTGCGAGACAATTCATAGCTTGCATCAATTAGTTCGGAATTGAGCTTGCCTGCTTAACAAATTTGTAACAGGTCATAAGACAGGAAAAGCATACTTTATGACTGAAATTCTAAATTTCAAGTAAAAGCCTCAGAACAAAACTGGAATTGTGTGTGTTAACTTACAAAGTTAGGAGTTTAATATGTAAAGATTCCTTATAAAAGTTTCTGGGTTTGTTCGTGCCTTGAAAGCAAGCAAATAATTTCTCCTTACTTTGTTCCATAAAAATTTTAGAAGAGAAAAGAATAATTATGGAGATACTGTCAAAGAACAATCTTGTAAGAAGAAGAAGCCATGCTAGTTTGATGAGGTTATATAAATATCTGGCGTTAACTTACAAACTTAGGTGATTGATCTAGTGGCTAGGCACTAAGCATTTCACCCACCAGACCTGAATTTGAACCCCAAACCCCTTCATTTCATAAATTTAATTAATTCTTTACCCTAAAACCAATCAAATGATGTCACATGCCATCATCTAATTGGTTAAATTTTAATATAAAAAATATTTGTTTTTTAAATTATGATACCACGTCAGCAAGTCCTGCTATGTAGACATGCCACATCATCAAAGAGTATTGACCGTTAGTTGACTGACGGTTTTCATCCAACGAGGGTGAATTTTGAACGAAAATAAAACGTTAAGAGTTTGTTTATACACACACAAAAAAAAAAGAATAGGTGCTAAAGTGATCGAAAGGTCAAACGTTGTGGGCTATTTTTAACTTTATGCCTTTAAATTTAGGTTATTTGGAGAATCTTTTTTAAAATTGTCAATAACAAAAGAGTCTTTACAACTCTTATATCTAATCATCTAAACTCAAAAAGCTCCTCATAGTAGCCTTTTTAATTTTAGAGGATTCACCCCAATCCAATGTTACGATCCTTTGTTTACCAAACAACTAAATTAGTGGATTTGACTAGGGGTGAGCATCCGATTGAGTCCAGTAAAAAAATTTCGAGTTGACGAGTCTTATTTTATAACTCAAATTTTATTTGAAATTTGTTCGATTCAATTCGAGTTTATGATCGAGTTGAGTTGTTTGAGTTCTTGTTCAAATCTAATTGTAAACATATATCATATTATGGTACTAATTGATTCCAATTTTAAACAACTTTCTACAACCATATAGGATATGTATATCCTTCATATACATATACATTTTTTTTCATATTTTTCATATGAGATATACATATATTAGACAGAGTTGAGAGACTCGACTAGAACTTAAAACTGATCCATTAATCACTAATTTTTTTGAGTTTTTCCAAGTTTCATTTTATAAATCAAACGTCATTTAATTTTTTTAAGTCGAGTTTATAAAATTAAGATTTGAGTCAATTTTTTTGTGTTGGTCAAAAAATTTAATTTTTTCCGAGTTAAATCAAATTTTACTCATTCTTAATTTTGACTCAAAATTTTGTTCACCAAACATGACCAAAATTATATAGAAATTTAAAACCAAGACGGAGGGGGCAAACTGACACAAGTATATCATGGATAATTCATAATCATTTCATTTTTCTCATGACAAAGGGATGATTTTTTTTGTTTAAAAATGACATTATATTACAAGAATAAATAAATAAAAATAATGAAATAAAAAATCAAATTAAAATAACATCAAACATGGATATTACTTCAATTGAATTAATACAAGTTGTTAAAGGACCAAAATTTAGATAAATAAAAAAATATACCATAAATATAACTACGACATAATGAAACACACAACACAATATGAATTTTCTTTTTAAAAGAAATCCGGAAAAGAATTATAATTTTTAACTTAAGCATATAGGACTGATTAAGTTAAAATTATAATCCCCACTTTCACTTGTTTATGCTCTCAACACACATCCCAAATCGAAAGAACTCCCAGGCCAGGCCGGGGGTGGATCTAAGGCAAGAACGACTGGGTTCAGACGTTAGAACCCGATCCGAATGAATCGAAGAGAAGAAAAGAATCCAGGCAAGGCGTGAAAGGCTGTTCTTCGAACACCAAACTTGAAGAATTGTGGTCCATCCTCATCATGAACGGGGTTCCAAGTTCGTAATCATCGTAGTAGTCATAGTTGAAGCACTGAACCGCGCGTTCCATCCACGCATTGTCCGTGAACCCATCGATGATATCTGCTTCCTGCATCACTTGTTTCATCTTCTTCTCATCATCCAAATCCATTGATCCTCCGTCGATATCCGTTGTCGTTTTCGGACTCGAAATGATCGGCGTCGATGTGTTGCCGTCTTGATTCTGATCAATTGTGTTACTGTTGTCGTGATGGTTGGCGATGTGTTGGGCGGTGGAGTGATCAATGGACTTTCTTTTGCCTAAAAGAGTACAAGTTTTCTTGTTCAAATGGGTATTCCAATAGTTCTTCACTTCGTTGTCGGTCCGACCAGGAAGTCTTCCGGCAATTAGAGACCATCTGCAATGCATTTCAATATATGAGATTGTCTCTTCCAATAATCTAGTTATCGAAATTTGAATCCAAATTCGAAGGAAAAAGACTAACCGGTTACCAAGAAGGTTGTGCATTCGGATAATGAGGTCTTCTTCTTCCTTGGACATCTCACCACGTTTGATGTTTGGCCTTAAGTAATTCTTCCATCTCAGTCTGCAACTTTTCCCTCCTCTCTTCAACCCTTCAAATCCAATTATTCATACATTGACATGGGATATTATAAATAAGCAAGGACAATAGCATGATTTTATGTTAAGAATGTTAACTTTTATACTTAGTAAAATTACATGAGAATTTGAAATTCTATAGAATACATATTAGGTTATCAATATATAATAAAAAATATTTTCTAAAATATATAAAAATTTAAAAATTTCAGCCTTGCAATTGTCCTTGTAACATCCCTCGATCCATATATGTTTGTAAGCAATATTTGAGTATATATATTACCTGATCTCCTAGAGACGGTAGCCCAGTTGCCTTCACCATGAGTCTCTACATAGTTCTTCAAAATCATGTCTTCCTCTGCCTTCCACAGTCCTCTCTTTGGCCCTCCTTTACTCTTCTCCTCCATTGGTGAATGGTGACTCACTCACTCTCTGAGTTCAATAATTAAAGTTTGAAATGGAGATGGATTGTATATATAGAGAGAGTGAGAGAGAGTAAAGTGGCTGGGTGAGATGTCAAATCTTTCCATCTGGATTCAGCTTTTGCTAAAACAAGAATTCATGCATCTACAGTACTACAACAGTGATGTACTGAGAATGGGGAAGGGGGAAAGGGCCCTCTTATCTCCATTTTCATTTACTTTTGTTTCTCTTTCTCCCTCTCTAAAGCAAACCAAAATGTTTTGTGCTCATGATGGATGGAGCAGGTCGCTGTTTCTGGAAAAATGATTTTAAATGTTTATCTAAGCTTAAATCAAATTGAGAGTTTAGATTCTATTTTGTTTAATTATGTGTATCTTATTTTCGGCTAATTCGAATAGAATTTTTTAGAGGCCAACATGAGATAGTTTCTCACTCCAAGTTTTCTCCATTTGCAATGTCAATATTTAAAACTCCGATGTTGTTTAAGGGATTTAAAGTCTCAACCCACTCGACCAACTAATTGTCGATGTTAATTTTAGGTCATGTTTGGTAAAATTAACTGATAGCTGATAGCGGATTACATTAATTTATAACAGATAGCTGATTGCATTAGCTGATTTGACTAGCAGATTGTATTAGCTGATTGTATAAAAGTGTTTAATAAAATTAACTGATAGTTATTTTATTATTTGAACAAACAAAATGACATATAAGAACATAATTATATTCAATACTTATTTGAATAGTTTATTAGTTATCAAGTGGTTTATGAATGGTTTATGAATTGCTGACTTCTCTGAATTTATTAGTAAGTGCTCTGCCTTGAAAGCCGAATTTTGGTGCCATACATGAGGGCTTGGAGTGTGCTTTGAGTTTGAATGCCGAGCCGGTTGTGTTGAAATCCGATAATTTAAATGTGGTGCGTGCTTTACAAAATCATGGTGGAAGATGTCCACATTCATTTTTTCTTGCGTTCATCCAAAATTTGTTGCGAAATCAGTAGCGAGTTGAATTTAGGCATGTCTTTCGATAAAGTAACCGGGTTGCTGATGCTTTGGCAAGATTGGGTTCGAGAATTAGTACTCAGCCACGAATTTATATGTATCCTCCGAATGAGATTTTAAATATCTTACATGATGATTATTGTAGCTAGTTTTTAGCTTGCTTTATTTGTCGACGTCGGGTTTATCCCGTCTTGTTTCTATAATACTATTATAGGTATTCTTTTTCTCCGCTTAGATTTAAGGAGGATTTTAACAAGGCCAATGGTAGTACCCTTCTCCTTATTAATTAAAAAAAATATTTGTATCTGTTAATATTACTTAGATTATTAAAATTATTTTTAATATATTTTATATCTATTAATATTAATTAGATTGTGAAAATTATTTTTTTAATATAATTTAAAAGATCTATATATTATTTTATTATTTATATAATTATTTTTAATATAATATAATTAATAATTAAATTTAAAAGATATTTGAAGCATATGTTAATTTGGAAGTTTTTTAATTGTGAAGCGTAAAAGAGTCTTTACAACTCTTATGTCAAAACTTCTAAACTCAAAAAGATCATATAAAAACTTTTTCAAATTGAGAGATTTCATCCAATCCGCTCTTGCAAACCTTTATTCACCAAACATCCTAATTAGTAGATTTAACTGGTCAAACCTCTTAAACTGGTCAAACTTCTAAACTCAAAAAGATCATATAGAAACTTTTTAAAATTGAGAGATTTCACCCAATCCGCTCTTGCAAACCTCTATTCATCAAACATCCTAATTAGTAGATTTAAATGGTCAAACCTCTTAAAATGGTTCAAACCTCTAATTTTAGCTCAAAAGTTATTTACTAAACATGGCCTAAGAGTTTAGATGGATCTCACGGGTCCCATTTATTTTAAAAGATAGTAAATTATTTTTCGAAAATGCCACAAAACTATTACTACAGACTCAAAAGTGCCATCGAACTTCAAAAAGTTTCAAATATAACACTGAACTTTATTTTTCGATTCGTTTATGTCACTCCGTCGTTAACTTTTAACGGGATGTTAACTCAAAACGATATCGTTTTGGTGGAGAAAAAAATAATAAAAACATGCGCGTTAAAATGTTTAAACCTAAGACCTATAAATGCAAAGGCTAAGCCTTAACCAATAAATCAACATGATATTATATTAGTAACATATTACCACAAATATTATATATGTCAAACTATTCGAAATTAATTCAAATTATTTTGTAAAATAAATAATACTATAAATAATATTAATATATAAATAATATAAAATATATAAAATAAAAATATATATTGTTTTTATATTATATATATTATTTATAATATAAATATATTATTTTTTAAAAAACTAAAAATATTTGTAAAATAATATATTTATATTAAAAATAATATAATAAAAATCCTTAAACGCCAAACTCCAAATTCTAAATCTAAAGGTTTAAAATTTGATGTTAGAATTTAAGATTTATAATTTAAAGTTTAGGGTTTTTATATAAAAAAAATAGAAAAACAACGAACATGAATCGCATTGGAGTCAAATCAATGAGGATATATCTTTTTGCTTTTGATAGCTATAATTTTACACCCTTTTCCCTCCCTCGACCTCCTTTAAATTTCACAATTTGTCTCGAAATCTTTACCAACATCATCATAATATAAAACAAAAACCACCCAACAAATGATGCCTCTTATCATTGAATTTCAACCAGAAAAGTTGAGTTTAATGACTAAAAAAACCATAAGCTTTTGTGAATTAATTTCGTCCTATCCAGCCTGTCATTTCCATTTACGAATTTCCCAAAAAAGTAAAATTAAATATAAATAAATTTGTTTTAACAAAAAATATCATGTAACGACCCAAATTTTCGAGTCAACAATGGGCGTTGACTCGAGTCTTGGACCAACACATCGGGTCAAATGCTCGGTTTATGTTGGGCCTTGTTGTTGGGCTTTGTGGACCTCTATGTGTTGTTGGGCTTTCTTGGTGGTTTTGGGCTTGGCTTATGATGGGCTTTGAGGAAGGGTAATATGGTAAAAGCTATATTTGGAAGACAAAGGCTGATGGAGCCTTAATTTTCTGCTGGAAAAGGGACAAGGGTGATATCACCTTGCCCCCATCTTCATGCTATCTCTTTCTCCCTTCCTCTCTCATGGTGAGTGTTTGAGTTTGGAGAAATCTTGAATGTTTGAGTGGGAATCTCGTATTGAGGCTTGAGGAGAAGTTGTTCAGCACCCAAAGATCTATCTTTCAAGAGGAATATCTTCAGCATTGGTGGAAGTTGGGTTTGAAGCTTGGAGCAAGGAAGAGAGGTGGAAGAAGCTTGATTTCTGTCTTAGTCCGTGAATCTCTTGCTAAAGGTCAGTACATTTCTGACTCCTACCCTTCATGAGCATCCTAAAATGATTGCTTTGTGTGGTATATAGTTTTGGAGAAATCTTGAATGTTTGAGTGTGGAGAATTCTTGAATGTTTGAGTGGGAATCTCGTATTGAGGCTTGAGGAGAAGTTGTTCAGCACCCAAAGATCTATCTTTCAAGAGGAATATCTTCAGCATTGGTGGAAGTTGAGTTTGAAGCTTGGAGCAAGGAAGAGAGGTGGAAGAAGCTTGATTTCTGTCTTAGTCCGTGAATCTCTTGCTAAAGGTCAGTACATTTCTGACTCCTATACTTCATGAGCATCCTAAAATGATTGCTTTGTGTGGTATATAGTTTTGGGTTGTATAGTTGAGGTTTTAGAGCTTTAAACCCCCATTAATGGTAAATCAAAGATGAGATGTTGATAATGCGTAAAATTGATAGAAAACCACCTATTATACTCTAAATAAGTTGTAGGGTCGATTTAGGACTTAACCATGGAGGTTAAGGGTGGGATTGAGGAAATCCCGAGCTTCAGATTCTGAAATTTGGGCTCGCGTACCGATACGGGGTAGTAGCGTATCAGTACACCTTTATTATAAGGGAGAATTTGTGAGAGGCGTACCGGTACGCCTTCCCGTGTATCGGTACCCCCGCCTAAGGTAAATTCCAGTAACGCTTTGGCGTACCGATACACTAGGGGCGTATTAGTACGCATTATTGCATTGCTTGGGAGAGGCTTAGCATACCGGGGTCGCATATGTGAGAGTACCGGTACAGGGCGATCCTAGTACCGATGATACGTACCGATACAGCACGGAGCATATCAGTACGGCTTGAGGTCTAATTTTTTTGAATCTAATTAGTGTATCAGTACTCATGGGGGAGTATCGATACCTAGAGGGTAGTACCGATACTCACCTTGGAGTATCAATGTTCGCTGGGCAATCTGCCCAAAAAAGTTGAGTTCGCGTTCGAGGGTTTTATAATTCAGGTAAAGGGCCCTAGGGATATGTTAGGGTGTAAAATGATTACTAAAATCGAGAAATATAAAGTTAAACCCCATGTAGGAAATTAATGGCTTGGTAATTATTGAGTGGATCACTTGTTTAATCACCCATAGAGATCCGTGGTGGATCAGTTAATGCTACGTGGAAGATCAGGGTCCTTGCTATGTGCTGAAGAGACGTCCATATAGGCTGGTTTCTGCGAATAATAAGATAATCCAACGAGAAGAGCATAAATGAATCCTAAAGAGATATATTAATTAGTGTAACAAATGAGTCATGCCTTGGGGCATTGGTATTGGTTGGCTGGATGTCTTTTATCTCTCGGTGAAATATATTGATACTTGGGGGAGCATGTGTTAACGTATGTGTCTTGGTTAGGAATCCAGATGTCCTAGAGTTAGTGCAAGGGCACTTAAATAAGGGGATGGGTACTCAGGGCTATGTGATCGAATATATCTGATGTATCCACGGGCTATGTGATCTGGATGCGGTCCGAAACCTATCCTTGGGCTATGTGATCAGGATATGGAAATACAACTCGGGGGCTGTGTGAGCTCGAGTAACTCGAAGAGCTATGTGATCTTGAGTAACCTGATTGGCTATGTGACATCAAAAAAAGGCTGCTTGTGGCTATTGTGATCCAAGTATGTCTAGGACGTATTTGTGGCTATAGTGATCCGGATATGATCCTAACCTGACGACTATGTGATCATGGGTAACCCAACGATTGTGTGAGCATGGGAAGATAGTAGGGCTTCGCTGGCCATTAGGGAATGTATGTTATTTACGTTGTTGTATAGATAATAAATTTTGGCTATTTTACCCTTGGGCTATGTGATCAGGGTAGGGTTGTTACTTGACGGGCTGTGTGATCTTGAGTAACTCGATGGGCTGTGTGATCTCGAGTATAGGCTATATAACCCTAAGGCTATGTGATCAAGGTATGGGACGTAACTCGACGGACGAAGTGGCCTCGAGTATGGTAAGCCTGAGATGGCTTGGTAGACTTCTTACACAATAGTGGTATCTTGAGACAGTTGCAAGCTCTAGCTAAGATATGCTAGAAGATGATTCATAGATGTTGAGAAGCATTTCTGTGCACTCTTAATTATATTATCATGCATGCTTGTTTTGTGATATTCATGAATTGCGGTAGAGTAGAAATGTACCAATGAGCTTTGTTAGCTCAGCGTGCAGAATTGTGGCTTTTCCGTGCGTAGGTTGACATGTTGCTTTTTGGAGGAGCACATCTAGGAGGATTTCCCAGCACCGGGCTAGTTTCAGAGTACAATAGTTGATGTTTAGTTTGGACTGATTTTATTCATAGGGCCTTACCACAGTCGAGTTTGTATCTTATTTTGATTTACTGTTATTTGGTCAAACAGTGTATTTTATTTGGAACTTATATTTTGTAAACCTTTTTAATTTCTTTATCTACGTGGATTTTATGGAAATGGATCATTTTGAGAATTGCCATCTTGTGGTTTCAAATGAGAAATTTTGATGGGTTGGTTTTGGGTGACCCGAATGTGATGCTCCAGATCCGGGACGGAATCGGGGTGTTACATAGCATTTAATTAATGATACATATAATCAAAGTATTAGATATGAATTTAACATTTTATTACTGCCTATTTATAATAATTACTTGGAACCCATTGAGTGGTCACAGTAAAAAAGAGAGGATGTTATAGATAAGAGATTCGAGTTCGAGCAGTTTGTTTGCACAGTGTATGTGCATTTTCAAAAGGACTAAGAATAAAGAACGATTATTACCATGTAATCACACCAAAATGTTCAATAATAATAATAATTGATAGGTTAAAAACTTTTTTATCTTTAGCATCAACCTTTCTTTTTCTTTTTTTTTGACCGACAACAACACTAGCTTTGATGATGGCCGTTAACCGCCGAAAATCCTTCTTTTTCTTTGCTTTATTAGATATCATCTTTGTTTTTTTAGTATTACTAATAATAACTCTGCCTTTATGGCATATTTTTCTCTATCTTGTGGTGCATTTTTTGTCTTATTTTTCGGTCATTTGGTAGTTCTTTTCTTTTTATTTTTCTCAGGATTGGATTTGGCATCGCCTCGACTGATAAAAATGACATTTATTTGTTATCCTATTAACCTTTCTTGTTTGGACCTTCGAGCCAGATTTGGATACATGCTCACAATTATCATTTCTTATTCGCGATTGAGTTGTAGTATTGATCGTTTCGTCAACGTGTCTCATCGTTATATGCATCTTTATGTTAGTGTTAATGGTTTTATCGTTTATCGTCAATTAATGATGTTGTTTGTATCTCTTTTTTGTTTGAGTATTTTGCTTAGAGTTTTTACCATTTTTCTTATATGATCCTAAGTGACTAGTTTTTGTTTCAATTATAAGAAACTGTCCGAATTATGTGTTTAGTTTACTCTAATAATTGTAAACCCTCATTGCAATTTTGAATATTTTCTTTTTTTTAATAAAACTATCTGCTTTTATTCAATAATAATAATAATAATTACTTGGAGTATTATATGTATAAAGAAGAAGAAGAAATGCAAATTTGCTTTGTTTTTGTGTGGGAAAACGTATTCCGAGGTACCAAAAATGGTAGCATCAAATTTGACAAGCAGTTACCTGGGAATGTGTAGCAATTCAAGCTTCAATTTTCAACCTCTTCTATATATGTAAGAATTCTGGTGCAACCACATTTGTACTTGAGTATCTGCATTTCAAATGAACTTGGAATTCAAAGCATTTGAAGTTGAAGAAAGTTGGTTGCCAAGTTTTAAATCCATACAGGAAGCTGAAAACTAAACGTCGACCTTGAGATTCAAGTCTGTCAGAAATCTATACAGTTCTGAGTATTATTATTCCCCTCTCTCTCTCTCTCTCTCTCTCTCTCTCTCTATATATATATATATATATATATTCACAATACAAAGCAAATGGTGTCTGTCCCAGCCAACATTTCACATGTGGTTGACGAGTGAGAAAAAAATGACAAGTTTAACGTCAAGTGCAAAATATGTTTGTGAGTTTATTACTCCTGAATTTATGTTTGTTTTTTAGTGGGATTTTCCCTTTTACGCAGACCAAAGCTGCAATCAAATCTCATTCTATATCTCCCCCATTCCCCACTCACCCCAAAAGTAAAAGCATAAAACAAAGTCTTGGGGGATTCCATCCAACATGTTTCTACCCCGTTCTATTTCTTTATGTTGTTGTCTGTATGATCTCATTCCTAGATTGATTATTCATAGATTTATACATAATTTGATTTTAACACGCTACTGAGTCTTAGTTCGATTGATAGGATTGTTGTTAGAATATTTAGAAGGATGTATGTTTGAACGCGTACATTATTGGTAATGCAAACAATCTCAGGTTAGACAAGAAAAATAGATCAAACTCATGCATATTTAGAGGTGGCAAACGGGTTGTTCGGGTCGGATAATTTTGGGTCTGATTACATTCGGTTTAGATTCGGGTCTGATTCGTTTTTAATTTTGGTCTATGGTAATTCAGGTCGGGTCGATGTCGGGGCAATATGAGATTGATTAGTTTTTATATTAGTGTCAACATTTGGAGTTTTTGGGTTGAGTTGAGTATGAGTCCAATCGAAGTATATATAGAATATTTATATATTTTTGTAGAGAAACACCTCCTTCTGTTTGTAAATTATCATTTAGATTTTTTTTGTTTAAAAATGAAGACTTCAATTATTAAATATGAATGATGCATTGTTTCTGCAAAGCTCGTTTCGACTTGAAAAATCGTTTTTCCTTGTAGCAATTTCATTATAATATTATATATATATCCGACATCAGATCATTAAAAAATTGTTTGGTCAAATCAGGTTCGGATAAAATAAATTCGGGTTGGTTTAGATTTTGATTGCTCTCGGTTCGGTTGAAAATCGGTCTGGATTCATATCAGTTCAACTAAAATTCAGATAGTTTCGATTCAGCCTATTTCAGTTTTCATATCAAGTTTGGGCCATCATATTCGATCGATACCAAATCTTGGGTCGAATAAATCGATTCGGTGTTAGAAATATAACTGCGAAATGAAATGGTTAGCACTGACTGAATGAAATAAAGCATATCGAAAGAGATCGAACCATTTCTTGTGTTGTGGTATGATCACTGCCTTAGAAGCAAATTTGTCCTGATTGGTGTAATTGCTGCATTAGACGATGCCCCCGAGGTTAAGACAGAGCCATCAAAATTCGTACACCCGGATTTGAAGTTGGACAAAGTGGTATTGCCACTCTCTTCTCGATAGCATGAAACACATGAGAATGTTTTTGAGATACACTAAAAGTGAATCTGAAGCATTCTATTTATAGCCTGAAAGCTGGGGGTAAAATCGACAAATCACTCACAGTAATAATGACAAACAAATTAATTTGTATGTAACTTTCATATTAAGTACGATTTAAACCATGTAACCACCATATTAAATATGCAGTAAATGAGTGGTTTAAATCATGTAACTATCATCTTAAATTTGCAGTAAATGAGTGAAAAATCTTCCAAATTTAATCCACCAGCATTTCTAACATTCTCCCACAAATGTACAGATAAAATGAGTTTTGAGGATAAAAACCAAGAAAAGAGCAATAGCGAAATTAGCTGCTTAAGTACTAGTGAAAAATCTGGAACTAATACATAGTGACGATGAGCGATCCTTCTCTTTGACAAGGGAACGAATCTTGAACTTGTAAAGATAGGGGTAAACTCATGACACACGACTAACCTCATTCATCCACTATGTCCGTGATAAATCAACACACACACACACACACACATATATAGCCACACCTCAGGATTCTAATAAGTGTACTAGAAAGACAACTCAATGTCTTTCATAGAAGGTGGCAAATCCTTCTCACTTACGTAGATAATTTCATAAGGTCTATCTCAACAAAAATCACCCGAATTGGCGCTATGAAATCATTAAGAGTTTTTCTGTAAACTCAACCTCACAATAAAATAGGCGAATTCTTCAAGTTCATTTTAAATGAACCACCCAAAATCTAGGATAATAATTAATTAAGAATAAAAACTCAACCTCTTTTATCGGTAAATTCAACATGTCTTTCTCAAATATGATCACCCAAAATTTTGGGATTGAATTCATTAAGATTATAGAACTTATCCTTCTTAGCGGTAAGTTCATCATATCCTTCACGATAGGACCACCCACTCAACACTGGGTTATAAACTTATTAAGAGTATATATTCATCCAAAATCGGTAAATTCATCAAGTCTTTTTCACTAAGACCACTCAAAGCCTGGTCTATGAATTTATTAAGAGCAATAAAGCTCATCTTATGCATGTACATTATTTGTCATAGGGATAGGTAGGTAGAAATGTACACTATGAGTCTTTCCATAAATTCGTTTAACCATATTGAACTTAGATAACTAAGTTGGGTATCCACCATGAATTTCTCAACCAGTGGACTTTAGACCCATCATCCTCGACGAATCTAGAACAAACTTCCTACTTTAACCTTTGGTAAGCGGATCAACTAGATTCCTCTCTAACTTTAATCATCATTTTAAGATACCCCATATTTCTAGCATTTTTAAGATAGAAATAAATCTATAAGTGTCTTAGACAACACGTAAACAAATACTCAATCATACTAGAGTAAAGTTTGCTATGAGTTTTAACCATAAAACTATGTTTTGACAAACTCAAATCTTGCTTATACATGTAACCCCCTAGACCCGGTTATGCGACACACCTAAATCTAGGAGGTCACATTAGGGTCACGAGAGTGACCCACAGTAAAATCCACATAAAAATATTTTTTTTCTTTAACTACATTAAAACTGAAAAAAACTTCTAGTTAAGAAAATCATTTCAAGAAGTCATTTAAACATATAACAGAAAATTCAGAAAATATATTACAGACTCTGACATAAAACCATACACGTCATACATGCCCACTAACTATACCAGTACCGTACTCCGAAAGCCATGCTGAGAGAACTCTGAACACAGATGTCGGCCACTAAACCATGATAGATTTCTTCTAACCTACGATGGTAAAAACAACGTGAGCTTGAAAAAGCTCAATAATACAGAACTACCAAGAGATGCTAAAGGTACAAGCAGGTATACGGTCGAGCATGAAACTATCAAGGTATCCAGGTAACAAGTTCCAAATTACGGTTCATTATTTCAAATAAATGTTATATTTGAAGGTGATAAAGTTGTTCTTTATTCGATCACTAAGTATCAGGCGAGAAGCCTAATAAATTGAAGAATCAGAAGAGTGAAGGATTAAATTAAACCAGGGAGTTGAGTGTTTTCCAACAGTGCTAAGTTAATACATACAATTGTAAAAATACAATAAACTTTTTATTTCACAAGCACATAATTCAAGTAGCAGTGAAGTTCATTTTAGAATTCTTATCTACCCTCCAACCGAACTTTAATATACAGTTCCCCATATTGGTATCATATATCGGTATTAACCCAAGCCTATCAGGCGTAGGTACTATCCTAAGGGAATACCTTAGGTCTCGGGTGGAATTACCCCAGCCAAAGTATGGGAACCTAATACGGACAGAATCGCTCTTGCCAAAGTTGAGGATCCAAAAACAAGCATTAACCCTGGCTCATTGAGCGAGGGTACCATCCTAAGGGATTACCTTAGGTCACGGGCGGAATTACCCTAGCCAAAGCTAAGAACCTAGTATGGGCGGAATTACCTTAACCGAAGCTAGGAAACTAATACGGGCAAAATTACCAGCCTGATCAGGGCTAAACCTATAGTCTTCAATCAGTATCTCAGTACCCAGTAAAATAGTTTTGGACGGTAATAATCAGTTCGATAATCAATAATAGTACGTTAAAATTCAGGATACAGACATATATTTAATTAGTAGAACATGCAATATTAGGAATCATAAATCGGGTATACTTGTGTCAGATATTAGGAACCAAGAGTTTTGTTCTTACTTTAGATAAGAGGATCACTTGGGATCAGAATGGATAGATTGGTTTCCAATCATTAAGATTAAACATGTAATCATGGGACACACTAGATGGTATAATTATCACTTAGGGATCCTTACTATTACAGAAAGGAGACATTGAACTATAGTCCATTCTGGACTAATTTCAGAATCAAGAACCTTATTCGACGGAATTCTATAATTGTCAACTTCATCCAGGTATTCTAAAATTATTCTTCAAGATCATTAAGTATTTCTGGTATATCAAGACTATGCATGAATTCAGATATATCAATATAGATTTTAAAAGTTTGGATAGATCATGATCAATCAAGATTCTGGATATGTCATGAGAGTTTCAATAAATTTGCTCATAAGGGCATTTTGGTACTTTAACCTTTAGGGGGTGATTCAGTACTTTGTCCCCGATAGGGTTAAGTCGGTAATTTGCGATGCTAAAGATTGCTAACGGTTTGACTGGATTCCAAGGCCATTCTACTAAACACATCTCATCAATGTATTACTTTTCAAGCATTCAAACTGGTACACCTTATCAGTGCTCAATATTTAGTTCTGGTTGCGTTGTACATCTGAACAGATCACTGTCAAATATTATCTCAGAACAATCCTCGAAAGTTTGAACGTGTATTTGTGTAGTACTTTTCCATTATTGTTACAATGTTAAAAATGACTTATTTACATAAGTCATGCCTCAAACCTACAGGGGCATTACGGTCATTTGTGGTCTATAAAAAAATTCATGATTTTCTAATCTTCTGCTTATCTTTAATGAGGAGGGTATTTCAATAATTAACACGCTTGATGTTAATTCAGTCATGTCGGTCCTTTCGGCTCTTTCAAACCATCCATTTTCTCATGACTCGAGGGCATATCCATCATTTTAGTTAATTTAGAAATTCCAAAACCCAGGGACATATTGGTCATTTTCCAATTCGACCAAATCATTATTACTAATTCACTCACTCCTTTAAGTCATTATAATCAATCCCGTGTTTCCTGACAATTTGATGAATCCGACATATAAAAAGTTCCCCAAAAATTTCTCCTTAAAGATTTATTCAGAGTTTAGGTTAAATCAATGTACTTATCATTCTCGAAAGTTTAAGTCTTGTTACCGTATCTTTCCAAGTACAACGACGTTTCTAGGTGAATCAAGAACAAGTGTAGATTTCCAAATTGATATTCATCAACTGGGGTTTGAATCTTATTACCAGGATTTAATCAAGTAGTTCAAAAAATTTCGGGTGAATCAGATATTTTTCTTAAATCACAAGTGTTCTCTATTATTCCAATTCATTTCAGAGTTAATTTAGTTATTTTACGCGTCAAGGGTACTTTTGTCATTTCTTATGTCCAAGAAATATGAAATTTACTCCTTAATAATCAACATCCAAATTGCAGATTAATAATCTTATTAATTACTACTGAACTTGTGGATCCATAAGATTCCTCAATTTCTTATTCAAGTACTTAGATTGTAATAATTACCATTCTTTTATTCTCAAAGTTATGCGCCTTAAGTAGAAATCAATGGCATACTCAATATGATTTCATGCATTTGTCATAAAACAACATGTATCATCAAGCATGCTAGAGGTAGTAGTGTATTACCTGGACTTAGGCTATACTGGTTGCTTCAAGATACTCTATTCAAACATTCTTGAGTTCGAAATCGATGTTCTTCAACCTCTCAAATTTAAAGGCATGCCAATACCTTCAATTACACAATTTCCAAAGTCAATCCTTATTCGTAATTCACTTTAACTGAATAACTAAATACAAACTCAAGTTCGAGTTCACGGTCTAATTTGGAGGCTTTCGGGTTTGAATTTTACAAACTAACTTCAAAAATGGACTAATGACGTCGAAAAACATAAAACAAGGCTTTTCGGAAAAAAGTTGACTTTTTGGTCAAAGTTAACGCTAACATCATACCGACGTCAGCAGTCAAAGTCAACGTTAACGTCATGCTGATGTTAGTAGTCAAAGTCACGCTAACATCAGTAGTCAATGATCAAATTTAACAGTCAGAGTCAACTGAGTTGACTCAGGCCGGGTTGACTCGGACCGGGTTAACTAGGATGAGTTGACTCATTGGGCTGACTCAACGGGTCAGGCCAGACTGGGTTCTGATTTGGGTCGAGAATTGGGCTTGGGTCGGGTCGGTTATCAATCTTAAACCGATTCAGGTCTTAGCCCAATCCATTGGGCATGAAAACTTGGGTTAGCTTCAGACCGATTCGGTGAATCTGATTTAGGCCCAATCCAGTTCGATTCAAGGCTAGAATGATCCTTAACTGGTTAGACCGATCTAGATTGGACGGCAGATACAATGGCCGTTGGCTTAGACAGCCCAAAAAATACCCAAACGTTGGTTTTTTAGATTTTGATCTAACCACAACAAAAACACGACCGAACGATCAGAGATTAAACGAAACTTACCTAAATAGTAGAAACCGATGAAGCTCCGATAAAGCTTTTTCGGCGATAAACGGTTGATTGACGACCACAGTTTGGTTCACCTCGATCTCTTGAATGCAGTTGGACAGAGGCGTCTCACATCGACAACGGAGGTGGCTGAAAAAAATGAATGGTTGGGGCAATTTTAGGGTTTGACAAACGTTAAACCTCAATTTCCCGACGACTAAAGCAATTGCCCAACGTGAAGTTTGAGGGGTTTTGGTCGGGGTCGATAGCGGTTCAATTGAGTGAGACGGTGATGACAGACGATGCAGCAACGGGCTAGATCAGAGGAAGATAAATGGGTTAGGGGACTGGGGAGGCTTCTAGAACTCTCAGATTCAAAAGTTTCTCGAAACAGTATAGGAATAAAATTGGGAAAAACTGAGGGATATAATTGGTATTTGATTTTATTATTACTTTTAGATCAAAAAGACAACTCCTATAGTCAAGTTGGAACAAAACATATCAAACAACTCTTGGCTCATATGGTTAAGTGATCGAGCCATTAAGCCAAGGGGTTAGGGTTCGAAACCCCTTGGCAGCATCTTTTTTTGTGTGTGCTACAAATCTCTCCCCCTTAAAAGAAATTTCATCCTCGGAATTTATTAGGGACAGAGAATGTAGAAATTACTCTTTTATCCTTCCTTGTACTGAAACTTATCCATTAGAGTATACTTGATTTCTCAAGACTTTCTCAAACAGTCACTGATCAATCTAGTAATGTCTCATCTCCCAAACTGACTTTAGACCCAGAAACATCTTATCATTCATCTCAACAACCGACAAGAATATGGTATTTAAATCCATATAGAGCTTCATATGGTGTCACATAAACGCCTGTCTCATAACTGTTATTATCAACAGACTCAACCAGTAATAGGAAGCATTCTCACTACTACAGAAGTCCTTTATACACCTTGATGTATATCCTCTAAAGTCTGAATCACTCTTTCAGACTGGCCATTAATTCACAGGTGAAAAATAATACTAAGGTTCAGACAAGTACTCAAGGCCTCCAACATGGCCTTTCAAAAACAAGGGGATTAACCTCATATCTCATTCAGAAATATGATATATATTACTCTGTACAGCCTGTCATTTCTTTGAATTACATAATCTGGTCAACTTATTAGGTGTTCAACGGTCCAACAGACAGAACACTTTCTACAAGGAGTCAAAGATATATCAATATCAGGGTTAACAATGGTTCACCCTTACTTCCATCCGAGATTCACCTTAAACCATAACAGAACGGATGAATGACGGTGTTCCTATTATGATCAAATTATTACAGTAGAAGCTTAGCACAAACATCAATTTCTGATTATGAATTCTATAATCGAATCAAATTCAACCTTAAATCTTACCAGAATCCAGTATACATCATCACTTCACAGACTTGCTCATTCATTCACATTTTGAACCAAATCATTTAAATTCCTAGACATCAACCATTTCAGACTCTTATCCAGAGTCAGATCCATCACATGAATCTGGAACACAAACAAACGTCATGGGCATTCTTTGTCAGAACAAATCAGGACATAAAAGACAGGAAGCTATGTATACTTATTTCAGGAAGGATTCGATATCAGAGTTCTGAAGTAGAGGAGTACGATTATGATCTAGGGACGTGTACATACCAGACACCCTATGACAGATGATCGGCCGATCTACCAGAATGACATAAATCTAAGCTCTGATACCATTAAATGTTACCCCCTAGACCAGTTATGAGACACACCTAAATCTAGGAGGTCACATTAGGGTCACGAGAGCGACCCACAGTAAAATCCACATAATTTTTTTTTCTTTAACTACATTAAAACTGAAAAAACAAACTTCTAATTAAGAAAATCATTTCAGGAAGTCATTTAAACATATAATTGAGAATTCATAAAACATATTACAGACTCTATCATAAAACCATACATGTCATACATGCCCACTAACTATACTAGTACCATACTCCAAAAGCCACGCTGAGGGAACTCCAAACACATATGTCGGTCACTGAACCATGATAGATTTCTTCTAACCTGCGATGGTAAAAACAACGTGAGCTTGAAAAAGCTTAGTAATACAGAACTATCAAGAGATGCTAAAGGTACAAGTAGGTATACGACCGAGCATGAAACTATCAAGGTACTCCGAGTAAAAAGTTCCAAATTACGGTTTATTATTTTAAATAAACGTTATATTTGAAGGTAATAAAGTTTTTCTTTATTCGATCATTGAGTATCAGGCGAGAAGCCTAATAAACTGAAGAATCAGAAAAGTGAAGGATTAAATTAAACCAGGGAGTTTAGTGTGCTCCAATAGTGCTAAGTTAATACATACAATTGTAACAATACAATAAACTTTTTATTTCACGAGCACACAATTCAAGTAGCAGTAAAGTTTACTTTAAAATTCTTATATACTCTCCAACTGAACTCCAATATACAGTTCCCATAACGATATCATATATCGGCATTAACCCAAGCCCATTGGGCATGGGTACCATCCTAAGGGAATACCTTAGATCTCGGGTAGAATTACCTCAGCCAAAACATAGAAACCTAATACGGGGGGAATCGCTCTTGCCGAAGCAGAGGATCCGAAAACAGGCATTAACCCTGGCCTATTGGGCGACGGTACCATCCTAAGAGAATACCTTAGGTCACGGGCAGAATTACCCTAGCCAAAGCTAGGAACCTAGTACGGGCAGAATTACCCTAGCCAAAGCTAGAGACCTAGATACAGGCAAAATTACCAGCCTGATCAGGGTTAAACCAATAGTCTTCAATCAATATCCAGTACCTAGTAAAATAGTTTTGAACGGTAATAGTCAATTCGATAATCAGTAATAGTACATCAAAATTCTTGATACAAACATATATTTAATTAGTAGAATCGTAGTATCAGGATCATAAATCGGGTATGCTTGTGTCAGACATTAGGAACCATGAGTTTTGTTCTTATTTTAGATAAGATGATCACTTGGGATCAGAATGAATAGATTGGTTTCCAATCACGAAGATTAAACATGTAATCATAGGACACACTAGATGGTCTAAGTATCACTCTAGGGTCCTTGCTATTACAGAAAGGAGACATTGAACTATAGTCCGTTCTAGACTGATTTTAGAATCAAGAACCTTATTCAAAGGAATTCGATAATTATCAACTTCATCTAGGTATTCTAAAATTATTCTTCAAGATCATTAAGTATTTTCGGTATATCAAGACTATGTAGGAATTCAGATATATCAGTACAAATTTTAAGAGTTTGGATAGATCAGGATCAATCAAGATTCTGTATATGTTAGGAGAGTTCCAATAAATTTGCTCATAAGGGCATTTTGGTTACTTTAACCTTCAGGGGGTGATTCAGTAATTTGTCCCCGATAGGGTTAAGTCGGTAATTTGCGATGCTAAAGATTGCTAAATGTTTGCCCAGCTTCCAAGGCCATTCCACTAAACACATCTTATCAATGCATTACTTTCCAAGCATTCAAACCGGTACGCCTTATATGTGCTCAATATTTAGTTCTGGCTGCGTTGTACATCTGAACAGATCATTGTCAAATATTATCTCAGAACAATCCTCGAAAGTTTGAACATGTATTTGTGTAGTACTTTTCCATTATTGTTACAATGTTAAAAATGACTTATTTACATAAGTCATGCCTCAAACCCACAGGGGCATTACGGTCATTTGTGGTCTATAAAAAAATTCATGATTTTCTAATCTTCTGCTTATCTTTAGTCAGAAGGGTATTTTAATAATTAACGCACTTGATGTTAATTCATTCATCCCGGTCCTTTTGGTTCTTCTAGACCATCTATTTTTTCAAGACTCGGGGGCATATCCGTCATTTCAGTTAATTTAGAAATTCTAAAACCCGAGGACATCTTGGTTATTTTCCAATTCGACCAAATCAGTATTACTAATTCTCTCACTCATTTCAGTCATTATAATCAATCCCGTGTTTTCTGACAATTTGTTTAATCCGACATACAAAAAGTTTCCCAAAAATTTCTTCTTAGAGATTTATTCAGAGTTTAGGTTAAATAAAGGTACTTATCATTCTCGAAAGTTTAAGTCTTGTTACCGTATTTTTCCAAGTACAATGAGGTTTCTAGGTGAATCAAGAACAAGTGTAGAGTTCCATATTGATATTCATCAACCGGGGCTTGAATCTTATTACCAAGATTTAATCAAGTAGTTCAGAAAATTTTGGGTGACTCAGATGTTTTTCTTAAATCACAAGTATTCTCTGTCATTCCAATTCATTTCAGGGGTAATTTAGTCATTTTACACGTCAAGGGTACTTTTTCATTCTAATGTCCAAGCAATATGAAATTTACTCCTTAATAATCAACATCCAAATTGTAGATTAATAGTCTTATTAATTACTAATGAACTCGTGGATCCATGAGATTCCTTAATTTCTTATTTGAGTACTTAGATTGTAATAATTACCATTCTTTTATTCTCAAAGTTATGTGCCTTAAGCGAAAATCAATGGCATACTTAATATGATTTCATGCATTAGTCATAAACCAACATGTACCATCAAGCATGCTAGAGGTAGTAATGTATTACCTGGACTTAGGCTATATCGGTTGCTTCAAGATACTCTATTTGAACTTTTTTGAGTTCGAAATCGACGTCCTTCAACCTCTCAAATTTAAATACGTGCCAATACCTTCAATTACACAGTTTCCAAAGTCAATCCTTATTCGTAATTCACTTTAACTGAATAATTAAATACAAACTCAAGTTCGGGTTCACGATCCGATTTGGAGGCTTTTGGGTTTAAATTTCACAAAGTTGACTTCAAAATGGACTCAAGACGTCGAAAAACATAAAACAAGGCTTTTCGGAAAAAAGTTGACTTTTTGGTCAAAGTTTACAATGACGTTATGCTAACGTCCGCAGTCAAAGTCAACGTTGACGTCAAAGTCAATGATCAAAGTCAACAGTCAGAGTCAACTGAGTGGACTCAGATCGGGTTGACTCGAACGAGTTGACTCAGACTGGGTTAACTCGGACAAGTTGACTTATTGGGCTGACTCAACAGGTCGGGCAAGTGGTCAACGGGTCAGGCCGAACCGGGTTCTGATTCGGGTCAGGAATTGGGCTTGAGTCGGGTCGGTTATCAATCTCATACCTATTCGGGTCTTAGCCCAAGCCATTGGGCCTGAAAACAGGCCAACCTAAATACTAATGCAGGCTGGTTCTTGGGTTAACTTCAGACCGGTTCGGTGAATCCGATTTAGGCCCGGTCCAGTTTAGTTCGAGGCTAGACCAGTCCTTAACCGGTTGGACCGGTCCAGATCGGAGGGCAGATACAATGGCCGCTAGAAATTGCCTTCGGCGGCGCGTGTTTCCCACACGCTGCCTTAGACAACCCAAAACGTTGGTTTTTCATATTTCGATCTAACCACAATAAAAACACGACCTAAAATGAAACGAAACTTACCCAAATAGTAGAAACCGAAGAAGCTTCGATGAAGCTTTCTCGGCGATAAACGGTTGATCGACGACCATGGTTTGGTTCACCTCGATCTCCTGAACGCGACCGGACATACGACGTCTCACATCGACAACGGAGGAGGCCGAAAAAATGTGAACAGTTGGGTGATTTTAGGGTTTGACGAACGTTAAACCTCAATTTCCCGACGACTGGAGCGATTGCCCGACGTGAGGTTTGAGGGGTTTTGGTAGAGGGTCGATAGCGTTTCGACTAAGTGAGACGGTGGCGACAGACAACGCGGCGACGAGCTAGATCGGAGGAAGATGAATAGGTTAGGGGACTGGGGAGGCTTCTAGAACTCTCAGATTCAAAAGTTTCTCGAAACAGTAGGGGAATAAAATTGGAGAAAACTGGGGGATATAATCGGTATTTAATTTTATTATTACTTTCAGATAAAAAAGGCAACGTCTATAGCCAAGTTGGAACAAAGCATATCAAACAATACTCTTGGCTCAAATGGTTAAGTGGCTGAGCCATTAAGCCAAGGGGCACAGGTTTGAAACCCTTTGGCAGTATCCTTTTTTTGTGTGTGCTACGGCACATGAATATATTTTTGATGTTTTGAGAAGTTACTAATCATTAAGATTAGTATGCATAATCTCAAACGATTATGAATTTTTTATATCTCATCAATAGTCATTCATGACTTTTTGTCATTCAAAAGGAATTTCAGTTTTCCTAATTCTTCATAAGAAGTGATTCAAAATATTATACAAATATGTATGATGAGTTTTCAACTTTTCCTAACAACAGGAAAATTATCTCAAGTTTATTATAAGAGATTTCAACACAACTCCTGAGATAGACCATTCTTTTCTTTCCTCTACTTAGGAAAAGAACTCAAAGAGATTTAATAGCTACAAGTATCTTTTAATAGAACTGGTGTGTATCATATTTTCATTTATATTAGTCAAAATTATTGTCTTAAAAAGACCACAAAATATTTTCATCTATTATAACCAAATAAAT
Organism: Hibiscus mutabilis; assembly: GCA_019671005.1. NCBI lineage: Eukaryota > Viridiplantae > Streptophyta > Magnoliopsida > Malvales > Malvaceae > Hibiscus > Hibiscus mutabilis. Next base: position 13,822,446 of record CM033747.1, on the reverse strand, counting down.
TTATCTTAATAAGATTTATCAAATATCACTCTTAACTTCTGCATTAAGTTGAAGAGTATCATTTAGTCATAGTATTTTATAAATTGGAATAGTGAGCATATTAATGAATAATGCACCAGGTAGATATCTAAGAAAGAGAGGTGATGCACTATGCCCACCTAAATACCAAGTCTATCATAGAACCAATCCTAGACATGCACATTCTATACTATCACAATATTTTCCAATAATCCATTTAGGATTTTTTCATAGATCGTGAGAATCAAATCAACACATTGATAATGATATTTGATTGAAGAACTTTTAATCCAATAGTATTGTGCTCGTACTCATTCGTAGAGCTTACCTTATCATTGTTGGTTATCCATAATAGAATTTATGCCAACAGATTCATGAGTCAATCAGCTTTTTAGCATAAAACTTTATTCATATTTTTCGACAAATCTAGATAGGGTACTTCAAAGGTCCAACATGAGGACAACCCTCTTAATTCAAATTTTTTTATTCGCATCATCGAGATTCAAAACCATCATAAAAGAAACTCATCATGGATTCTCAAAGCCATGAAACAATTGTTTAACTTTAATCAAACGTTGTAATTTCCAACTGGTTATACAACCATTCTCTTATCGATTGTCAAAACCTCGATATTTGAATAAATATTACATTTATTAGTGAGTTTCTCCCTCTATCGAATTTTTGCTAGACGTTGAAAAATCGTAACAGTCACAAGGAATTATAAATTCCATTAATCTCATTAAAAGAGATTCTTAGCACCCATAAAGGCAATTTAATTCGATAAGGCAGCCAAAAATTTATTCGATAAGGCAACCCAAAATTTATTCAGTAAGGCAACCGACAATTTATTGCACAAGGCATCTGAAAATTTAACCGCCTCTAAACACAATTCATGCAACCACGTAACATTTACACTGATGATTTATGGTGTGCATATCATTGAGAATATCTTTCTCAAAAGCTAAATTTGCTTTAAATTTCGACCACGTTTCAATAGCAGTAGAATTTGCTTCTAAATTGTTAGAAATATAAATGCGAAATGAAACCGTTAACACTAACTGGATGAAATAAAGCAAATTGAAAAAGATCGAACCATTTGCTGTGTCATGGTATGACCACTGCCTTAGAAGCAAATTCGCCTTGATTGGTGTAATCGCTGCACTGAACGAATGCCCTTCGAGGTTAACACGCCTTCAAAATTCGTACACCCGAATTTGAAGTTTGACAAAATGGTATTGCCCCTCTCTTCTCAATAGCATGAAACACATAAGAATGTTTTTGAGATACACTAAAAGTGAATTTAAAGCATTTTATTTGTAGGCTGAAAGTTAGGGGTAAAATCGAAAAATCACTCACAGCAATACTGACAAACAAATTAATTTGTTTGTAATTGTCATATTATGTATGATTTAAACCATGTAAATGTCATATTAAATATGCAGTAAATGAGTGATTTAAATCATGTAACTATCATCTTAAATCTACAGTAAATGAGTGAAAAATCTTTCAAATTTAATCCATCAACATTTCTAACATTCGGAACTTGAATCTTGAGTCAATTTTGATAGGTCTCTACATACTGTTGTTATGAAACTTAGTTTGATTCGTGTTAATGTTAATTACAATTAGTAAAATATTTTTCAAGATTTTAAGGCTATTTATGAGGGGTAAAATTTTGATACACAAATTTACATATTTACACTATAAAACTCAAATCCTAAATTCCTAACCCTAAACCTTAAACCCTATACCCTAAATTCTAAACATTAACGTTAAATTTTAAACCTACAACCTAAACCCCTAAACTTTAAACCCTAAAGTAAAACCCTAACCCCTAAAACTAAAAGGCACGTGTAAACTAAAGTTTACACTACCTGTGTATTAAAGTTTTTTTCATTTATGAGTATTAAAGTGACAATTATAAAGCTTTTAAATTTATTAAAATTATGTTTTTAATTATTTTATTTTTAATGATTTAGCACTATATTTTTATTATTTTATCCCTCTGGCATTTCCTATAAATATGAAGGTCTTTTTTCTCGTTCTATACACTGTCAGAACAATTCATCTCTTATCTCTTGCACAAAATTTATTTTTGTTTTGGAATATTAGTTTTCGACCACCGAATTATAACAGTAAGAAAATTTTACGTAACTGTTCTGGTGTACAAATATTAAAAGAACGTGTTAATCTTTTGAGTAACATCCATTTTAATGATTACATTAATTATCACGAATTTATTTTTAAGACAATAATTCTTGTTTCGACACAATTAAATTTTGTTTTATTTTTTTTAAAATTAATTTTCCTAGTAAACGCTAAAATTTGTTTTACAACCGTTTATTTTCCCAACAAATATTATTTTTTGATATAGAAATTTGAATAAATTAGAATCTTTTAATAAAAATTGTTTAAACACAACTATAATTAGGGTTGAGCGTCCGTTTGAGTAAAAAAATTTCGAGTTATTAGAATTGACGCGTCATATTTTACAACTCAAACTTTATTTAACTTTTTTTTCAATTCGAGTCGAGTTTATGAAATTCGAATTGAGTTTTCAAGTTCCTATACAAATTTAATTGTAACTATTTATCATGTTCTAGTACATTTTGATTTCAATTTAAACGACTTTCTTTAATCATATAAGATATATATATTTCTACATATTTTTTCATATTTTTTTATATTGGCATATATATTAGGAAGAATTGAGAGTCTCGACTCGAACTTAAAAAATCAATCCACTAATTATTAAAAATTTTGAGTTATTCGAGTTATTAGAATTTCCATTTTATAACTCAAACTTTATTTGAAATTTTTTCAAGTCGAGTCAAAATGAGTCAAGTTTTTTCACCTCGAGTAGAGTTGAGTCAAACTTAAAATTCATTTTTTTAGTCGAGTTGAATTTTACTCACCCCTAACTATAATACTTGTGTTAAATATATCACGTTAATCATATTTATCATTTGATCTCTCTATTCACCAAACATATAATGTCCATGCCATATATTAATATCCTGTTAAAAATGATCTAATCCCTAACCAAGAAACTAGCGGTGTTTATTTATGAGAATAAATTAAAGAAAAATATTCTATGCATCATCGGAGGTAAAAAAAGTTTCACAAACCCCTAATTTTTAGGGTCTATAGATTAGGGTTTAAGGTTAGATTTTAAAAATTGAGAATAGATTTTATAGTTTAAAATTTTGAATTTAAATTTTAAGGGTTGGGGTTTACAATCCCTGAAAGAGATACATAGCAGTTTTAGAAGCCCAATTGTAAAAAAAATTCACTAACGGTGCATCAAATAACTAACCCATAAATTAAATAAAAGAAGCAGAGATGGATCGAGGAGTGTTGTCGCATCCCTTAAAAGTTTTAAATTCTCATATCATTTAAATTTTGTTTTGTATTTTTTATCAATGGTCTAATTTAATACTTCTATATTATTTTTTTAATAGAATACTCCTACAATTTCGTAGTTTTACGTCTCTTAAAATTTTAAAATCATTATTTAAAAATGCACACCATTTACCTAAAACGGTGTCACATAAATTAAACATGTTTTATCTATCTGGGTTTCAGTGATCTCGTTGATTCAGTCAATTCAACTGTTAAGACTTTGTTCCAATTTGTAGTCTCTTGAACTCATCTCCTTTATTGCCAGGATATGCACCTTCTTTGTTAATTATTTGAGTGGGAGATTATAGAGAATTCAACTTGAGCTTGGCTGAGTTTTTTGAATATGGATTTGTGTTTTGAGAAAATACAAAACAAATATCTAATTGATATGAGAATATTCGTTGGTCTACAACATTGTTACGAAGTACCGCCGAACTTTAAGATCTGATTCGATTATACCACTGAATTAAAAAATATACTATTATACCACTTAATTTTAGTAAATGGTTCGATTATACCACTGAACTTTAATAAAATGTTCAATTATAACACTAAACTTTAGAAAAATGTTCGATTATACCACTGAACTTTAATAAAAGTTCAATTATACCATTGGGTGATGTGAACCCTTAACCAAAATAACATCATTTTGGTATGGTTGCTTTATGTCTCATATAGCCCAAAACGGTTTAGTGGTATAATTGAACCTTTTAAAATTCAGTAATATAATCGAGCCTTTTACTAAAATTTAATAGTATAATTAAATATTTTTTTATTTAATAATATACTCAAATCAGATCCTAAAATTCAGTAGTATTTCGTGTAATTTACCCTTGTTAAAATCATACTAACAATATTCGTTGCTATTCCTTTGGCAGGTTAGCGCAGAAAAATCATGAATTTCAATCAGCAGGTAAGAAAAAACTCGCAGAATTAGTTTGGAGGTCACTCAATCATTAGTAAAGTTACATTTAGGTCATTTAATTATTAAAAGTAACAATTGAGTCACTCAATTAAAATATTAGTCATGATCGGGTCACTCTTTCGTTAAAATACAAACGGACATCTAACAAGGACATGAGCCTTATTAAAAAAACTCCCTAAACCTAAACAATTTAATAAATTTAACACTTTATATTTAAAAAATATATATTTTTTGAAAGATAAATGTTGTATGATTTTATTAATAGATATCATACAAAGCTAGACAAAGACATGAGCTTCATTAAAAAACCTTCTTAAACTTAGATTGAAGAAAAGGAGTATGAGACCATATTGGTACTACACATTACCTATTTGATTTCCAGCAACCCAATGAAACAGAATCTGGGCAACGCACACAAAATCATTCCCCCCAAGCAACACACTCTTACAACAGAGGCGACATCTCAGTAGAACATGTAAAAAAATATATAAAAAGAAAATATATAAAAAAATATATCAACTTCTCCCAAATCGCTTGTATACTCTCATTAACACATGAACATTTTATTTAAAATAATTAATTAATCTAACATACAAATTTATAAATATAAAGATATTTATAATTATTTTTAATGTAGATCTTTAATTAGTATCCACATTAAAATTAAACTCATTGAAATCTATTTAAAATTATTCATGAAAATTTTCCGGTTTTAGTTACTAGTACCACATAATTTTTTGCAAAACTTCAGGTTTTTGTATTATTATATAATTTTCATATTAATTTCATATTTTTGAACGTTTTCATTATTTCCCTTTTATTTTAAAATAAACTAATAGTTAAACATTTTATGTTACTGAGTTTTAATTATTAAACAAATTTCTTAAATTCTCTGCAAGTCTGTGTATTTTCATTAAAAAGTTATATAATTTTGCAATAATTTTAAAATTTTAGTTCTTATTTACAAATTTACTAATTTTTAAACAATTTTTTATTATTATAAAAATCTATAAAAAAAATTATTCATGTTTAAAACACGATACATAAGTTGTTTTTACATAATAAAGCATAAGCATGCATGAAGCGGTGACAAATATATTTTCATTACATTAATATATAATATTCTTTTTATTATATGTTTCATTTATGTAATTAATTATAAACTTAAGTTAAATTAATCAACACTGATTTTAAGTTTTTTATTCTTATATTTTTACGTGTCTATATGATTTGCTAAATTATATGTAATTAATTATTGATGTTATTACATATTGTATAATGTTGTTTATTTTCCGTGACGTTCTAATTCATTTAAATAATTAAAAATATTTATTATAAAACTAAATAACATATAAATGTACTTTTATAGTGATAATAATATGACATATATTTTTATGATACATATACATAATTATTTTTAAGTTTATATATAATTAAATTTTACATTTCATATAATAATAATAATAGAAAAATATACATGTTTATGATTAATTGAAAATATCAAGTTTGGTATAACTCGTGTTACCAAGAGTACCCAAGTAGGTATAATGATGAACAGTAAAAAAAACAAGCGATTTGAGAGAATAAAATGACTAAATTGATATTATATATATAAGTTTTGAGGACTAAAACTATCATTATTTCAAATATTGTTAGAGTTATGTTTGTATTTTAACGGAGGAGTGACCTGATTATAACTAAAACTTTAATTGAGTGACCACTAAAAACGTTTACCCCAAAATTAAATAGGAATCGGAATTGCATGAGCGTGGCATTAAATAGAATTCCACGTAAACGGCACCGTTGGAGTTAAAAGATAAAAGCAGCAAAACTGATGAATAAAACGACAACGTTCGTATAAAGGGGATAAGTTAAAATATGGCGACAACGTTCGTATAAAGGGGATAAGTTAAAATATGGCCCATGCAGGTTTCTAACCTGCGACTTTCGCGTTATTAGCACGACGCTCTAATCAACTGAGCTAATAGGCCGCTGTTTTTAATGTTTAAGAAAATATATTATTATCATTCTTACGAAACAACCTACTTACTATGATACTTTTTTTTTTTTTTACATATTTTGGGCAGTTGTGGAGAGGATTGAATATAAGTTTTAAGAGAGGATTAAAAATCTCAAACTTAATTTGGTTAGTTAGTTGCGAAACTTTCCCTATCAAATTTGCTCTACTCGATGGAACAAGTTTGAATCACAAAACCAGAGTTCAACATTTTTTACCACTTTTAATCAAAACTTGATACAAACATAAATGGTAGAATTAAAAACAATTCCTTATACTTGTCCTAATTAAAAATTGTCCCCTAAACCACTTCAACTGCAGAATGTTGGATTCCATGTGTTTGATTTTCCTCATCTGCACCATCGTTCTTGACCCGGAGAGAGCTTCACCTTGGAAACCAGAACCCATTGCACCAGAGAAAAGGTTTATGACAATCACCGGGATCAGTATCTCAGCTTCAAGATCCGGTAATATCGAAGCTCCCATTTTTAACCGATCAATCCCCCCCTTAAGAAACGAAAATGAATAAATAAAAAGATTTTTTTTCAATTTCCTTTCCTAAGAAATGCTTGTTTATTATATTCAACAAAATTGTCAGTCAAAGTGACCGGTTAACCTGCGCTTTATAGGCTAATTTGTATAAATAATTCTTTTGTTTGCCCTTTCGGTTTATTAAACTTCGTCTTGACTAATCCAAATCGACTCACATTGCACACCTAATTTTAGTGGGTGAGTCTTGACCCATCAGGAATTTTTTTATAATAACTCCTTTTATTGACTATTTAGAAAATACTCTCATCCTTGATTATTTAAATAAATACTCTTCTTTCGGCTCACATAGGACGTACTCACGGTATGCTAGTAGCGAGTTCAGTAGCCACGTTTTATTGAACGCGAGTTTCGTCCGACGTGGTTACGCTTTTTAGACTCCCTAATTTTTAATTCTGAAAGAAAGAAGTCGAGTGATATAAAGTTGGAGATAATTTAAAATTTATATTAGTTATTTAATTTTTTGAATATATTTAACAAAAATTTAAATACAAATTAAATCAAGAATTAAAATATCTAAAAAAGAAAAAAACTAAAAAAAATACTTACATTCCTCCAATAGTTGTAGACGTGTTGACAATTTAGTCTTAGACCCTATTTGGTAAATAGAGGTTTGAGCCAAAATTAGAGGTTTGAGCTAAAATTAGAGGTTTGACCGGTCAAATCCGCTAATTTGGATGTTTAGTGAATAGCGGATTTGGGTGAAACTTATAATTTTGAAAAAGCTGCTAATAAGAGCTTTTTGAAATTAGATGTTTTAACATTAGAGTTATAAAGACCCTTTTACTCTTAACAATTACAAAAAATCTCCAAATAACCTAAATTTAACATTTTTATTTTAATCCTTCACTCTCACGTATTTACATTGTGACATTTGTAAACTAATATTCTTTTCTTTTTATTCTCACACATTTATATTTGTATTTAAATTTAATAATTAATTAAATTGTATTAAAAATAATTATATAGATAATAAATTAATATATATATCCTTCAAATATACTTAGTAATGTTATATTAAAAAATTATTTTTCATAATCTAATTAATATTAATAGATACAAAATATTGATAACTAATAAAATATTCAAACAATTATTAAATATCATCATGTCCTTATATGTCATTTTGCTTGTTTAAATAATCAAACAGCTATCAGTTATAAGTTAATTTTACCAAACACTTTCATACAATCAGCTAATACAATCTACTAGTCAAATCAACCAATGCAATCAGCTATCAGCTAATGTAATCCGCTATTAGCTATCCGCTAATTGACAAACAGAGCCTTAATAAACCTGCCGTTATATCAAACTTTTGAACTTGCTAAAAAAATAACTGCCAAATGCTATTTTACTAAAAGGAATAGATATGAATAGAGAGAAGTATGATTTTAAAGTAAGATTATAGCCCTATTTATAGGAGAATTAACACCCCTTCAATTGCGGGTATTGATTAAACACACGTTTAGCGTGAATAAAGAAATTGCGTTCAGCTAAACGCGAGTTCTTTGAAACATTAATTATTCAATGGTTAAATTACATCGGTCAATTAATAATTACAACAATCAAGTAATTTTTTACCAACTCGTTATAAACAGAACTCATGTTTAGTTAAACGTGGGTTCTTTTTAATTTTTAAAAATATTTACTGCGTTAAGATATGGCTTATCTGATAAGTTGTTTGAAATTCTCGTGAAACTCACGTTTAGGTAAGCGCGGGTTCCTTTTTCAGAATTAAAAGCTAAAGAATCTAAAAAGTGTAACAACGTCAAACGAAACTCACGTTCAGCAAATGTGGATACTGAACTTGTTACCAGCAAGACACGAGTACGTCTCACGTGGACTGAAGGGGATATTTATTTAAATAATAAAGATTAAATAATTATTTAAAATAGGTTATTTATATAAATTTTCCTGCTTTAGCCACATTTTAAGGGTCGTGTTTTTTTGCATGTGAATCACACAAAATAGATTATCAAAAGTATTTAAATTATAAATACGAATACAATATATATACATATACATATTAACAGTTATATGCTCTTGTATGTCAGATTAGCAACTCTCTTAGTCGATGCCATTCTAATTAGGGGTGAGCAAAACTCAAAAAAACCGAATAACTCGACTTGATTCGAGGCGAAAATACTCGACTCAAAATTTCATAAACTCGACTCGAAAAAATTTCAAATAAAGTTTCAGTTGTAAAATAGAAACTCGAATAACTCGAAATTTTTAGTAATTGATGAATTTAATTTTAAGTTCGAGACAAGTCCCTCAATTTTTTTATTATTATATATATACCGATATATAAAAATATGAAGAAATATTGTAATATATGAAAAAATATGAAGATATATATATATATATATATGCATATCTTATATGATTAGAGAAAGTTATTTAAATTGGAATCAAATCGTACAATAACATGATAAATAATTACAATTAAATTTTTATAGGAACTCGAAATCTCGACTCGACTTGAATTTCTTAAACTCGACTTGAATCGAAAAAATTTCAAATAAAGTTTGAGTTGTAAAATATGACGCGTCAACTCGAACAACTCAAAATTTTTTTGACTCAACTCGATCGAACGCTCACCCCTAATTCTAGCTGTTTTTTAGAATTAGAGCTTGGGTATGTGTTTGAGGCATTTGAGCATTGACTCCATTCATTACGGTTCGATAACCCTCTATTGTCGAGAAATTATATCACAGGCCCAGCTCGCCATGTCATCCATGGTCCCAACCAATAAAAAGCATCCACTTCATTAAATTTTTCCATGTCATCTTTTTACCGAGTGAATCTTCACTCAAATTTACTGTAAATTAAATTAAAAATTACTTTTTAGCAATTGTAGATTCACTTGGTAAAAAAGATGACATGAAAAAATTTAATAAAATTGATACTTTTTATTGGTTGAGACCATAGATGACATGACGAACCAGACCTATGATATAATTTCTCTTCTTGTCACGGTTATTTCCGTAAATAATTCTAGAGTGGATGTTAGGACGAGTTTTTATTCTACGTAATCAAAATGGGTGTCATTTCAATATGAATGATATTTTATTAAACAATATTTGAAAAGGTATTATTGGAGATAAAATGCTTGACATTTGAAAATATTTTTTAAACGTACAATTTCAGTTAAATATTTTTTTTCAAATTCTTGAAAAACACGTGTGACGACTTTTATGTAAGGTAAAGTAGACTTGAAAAACTTGACCCGAAACTCGAGATCCGAGCATAGAACTGAAATCGACCCAAACAAGATGACCAGAATTTGATCTGAAACTCGAAATAAACCGAACCGAAATTGACCTATATTTTAGTTGAACCGAAAATAGACTCGAACTTATTTTCAACCGAACCGAATGGACCCGAACCGAAAGCAACCCAAAATAAAATATATATATATATATATATTAAAATAAATAAAGAAAGATTAGATGTGAACTGCTGTACAACTCACCTAAAAGCCAAATATACATGCTATATAAAGTCATATATAGGGTGGAAAAACCTAATTCGGCATGAAAACCCGACTAAAACCAATCGATCTCATATTGACCCGATATTGACCCGAGCTGAAATCAACCGACTCGAAAATAACTGACCCGATATTAACCAAATTGAAAATCAACCAACCCTACCCAATACCCGAACCGAAATCACCATAAACCCGAAAAAATTAAACTCGAACCGAACTTAAATCGTATGTAGTAAGACCCGAAATAGCCCAAATCGAACCCGAATCGAATGATCTGTTTGCCACCTCTAGGGTAAAGACGCACTTTACTAAACCCACCTTCCAAAAAAGCGGGAATGTCAACAATCTCTAGAGCATGTGGTTAAAGCTCTCAGTTGACACCCTCCCCTTCCCCTAGATTGTGGATTCAAGACCTAATATGAGCAAAATTCCAATTTTCCTCCCACTAGGTAGAAATTGTTAAAAAAAAAGCGGGAATGACAAACCAGCTTTTTCCCTTTATCATATATGATATCATATAGTGATATTTTAAAAATTAATCTTAGAAAATTATAATTTTAATAAATAATCGTTAAATTAATACTTCCTCCGTCCTATTAAAACTATCACATATGATATTTTTCTGGTCTAATTTTTTAACTTTGACTATTATGTTTTAAAATATTTTAATTAATTTAAATATATAAAATATATATTTAAAAACTACTTGATTGAAGATTTTGAAAATATACTTTTCCATATTTTTATCAATAATAAATTTTCTTTAATATGTGGATTCAACACCCTAGTTTCTTGGATGTTGTTAAAGATTCTTGGGGAGAGGAGATTGAAGGGAATCCTATGCAAGCTCTTTTCCTTAAGTTGAAAAGATTGAAGGTCAGGTTGAAATGTTTTAATAAAGAGCACTTTGGAGATATATCTACTCGAGTATAGCTGAAAAGAGAGTAACCTATGAAGCAGCAAGCACACAACTTATTTGGGATTGCTCCTGATCTGGCTATGGAGCTTCGCTTGCAATCAGAACTTGCTGATTTAGAACAAACTGAGCACATGTTCTATAAGTTAAAGGCTAGGATTTAGTGGTTGCAACATGGTGATAAATGTACCACGTTCTTCTATGATGTCGTAGCTGTGAGAGAAAAAGGACACCATTCGAATGACTATGGATGCTGAGAGGAATCACCTTGAAACCTTCGAGATTATGTCCTCTAATTTGGTCTGTAACACCTTGAAAACCGGTCTAATCGAAATTGGGTTCCGGCGATCGAAAACCCTATACCAGAAAGATCCAAATATTGCATTGACTTTGACTGTGTAGTCAATTGCATTGATATTGGACTATAATTGAGTCAATTTATTGATTAAGGACCTTATTGAATTTATCGAAAACTATTTAGTAACTAAATTATAAAAATTAGAAGTTTATGGGCAAAAGTACAAAGTTTGAAAAGTTGAGGGACTACCCTTGTAGTTATCCCATTTTGGGATGAGTCACGTACTAGCTTGCCTCTGTCCCACGTGTACTTTGTTAAAAGAGATTGAAAAGATGATAAGAATTGATGGCTATCATCACAGTCTTAAAAAGAGGAAAAGCAACGAAAAGTTAGTAAAGGATTAAAAGTAGCTTACCCTTCACCAAGGGAAACCTCCACCGGTTATTGATTCACGAAATTGAGTGTTTTATAACACCAAAATCTTTGCTATCATCTCCTATTCTTATCATCTTCTTCATTTAAGCAAGCACCTCCCTACCTTTAAGCTAGCACCTCCATTGTTGAACTTGTTAAGGTTCAAGTTTGCTTTGATCCATTGATTCCATCGTGTAGCCATCGATTTGGTAAGCTAAAACCCCCAAATGATTGATCGATTCCATGGATCATTGAGGTTTATTTTTTAGTTGAAGCTATTGAGCACCTAACTTAAACCCATGATCATCAAGGCTTTAATCCATGAATATCTAATAGTTAATAGCTATTTCAAGTTTAACTATTAACTTCGATATCGTTGTATTAATTTTAACACTTCCTATTGTTCTACCTAACTCAAGAGTTGGAGATAGAAGTTCCATCATCTCCATCAAAAGCCAGGGACAAGGGAGTGGTCATCCGAGAGCCTTAAGAGCTTCAAAAAGCAAGGTGAGTGTAGTCGGAGTCTCTGGAATAGGCTAGGTGCCTTTCCCGATTTCATTGACATTGAATATTGCATAACTAACATTGTGTCTAAGGATATTGCATCGAATCTCTTTGGAGACTATATTGGTAAGCATCATAAGCTATTGCATTGAAATATTGTTCATAGAAACATTGCTATTGTCATTGACATCATTGAAGCATTAAAATATAGAAACATGGTAACCCCTTTGACCCGGTCTAGTCGCAAGTTTGAACTGTGCGAGTCACATTAGGGTTTGTCGAGACAAACCCAGAAGATTTACATCGAATATGGTCCAATTTTTTCCTTTTATCTTATCTAAATGCATATTTAAGTCCTAGGGTGATCATACTGGTTATGGTGAAAGATACAACACAATCAGGTGTCGATTTGACATCTAATTGTACGTATTTGCAATTCAGGGACTAAAATGTAATTTCTAACAATTAAGAGGGTATTCTTGAAATTAAAGTTACCAATTCTTAATTAGTTATATTTCATACATTCAGGTTGAATCTCATCTTAAAATAACCATCCAAATTCTTTCAATTGCATAACTATGAAACATGGACTAAATTGCAAAGAATACAAACTTTAGAAGGCATCTTAACCGAAATAACGACTGGCATACCAGTACGGGCTCTTGCCGTATCGCAACGGGGTTGAATTACAAAGGCGTACCAATACGGTCCTTAATCATATCGATACGGGTATGTGTTTTCGAAAAAATTGATTTTTAGTAGCTAAAGGGCGTACCGATATAGTTGCCCGTATACCGACACCAGACTTGTTTTCCAGCTACGCGTATCGATCGGTTACCAGGAGTATCGGTACGCCTAGGCAATTTTGCCCAGATTGAGCCGAGAAAGGTCCTCGTGTACCGATCCCTAAAGATCGTACCGGTACAGATAGACCTGTAATGACCTCTTGGTGTAACATATGACACTTTGGCTCAATCAAACATACTCCAAACAGTATCTAATCATCTTATAACTTCACAAAAATCATTTCCTCAATCATATCAACATGGTAGAAGATCATACTCAACATGACATATTCAAAGCAAACCCCTATTGGCATGATTTCTACCCAAGCATGCATAATGTTTTCCAACCCCTCAAAACCAAACATTAAGCATCATACAAGTCCAAAACATCAAACCAAGCTTATACAAAAAGAGAGTACCCAAAATAAACCTCCCAAATACAACTTGGTCATATTGCCTCTTATTACTACTTAGTATTTATAAACCGTACTTTGAAAATACTTCAGCCCTTGGATTTCCTCTTGCGTACTCTCTGTCCGAAAATGCCTACTTCTCTACATTGATGAGAAAGGAGAGCGTAAGATATAAGCTTAGAGAGGGAATCTCAATAACACTTATCAATGCAATTAAAATCATTTTAATTCTAACCAAGTGTAATTGTCTCATGGTAGAATCATCTCATGCTTCTATAATCTCCTCAAAAATGCACATTTAAATCATTTGCAACATATGTATCATGGATTCTATCTCAAACCTCAATTTAATCTTCACATGCCAAAATCTCTACCACAAGCTTAAAGAGCACCACATATATAAATCACATTATACAAACATAATCCATTTCTCATGATACATTATCTCATATATTGGCTATCAAGTGACTCGAAACAGTACCTTTTTATTTTATAAAATACATCAGATACACAGATTTCCCAAGTGGTTCCTACGACCACTTCACATACATCCTCAAACCGGAGCAATGGAACAATTACCCATCTCAACGATTATGATGTATAAATCCACCGATAGGAGAAAATATAACAATTACCCACCTCGACCGCTACGGTTCTCATGGTGGAGCAACAAAACAATTACCCACCTCGACACACATGAGGCGACTTATTATAGTGCACTTTAAACCCTATGGCTAGCCAACTACATCTGATAACATTTTAATCTCAGCCACTTGCTAATATATTCAATAAAACAACATTACTTCACTATTTTACATATGCATCAAACCAAACAATTTCAAATACATTAAACCATGTATTTTAGCAAATATGAAATACTTTCATAAACCATATTCCATTCTCAATAATCATCATATATGATCATTTGGAACATCTTTCATTTCTAAAACATGCATAATACAATAGTAACCAAACCATAAATATGTGCATGAGATTTTATTTTGCAAAATCAAAATCGAGAGAGAGCTCAACCAATACTTACTTCCGAGCTTAGATAAATATTTCAAACTTTATCTAAACTCCCAACAACCATCTTTAAACCTTTTAAAAGTAGTAAAACGCGTTTCCACTCACCGACAACCAAACGATCCACTTGCCAATAGGCGATCAAGTTTCCGAAGCTTCTACGCCCTCTCCAAAAGCTAAAGGATTCATCTCCTCTACTTTACCCAATCAAAAACAGAGGATTAAAACATATCTTTGCATCTCTAATTTCCAAAAACCAACAAACATAACTTCGCCTCATAGAAACCATCAAACACCCTTCTAAAACAACTGAAAGCATCATCAAACCTCATCTAAACAAATCCCAGCCAAAACCTAATGATTCTAACCTCTTAACAATATCAATTAACATACAAAAACATCTTGATTACGTCCTTATACCTCCAGCACCAACATCACACCAAAATCTATCTATTTACAACCTAGAAAACTAGCAATTCACATAGTTTTGGGTTTACTTCAATTATTCAATTCTTTCAACATTAAAACACATCTTAATAGAGATCTAAACCAATTCAAATCAATACAAAACATATTTAAACCAATATTTTCCCATTTCCATATAAAACTCAATTTAATTACCAAATCTATGTTTAAATCATAATTCCATAACACAAATCAGTTGTAAAAGATCAAGAACTTGGGAATTTGAAAAAAGAACCTTTAAATAGAGAAGAGAAACGAAAATTATCTCTAATTGCTGATTTCTCCCTTAATTGGCAAAGATTGGTTAAAGTCCAAGTAAATTTTGTAATATGAATTAAAGAAATCAATTAGGAAAAAAAAAGGAAATCAATAAGAATTGATTTCTGAGAATTTTGGAGTGAAAATCTTAGTTTGGCTGCTGGGAAAGTTGAGAGAAAAAGTTGGAAGAAAAGTAGTTACGTAAGAAAGTGATTTTGGAAAACTAAAATCCTTTTATTAAATCTATTTTCTTTTAATATTAAAAACCAATTAAAACACTTTAAAAATAATCTAAATTAAGGTAAAAATATGATGGAAAATTTTGGTTAAATAGCTCCTTAAAGATTCTAAGTTTTGAAAACTTTTCATTTTAGTCACTAGACCAAAATGTCCCAAAATCAGATTGAATTACTTCAAATTGAATTTACCAAAATACTTAAAATATTAATTAAGTATTTTCCAGCATTTTTATTATTTTATTTTATCCAAAAATAGTTTTTTAGAATTTAATTCCCGAAACTAACTCGAATTGCCTAAACTGATTCTTTCGAATCATCTACCCAATCTGATTAACATCTATGCCCAAATTTTAGGGCGTTACAATTCCCCCCTTAAGAAATTTCATCCTCTAAATTTACCTGGTGGAAAAAGATGAGGAAACTGCTTCAACACGTCCTCCTTGGTCTCCCAAGTGGCTTCTTCAACACCACGATGTCGCCACAACACCTTTACCAACTCTATGGTCTTTCCATGAAGAACCTTGCTACTTGAATCAGAATTCTCATCGGCTCCTCATCATAGGTCAAATCCGGATTCAACTCAATCTCCTCAACCGACATCACATGCGAAGGATCTGATATGTACCTCCGAAGCATCGATACATGGAAAATATCATGTATCTTTTCCAATTCCGCAGGCAACCTCAACTTATATGCAACTGGACCAATGCGTTCTAATACCTCATAAGGTGCAATAAATCTAAGACTTAACTTGTCATTCCGTCCAAACCTCATCACCTTCTTCCAAGGCAAAACTTTTAGGAACACGCGATCACCAACCGCATACTCAATCTCCCTTCGTTTTAAGTCAGCATATGACTTTTTCCAATTTGAAGCTGATCCAACCAATCACTTATAAGATTCACTTTCTCATTGGTATCCTTCCACACATCCGACAAAGAAACATACTTTTTTCATGCCTCCACCCAACAAAGTGGCGTGCGACATCTTCTACCATACAAAGCCTCTTACGGTGCCATCTGGATACTAGCCTAATAACTATTGTTATATGCAAACTCTACCAACGGTAACTGCTTCTCCCAAGACCCTTGGAAATTAATGATGCAACACCGCAACATATCCTCCAACACTTGGATAACGTGTTCAGACTGACCATTCGTTTGAGGATGATACGAAGTACTGAAGTTCAATCGCGTACCCAATGCCCTATGCAAACACTCCCAAAACCTCACTATAAAATGCGGATCTCTATCCGATACAATAGACTTTGGCACTTCGTGCAACCTCACAATCTCAGCAATATACAACTCCGCCAACTTGTCCAAAGTATACGTCGTATGCACAACCAGAAAATGTGCACACTTCGTAAACTTATCCACAACCTCCCACACAAAATTCTTCTTTGTTGGCGTCAAAGGTAGCCCAGACACAAAATCCATGGCAATTCTCTCCCATTTCCATTCTGGAATTCTCAACGGTTGCAACAACCCCGAAGAAAACTGATGCTCCGCCTTAACGCATTGACAAACCATACAACGAGCAACAAAATCTGGAACATCCTTTTTTAAATCTACCCATAAATACTCATTCTTCAAGTCCTGATACATCTTCGTACTCCCTGGATGCATAGAAAAAGGACTCGATGTGCCTCAACTCTTCATCTTTCGGCACCACCACCCGATCCTTATAACACAAAAACCTTCATCACTAAAACAAAAATCCGTTTGATTGCCATCCATTATATCCTTAACAAACGTTACAAGGAGTCATCATACAGTTGCTTCTCCTTGATCGTTTGCAACAACGATGACTTTACTTGCAACTCAGCCAACAAACCACTATCATGTATTACACTCAACCGAGCAAACATCGCTCTCAACTCAACTACAACCTTCCTACTCAAGGCATCAACCACAACATTAGCCTTTCTCGGATAATACTCGATTGTCAAATCATAATCCTTAAGTAACTTGAACCATCTTCGTTGCCTAAGATTTAACTCCTTTTGCGGCATCAGGTATTTCAAACTCTTATGATCCGTATACACAGTACACTTCTCACTATAACGATAATGTTGGCAAATTTTCAATGCAAACACCACTGCCGCAAGTTCAATATCATGCGTAGGATAGTTGCGCTCGTGCACCTTCAACTGTCTATATGCATAAGCTACAACCCTTCCTTTTTGCATCAACACACATCCCAAACCCACGTAGGATGCATCACTATACACGACAAACTCCTTCCCTGACTTAGGTTGAATCAAGATTGGAGCTTGTGTCAAAGCTTTCTTCAACTTATCAAAAGCTTGCTGTCTACTCTATGTCCATTCAAAACACACATCCTTTTGCAAAAACTTCGTAAAAAGAGCAGCAATCCTCGAGAAACCATCCACAAAGCCTCGGTAATATCCTGCCAATCCCAGAAAACTACGAACCTCCGACACCAACTTTGGTTGCTTCTAATTCACAACAGCTTCAATTTTTTGCGGATCAACACGAATACCCTCGACCGAAACAACATAACCTAGAAAAATTACTTGCTTGATCCAAAACTCACATTTACTTAGCTTGGCATAAAGCTTATTGTCCAACAGAACTTGCAACATAATCTGTAGATGTTGATCGTGATCTTCCTCGGTACGGGAGTACACAAGAATGTCTTCGATGAACACTACCACAAATTGATCCAAGAATTCATGGAACACTCGATTCATCATATCCATGAATGCTGCTGGTGTATTTGTCAACCCAAACGTCATCACTAAGAACTCAAAAAGCCCATAGCGCGTGCGAAAAGCTGTCTTCGGCACGTCTTTATCCTTCACCTGCAACTAATAATACCTAGACCTTATATCAATCTTAGAAAACACTGTAGCTCCCCGAAACTGATCAAACAAATCATCAATCTTTGGCAAAGGATACTTGTTCTTAATCGTCAACTTGTTCAGTTACCGATAATCAATGCACATTCTCATCGTGCCATCTTTCTTTTTCACAAACAACACGGGTGCTCCCCACGATGACACACTTGACCGAATGAAACCACAATCCAACAACTTCTGCAACTGCGTCTTCAAATCTTTTAACTCTTTAGGTGCCATATGATACGGTGCAATCGACATTGAAGCTGTATCCGTGAATGTCTCAATACAAAATTCCATATCCCTATCCGGTGGTAAACCATACAACTCTTTCAAAAACACTCTTAAAAAACCGCAAATGGTACAAATATCCTGGGTATGCACTTCCTTCAAATTAGGGTTCATAACATAAGCTAGGTATGCTTTACCCCAGATTCTAATATCTTTAGTGCTTCCAAAGCTGAAACAACATTAGACAAGAATTTGACATTCTCGCCCACAACCATCACTTCGTAATCGTCTGCATGTTTCATCAAACTCGCTTGGTCTCAAAATCAACTACAACCCTATGTTCAGACAACTAATCCATCCCTAAGATCACGTCAAAATCGTGAAACAACAAATCCATCAAATCAGCTTCAGACACATGACCTTGTACCATCAAGAGACATCTCCTAAACAACCTCCTAGCAACTACCGTCTCACCAAAAGAACTTGTTACCTTCATACCAACATCTAACACCTCTGCAGGTATATCAAGCAAACAAGAATGTTCGTGCAAGATGTATGAATGTATCGAACCAGAATCAATCAATGAAAGCAATGATATTGACTGCAAAGTAAATGTACCTGCAATCACATTAGTATCATTCCTTCCCACACGGTGCGTAAAAATCCTCGCCGTTCCACCATCCTCAAGCTAAACCGCTACGGTATGACCAACCACTCTCTTCCATCCTCTTTACGCTAAAAATATCCACGATTGCGTCCATGACCTCTTTGTGGCGCAAAAGCAGGTGTAGGAGCCTGACTTTCCCTGATTAATTGTGGACAATCTTGCCTAATATGATCTCGTGATCCACAGCTCCATCAAGTGCCAAGAGCACCCCGAAACTCCCTTGAATGCCGCCTACCACATCGCCTACACTCAGGTACTCCAGCATAGGTATTTTGACCTTGGTGTCCACGCCCAGCACCATTCCCTCTACGTCTCTGATCCAGACGATACCTCCTATCTCTATGCCTCTTATATCGGTCTTTACTGACATTTGATTCAACACTCTTTTCCTCGCAGAAAAACTCCCAAAACTAGCAGACAACCCCAAATTTTATTCTATGTTCTTAGCTCGAGAAACCATGACATCAAACTTTGTATAGTCTGTGGCCAGTATATACACCATTTTTTTCTTGACTAAACTATAACGAAACCGGTCGCATTGTTGCCGCTCATAAGAACCAATTCAGGAGCATATTGGCTTAATCGGACAAACTGGTTCTCATACTAAAAAATAGACATGTTTCCCTGCTCCAAAGCCATAAACTCCCACTTCTTCTTATCTTGATATCGAGAACCAAAATACTTCTTCAAAAGGCAGCGCTAAAGAATTCCCATATCAAATCAGCATGTGCCAAGCCTGTGATAGTAGTTTTCCACCAACTATAAGCATCACCCTGAAGCAACGACATTATAAAACCCAACTTGCAAATATCTATACACTCCATCTGGCCAAGGATCCTCTTTATGCTAGCAAACCACTCTTCGGCTACTTTAGGAGCTAAACCTCTAAACTCGGTACCACCCAAGCTACGCAGATGCTTCAAGGGTAATCCAATATTAAAAGCTGCAGGCGCCGGTGCAGATACTTGCACTCCAGCTATGGCCGCCTGGAAAGATCCCATCATCGCTTAGATTAACAGTGTCATATCATCGAGAATAGGTCCTTACGGTGCCTAAGGCACACCACCCTTAACTCCAACACCAGTAGGGGGAATCGATGGAGGAGGAGGCAACTCATCATCCTATCTATCTACCACATTCCCCATGTGAGCTCTAGTCTCTCGTCTCAGTCCCATACGTAACAATATGAGTCTAAAACATGATAATGCAATAAAATAAAATAATTAGGCCATCTTGCAGCAAGAATCCAAGTTACTCTTGTTTAAAAAAATTACTTAACTCTAGTAGTAATAAAGCAATGTTTCCCCAAGTTTAAACCCCAACCATATCATATATTGAACACAATCTCACAAATTCAAACACCATGCATGTCAAACAACATATAATATCAACCAACCAAACATCTATAACCCACTTCCCAACAATCATAACCCGGCCTAGTCACAAGATCTAACTGAGTGAGTCACATTAGAGTTTACCGAGATAAACCCCAAAATATTGACATCGAATATGATCTATTTTTTCTTTTTATCTTATCTAAATTCATATTTAAGTCCTCGGGTGATCATACTGGTTATGGTGAAAGATACAACACAATTGGGCATCGATTTGACATCCAACTATAAACGTAAATTCTACAATTAAGAGGGCATTCTAGAAATTGAAGTTACCAATCCTTAATTAGTAAAATTTCATACATTCAGGTTGAATCTCATCTTAAAATAACCATCCAAACTCATTTAATTGCAAAACTATGAAACAAGGACTAAATTGCAAAGAATACAAACTTCAAAAGGCATCTTAAACAAAATAATGACTGACGTACCGGTACGGGCTCTTGCCGTATCGCAACGGGGTTGAATTACAAAGGTGTTTCGATACGGTCCTCAAGCGTATCGGTATGGGTATGTCTTTTTGAAAATATTAATTTCAAGTAGCTAAATAGCATACTGATACGGTTGCCCGTGTACCGACACAAGGCTTGTTTTCTAGCTACAAGTACCGATAGAGTTACCAGGCATATCAGTACGCCTAGGTAATTTTGCCCAGATTGAGCTGAGATAGGTCATCGCATACCAATCCTTGAGGACTCGTACCGGTACGGATAGACCTATAATAACCTCTTGGTCTAACATATGACATTTTGGCTCAATCAAACATACTCCAAACATTATCTAATCATCTTATAACTTCACAAACATCATTTTCGCAATTATATCAACATGGTAGAAGATCATACTCAATATGGCATATTCAAAGCAAAACCCTATAGGCATGATTTCTACCCAAGCATGCATAATATTTTACAACCCCTCAAAACCAAACATTAAGCATCATACAAGTCCAAAACATCAAACCAAACTTATACAAACAGAGAGTACCCAAAATAAACCTTTCAAATACAACATGGTCACATTGCCTCTTATTACTACTTAGTATTTATAAATCGTACATTGAAAATGCTTCAGCCCTTGGATTTCCCCTTGCGTACTCGCTGTCTGAAAAGGCCTACTTCTCTACGTTGATGAGAAATGAGAGCGTAAGCTATAAGCTTAGTGAGGGAATCTCATTAACACTCATCAATACAATTAAAATCATTTTAATTCAAACCAAGTGTAAATGTCTCTTGGCAAAATCATCTCGTGCTTCTATAATCTCTTCAAAAATGCACATTTAAATCATTTGCAACACATATATCACGGATTCTATCTCAAACCTCAATTTAAGCTTCATATGCCAAAATCTCTACCACAAGCTTAAAGAGCACCACATGTATAAATCACATTATACAAACATAATCTATTTCTCTTGATACATTATCTCATATATTGGCTTTCAAGTGACTCAAAACTTGTACCATTTTATTTTATAAAACACATCGAATACATGGATTTCCCAAGTGGTTCTTATGACCACTTCATATACATCATCGAACCGGAGCAACGGAACAATTACCCACCTCAAAGGTTATGATGTATAAATCTACCAGTGGGAGAAAATGGAACAATTACCCACCTCGACTGCTGCGGTTCTCATGGTGGAGTAACGGAACAATTACCTACCTTAACACATATAAAGCGATTTATTATAGTGCACATTAAACCCTATGGCTAGCCAACTCTATTTGATAACATTTTAACCTTAGCTACTTTCCAATATATTCAATAAAACAACATTACTTCACTGTTTTACATATGCATCAAACCGAACCAATTTCCAATACATTAAACCATGTATTTTAGCAAATATGAAATATTTTCATAAACCATATTCCATTATCAATAATCATCATATATGATCATTTGCAACATCTTTCATTTCTAAAACATGCATAATAAAGTGAGTAATCAAAACCATAAACATGTGCATGAAATTTTATTTTGCAAAACCGAAATCGAGAGAAAGCTCAACCAGTATTTACTTTCGAGCTTGGATAAGTGTTTCAAACTTTATCTAAACTCCCAACAACCATCTTCAAACCTTTTAAAAGTAGTAAAACGCGTTTCCACTCACCGACAACCAAACGATCCACTTGTCGATGCGTGATCAAGCTTCCGAAGCTTCTGCACCCTCTCCAAAAGCTAAAGGATTCAACTCCCCTGCTTTACCCAATCAAAAACATAGGATTAAAAAACATCTTAGCATCTCTAATTTCTAGCAACCAACAAACATAACTTCGCCTCGCAAGAAATCATCGAACACCTTCTAAAACAACTGAAATCATCATCAAACCTCATCTAAACAAAGCCTAGCCAAAGCCTAATGATTCTGACCTCTTAACATCATCGATTAACATCCAAAAACATCTTGATTACGTCCTTATACCTCCAGCACCTCTACAACACCATGATCACACCAAAATCTATCTATTTACAACCTAGAAAACTAGCAATTCACATAGTTTCGGGTTTACTTTAAGTATTCACTTCTTTTAACATTAAAACAAATCTTAGTAGAGATCTAAACCAATCCAAATCAATACAAAATAGATTCAAATCAGTATTTTTCTAATTTCCACATAAAACTCAATTTAATTACCAAATCCATGTTTAAATCATAATTCGATAACACAAATCAGTTGTAAATGATCAAGAACTTGGGAATTTCAGTAAAGAACCTTTAATTAGAGGAGAGAAACGAAAATCAACTCTAATTGCTGATTTCTCCCTTAATTGACAAAGATTTGTTGAAATCCAAGTAGATTTTGCAATAGGAATTAAAGAAATTAATTAGGAAAAAAAAGGAAATCAATAAGAATTGATTCCTGGGAATTTTGGAGTGAAAATCTTAGTTTGACTGCTGGGAAAGTTGAGAGAAAAAGTTGGAATAAAAGTAGTTACGTAAGAAAGTGATTTTGGAAAACTAAAATCCTTTTATTAAATCTATTTTCTTTTAATATTAAAAACCAATTATAAAACTTTAAAATAGCCTAAATTAAGGGCAAAATCTGATGGAAAAGTTTGGTCAAATAGCTCCTTAAAGATTCTAGGTTTTGACCAAAATGTCCCAAAATTTTTCAAATAATCTATATAGAACATGGGTTTTGGGTTTTAGAATTTAATAATATATTTATTAATATTAAACAGTTTTGAAAACTTTCTATTTTTGTCACTAGACCAAAATGTCCCAAAATCAGATTGAATCACTTCAAATTGAATTTACTAAAATACTTAAAATGTTAATTAAGTATTTTTCTAGCATTTTCCCATATTTTATTTTAGCAAAAAACATTTTTTTAGAATTTAATTCCCTAAACTAACTCGAATTTCCTAAACCATTTTTTTCGAATCAACTACCCGATCCGATTAACATCTTGGCCTAAATTTCATAGTGTTACAAACATTGATCATCGAACATCAATATTGTCATTGCCCTAGCCACTTATAGTGATATTGTCATTGTCAAAGACATTGGATATTGATATTGGCATTGTCATTGAAACATTGCCATAGATATTGCCATTGTCATTGGACATCGACATTGATACTGTTATTGCTATTGAAATATTGACATTGACATTGAAATTGATATTGCCATTGTTATCGACATTGACATTGTCACCATTATTGCCATCGATATGGCCATTGTCAATGTTATTGCCATTGATATCGTTATTGTTATTGAACCTTGGATTCGAAAAGACATTGGATACAATTGGCATGCCATAGAATTCATGAGCTCATTGGTACGAGTAGACTATGATCCTTGGGCTATGGCCTTTATCGTGGCGAGGTGGAGGGATGTTTTTGTTATTGGTCATTTGGCGAGGCGAAGGGACTAGACCAGGGATTTAAAACTCGGTCGCGGTCGCGTTTTTGGTCACGTCGCGGTTATCGCATTTTCGGACATAACAGAGGCTATTGCGGTCACTACGGGTGTCGCGGTCGTGAATTTTTTAAATTTTGCACAATTTCTTGTAAAACATATTAATTATAATTATAAAAAGTTAATTTTAATGATTTTTATAGTGTTTTCTAAACGAAAATGGACATATATGATATAATTATGAGAAAGAAGTTTCCTTACAATTTTATCAAACACATCTTCTATTCTTCTTCACTGACAAGCTCAAGAATAATATATATATATTTGTCATACCGATCAATACCTAAAGTTTAAAAAAATGATAAGGTAAATATCAACAATGCAATACGAGGTGAATTGGATATTCAATACGAGGTGTCATGCTTCAATTTCAATATAAACTGAAATTTGTGTATTCATGAGTCATTACATAAAATTAAACAAAAATCTAATGTATTTTTTCAACTCAAATTATTATTTAATTATACTAATTTAACATGATAATAAAATTGATATTCAATACGAAAAATAAGATTGAATTCGAATGTAAGTGTAAATATAAAAAGTCACTTTTGATGATTTTTTTAAATTTGTATATTCTCGGTCGCGGTCGTGAATTTTTTTTAAATTCACACAACTTATTGTAAAATATAATAAATGTAAGTGTAAATATAAAAAAGTCACTTTTGATGATTTTTAGAATGTTTTGTAATGTTTATGAACTTTTATTAGTATGAGAACACAATTTTTACAATCATTAATTATTATTATATTTCTTTACAAATTTCCCAAAAAAATTGTATTAACTATAACAAAAATAAAATAAGAAATATTAAACATTCAACTTCTTTAATAATTTTGAATATTTTATAAATAAAATAATTTAAAATCCATATATGAGACTTGAGATAGGTTTTCAATGTTTCCTGAAAAATATCTGGTCAAATTATTCGTTTTCATTGTTATTATTTGTAAAATTCACACAAATTATTATAAAACATAATAATAACAATTATAATTATAAAAAGTTACTTTTTATGATTTTTAGAGGGTTTTCCAACACTTATGAAATGATTTAATTGAAAGAAAATAAGACTTAGTGGCTCAATTGGAAGTTTCATTATGAATTTAAGGACTTAATTGGAATAAAACAAAGCATCCTAATTAAACTAAAAATCTAAAAGGACTAAACTATTAGCGGAGTAAAACTTTTAAGTCTCTCCAAAAATCACTAAAATTTGAACCCTCCACCCGCAATTTACCCCTTTTTATTTTTCATCTTCTCCTCTCCCGTTCGCGAGCTCTGCAACTTTTTTTCCTTTTCATTTTTATCTCCGGTCACCAGGTGGTGCCGTGATTGTTCTGATAACGGGGATAACGTCCTGTTATCGCCGCGACAACCACAATCGCTTTATTTTGCGTCCGCGACAGGCCGCAACAGTCGTGATTCCGTTGCCCACCGCGAATTTCACCAAATACAGTTTCGGACGGTGGCGCGACCATAATTTCGCGGCCGCAATCGCGTTAGCGGTCCGCGATTTAGAACCCTGGACTAGACCATTCAATGATTTGGCAAGGCGTAGGAATTCGCGTATCCACTATCTTGTTTCGATCGAAAGGAACACTATTGATATATGTCCAATATGTTATTAAATATGGTTACAACATTGATATTGTCATAGCATTGATATTGATATAACATTGGTATTGCCATAGCATTGATATTGTCATAGCATTGATATTACCATAGTATCGATATTGCCATAGCATTGACATTGTCATAGCATGATTTGAATTTCATAACATCGTTATTACCACTGTGTATGACTACCTCACTAGGCAAAGTATGCCTAATGCATTTCAGGTTAAAGAAGATTTTTGCAAGAGATCGGGAAGTTAAAGGTTTTTGGCAAGTCAAAACGGTACCTAGAGTAATGTTTATCATCCCTACAAATTCCTAGTATGGTAGCATGATAGTTTGTTAATTCAATTTTGGCAATTTTGACGTATGTATTATGTTGTGTGTGGTTGTGTAAGCTTAAAGTCCTAAGATGACACTTTTAAGATTGGCTAAAAGTGGCAAAATTGCATTTTTGGCCTAAAAAGGTAAAATCCTAGTAAATGGATTCACATAGCTATAAAATTTGGCATGATAGTAGATTATGGCTTTATAAACTTGCCTGTAAAATTTCATAGGTTTTGGACACTGAATGATAGGTCAAATGGATAAAAACTAGACCAAATCTTTCACTACAGACCCTGTCGTACCGATACGGGTGATGTCGTATCGTTACGAGTAAGCATTTTTAGACCAGGTCAGCACTGGTCAACAAGGTATATCGATACTACTTTGGGCTTATCGGTATAAATTTTTGACACTAAAAAATTACTGTAGCTGGGTATCGATACGGTACTGTAGGTACCAGTACCCTATTTAATCCATTTTGGGAATTAGGGCACATGTACCAATATGGATATTCCCGTACTGATACCAGCCTGAGTTTGAATAAAATAATATTGATATTATCAGAAACGTATCGATACGTGTTTACGGGTATCGGTACGCATCTTGGTCACTGGAAATCAATAATTTGTGAAATGTGCATGGTGTACCGATACGGCCCCTCAAGTATCAGTAATGATATAGGTAATATGGTTAAAAACTATTGAAATAATTCTAGAAAGTTACAAATTGGTCACCTATTAAGGTTTGGCTTAATTGAAGGAGTAAATGACCTCTGAATAGTATGGAAATTTGCATGTACACTGAGTATAGGTTGAATTCCATTGTGGTAAGGTCAATTCCAATAAAGGAAATCTAATTTACAGAAATTTTAGTGTAGTCCTTGAGACTCGTAAAAGTTTAAAATTGGTCATAAATTGATAATTAAATTCTTATAGCGAATCGTCACTCCACTATATGAGTTTAGTAATGTATAGAGACACCAAAATAAATGTCGTATTGCTTTTGACTTTCTAAATTAATGAATAATGATTAAAACATTATATCGATCATTGTATTAAACTTCGGTAACATACTCCGACCCGGTTCTCGACCAGACCAAGAATGGGGTGTTACAACTGTGGTATCAGAGTTAGAGTTTAGTCAATTCTAGGACTAAACTGGAGTCTATTGTATTGTTATTGCATTGAATATACCACCTAGGAGTTATTTATATTGTGTATATTGTGACTTGTCGACTAACATGATCTCTTTTATTTTTATAGAATAGTTGTATGTAGTTAAACAAAGCTCACATGAGTATTGAGTTTCTACTGGCTCCTTGATTCGTTACGAGGAATCAATGAGGAGACCCTCAAAGTCTATAAGACTCTTGATAAGAATCATTAAGCCTTGAATTATCAAGGTAGATTGTTGAGATTAAAGAATTACTAAAGACACAACTAAAATATACGAACAATCCTTGACTTCATCGCAGCCTGAGTAGGCTGTACAACTTTCTATAGATATAATTTCAACATCTTAAACCCTTTTTGCCTAGTCTACCCAGTGATAGACTTACGCACTCACCGACAGGGTAAATGATAACCCTAAACTTGTTAGATATCAATTATTAAATTATTATATTGATGTTGCTACTATCGAATCATCACAAGGATATATTGAGCATCGATATTGGATTATCGAGTCATCGTATTAGACCATGCTACATAAGTTACATAGAGGGGTTTTGAGGGTTAAAGGACCCTCACAACTTGACAAATGCCACGAGATAATTCTCGTCTTCCACTACCGTATTTAAAAGGGAGCAATATAGTCCTAAACAAAAAGTGTATTCACTGTCTTTTCCCTTCTACAACATTGCAAGGTTACCGACTAATTCTTAGATCATTTTTAGAACGACTTATAGTACTGAGGGTTCAGGTTAGGAATTGTAATACTCGCATTTACCTATTGCCAAATGAGGGTGATTCGAACAATATCGCAACTACCATTGAATTATACTTCTATCTTAATTATGCACTGATGAATCAGGATAATCACTCCTCTAGTAATACTGATTTGATCACTGTAACCAATCCATTAGGTTATTGTGTCACCATAAGTCTCGTATGTAAGAATTGTCCCTTAATGATTCAAGGGATTCTATTTTTGACCAATCTATTGGAACTTCCAATTTACGAGTTCAATGTTATACTGGGTTTGGATTGGCTCAGTGAACATCAAGCTTGGGTAGATTGTAGTAAGAAAAAGTTATATCTCTGAGGCCTTAGCAATGAGAGCATTACCCTTATAAGTTTGAAGAATCGTTGTATGCTTTGACATTGGAAGCTAAGGATGAACCTCGATTGCAAGACATTGACACCGTATGTAAATTTCTTGATGTCCTTTCTGATGAACTTTCGGGTTTACCCCCAACCCGTGAAGTAGAATTTGGCATTGAAGTGCAACTAGAATGGCCCCAGTTTCTGTTGCACCTTATCGTATGATAGCAGTTGAGCTTAAGGAGCCGAAATCTCAAATTTAAGATTTACAGAACAAAGGCTTCATTCAACTGAGTTCCTCATCTTAGAGAGCACCGGTTCTCTTCGTTA
Organism: Hibiscus mutabilis; assembly: GCA_019671005.1. Lineage (NCBI taxonomy): Eukaryota > Viridiplantae > Streptophyta > Magnoliopsida > Malvales > Malvaceae > Hibiscus > Hibiscus mutabilis. The sequence goes on along the minus strand of CM033747.1, from coordinate 13,793,102 downwards.
AGAAGAAAGATGGTTACATAGGGCTATGCATCGATTACCGGCAGTTGAACAAAGTAACTATCAAGAACAAGTATTTATTGCTAAGAATTGATGACCTATTCGATCAGCTTAAGGATGGCTCTGTGTTTTCCAAGATCGATTTAAGGTCTGAATGTTATTAGATAAGAGTTAAAGAATGAGATGTACCTAAAACTGCTTTCGTATGAGGTACATGCACTATGAATTCTTGGTAATGTCCTTTGGGCTAACCAATGCACCGGCAACCTTCATGGACTTAATGAATTTGGTTTTCAGACCCTACCTAGACAAGTTTGTTGTGGTGTTTATCGATGAAATATTGATCTATTCTAAGAATGTTGTCGAGCACCGAGAACACCTTAGCATTATGCTTCAGACCCTTCGAGAGAAGCAATTGTTTGCTAAATTCTCTAAGTGTGAGTTTTGATTCACCAAATTTGCCTTCCTTGGGCACATCGTATCAGCTTCGGGCATTCAGGTAAACCCGAAGAAAATTCAAGCTATCCTTGATTGGCACCCACCGAAGATCATTGGTGAAGTAAGAAGTTTTCTTATTCTTATTGGTTATTATAGAATATTTGCCAAAGCATTTTCTATGATAGCAACATCTTTGACTAAGCTATTAAGGAAGGAAACTTCGTTTGTTTGGATCGAGGAACAACAAATAAGCTTCGATCAATTGAAACAAGTCTTAACCCACGCACCGGTCCTGACCCAACCTGAGTCTGGAAAAGACTATACAATTTATAGTGATGCTTTGCATCTTGGGTTAGGATGTGTGTTAATGCAAGAAGGCAAAGTCATTGCTTATGCTTCAAGAAAACTAAAGCCACATTAGATGAATTACCGCACTCATGACTTGGTGCTAGCTGCAGTTGTCTTCTCATTGAAAATTTGGAGGCATTATCTCCACGGAGAGAAATGTTATCTCTTCACCAATCATAAAAGCCTTAAATATCTATTGTCATAGAAAAGGTTAAATCTTCAGCAACGACGATGGATAAAACTCCTCAAAGGTTATGACCTTATCATTGATTATCATCCGAGAAAGGTCAACGTTGTTGCTGATGCACTCAGCCGCAAACCTATGCCTGGTAAGAATCGTTATTGATCATTAAACTTACCCATCACTTATTATACTGAACTCATTGCAAAATTATTGCATTGTAGCTCCTTGAGCTATTAATGTTCACTTTCGACTTTGGAAGCACCATTGTCTTGAATCTGAACTTCAGGTTTAGTCTACTATCGTAACAAAAATCAAAGCATTGTAGAATCAAAACCCTGAACTTTAATCCATACCTTCTAAGTTGCAAGATCGTGGTGATCCTAACTTTAGAGTTAATTCTAAAGGATTACTATATTTTTGTAATCGAGTCTATGTACCCAATGATGAATCTCTTCACACCGATATTCTCGAAGAAGCTCATTCGAGTTCTTATTCAATTCACCCGGGTTCTATAAAGATGTACAAAGATCTTTAGGAACTTTATTGGTGGTCGGGCACGAAGCAAGCTATAGTTGACTTTGTGTCCAAATACCTTACGTGTCAGCGTGTTAAAGTAAAACACCATGTTTCTACCAGTTTACTACAACCTATTAATCTATCATAGTAGAAGTGGGAGAGAATCACTATAGATTTTGTCAGTTGTTTACCTCTAACTCCTGCTAAACATGATGCTATCTGGGTCATTGTGGACCGCTTCACCAAGTCAGCACACTTCCTACCAGTTAGAATGGACTACAGTCTTCTTAAATTAGCTGATTTGTATATCAAAGAAGTTATCCGACTTCACGGAGTACCAAAATCTATCATCTTCGATCGGGATCCACGGTTTACATCTCAATTTTGGAAATCATTGCAAGGAGATCTAGGTACTAGAGTTAATCTCAATACCACTTTTCACCCTCAGTCTGACGGCTAGTCGAAAAGGGTAATTTAGGTAATCATCGAAAACCCTTCCTATTGAAGCATTGAAATCATGTATCATTATTGAATCTTTCCGTATAGATTCTAGAAGACATGATACGTGCATGCATCATTGATTTTGGGGGATCTTGGGAGTGTTACCTCCTCAAAAGTACTAATTTCAATGCCTATTTTACAGTATCTTTGCTTGTCTTTGAGCACATTTAGCTGCATTTAGTTGTTAATTACATGCATTTGCATAAGAAGTTAGGATTTGTGTCTATGCCAGTGTGAAGGGTTATTTTGTTGGCATTATTGCAGGCTTGACATAGCAGTCAGCAGAACAAAGTAGCACAAGAAGGAATGCCAAAGAGAATTTTGAGATGTTGTTGGCACAGATGGACCAAATATTGCCAAAGCACCGGTTAGCAGAGAAGAGGAATTTGATGCCTGGCCAAGTAGCTGTTGAACCCAAGAAAATAAGACCATATCAAGTTGCAAGAAAATAGCAATTAGATCAAACTTTGAAAAAATAGTGCCAAGCTTGGTTGGCGAAGCAGTGACGGTATATGACGTCAGCCCTAACCTGATCAACTCACATTCAAACGATGGATAAGATGATCATATTCCTTATCCTTGAGCATTCAAATTCAAATTCAAGGCTTATCATAGGTTATCCTTGCACGCCTATTTAAAGAACAATGCCACGACTAATTGGTCCAGAGGTAAATACACCCAATTTTGAACTCAAATCGGTAATGATACAAACGCTTTTGAATGTAGAACAATTTGATGGAGCACCTACTAGAGATCCAAGGCAACACTTGAAGTAGTTCATAGAATTTTGCCAGCTATTTCAGCAGCCTGGAGTATCGAAGGATACACTAAAGCTCAAGTTGTTTACATTTTCCCTGAGAGATAGAGCAAAAGCGTGGCTAAGTTCTTTGCCACCTGGTTCTATCACCTCATGGGGAGATCTATGCCAAAAATTTATGTTATGATTCTAGCCGCATAAGCTCACCGCCAAGTTGAGGGGTGAGATCATCACATTTAGGCAGGCTGATGATGAGACCCTATATGATGCCTGGGAAAGATACAAAGATCTATTGAGGAGATGTCCCATACATGTATTCCCAAAATGAACCCAAATGGAGACCTTCTACAATGGACTTAATGCGCAAACCAGAGCAGTTGTTGATGTGTTGGCAAATTGGCTCATTGCTTGACAAAAACTATACAGATTCAGTTGGCATCCTTGAGAGGATTTCAATCAACGATTTTGAATATCCTACTACCAAACTTGGGACCGGCACTAAAACTTGTGGGAAATTATAGATAGATGAGCTCACATCCATCCATGCTGAGATTTCCAATTTTACTAGCATGGTGAGAACTTTGCAAAAGAGTTATAAGGCCCAAGAAGTTAAGGCATTAACCTCATTCTGTACATTATGTGGAGAGGATCATCACACGAAAGATTGCCCTGCCAATCTTGAGTCGGTAAATTTTGTTGGCAATTTTAATCGTAATTATAATCCAAATTCCAATACTTACAATGCAGGATAGAGGCAGCACCCAAATTTAGCTTGGGGGAATCAAGGAAGCAACCAATATAATACCTAACAGTAGAGCAACAATGCCCAGCGTTAATACAATGCCATGCATCAGAACAATGCCATGCCATGGGTCAACCAGAATGCCATGCCACAAAGGGCATAGACAATTTTTATACAGAGCAAAGGAATAACCAGGGGACTTTGACAGAATACATGGAGAAGAATAATGCAATTGTCCAGAGTTTGGCAGCATTGATGCGAAATTTGGAGGTACAAATAGGAAAGATTGCCAATGCACTCGGCAATAGACCCCAAAGAGCTTTGCCAAGCAATACAGAGGATGCCAAGCAAAACCATAACGAAAAATGTAAAGTTGTAACTCTTCAGAGTGGTAAATAATGTGAGGCTGAGACATCCGTCAAACAACCAGTTCATTTCCAAAAGGAAGAGAAAGGATCAGTAGATGTACTAAAAGAACCAGAAAACAAAGAAGCGGACAGGAGCATTGCTAGCCATCAGACTGATGCCAACGAGCATAATGGTGCCAGCGAGCAGACTGATGCCAGATAGCAGTCTGATGCCAGCAAACTAGCATATGTTTATCCACATATTCCATTTCCACAAAGGTTATAGAAGCATAAGCAGGATCAACAATTTAAGCATTTTTTGGAAGTGCTTAAGCAATTGCAGATCAATCTTCCATTAGTGGAAGCACTCGAGTAGATGCCCCATTATGTTAAATTCATGAAGGGCGTCTTGTCCAAGAAAAGAAAACTGGGTGATTTTGAGGCTGTAGCTCTCACCGAAGGATGCAGTGCCAGGATACTCAATTGGTTGCCACCAAAATTGAAAGATCCAGGAAGTTTTACTATCCCGTGCACTATTGGCAACAGATTCATGGGTATGGCACTGTGTGACTTGGGAGCTAGTATTAACTTGATGCCGATGTCGGTGTTTAAGAAGCTTGGCATTAAATCAAGGCCCACTACCATGACACTTCAGTTAGCAGACCGATCCTTTGCACATCCTAAGGGTAAGATTGAGGATGTATTGGTAAAGGAAGATAAATTCATATTCCTAGCTGACTTTATTATTTTAGATTATGAAGCTGATGTAAATGTCCCAATTATATTGGGAAGACCTTTTTTCCATTGCTAGAGCTTTGATTGATGTACATAAAGGAGAATTAACAATGCGCATGAATGATCAGCATGTTACATTTAATGTGTTTCAAGCTTTGAAATGTGCAGATGAATCGAAGGAATGCCAAGCAGATGATAGGATGGAGTCCATTTTTAAGGTGAACGTGGCACAGCTGTGCCAAGAAGCTGATGATAATGCCAATGAGATCGATAGTGAAGGAGAAGAAAGCAAGGACGTTGAAGAAGTAAGCTATGTCGGACAACCAGAACCATTGGAGTTGGCTGACAGAAAGATGGTGGCACCAAAATCATCCATTGAGGAGCCACCTGAATTGGAGCTCAAACCATTGCCAGACCACCTCAGATATGCATATTTAGGTAAACACTCGACCTTGCCAGTGATCATTTCTGTTGATCTAACCAATGATCAGGAGGGAAGATTGTTGGGGATTTTAAGTAAGCATAAGCAAGCGTTGGGTTGGGCCTTAGCAGACATCCGAGGTATTATCCCAACCATATGCATGTACAAGATAATCCTGGAAGAATATCATGGCAAAACAATTGAAGTCCGAAAAAGATTGAACCCGAGCATGAAAGAAGTCGTGAAAAAAAGAAATTATCATGTGGCTGGATGCCTGGATAATCTATCCCATATCCGATAGCTCGTACATCAGCCCAGTACAATGCGTGCCAAAGAAAGGTGGCATGACCATGGTTCAAAATAGCAAGGATGAGTTAATCCCTTCTAGAACTATTACTGGATGGAGAGTGTGCATGGACTAGCGGAAGCTGAACAATGCCACCAAGAATGACCACTTCCGAATGTACTTCATTGATCAAATATTGAACAGATTGGCAGGTAAAGCTTTCCATTGTTTTTTAGATGGTTATTAGGGATATAACCAAATTGCCACAGCTCTTGAGGACTAGGAAAAGACCATATTCACATGTCCATATGGGACGTTCGCCTTTAGGAGAATGCATTCGGACTGTGTAATGCACCGGCAACATTTCAATGTTGTATGATGTCTATTTTTTCAGACATGATTGAGCATAACCTAGAGGTCTTTATGGATGAATTCTCGATTTTTGGCAAGATATTTGATGAGTGTTTACAGAGTGTAGAGCTTGTTTTGAAGAGCTGCATAGAGACTAACTTGGTCTTGAACTAGGAGAAGTGCCACTTTATGGTGAATGAAGGCATAGTTCTCGGTCATAAAGTGACCAAGAAAGGCTTGGAAGTTGACAAGGCGAAAGTGGAGGTAGTTAAATAGTTGCCACTGCTTCAAGTGTAAAAGGTGTAAGAAGTTTTTTAGGTCATGCGGTTTTTTACCACTTTTTATTAAAGACTTTTCTAAAATTTCTAAACCATTATGCTTGCTATTAGAACATAATGCCACTTTTGTTTTTGATGATGCTTGTTTGAGAGCGTTTCAGGAACTTAAGGAAAGGCTGATCAATGCCCATATAGTCGTGGCACCAGACTAGAGTAAGCCATTTGAACTCATGTGCGATGCCAGCGATTATACCATCAGAGCAGTACTATGATAACAACATGGCAAGGTTTTTCATGCCATATACTATGCCAGTTGAACTTTGAGTGAAGTACAACTCAATTACACCACAACAGAGAGAGAATTTCTAGCTGTTGTATTTGCTTTTGACAAATTTAGATCCTATTTAGTTGGTAATAAAGTTGTTGTGTATACAGATCACTCGGCATTAAAGTACCTCTTGGAAAAGAAGGATGCCAAGCCCAGATTGATCCGGTGGACAGTTCTACTATAGGAATTTGACCTTGAGATCTGAGACAAAAATGGCAGTGAGAATTTAGTGGCTGATCACTTATCACGCCTAGAACATCACTGTGAAAATGGTAAGACCACTGCCATAAGAGATGAATTCCCAAACGAATCTTTGCTTGCAGTCCAAGCTGTGCCATGGTATGTTGACAGAGTCAACTACCTGGTCAGCAATAATTTCCCACCATATTTGGCATATAATGCCAGGAAACGTTTTCTGCGAAAAGTTAGGCATTACTATTGGGATGAGCCAATATTGTTCAAACAATGTGCTGACTAAGTGATAAGACAGTGTGTGCCAGAGGATGAACAACACAACATTATGCATTTATGCCACGCCGCACCGTATGAAAGTCACTTTGCTGGGATGAAGATTGTTGCCAAGGTGCTGCAGTCATGATTTTTTTGGCCCATACTATACAAAGATGCCTATAACTATGCTAAGGCATGTGATCGATGCCAACGGACTGGGCACATCTCTGGAAGACACCAACTGCCACTCCAAAACATTATGCATGTGGACTTATTTGATGTATAGGGGATAGACCTTATGGGTCCATTTCCTCCATCGTTTGGTAATTTGTATATCCTTGTAGCTGTGGATTACGTATCCAAATAGGTTGAGGCTGTGGCATTGCCAACAAACGATGCCAAGGACGTTGCCAAGTTCTTGCACAAACACATTTTTACTCGATTTTGTGCCCCTAGAATGATTATTCATGATGAGGGTACCCATTTTAAATGCAAACTAATTTCTAAAGCTTTGTACATATATGAAATTCAGTAAAAGATTGCCACGACATATCATCCTCAAACAAATGGGCAAGTCGAGATTTCAAACAAGGAAATCAAGAGTATCATTGAAAATATTGTGAATCCATCAAGGAATGATTGGTCCTTGAGACTAGATAAATCCTTGTGGGCTTACAGGACAACATTTAAAACTCCCTTGGGCACTTCACCATTTAGACTTGTGTTTCGAAAAGTATGCCATCTTCTAGTGGAGATAGAGCATCGTGCATATTGGGCTAACAAAACGCTTGATATGACATGTAGAGCTGTTGGATAAAAGAGATTACTAGACCTAAACGAGCTGGAAGAGTTCAGATCATAAGCCTATGAGAATGCCAGACTCTACAATAAGAGGGCAAAACGCTGGCATGACAGGAGAATCACGCCAAGACACTTTGAAGTAGGCCAACGTGTTCTACTATTTAACTCAAGGCTTAAATTATTTCTAGGCAAGCTCAGGTCGAGATGGTCAGGCCCGTTTGAAGTAATAAAGCCATATGTTCATGGAGCTATAGACATAAAAAATCTGAAGTCGGGAGAAATTTTCAAAGTAAACGACCAGCGTTTAAAGCACTATTGGGAAGGTGATCAAAAGAATGCCAAGGAGGTTATCCTCTTGGCAGAGGTACCATAACTTCATCATCAGGTTTTTATTTTTTGTAAATATTAGGTTAGATGTTTATCTTTTTCAACATTTTCTTTATTTGATTTTTCCTTTTTAGTTTTGATTTTCCTTTGCTACGTTTAAAGGTTTTCTTTGAGTGTGTGCAGATTTAGTGTGTCAGGAATAATGTCAAGGCAGGACTTAGCATGAGATGATTGCAAGTGGGAGAATCCTGTGTGCCAGTCACAATGCCAGCACAAGTTTGGCATGCGGCGAATGTAATTTTGGGAAAAGAAGATTTACCCTAGTTTGATTAAATTCAGCCCTTGAAATGTGAAATTTTGAATCCTAACCCTAGCCGCCCAAATAATGGTTAAGTTGTAATTTAAATACAACTTAACCTCTTATCACTCCAAAACTTTAAACTTACCTTATCACTTACACCCTTATCAAATCAAATCTTTTTCTTTTCCCTACACACACATAATACCATCATTACTCCCTTTCAATTCGGCCACTTTAGTTACCCCCATTAAACACTCAACCTTTACTTCATCTACCCTAGCCATTCAAAAACCTTTCACTTTTTCCCCTTTGATCTTTTATCAAGCAAGAAACAAAGATTCACGATCTTTCTCTTATCTTTTTCAAAAATCGTTCAAACTTTTGACCTTGCTCCCATGGCTTCTTCATCAACACCCTTCAAAACCTTCATCAATGAAGAGATCCATGAAGTAAAAGGAACCACAATTACACCAGCTGTATGGAAGAACCTCATTTCCACCAATTCGAAGGATAAAGGTAAGGGAAAGGCTGGAACGCCAACACCAAAGCCAAAAGCACCGAAGGCTGAGTTTGAAGCTTCTATGCCAGCAGTAATGCTCTACCAAATCAACCAACGCCAGGAGATGATTCTCCAAAAGCTGGATAAAGTCGAGGAACAAAGCCACAAGCTATGGCATTACATTCATCCCAGGGATATTGCCAGTCCCCGATCCATTCATACTCCAACACCCTATGATGCAACAGTACCAGTCTCCTTTATTCAAGAAGAATACGCTAAGTCCGAAACACCACTAGAATCTGAAGAAGTCTAGAAGAAATATATTGCCCCTGCCTCGTCTACTGCCACACCTACCACATCAAAGCCGGTGCAGATCGTTAAGGAAGTTGGTGCTTCCACTGCTGCCTCAAAGCCCAGCCTCAAAAGAAAGAAGAAAATGGCCCCTGATCGTAGGACCTTTATGAAGAGGAAGACCTACGTCACAAGACAAAAACCATCCGAAGATGAGTCCTCCTCTTCCTAAAACTCTTTTTGCGTATTTTTCATGTCATTGCATTTCCATGTTCATGCATTTTATTTTTTTGTTTAATTGTTTATATGTGTTGTTTTCATGCTTTGAGGACAATGCACATATTTGGTTTGGGGGTGTGCATTGCCTCACACTTATGCCATGCCATGCATTCATGTTTACATTTATGTTGTCATACCATGTATGCCACATAGATTAGATTTTAGCCATGCATACTGAACCAAAAAAAAATAAAAAAAATTGTCTCAGCCAAAATTTGAAGAATGCTAACACTTTGTTAGGCAAGTTTTACTAGTTTTAGAATAAGCTGCCCGATGAAGAAATTTTAAATCTTTAGTTGCCTGATGCCAGCAGAGTAGTAATGTGTCGCGACCATTTTTTTGAAAATCAGGATACGTGTGAAAATATCCTGACGATCGATCTTTTGAAAAATTAGGGTTTTCTGACCATTTTAATTTAATCTTGAAAATTAGGGTTTTTTATATTAAATCAAATTTTCCTTTATTTATCTTTAAAAACACTTTGGAGTTGCCACCGATCACTTCGAGGTAGATAGGACACCGAAAAACAAACCAGAGATTTTGTCTTTAAAAATTGGGTTCGGGAGTCGGTTACGTATAGGGAAGGATTATCACCCCTACGAACGTCCGTTTTCGGTACCTTTAATTTTACGTGGCATTTTGGCATTTCGTATAATTATTTGAATTTAATTTATCCATAATTGTTAATTGAATTTAAATTCCAAATGCATATATCCTTTTATAATAAAATTCATTTTGTTTGAATACGAGATTAAAAGCACCCCGTTACGTGGAACCCCTATTCGTATTTAAAAATGAATTTCCAACATAAAAGGTTTTTAATGAATATCTGATTATTGTCTTCTTCATTTTAAGTTCGATCCTAAAAGGGTTCTAATTAATTAGTTATTTAAAACTATGAATATTAATTAATTTAATGGGTTTTATGTGAAAACGCCAATTTCTTGAACACCTTCCATATATTTAAAGCCTTTAAATTAATTATATTCCTAATTAGTTAATTCTTCTAGTTAATTAAAGTTATAGTCCTAATTAAGTCTTTAACAATTTATTATTTAATTATAAGTAAAAATGTATGTCGAATATACACCTTTATGACCAAGGCTGAGATAACACCCCATTTTAACCAATGGGACACCATCCAGATTTGAACCTCAAAGATTCTATTCGATATACATTTAATTTATCTACAATGTATTAATTATGAATTATTTGATTTAGCTAAAAAAGTCAATTTTAAGTAAGAAATATATTAGATATAATTTTAAGAAATCCATGTGATAACACCACATTGTAAATAATGGAACACCATCCATATTTGGATTCCAAAATCATATTTAATATACTTTAAATATTTACAATTATCTACCCTATTTAATTATTGAACCCTAATTAAAGAAACCTAAACTAAAGGCTCTATTAATTAATTTCTAAGTGTATTTAATTATCTAACAAAATATACTATATGCTAATTTAAAACATGCAAGCAAACATATAAATTAATTACATTAAATGAAACAATTAAATAAATAAAATAAACAAAATTGTACACTAAACTGATTTTTATTAAAAAGGTGACTAAATTGAAAGGCTTACAAACTATAATGTCCAATTACATAGCAATGGTGACCCAAATGAAAGGTTTACAAACTGTGGTATTCAACTAAGGGGAATGGGGATTAAATTGATAAAAATACAAAGGTTTGGGATCAATTTAAGAGAGATAGGGACTGAATTGAATAAAATGTAAAACCTTGGGCCAAAATCATAAAAATAAAGAAAGGCGTGAATCCTCCTAACCCGACCCAATTGACTCTCGCGGGTCTCCCAAACCCGGCACCAAAACGGTGTCGTTCTGGGAGGGCTATAAATGCCCAAACTTAAGCATTATGCTTCATTTTCAACCGGCCTCTCCTCTCTCTACTCTCTCTCTTATCCCTCATTCTCTCTCAATTATAACGCCTAAAAACCCAGAAATTCTCTTCAAAACGGATTGAAATCCCTTGTTCATCCAAGATTCAAAGCATGTTCTTCATTTTTTTCCCTTTTGTTCCGACACAAACCCCTAAACACATCCATTTCGTGTTTGTCTAAGATCAAACTCCCTTTTCTTACTCATTTCTCTCCTATGTTCATCCAAAATCCTCATTTGATCTATATAAACATCAAATCATTTTGTCTTTTATGTTTCTTTCGATCAAACACCCCAAATCCCTTAAAACACCTCACAGTTCATCATCCCTTCTTCCTTCGATCTATCTTCATTGACCTAAATCCCTCCGACATGTTCACTGGCCACCACTCACGACATCGGCCACCAGCGGCAACCCTCCGATCATCCCCAACCTTTCTCTGACCACCGTAACCCCAACTTCGGACACGCTCTGGAAATACCGGCCACCGTTTGGTTCCTCTGACCATTGCTTGGTTTCGGCCGGCCGCCGTGAGGTAATTTCTGGCCGCCGTGTCGAAACCCTAATATACCCAAAATTTCTTGATTTCGAGCCCAAAACACTAAATTCCTACCTGTTTCATCAGAAACTCCCAACTTCACCCCTAAAACTACCCGATTCACTCTTTTTCAACTCTGACTGAACCAAAGAAACTCTACGACGGCCACTTTAAACACATTCCGAAGGCTTCGAGATAAGTTTCCGGTGACTCTTTATATTTATATTTTAAGCCTAAGATCTATCTTTTTTGTGTTTTAAAGCAGGGAAAATAAAGAGAAAACAGAGATATACCTTTCAGCAAACTTCGGTGAACTGTTCCGGTGGCACTGCGATAAGCTCGGTCGTCTTCCCTGGTGACCTCTAGATCTTCAGCGACCTTCTGGTTTCTAGGTATGTCTCTTCAACTCCTTTTCTCTCTCCAATTATTGTTGCAATAATTGTCCTCCTAATTCCCTATTAATTTCTCTCTCTAGGGTATTTATAGTGGGTTAACCGCTGACATTAGACAAAACCATAATCCGGGTGAAAGAGAAATGGGTCAATTAGAGACTGCCACGTGTCCTTTTGGATACCAATTTGAGCGGGAAAAGATGAATTTGGGCCATTTGTGTTTGTTTGGCTTATATACCCGAAAATGGGTTGTAAATGAGCTGTTTATAAAGAAATGGGCGGGAATATATGTATTGGGCTTAAATTTGGACTTTGGACTATTTGGCTTTGTATATGGACTATTTTGGACTGTTATTTACTTATTTGGACTTTTACGATATTATATTTATTTATGTACGCATTATTTAAGTCCGATCAAAATTCGGGTATTACAACTGCCTTTCATTGCTAATTGTTGTGGAACAGTGATATAGCAAAGACTGAAAATATACGAATTTTGTCCAAATCTCTTGGTCGTCCTCTGGAAGGCAGGTCTTTCAATATGAACAATGCTGAAGTTTGAAGTTGTTCTTCTTATTATGAAATTCTTCAAACTTCTGCCAAACTCTGGAATCTGAAGATGTTCTTCTTATTATAAAATTCTTCATCTTCCCAGGCTCAAAATTACTCCTAACATTCTTTATCTCTTGAAGTCTGAAGCTGTTCTTCTTATTATGAAATTCTTCATCCCTCTGTTGAACTATGGAAAATGAAGTTGTTCTTCTTATTATGAAATTCTTCATCTTCCAAGCTCTAAAATTATTCTTGTCATTCTTCATCTTCTGAGATTTGTAGTTGAAATTCTTCATCCCTCCGTCAAACAATCCACCTTTCTGCAAGGGTATCGAGCAAACGAGTTCTTCTTATTAGGAACTCTGGATTCTTTGCTGGGCAAATTCTTCTTATTGCAAACTCCTTCTTTGTCGAGCAAACTCTTCACATTAGGATCTCTTCATTCTTGTCTGTGTGAACTCTTCCTATTAGGAATTCTATCTTTGCTGAGCGAACTCTTCCATTAAGAACTCTATATTTTCCGAACGAATTCTTCCTATCAGGGGCCCTTCGTTCTTTGCTTGGAATACTGATTCATCTCCTTTTCTGGGGAAAACTGAACCTGCAACAAGCAAATATCATTGATTAATAAGAATTCAACCCGAAGTAATATGAAGTATCCCCAATTTTCCGCATGAAGCACTGAGATCATTGGTGTCATTGCTCATTTCTGCTTAAGATATCTCGATCTTTCAACCTAAGACGCACATGAAATCCTCTATTTTTCTCTTCTTCTGTTGATCAACTTCCTCCTTCTATGCAAATCTTTCTTATTTGAGCATGAGGTTGGTTTATCTTGCTTTCCGATCTGGCAACTTGAATCATTTCTATCTTCTTTTCTTTTTTTTTTCTATTATTTTTTAGATGGTTATTCGGGATATAACCAAATTTCCATAGCTCTTGAGGACTAGGAAAAGACCACATTCATATGTCCATATGGGACGTTCGCCTTTAGGATGATGCATTCGGACTGTGTAATGCACCGGTAACGTTTCAATGTTGTATGATGTCCATTTTTTCAGACATGATTGAGCATAACCTAGAGGTCTTTATGGATGAATTCTCAATTTTTGGCAAGATATTTGATGAGTGTTTACAGAGTCTAGAGCTTGTTTTGAAGAGATGCATAGAGACTAACTTGGTCTTGAACTAGGAGAAGTGCCACTTTATGCTGAATGAAGGCATAGTTCTCAGTCATAAAGTGACCAAGAAAGGCTTGGAAGTTGACAAGGCGAAAGTGGAGGTAGTTAAACAGTTGCCACTGCTTCAAGTGTAAAAGGTGTAAGAAGTTTTTTAGGTCATGCGATTTTTTACTGCTGTTTTATTAAAGACTTTTCTAAAATTTCTAAACCTTTATGCTTGCTATTAGAACAAAATGCCACTTTCGCTTTTGATGATGCTTGTTTGAGAGCGTTTCAGGAACTTAAGGAAAGACTGATCAAACCCCATATAGTCGTGGCACCAGACTAGAGTAAGCCATTTGAACTCATGTGCGATGCCAGTGATTATGCCATCAGAGCAGTACTAGGACAACGACATGGAATGGTTTTTCATGCCAGATACTATGCAGTCGAACTTTGAGTGATGCAAAACTCAATTACACCACAACAAAGAGAGAATTTCTAGCTATTTTATTTACTTTTGACAAATTTAGATCCTATTTAGTTGGTAATAAAGTTGTTGTGTATACAGATCACTCGACATTAAAGTACCTCTTGGCAAAGAAGGATGCCAAGCCTAGATTGATCCGGTGGAAACTTCTACTATAGGAATTTGACCTTGAGATCTGAGACAAAAATGGCAGTGAGAATTTAGTGGCTGATCACTTATCACACCTAGAACATCACTGTGAAAATGGTAAGACCACTGCCATAAGAGATGAATTCCCAGACGAATCTTTGCTTGCAGTCCAAGCTGTGCCATGGTATGTTGACATAGTCAACTACCTGGTTAGCAATATTTTCCCACCAGATTTGGCATATAATGCCAGGAAACGTTTTCTGCGAGAAGTCAGGCATTACTATTGGGATGAGCCAATATTGTTCAAACAGTGTGTTGACTAAGTGATAAGACAGTGTGTGCCAGAGGATGAACAACACAACATTGCCATGCCGCACCGTATAAAAGTCACTTTGCTGGGATGAAGATTGCTGCCAAGGTGCTGCAGTCAGGATTTTTTTGGCCCATACTATACAAAGATGCCTATAACTATGCCAAGGCATGTGATCGATGCCAATGGGCAGGGCACATCTCTGGCAGACACCAACTGCCGCTCCAAAACATTATGCATGTGGACTTATTTGATGTATAGGGGATAGACTTTATGGGTCCATTTCCTCCATCGTTTGGTAATTTGTATATCCTTGTAGCTGTGGATTACGTATCCAAATAGGTTGAGGCTGTGGCATTGCCAACAAACGATGCCAAGGTCGTTGACAAGTTCTTGCACAAACACATTTTTACTCGATTAGATGCCCCTAGAATGATTATTCATGATGAGGGTACCCATTTTAAATGCAAACTAATTTCTAAAGCTTTGTACAGATATGGAATTCAGTAAAAGATTGCCACGACATATCATCCTCAAACAAATGGGCAAGTCGAGATTTCAGACAAGGAAATCAAGAGTATCATTGAAAATATTGTGAATCCATCAAGGAATGATTGGTCCTAGAGACTAGATAAATCCTTGTGGGCTTACAGGACAACTTTTAAAACTCCCTTGGGCACTTCACCATTTAGACTCGTGTTTCGAAAAGTATGCCATCTTCTAGTGGAGATGAAGCATCGTGCATATTAGGCTATCAAAACGCTTGATATGACATGTAGAGCTGTTGGAGAAAAGAGATTACTAGACCTAAATGAGCTGGAAGAGTTCAGATCATAAGCCTATGAGAATGCCAGACTCTACAATGAGAGGGCAAAACGCTGGCATGACAGGAGAATCACGCCAAGACACTTTGAAGTAGGCCAATGTGTTCTACTATTTAACTCAAGGCTTAAATTATTTCTAGGCAAGCTTAGGTCGAGATGGTCAGGCTCGTTTGAAGTTATAAAGCCATATGTTCATGGAGCTATGGACATAAAAAATCTGAAGTCGGGAGAAATTTTCAAAGTAAACGGCCTACGTTTAAAGCACTATTGGGAAGGTGATCAAAAGAATGCCAATGAGGTTATCCTATTGGCAGAGGTACCATAACTTCATCATCAGGTTTTTTTATTTTATAAATATTAGGTTAGATGTTTATCTTTTTCAGTATTTTCTTTATTTGATTTTTTCTTTTTAGTTTTGATTTTCCTTTGCTGCATTTAAAGGTTTTCTTTGAGTGTGTGCAGATTTATTGTGTCAGGAATAACGCCAAGGCAGGACTTGGCATGAGATAGTTGCAAGTGGGAGAATCCTGTGTACCAGTCACAATGCCAGCACAAGTTTGGCATGTGGCGAATGTAATTTTGGGAAAAGAAGATTTACCCTAGCTTGATTAAATTCAGCCCATGAAAAGTGAAATTTTGAATCCTAACCCTAGCCGCCCAAATAATGTTAAGTTCTAATTTAAATTCAACTTAACCTCTTATCACTCCAAAACTTTAAACTTACCTTATCACTTACACCCTTATCAAATCAAATCTTTTTCTTTTCCCTACACACGCATAATACCATCATTACTCCCTTTCAATTTGGCCACTTTAATTACCCTCATTAAACACTCAACCTTTACTTCATCTACCCTAGCCGTTCAAAAACCTTTCACTTTTTCCCCTTTGATCTTTTATCAAGCAAGAAACAAAGATTCACGATCTTTCTCTTCTCTTTTTCAAAAATCGTTCGAACTTTTGACCTTACTCCCATGGCTTCTTCATCAACACTCTTCAAAACCTTCATCAATGAAGAGATCCATGAAGTAAAAGGAACCACAATTACACTGGCTGTATGGAAGAACCTCATTGCCACCGATTCGAAGGATAAAGGTAAAGGAAAGGCTGGCACGCCAACACCAAAGCCAAAAGCACCGAAGGTTGAGTCTGAAGCTTCTATGCCAGCAACAATGCTCTACCAAATCAACCAACGCCAGGAGATGATTCTCTAAAAGGTGGAAAAAGTCGAGGAACAGAGCAACAAGCTATGGCATTACATTCATCCCAGGGATATTGCCAGTCCCCGATCCGTTCATACTCCAACACCTTCTGATGCAACAGTTCCAGTCTCCTTTATTCAAGTAGAATATGCTAAGTCCGAAACACCACTAGAATCTGAAGAAGTCTAGAAGAAATCTACTGTCCCTGCCTCGTCTGCTGCCACACCTACCACATGGAAGCCAGTGCAGATCGTTAAAGAAGTTGGTGCTTCCACTGCTGCCTCAAAGCCCAGCCTCAAAAGAAAGAAGAACATGGCTCCTGATCGTAGGACCTTTGTGAAGAGGAAGACCTGCGTCACAAGACAAGAACCATCCGAAGAAGAATCCTCCTCTTCCTAAAACTCGTTTTGCGTATTTTTCATGTCATTGCATTTCCATGTTCATGCATTTTATTTTTTTGTTTAATTGTTTATATGTGTTGTTTTCATGCTTTGGGGACAATGCACATCTTTGGTTTGGGGGTGTGCATTGCCTCACATTTATGCCATGCCATGCATTCATATTTACATTTCTGTTGTCATACCATGTATGCCACATAGATTAGATTTTAGCCATGCATACTGAACCAAGAAAAAAATAAAAAAATTTGTCTCAGCCAAATTTTGAAGAATGCTAACACTTTGTTAGGCAAGTTTTACTAGTTTTAGAATAAGCTGCCCGATGAAGAAATTTTAAATCTTTAGTTGCCTGATGCCAGCAGAGTAGTACTGTGTCGCGACCATTTTTTTGAAAATCATGATACGTGTGAAAATAGCCTGATGATCGATCTTTTGAAAAATTAGGGTTTTCTAGCCATTTTAATTTAATCTTGAAAATAAGGGTTTTTATATTAAATCAAAATTTCCTTTATTTATCTTTAAAAACACTTTGGATTCGCCACCGATCACTTCGAGGTAGACAGGACACCGAAAAACAAACCAGAGATTTTGTCTTTAAAAATTGGGTTCGGGAGTCGGTTACGTATAGGGAAGGATTATCACCCCTACGAACGTCCGTTTTCGGTACCTTTAATTTTACGTGGTATTTTGTCATTTCGAATAATTATTTGAATTTAATTTATCCATAATTGTTAACTGAATTTAAATTCCAAATGCATATATCCTTTTATAAGAAAATTCATTTTGTTCGAATAAGAGATTAAAAGCACCCCGTTAGGTGGCACCCTATTCGTATTTAAAAATGAATTTCCAACATAAAAGGTTTTTAATGAATGCCTGATTATTGTCTTGTTCATTTTAAGTTCGATCCTAAAAGGGCTCTAATTAATTAGTTATTTAAAACTATGAATATTAATTAATTTAATGGGTTTTATGTGAAAATGCCAATTTCTTGAACACCTTCCATATATTTAAAGCCTTTAAATTAATTATATTCATAATTAGTTAATTCTTCTAGTTAATTAAAGTTCTAGTCCTAATTAAGGCTCTAACAATTTATTATTTAATTATAAGTAAAAATGTATGTCGAATATACACCTTTATGACCAAGGCTGAGATAACACCCCATTGTAACCAATGGGACACCATCCAGATTTGAACCTCAAAGATTCTATTCGATATACATTTAATTTATCTACAATGTATTAATTATGAATTATTTGATTTAGCTAAAAAATTCAATTTTAAGTAAGAAATATATTAAAGATAATTTTAAGAAATCCATGTGATAACACCACATTCTAAACAATGGAACACCATCCATATTTGGATTCCAAAATCATATTTAATATACTTTTAATATTTACAATTATCTACCCTATTTAATTATTGAAACCTAATTAAAGAAACCTAAACTAAAGGCTCTATTAATTAATTAATTTCTAAGTGCATTTAATTATCTAACAAAATATACTATATGCTAATTTAAAACATGCAAGCAAACATATAAATTAATTGCATTAAATGAAAAAATTAAATAAATAAAATAAAAAAAATTGTACACTAAACTGATTTTTATTAAAAAGGTGACTAAATTGAAAGGCTTACAAACTATAATCTCCAATTACATAGCAATGGTGACCCAAAGGAAAGGTTTACAAACTGTGGTATTCAACTAAGGGGAATGGGGATTAAATTGAGAAAAATATAAAGGTTCGGGATCAATTTAAGAGAGATAGGGACTGAATTGAACAAAAGGTAAAACCTTGGGCCAAAATCATAAAAAAATAAAGAAAGGTGTGAATCCTCCTAACCTGACCCAATTGACCCTTACGGGTCTCCCAAACCCGGCACCAAAACGGTGTCGTTCTGGGAGGGCTATAAATGCACAAACTTAAGCATTCTGCTTCATTTTCAACCGGCCTTTCCTCTCTCTCTTATCCCTCATTCTCTCTCAATTATAACGCCTAAAAACCCTGAAATTCTCTTCAAAACGGATTGAAATCCCTTGTTCATCCAAGATTCAAAGCATGTTCTTCATTTTTTGCCTTTTGATCTGACACAAACCCCTAAACACATCTATTTCGTGTTTGTCTAAGATCAAACTCCCTTTTCTTACTCATTTCTCTCTTATGTTCATCCAAAATCCTTATTTGATCTATATAAATATCAAATCATTTTGTCTTTCATGTTTCTTTCGATCAAACACCCTAAATCCCTTAAAACACCTCCAGTTCATCATCCCTTCTTCCTTCGATCTATCTTCGTTGACCTAAATCCCTCCGACATGTTCACTGGCCACCACTCACGACACCGGCAACCCTCTGATCATCCCCAACCTTTCTCTAACCACCGTAACCCTAACTTCGGCCACGCTCTAGAAATACCAGCCACCGTCTGGTTCCTCTGACCATTGCCTGGTTTCGGCCGACCGCTAATATACCCAAAATTCCTTGATTTCGAGCCCAAAACACTAAAATCCTACATGTTTCATCAGAAACTCCCAACTTCACCCCTAAAACTACCCGATTCACTATTTTTCAACTCCGACTGAACCAAAGAAACTCTACGACAGCCACTTTAAACACATTACGAAGGCTTCAAGATAAGTTTCCGGCGACTCTATATTTTTTCCTTTACTGTTTTTATATTTTTAAGCCTAAGTCTAACTTTTTGTGTTTTAATGCAGGGAAAATAAAGAGAAAACAGAGATATACCTTTCAGCAAACTTCGGTGAACTGTTTCGGTGGTGCTGCGATAAGCTCGGTCGTCTTCCCTGGTGACCTCTGGATCTTCAGCTACCTTCTGGTTTCTAGGTATGTCTCTTCAACTCCTTGTCTCTCTCTAATTATTGTTGCAATAATTGTGCTCCTAGTTCCCTATTAATTTCTCTCTCTAGGGTATTTATAGTGGGTTGACCACTGACATCAGACAAAACCATAATCCAGGTGAAAGAGAAATGGGCCAATTAGAGACTGCCACGTGTCCTTTTGGATACCAATTTGAGCGGGAAAAGATGAATTTTGGGACATTTGTGTTTGTTTGGCTTATATACCCGAAAATGGGTTGTAAATGAGCTGTTTATAAAGAAATAGGCGGGAATATATGTATTGGGCTTAAATTTGGACTTTGGACTATTTGGCTTTGTATATGGACTATTTTGGACTGCTATTTACTTATTTGGACTTTTACGATATTATATTTATTTATGTACGCATTATTTAAGCCCGGTCAAAATTCGGGTATTACAACTGCCCTTCTTTGCTCATTGTTGTGGAACAGTGATATAGGAAAGACTGAAAATACACGAATTTTGTCCAAATCTCTTGGTCGTCCTCTGGAAGGCGGGTCTTTCAATATGAACAATGCTGAAGTTTGAAGTTGTTCTTCTTATTATGAAATTCTTCGAACTTCTGCCAAACTCTGGAATCTGAAGATGTTCTTCTTATTATGAAATTCTTCATCTTCCCAGGCTCAAATTTACTCCTGACATTCTTCATCTCTTGAGGTCTGAAGTTGTTCTTCTTATTATGAAATTCTTCATCCCTCTGCTGAACTATGGAATCTGAAGATGTTCTTCTTATTATGAAATTCTTCATCTTCCAAGCTCTAAAATTATTCTTGTCATTCTTCATCTTCTGAGATTTGTAGTTGAAATTCTTCATCCCTCCGTCAAACATTCCACCTTTCTGCAAGGGTATCGAGCAAACGAGTTCTTCTTATTAGGAACTCTGGATTCTTTGCTGGGCAATTTCTTTTTATTGCAAACTCCTTCTTTGTCGAGCAAACTCTTCACATTAGGATCTCGTCATTCTTTTCTGTGTGAACTCTTCCTATTATGAATTCTATCTTTGCTGAGCGAACTCTTCCATTAAGAACTCTATATTTGCCGAACGAATTCTTCCTATCAGGGGCCCTTCGTTCTTTGCTTGGAATACTGATTCATCTCCTTTTCTGGGGAAAACTAAACCTGCAACAAGAAAATATCATTGATTAATAAGAATTCAACCCGAAATAATATGAAGTATCCCCAATTTTTCGCATAAAGCACTGAGATCATTGGTGCCATTGCTCATTTTTGCTTAAGATATCTCGATCTTTCAACCTAAGACGCGCATGAAATCCCCTGTTTTTCTCTTCTTCTGTTGATCAACTTCCTCCTTCTATGCAAATCTTTCTTATTTGAGCATGAGGTTGGTTTATCTTGCTTTCCGATCTGGCAACTTGAATCATTTATATCTTCTTTTCTTTTCTTTTTCTTCTTTTTCTTTCTCTCTTCCTCCTTTTTCTCTTTTTCCTCTCTTTCTTTTTTCTTTTTTCTCTATTCCTTCTTATTTTTTCACTCTTTCTTCTTTTCTCTTTATACTTTTTCTTTTTTCTTTTTCTTCTTCATTCATTTTCTTTTTTCTTTCTTTTTCTTTATCCTCTTTCTTTTTCTTTTCCTCTTTCTTTTTTTTTTCTTTTTTCCCTTTTTTTCTTTTTTCTTTTTTTGTTTTTCTCTCTTTTTCTCTTTTTTTCTTTCTTCTTTTTTTTCTATTTTGTCTATTCATTTTCCTTTTCTTTCTTTTTTTGTTTCTTTTTCTTTTCTTTTTTTCTTTTTTCTCTTTTTTCTTCTTTTTTTGAAACTGTGGGCCCAAAGGATTAATATTTCTGTTGATATCAATCCCCACCATCTTATTGCAATAACATTCGAAAAGTTCTTATCATTTTCGAAGGTATCAGCCCGAAGGACTTAACATCATGCCCGAAGGACTTACTGATGACTCGAAGGATTTAACATCATGCTCGAAGGACTTACTAATGACCCGAAGGATTTAGAATTGCATTGCACTTTCTTTCCTGTGCAAACAATTACATCACTCTCGAAGGTGATGGCTCGAAGGACTTAACATCATGCCCGAAGGACTTACTGATGACCCAAAAGATATAACATCATGCCCGAAGGACTTCATGGTGACCCGAAAGATTTAACATCATGCCCGAAGGACTTACTGATGACCTAAATAATTTAAAATTGAATTGCACTTCCTTTTCTGTGCAAGCAATTAGAATCTTTGCTGAAATCCGCCTCTGCAAACGGATTAAAATCTTTGCTAAGATCCGCCTCTGTAAACGGATTGAAATCTTTGCTGAGGTCCACCTCTATAAACGGATTGAAATCTTTGCTATGATCCGCCTCTTCAGACGGATTGAAATCTTTGCTAAGGCCCGCCTCTGTAAACGGATTGAAATCTTTGCTGGGATCCGTCTCTTTAAACGAATTGAAATCTTTGCTGGGATCCGCCTCTTCAAACGGATTGAAATCTTTTAAGATCCGCCTCTTCAAACGGATTAAAATCTTTGTTGGAATCTGCCTCTTCAAATGGATTGAAATCTTTTGAGATTCGCCTCTTCAAACGGATTTAAATCTTTAGAGATTTGCTTCTTTAAGCGGGTTGAAATCTTGTTGAGATCCACATATACAAACGGATCAATATCTTTGCTTCAAAAACGTTATTGAAATTTTACTAATCTTTACTGGTTCTACTTCTCCAATCTGAAATTGTAGATTGAAATCTTCGTCTGTTCTTTGCTGATTCTTGTAAATTTTTGCAAAAATGTGCAAAAATGCTTTTTAATGCATGAATGAGTATGCTTCTGTCTTATAGATGTCTAACTATATATGATGTATGAATTGTGACAATTGAGGATCACTCGGATGAGCTCTAATCTTCTTTGTCTCTCCGTTGAACTTTTTGCTTCAGTTACAACAACAAGATTGTTTTCCTTGAATCTTTCTTTGATTGGTCTTCTTTCTTGACTTGATCTTCTTAAGCTTTTATTGTCTTCAAAATTTGCCCCAGAATCTTTGTTTTTAGCTCCTCTTCTTCTTGAGCCAATTTTTGACCCTTTTTAGTGATCGAATTCTTTCAAGCTCTGCACCCACTCTTGACTATTCTGATTTGAACTCTTATGCACCATGATGCCCCACTAATCTCTTTTTCTTGCCTCATTTCATAGAATTTGCCCCTCTTTCATTGTTTAGGGCGAGTAACTGCCTTGAGTCCCTAAACTTTCCAAGTCTCTAAACTTTTCATTCTTGTCGTTGTCATCTTCATGTCCCTTGATGGATGATTCCTCTTTCTAACCAGGAGACTACTGAACAGATAAAAGTCTCATTCTCGATCATATATTTATCAAGAAAATCTGTTTGTTTGCAAAAATGTCAGCTTGCTTATCAACATTTCAATGAATGATACTTTTCGAGACCCGAAAAAATTTGGGTATAAATAAAGAAAACAGAATAGGATACCCTAGATACCAAGTGCAAGAGCATCTTTGATTCAACCCTCTTATAGTCCTTTGAATGTTGTGTCAATTTTTGAAGTTAAAATTTCTTCCAAATCACTCGGTTCACACTCTATGATTACCGCGTTGCTTGATCCAGTCAGAAACAACTCCTTCTCTGTTCTCCTCATTATTTCCCATTCATAAATGTGTTCAAGCTTCCCGAACTTGTTTAACCAGTAGAGTGCAAAAATATTATTCTAAGAATAAAATTCCATAAGTGCATGTGTGATTCTGATTATTAATAATTACTATTATTATATTATTTTAGACATGTCTTCAAAGATACATCTCTGACGCTTAGGTATTGGACAGATGAAGCATAGCTCCTTATTAGATTTTTCGACATCCCCCACAGCTCCATCAGAGTGTTCCGAGACTTATTTATTCAAGTAATTTATTATTTCTCACATTTTTCTTTTCTTTTCATCTCATTCCTTCTTTTTCCTTTCTTTTTCTTAACTTTTTTCTTTGTTTTTCCTCACTCACTCTTTCTTTCTTTTTCTTTTTTCTTTTTTTTTCTTCCTTTTTTTCTTTCTTTTTCTCTCCCTTTTTCTTTTTCTCTTATTGTTCTTTTTAAATTATAGAAAACTACACTTAGAACTTCAATTTCAAGCAACTCTACTTGGTTAAAATCATCCAGTCCACTTCACTCTTTATGAATTTCAAAAATTTATCATCGAACATCATCAAAGGCATGGTGATATGACCTTTTCTTGCCTTGCTGACCAGAGTGGACTGAGAAACAAACTTCACTTCATCGTCTTCACAACATCCAAATGATTTTTTGTATCGGAATCAATGTCACATCTTGCAATTGGCATCTAGGGGCCCACAAGGATAAGAAGTGATATATATATATTTATTTATTTAAAAAGCATTCATTCCAATGAAAACCAACAAACATGACATATAACCTTAGAAAAAGACTTCTACTACTTTCAGACCAGGAGTAACAGGCTTATTTTCCAGTATTATTTCAGCAATGGTCCCTGTAGATTGTAACCTCATGATGCAGCAATATGGGTAACACTGACTTCTTAGAATTCCAAACAATCTTGAAAGCACTCATCTTGATTCTTTGATTCCTTGACTGGTTTAATGGCTTGCCCCACTCATTGCCTTTGTTGAACTAATTCTTGTGTCAAGATTCCATTACTGACTAGCTCCTTAATTTCTTTCATCAGAGGTCTACACTTCTTGGTAGCATGTCCTGGTACTCCTATATGAAAATCACAAACATTGTCTGGATCATAGCTATGGGAAAATGGACTTGGCACCACCTTCATTGGCCTAGGAGTGACATGTTGTCCTTCAATAAGGTGAGGTAATAAGTCGAAATAGACACTCCAAAGATCTCCAGTTTTGCACTTCCTCGAGGAATTTTCGGTGGTCATTCTGCTGAATTAATTGGCCTCCTTCTCTTGGAGCTCTGAGAACTTTGAACATTACACTCATTCACCTCTTTCCCTTCTTTCGTCTCTTGATCAGCATGGTCTTCAAATCTTGGTATAATTTTCCCTTGTCAGATTGCTATTTCTATTGCTTCTCCAATCACCATGGGATCACTGAAACTGCGCCATGAATTCGCAAGCATTTCCTCAAAGAAAGGAGATAGAAGTGTTTGATGAAACATAAGAGATATTTCTTCCTCTGTCATGGGAGGTTAAACTTGGGCTGCTAATCCTTGCCATCTCAATACATAATCTTAAAAACTTTCGCCGACCTTCATATTCACGTTCTGCAAAAAATACCGATCTAGAGCCAGGTCTATAACATACTTGTATTGCCCCAAAAATGCTTTAGCTAAATCTACCCATGATCGAATCTGCTATCGACTTAATTTGTTGTACCACATTGCAGCAGGTCCAGCTAGACTGTCATGAAAACAATGGATCAACAATTTATCATCATCCAAATACCCTTCCATTTTTTCTACAAAACGTTGCCAAGTGGACTTTAGGACAACTGGAACCATCATACTTTTCAAAATTGGGAGCTTTAAATCCAAGCGGAATAACTAGGTCAGGGACTAAACAAAATTCTTTTGCATCAAATTTGGGATTATCGACGCTTTTTCCCTCATTGATCTTTTCCTCAAGTTTGGCAGAACGATCTTTCAGCTGCTCAAGTCTTGACCGCAGAAAAATAGGCTTTACAGTCCCTATCTCTGTACTTGGATTAGATGCCTCAAGATAAATTGTCAAACATGGTGTAGCAGTGTAGTTCTTCACATTTTGCTGATGCTTGGTCATACATTCTTGTAACCCTTCTTGTGTTTGTTCAATTCTTCCCATGTCTCATACCATGATAATAGATTCCCAAACTTCCACTAATTCCCAAATTGCTCTTGTTGAAACTCTGACTGCTCTAACCATGAATGTTAATGCCATGTCATTACATGATAATGTTATATTGAAAAATATGCAATGCATGAATATATGAATGCAGGAGGACCATCATAGAACAATATTCATTGAAGTAAAAGGGTTCGATACATCAGATACTAGGTACTACAGATATCAGTGAGCTCTAACTCCCAACTTCCTAACTTCCTCTAAGAGCCAAGTCGGCTTTCCTCCGTGATCTAATGTTGGATCAATATTCTGACTCAGTGCCATTGCTACATCAGCTAGATCTGCCACTTGTTGAGCAACTTCTTTTGCCTGAATAATTACATCTCTCATGTCGTTATCCATTTCTCGAATTTTCACTCTTGATCTCTGAAACTGAGCATATCGTTTTTCCTCACTTTCTTGACAGTCTTTCTTAATATCATCAACAAGAGCTTTGTACATCATCGTAAGCTTGAGGCATTCGTCTACCTCCTTCTTTAGCGCTTCATTTTCAGCTTGACTGTCATTCAACTTGATAGCATTATCCTCATACATCTACGTATACATTTTTACCATCTCACGTTTAGCTTCACTGACCCTTAAATAGTCCATAAAAGTATTACGTTATAGCTCCATTGCCTGCAAATCACATAAAAGTGTATCGACTCGACCCTCACTTGCTTCAAAACTCTTTTTCAGTACTCGGCTTCATGTTTCAGTTCTTTAATTCTTTCCTTCGACTATTCCAAAGTTACACCCAAACCAGCATTCTTGAGCATCGAACAAAGAACTTAATAGTTGAACTGTAGGTTTCTCAGCTCTTCATTCAAATTATCTTTCTCTTGCTTCAATTTGCTTATTTGAGCTTCATATTCGAACTGATGTCCTTCTTTCTGAATATCGTCATCTTGAGTTTCATATCCATCCATTGAATAAGGCTGGTTTTCTATTCCAAATTTCCACTTTCCAAACTCGAAGAGAGCTTGAACTCGGCGTTTGAAGGCAAGACAATTCTCAATAGAATGTCATTGGATTCCATCGTGAAATTCACAGTGTGCATTAGCGTCGTACCATTTTGGATACGGAGGTTGCAGAGATGTAAGAAACAATGAGGACACCAATCGGGCCTTTAACAATTGAGGATACAATTCTTTATACGAAATGTGGATTGGATCAAAATAATGTTTGTGATCTTCTATCTTCTGATAATTGGCTGATGGAACGCTAGAATTTGATCTTTGCATTGGACCCTTACTTGATTATGATGAGCTTATGCTTTCCTTCACCTTTGTATCTCCAGGTGCTTCATTAATTGTCAGGCTTTTAGGAAATTTGGGTCTTCAATCTTCAAAACTCAACGTGCCTTCTCTGACAAGATTTTCAACCTTGTTCTTCAAAGCCTCGCAATTCTCGGTAGTGTGGTCTAAACTTCCTTGATGGTAATCACATGTTGTACTATTTCTATAACCCTTGGGTGATGAAGGCACTTTAGACTTAAACGGGACTCGGGCCACAAGATTTTTTCCTATCAGTATTGGAAGCTGCTCTGTACATGTCACCGGGATTGTATTAAAAGATCCTCCATCCTTCTTTCTTTCTTGCATTTCTCTCTGGCATGTCATCACTTTCTTGGGATCCGGCTCAATTATACCTCCAGTTGATTTATTGATGCGAGTTATATTGGTGCCCTAACTCGACTGTTTATTCCTATGCTACTTTTTGTTTAATTCCCCTTTCAGCTCAGTATGCCCCTTTTCCTTGGCCATAGCCGTCATCATCTCATCTATTTGTCTTTTCAGCTCTTGCATCTCATTCTTGTCAACATCAACACTAACAAAACCAGATGTGTAACACTTGGATAAACTGCCATTCATTTCTTCTGCTGCTTGACCAGAATACTGCTTCATACTTGTACTCTCTTCTATCGACCTATGAATCCTCTTATCCATCATGATCGTCTTCTAATGACGACTACCTTTGAATCAATACCTCTATGTAATGATGATATGATGTAAAGGAATACAAAACAAAACAGAAGAAATGAGTCGGTATCGTGAAATAATCTTGAAGGCAAAAATTAAATTAAATACATACAACAAGACAAATTATATTGAACAAAGAGAATAACCAGAGAAGCGTATCTAAATTTACAACACATGTCCTAGGTTCCTGTCTGGCTCAAGCAAGATAAGCAACATGTAATGTAATATTTTAAACAAACGGGCAATATAATATTTAAATGTTCATGAATGTACGAGGTATCGATTTCAATAACTAGTCATTAGAACAACGCCCATCTAACTAAAAGGTCGAACACAGAGAAAGGGCAATATGTCACTAGCTCTAGCTCTTTTGGTTGATCACTTTGTTCAGCCTCTGAGTCATCATCTGTACTGGCTCAGTGTTAACATCAGAGTGTTGTTGCAGGTTCATAACCTCATCGAATAAAATCTGCACACGCCATGCAATCCCCACACTTGGTTCCTAAAGTTTATCTCTTCGCAACTCTGTTTCTGGATAGCCTAGATTACTGCCCCAGCTTGACTTTCAGTACTTTGTCCTTCATTATGATTCCCCTTCAAAACTTTCGAACCAATCTTTCAATTGTTGTACTATATTTCCTGATTCTATCATTTTCTTCAACTTTTCATCTTTATCATCATCTTCTTTAATTATGGTATCCTTCAGTGAATTTCATTACTTGTGAAACTTGGATATTGCCTCCGGGTTCGAAGCCTTCTTTTTTTCCTCGGTTTTAAAAACAGTCCTTAAATGCCCTTTCAATTTATCTGTTATTTATCCTTTTTTAGATTACTCCCATTTATCTCTGTAACTGCCACTAACTGTATCCTGAAACTTGATCTGTTATTAAGCCTTGTATAAACTATCATTTTTTAAAAAAAAATAAAAAGCCTCGTATTTCTCTATTGCTGGCATTACATGTATCTTTCCGAAGTACGAATAATTATATCGGGCTTCATAAACAAGTTACAGCCCTAAACAACTATTGATCCATTTGACTATCTAACAGCAACACTATAATTCAGAAATTTTATTGAAAACGACTCTTCGTATTCCCATCTTTTAATTCTCAAATTATACTTAGTTCTGGCGGAATTTCATTATGCTCAAAAATTTATGATACAACATTGTAATACTATAACCCATAAATCTTTCTGAAAATAACTCTTCATATTCCCATCCCATGGTTCTCAAACCGACCTGGTTTTGGCAAAACTTTATCATGCTCAGAAAATTCCGGTACAACCTTACATTGATGACACCTGATCTCCATGGATATTATCTTCGTTCTTGTAGTGAGTCTTCTCGAATCCAGTCCTTAGTGACATATTATCCCCCACTTGTCTATCGGACCCTTCAGCTCTTATGGCCACTACCTACTCCACTAACTCTTGAACCGATACCTCACATGAATGCAATGTAACACATAACAAAACACAGAAAAAACAAAACAAAAAAAAAACTGTGCCAGTATAGTGAATTAATATTGTAAGCAAAAAATAAATATTACAGGAAAAAACAATTTATATTGCATAAAATTAACCAGAGAACAGTTTATTTTGCACACAAAAATAACCAGAGAAATAAATTTAAATCAGTAGCACCCTGTCCTAGGTCCCTGTCTGTCTCTAGTGGGGTAGGCTTCTATTACAGCATGTGGGTTTCGATCTAGACTCTGGGTACCCGAACTGTCGTTGCTGGATTAGTAACACATTGATTCGGGAGTATACGGCCCCTTATAGCAGAGGCGTAACCTCACATTGTAAAAGGTTGGTATACCGGAAGGAGGACAAAATCCGATCACGGAGCTGAATAACTCACGTAAGATCATGCCTCACTCCCACTTAAGGGTGAAAAGCCCGGGTATAAGGCTTATTTATGAAAGACAATTTATATCACACAAGAAAAAGCTACCTGCATTTTTCCAGAAAATTCATCCAATAATTATAGGAAAAATTAAATTCTAATTACTGTCCAAAATGCCAAAAATGCCACCTAGAATTAATTAGGCCTGACTCTCAGTTTTTAAAATCCCCAGCGGAGTAGCCAAGCTGTCGTGACCATTTTTTTGAAAATCGAGATACATGTGAAAATAGCCTGACGATCGATCTTTTGAAAATTAGGGTTTTCTGGCCATTTTAATTTAATCTTGAAAATTAGGGTTTTTTATATTAAATCAAATTTTCCTTTATGTATCTTTAAAAACACTTTGGAGTCGCCACCGATTACTTCGAGGTAGACCGGACACCGAGAAACAAACCAGAGATTATGTCTTTAAAAATTGGGTTCGGGAGTCGGTTACATGTAGGGAAGGATTAGCACCCCTACGAACTCTCATTATCGGTACCTTTAATTTTACGTGGCATTTTGGCATTTCGAATAATTATTTGAATTTAATTTATCCATAATTGTTAATTGAATTTAAATTCCAAATGCAAATATCCTTTTATAAGGAAATTCATTTTGCTTGATATGAGATTAAAAGCACCCTGTTAGGTGGCACCCTTATTTGTATTTAAAAATGAATTTCCAACATAAAAGGTTTTTAATGAATGTCCGATTATTGTCTTGTTCATTTTAAGTTCGATCCTAAAAGGGCACTAATTAATTAGTTATTTAAAACTATGAATATTAATTAATTTAATGAGTTTTATGTGAAAATGCCAATTTCGTGAACACCTTCCATATATTTAAAGCCTTTAAATTAATTATATTCCTAATTAGTTAATGCTTCTAGTTAATTAAAGTTCTAGTCCTAATTAAGACTCTAACAATTTATTATTTATTATTTAAAGTTCTAGTTAATTCTTCTAGTTAATTAAAGTTCTACCCTATTTAATTATTGAACCCTAATTAAAGAAACCTAAACTAAAGGCTCTATTAATTAATTTCTAAGTGCATTTAATTATCTAACAAAATATACTATATGATAATTTAAAACATGCAAGCAAACATATAAATTAATTGCATTAAATTAAACATTTAAATAAATAAAATAAACAAAATTGTACACTAAACTGATTTTTATTAAAAATGTGACTAAATTGAAAGGCTTACAAACTATAATGTCCAATTACATAGCAATGGTGACCCAAATGAAAGGTTTACAAACTGTGGTATTCAACTAAGGGGAATGGGGATTAAATTGAGAAAAATACAAAGGTTCGGGCTCAATTTACGAGAGATAGGGACTGAATTGAACAAAAGGTAAAACCTTAGGCCAAAATCATAAAAAAAACAAAGAAAGGAGCGGATCCTCCTAACCCGACCCAATTGACTCTCGTGGGTCTCCCAAACCGGCACCAAAACGGTGCCGTTTTGGGAGGGCTATAAATGTCCAAACTTAAGCATCCTGCTTCATTTTCAACCGGCCTCTCCTCTCTCTACTCTCTCTCTCTCTTAGCCCTCATTCTCTCTCAATTATAATGCCTAAAAACCCAGAAATTCTCTTCAAAACGGATTGAAATCCCTTGTTCATCCAAGATTGAAAGCATGTTCTTCATTTTTTCCCTTTTGATCCGACACAAACCCCTAAACACATCCATTTCGTGTTTGTCTAAGATCAAACTCCCTTTTCTTACTCATTTTCTCTCTCATGTTCATCCAAAATCCTCATTTCATCCATATAAACATCAAATCATTTTGTCTTTCATGTTTCTTTCGATCAAACACCCCAAATCCCTTAAAACACCTCATGGTTCATCCTCCCTTCTTCTTTCGATCTATCTCTGTTTACCTAAATCCCTCCGACATGTTCACCGGCCACCACCGGCAACCCTCCGATCATTCCCAACCTTTCTCCGACCACCGTAACCCCAACTCCGGCCACCCTCTGGAAATACCGACCACTGTCTGGTTCCTCCGACCACCACCTAGTTCCGGCCGGCCGCCGTAAGGTAGTTTTTGGCTGCCGTGATGAAACCCTAATATACCCAAAATTCATTGATTTCAAGCCCAAAACACTAAAATCCTACCCGTTTCATCAGAAACTCCCAACTTCACCCCTAAAACTACCCGATTCACTCTTTTTCAACTCCGACTGAACCAAAGAAACTCTACGACGGCCACTTTAAACACATTCTGAAGGCTTCAACATAAGTTTCTGGTGACTCTTATATTTTTTCCTTTACTATTCTTATATTTTTAAGCCTAAGATCTAACTTTTTGTGTTTTAATGCAGGGAAAATAAAGAGAAAACGGAGATATACCTTTCGGCAAACTCTGGTGAACTGTTCCGATGGCGCTGCGATAAGCTCGGTCGTCTTCCCCGGTGACCTCTGGATCTTCGGTGACCTTTTGATTTCCAGGTATGTCTCTTCAACTTCTTTTCTCTCTCCAATTATTGTTGTAATAATTGTGCTCCTAATTCCCTATTAATTTCTCTCTCAAGGGTATTTATAGTGGGTTGACCGCTGACGTCAGACAAAACCATAATCTGGGTGAAAGAGAAATGGGCCAATTAGGGACTGCCACGTGACCTTTTGGATACCAATTTGAGCGGGAAAAGACAAATTTTGGGCCATTTGTGTTTGTTTGGCTTATATACCCGAAAATGGATTGTAAATGAGCTGTTTATAAGGAAATGGGCGGGAATATATGTATTGGGCTTAAATTTGGACTTTGGACTATTTGTATTTGTATATGGACTATTTTGGACTGTTATTTACTTATTTGGACTTTTACGATATTATATTTATTTATGTACGCATTATTTAAGCCCGGTCAAAATTCGGGTATTACATAATGCTGAGGCTGTTTGGCAATTGAACTCTAGTTTAGGGAACTTTGGTTGCACTTTACACAAGGTATGCATCTATTCTGCTTAATGAACTTAGGCTATCTTGAAACTGAACTTAGAAAAAAAAGACAGAAATGCCAAAGAAAAAAAGAGAGGAATAAGGCAACAATGTTTGCCAAATGCTGAGGAACTTTAGAGCAATCATTTGCCTTAGGGAAAATTTTTAACTTGGGTCTTCGTGGTTTGCTCCCTCTTAGTTCTCAAGCCAACATGACTTAGGGTATGAGTGTAATAGGTTAGTCAGTGATGTAATCTGGACTAACATGGGTATTCGTGGTTTGATCCCTCTTATGTCTCACGCCAAACAGTGCATGACGCTACCATAATCTGAGTTTGGGTAGTAAAAATTGACTAAGTGAGTTAAGTAAATTTGATGCATATCACCTGTACTTTTGCACACTTAATGACCTTAGACTAGATCTATATTGCTGCACTTGAATTTGCTATTAGCTTGGCATTATTGTACGAAGATAACTGAGGACAGAGCTAGAGCTTAATTCTGCTTGCTAGTATTTGTTGGCATTCTGACCAAAACTTTGTCGAGGTACTATTTTTACGATTTTTGTTTTCCTTAGCTTACATGCATTACTTGAGGACAAGCAATGAGTTAGGTTTGGGAGAGTGTTACCTCCTCAAAAATATTGATTTTCATGCATATTTTACAGTATCTTTTCTTGTCTTGAGCACATTTAGCTGCATTTAGTTGTTAATTACATGCATTTGCATAAAGAGTTAGGATTTGTGTCTATGCCAGTTAAAGGGTTATTTTGTTGGCATAGCAGTCAGCAGAACAAAGCAACGTATGAAGAAATGCCAAAGAGAATATCGATATGTTGTTGGCACAGATGGACCAAATATTGCCAAAGCACCGGTTGGTAGAGAAGAGGAATTTGATGCCCGGCCAAGTAGCTATTGAACTCGAGAAAATAGGACCATATCAGACTGTGAGAAAATAGTAATTGGATCAAACTCCAAAAAATAGTAGAAAAATAGGGCCAAGTTTGGTTGGTAGAATGATGCCAAGCTTAGTTGGCAAAGTAGTGACGACAGATGACGCCAGCCCTAACCTGATCAGCTCACATTCAAATGATGGATATGATGATCACATTCCTTATCCTTGAGCATTCAAATTCAAATTCAAGGCTTATCCTAGGTCATCCTTGCACGCCTATTTAAAGAACTCAAGCAAGCACTTGAGAGGGGGACAATTAGAGAGAGCTTCATTGATCTCAGTCTGTTGTACCAAGGAGACGTGGTTCGACCAAGCTTGACCGAGAGCCTGGATCAAGAAGGGCTACATCGATATATCCTCTTCTAGCCCATTCTCTTTGTCGATTTTATTTTTATTTCTTTTAAATGATGATGTTTGTTAAAAACGATGAAGGTTTTTGGTTTGATATCCTCACCATGAACTAATTTAATAGTTGGTGAAGGATGTTTGCATTAAACGTTGTTTTTATGTTTTGTCTTTAATAATTGAAATGCCTCGGAATTGTTTTTCCTATCTGGCATGTTCTTTGATTTTATAAACTCTGTGCCAAGCGACTGTTGGCATTGATAGCCCATTGCACTTTAATATCTTAGCAAACTTAGGGGGCAACGATTGTTGCCAGATACCAAGGCGAGATGCTTCGACAAAAGACGATCAACTAGATGAACTTACTTCGGGAGTGAGTCTACCCCTTAGGAGTATAGATTGGAACTTATTCAAATTGATTTATGAAAAACTACACTATAGATATATAGAAGTTTTTACATGGTTAATTTAGGGCTTTGCCATCGAGAGAGGCAATGCCAACTTGAACATGCTCAGCAAACAATGCCAAGACAGACTTTGTAACATCCCGATTTTGAGCATAGATGTTTAAAGCTTAGTTCGAAGGTCCGGTGGACCGATATTAGAGATTCAAGTCGGTTTCAAGATTAAATAAAATTAAATATTTTTCAAGGTGATAAAATTATGGAAAAATATCATAAAATCATTATTTAATATACTAATGATTATGTTGATAGCAATTTCGAAAAACGAGTTTTGGAAATCGGACATTTTGGACTAGTGACCAAAATACAAACTTTGAAAACTATTTTTAGTGGCTGTTTTTTTTAAAGAGTCAAAACTTTGAATCTTTAAAGTTCTAATTGCCCAAAAGTCTAATATCATACTT
Source organism: Hibiscus mutabilis (assembly GCA_019671005.1). Lineage (NCBI taxonomy): Eukaryota > Viridiplantae > Streptophyta > Magnoliopsida > Malvales > Malvaceae > Hibiscus > Hibiscus mutabilis. The sequence goes on along the minus strand of CM033747.1, from coordinate 13,758,330 downwards.
TATCCCTTAATTGGCTAATTTTAAAGTGTTTTAAAAACTATAAATAGGTTGGGGAGAATTAATTTGTGATTAAATGGTTTAAAACAAAAATCACGTAACAAACTTTCTCAACAATTTTCTCTCCAAAATCTCTCTAGCCAAAAATCAATTTCTTCTTCTAAATCTTCAGGTAATCTTTCTTTTCTTAAATCTTTTACTTTCAAATGATTTCTTGTTGTTAGTTTTGCAAAACTTTATTGTTTTAACTTTGTTTTCCCATGTAAATTATCCAATTAAGGGAGAAAGCAACCATTAGAGGTAAGTTCATTCTCATCTTCTAATGAATGGTTCTTTACTTGTTGACTCTTTACAATTGTTTCTCATGTGTTTTGATAGTTTAATTGAAGAAAATTGGTTTAATTATTTTTGATTGATGAAATTTGAGGATCTTTGTACTTGTTCTGTTTTGCTGGGATTTTGATCAGATAAGATCATGATTTTGATGTTTAATTGAGTTAATAACTTCGTTTTAACATTGTAATCCCGAAACAAGTTGTATCTCTAATGTTTAAGGTTGTTAATTAAAGGTTTTTGGGGTGATAGTTGAGTTTAATCATTGCTGGAAGTAAAAGGATGTTGGGAAAAGGGTTTTTAGATGTTAATTGATGGTGTTTGATGGGTTGAATCGTTATATTATGGCTGGGTTGAGTTTTGGAAATGTTTGAGGAGGATTTCGATATGTTTCAAATGTTTTTTAGTAGGCAACTTTAGAGTTAAGGGTAATTTCTTGTTGGCATTGGTTTGAATTCATAATAATGCATTTGCCCTCTAGTTTTATGTGGTTAAAATAGGGGGATAATCAAGGTAACAACGCTTGACGTTGTTGTTGCTAGCCGGGAGCTCGATTCACGTTGGCGAGCAAGGTGAGGTGTAACAGTGGGTGGAAACGGTTTTAAAAGTCTTTCAAAGGTTTGAAAGTGTTTTTGGGAGTTTAGGTTAAGCTTGAAACACTTACCTAAACTCGGAAGCAAGTTTCCCTCTTTTGCTCTTTAATATCAGTCTGGATATGAGCATGTGTAATTCATGTTTTGATCGTAAACATGGTTTGATTTACTTACTGGAAATGCATGACTTTAAGTACATATGCAGGGGTTTAAAATTAAAAGAAATGTTAGTGAGCATTGGTTTTCATTCCGGTCGGGAATGGTGTTATTGCTTTTGCAATGTGATTGCATATGTGGTTGTTTTGTATAATGCATTGTAAAACAGTGAGTAAATGGTTTTGTAAATGATATATTGACTACGTGACATAATGAGAAAACACTCGGATATAGTTGGCATGCCATAGGATGAAGTGCACTATAATATGATAAAAATCGATCGTGGTTCAGAGTCCTTGAGGTAAGTGGTTGGCTACTCAGACTATAATGTTGTCACTTAGGTTGAGCGGCCAGTTCCCCTTGTTGATGTTGATCTTGCGGTCGGCAATGGTGTTGTATCATGCAGTCGGCATGGTATGAGTCATGGTAGTGTTTGACTATCATGGGAGATCTGCGTATCCAAAATGTAAGGTTAACGATCGGTTACCTAATAATTAGCGGTCGACTAACCAAGGATAGTGGTCGTCTATTTGGGGTCACTATAATTGCCAATATATGAAAGCATATGTGTTGAATCTATTTTATAGTGCTTTGGGATTAAAGCATGGTGATATGATTTTATAATGCTTTGGGATTTAAGCATGGTGATATGATTTTATAATGTTATGGGATTTAAGTATAGTAATATGATTTAAATGCTTTGGGATTTAAGCATGAGATGACTTAATGCTTTGGAATTTGAGCATGTGACATGTAAATGATTTTGCATATGGTCGATATGCATGTTTTATTGGGAATCAATGTAATGCTTTGGTCGTAAGCATGGTTTGAAAACAAATGTTTAGTTTTCAAAGGATTTTAAATGCATCATTGTTTTAAGAGCCTCCTCACTAAGCAAGTGTGCTTACCCTCTCTTTCTCTTAACGATGCAGAGCATTAAGGGTTGGGGGCAGCAAAGGCAAGGATTGAAGTGATCCAAGTGCAAGACTTTTTGAGTACGAACTTGGTTTATGTTTCTGGTTAATAAGGCAATGTGTTCACCATAATTTGGGGATTTGCAATACTATTTTCCCATGGTTTTTAAGCATGTGAAGTGTTGGATTTTGTGGTTGGTTTGATGTTGCTAAACTTGTGCGAATCCTTGTTTGTAATGTTGCTAGATGAGTGCTTAGGAATGCATCTAGTTAATTTGGAATGGTTGCCATGTTTTGATGATTCAAGCAAGTTTGGTATGATGCTATAAATGTACAAGTGTATTGAGTATGCCTTAAATGTACCAAATGTGAGTTTTGGTTACTTGGTGAAATGATATTAGGATGCAAGCCTATAGAATGTCTTGAGTAGTATAAGTGCCATGAATGGTTGTTGAATCTGTGATGCTTTGGTTTGTAATATATCTTAGTGTTGTTGTATAAGTGTTTGAAACATGTTGGAGTGTTTTGGTTATCATCAAAGAGTGTTTAGGCGGCAATTTGGGAAATTACAAGTCCAGGCGTACCGATATGGGTGTTCCTGTTTCGGTACGGGTAAGCCATTCCAGGCTTATCGTACCGGTACACGGGCAACTATTTCGGTACGGGCTTAGGCTATTTTGGCCTGCGTTTTGGTACTCGAAATGGTGTTTCGATAAGGTACAAGGTTTCGGGAAGAGTGTTTCAATACTCGTAAGCGTATCGAAACGATATTTGGCTGCTGGAATTTGAGCTTTTGGAAAATTTCAAGGTGTACCGAAACACCTCTAGGCGTGCCGGTACAGATACTGTTAAATCTGTTATTTTGGAATCCTTGAAGGTTTTTCTTTCATTTTGGTCCTTGAGTTTTGTGAAGGCAATTGTATGTGTTTGGATAATCGTAATGACCTAAAATTTTGCATGTAAGCATGAAATTGGACTAATTGGTAACTTTAATTTAAGTGTTGGTCCCTAAAGCTGTTAGTTTTGCAATGTAGTCCCTAAAACGTATGTTATGCAATTGGCTTCCTTTTTGAGATTTGCTTCATTTGAAAATTCACCAACTATAAGTATGATCATGTAGGATTAATAATTTGCATCTAGACAAGATAAACGAAAAAATAGACCAGTTTCTCGTAATCTCTCTCTAGTTTGCTTCGGCAAACCTAATGTAGTTCTCTCAGTTCGGTTGGGCGTCTAGGCCGGGTCGAGGGGGTACATTTGTTGGTATTAGAGACAGGTTTCAAAAAGTTGGGATGTTGTTGTTTGATTAATTGGTGATGTTTGAATTACACAGTGATTGTGTACATGTTCGGTGATTGTTTAATAACATGTGGGGGTATGAATTGGGAACACATTCCCTATTATCGAGGTTTTAAAATGTTTTATAAGATTGTCTTAGATCCTTTACATAAAGCTAGCCCGACTTTAATTTGTTTTTTATGCTTTTGTTAGCATGGCTCGACGTGAGACGCGTTCGACGGCTGGTAATGCCGAGTCTGGGCAGGGTAATGTTGAGGAAGGGAATCCTCTTAATGTTTTATCTACTCCTCCTTTGTTGGTTCCTCTTGTTGACACTGGGGTAGGTGGTGTACCTCAGGCTCCGTAAGGGCCAATTTTTGGTGAATTTGACTCCGTTAATCCAAGCAATGACGGGAGCTTTTCAGGCAACAGTGGCTGGAGTGCAAGTGCAAGCACCGTCACCTGCTGTGGTGGCTAATCAAGGGTTACCCCTAAAGTATCTTCATAGTTTGGGAGGTAAGGAATTTCAAGGTTTGGGTCTTGAGGAAGTCGAGGGATGGCTGGAAAAGACAATCCATATCCTGAACCAAATGGATTACAACGATGTGTGCAAGTTGGGTTGCACTGTGTTCTTGTTGCAAGGTGATGCTTATCACTAGTGGGTGACCACGGTTGTGGGTCTCAGAGGTGGATGTGTCTTGGGAGTTCTTTTGGAGAGCTTTTAAAACGGAAGTGTCTTGGTCCTTAGTATCTGGATACGAGGAAGTGCAAGTTTATGTTGCTATCACAGGGTGGCATGTTAGTTGTCGAGTATGAGAGATCACGTGATAAGCGATACAAGTTGGGTCGCAAGCATGGTGGTGGCCTGGTTATGGTTATGTTTGCTTGAGAGTCATTTCTTGAGGCTCTGACGTGGTTAGCGTTAGTTGGATTTTAGACCGTTGGCCGATATGGCTATATGTGTTGGCGTCGAATGTGTTAGTAACGTTCGAGATGGTGATGTGTCGGGTATTCTCTAAATACCCAGTTTTGGGTAGTGGCCAGAGTGGAGGTGTTCTCGTGTACTGTGGTACCGAGAAAGTGTTTTGCTCAAGAATTAAGGGCTGCTAGAGCGTTTCATCGTGTTGAGAGGAATTTTGGTACCGGGAATGTTATAAGTAGGTGTGGATGTTGATCATGCACCGTGCAAAAACACTTATATGTATATATTTAAATATGTTAGTACATGCATACATCTTTGAGCATGACATTAGAGGTTTTGTATCCATATGCATAAACATCTGGAATGACATAAAAGGAATCATGCATACATATGTCCACACTTACGGATAACTTCTCAGAGGCTGGTGTAGTGCTAGAAATTAGTTCTTTTGGTGAAATGGTTCGACTAGGGAGTTGTTTAGGTGGTGCCCCTTGGTTGTGCAAGCTCATGAGTTTTCCGCATATCTGATGGAGTTGTCATTCCATAATTTTGATGTTATTTTGGGTATGTGTTGCGCGTAATAAGTGCTACGCAAATGTGCAAGTATACACGTTGCAAGTTATAGTATAAAAGATATCGTCTCCACAGGGATTGGTGCCACTTCAAGAATCTAGTCTCTTGCACTGTAAAAAGTAAAAACACAAATAAAGGATTATAGAAGTTTAACTAATAACTAATCTAGAAAGCAAATAAAGTAAAAGAAAAGATGAGATCGAATGAGAGAGAGATAGGCCAGGTTATCGTGAGTTGAGGTGTGATAGCCGATTGGATCGTCTTGGTAAAAGAGTGCACGGGCAACTCAGTTGCCGTGGCAACTTGCACAACGGGGTTGCCTTGGCAACTAATCGATGGTTGCCTGGGCAACTAGTTGGGCAACTACTTGGGCGCCTGGGCAGCAACGTTCAAGGTTCGGCAGAGCGTTCTCCAATGGTTTCTTCTTATCCCTAAGTCGAAACTCTAGCTACTTGTGCATGCCTTGATAATACATCCCTGCGTGAATCAAGGGTGAACAACAACCAATCTTGCGCTCCTCGTAGCCATTGAAATCCTTAACTTATTCCTAAGCCGGATTAATCTTCACCATCAATAGATTGAATAAAGATCATATTCATTCGTTTCTTGAATCTAACTCTCCCGATATTAGATAAATAGACGAAATCACGAGATCCTCTCCCAATTCACTTTTCAAAACAAGAATAAGAACCAAGAATGAATAAACCTTGAAATAGAAAAGTGCAAACTCTTATTACCTAAACAAAAACCAATAGTTTCTCACAACCACAAAACACAATAACCATAGCCAAGTAGATTTAGTTCATGGCTAGGTTCCAAAGAAACACAAGATAAACAATCCCTAGCATGAACCCAATCGAACAAGAAAGAAAAGGATGAAGGAGGAGGCTTGTCGAAATCCTCCTTGCCCTAGATGCTTGTCGAAAATTCTCTCCACTTGCCCTCCTTAGACTTGTCGAAATTCCCTATTGCTCTTCCTCCTTGGATTGTCGAAATCTCCTTGCTATTTATAGGGCTAGGCCAAAGTCCTTCTTTGAGGAGGAGTTTAAGTTGGAATTAAATTATCTTTAAAGAATATAATTCTTTATTATAATTGTATTCCTACTAGAACTTCTCCTATCTTCTCGGAATTTAATTCTTCTTTAATCTCTGCATGGCAATCAAATTCCTTTGGGTTTGGGCTTTGCTCCACGTCATCTTGGGCTTGTTTAGTCCTCAATTTCGACTACCATATCACCTTTACTCTTGTCGACAATTGCCATGGCAACTGGCTCGGCGTCTCCTTCATGTATTGCCCTGGCAACTAGCTCGGCATCTCCTTCATGCATTGCCCTGGCAACTAGCTCGGCATTTCCTTCATGCATTGCCCTGGCAACTAGCTCGGCATTGCTTTGGCTAGTGATCCTGCACATACATACACAAAGCACACCAAAGCAGCATCTTTTCCACAAAAACTACCAAGTTATGTAATCAAGCTCAACGATTGAAGGAAACATGGATTAATGCATGAATGGCTAACTATGCAACTAATATGAGCCTAAGTCTAACAATAATATGAGTAAAAAGGGTAAGAAAAATAGTACTTTTGAACACTTATCACACCCCCAAACTCGAACTATTGCTTGTCCTCAAGCAATGCAAACTCATAATTACATGCCAAGACTTCAATTTTTACAAACTTAGCTTTGAACTTGATTTCAATTCTCTGAACTGGGGCACAAAGTATGATTGGCTTTTTATTTTTTGGAAAACTTAGGAGTTACTCGGAATCAAACTATAATGCTTGTGAGTGTGTGCGGAGTTGTGTGCAAGTTGATTTTTCGGATTTTATGCAAACAATAGGTTTTCAAATTACTTTATTGGGTTCTTTTTAACATGTTTTAACTAGAGCCAGTGTTGGGCACCTCTAGTGTTTTGTTTTTAGTTCTATTAAGTTAATTTAATCGACTAGAGCCGGTTTCGGGCACCTCTAGTTAAAATTTTTTTAACACATCATAGAGCCAGTTTCGGGCACCTCTAGTGATCAATTTTTAGCACATGCTAGAGCCAACTTCGGGTACCTCTAGCATTCATCCAATTTTTATTCTAATCCCCCAATTTGTTAATTATCAACCTAAGTTCACTAGAATTCCTTAAATCAATCAAACCACAACAGTGTTTCATCAAATTTAGCATCATAGTAAAATTCTAAGTTTTTCCATGGTTATCCTAGAATAAAAATTCTATCAATTAAGTGCATTGGCAAAGTCATCATCGAATATTCATCAAATCTAAGCAATTCTTGTTCCAATTAAAGGCATGGCAAGCAATTTATGTATCCTAAATGTAATACTTAAGATGAATGTAACTAAACATGGTAACTACTAATAACAATCCCCCCCCAAACTCGAGTGAGGCATTGTCCTCAATGCATGCATAAAAATAACGAAAAATAAAAATAAAAACGCATACGAGGACTTACTCCGAGAGTTCATCATCGTAGATGATTAGTTTCCTTCTAGTCGGTGTCTTGATTCTCTTGCTTGAACGCGATGGTTGTTTTCTTGTTGCCGGTGGTGGAATCGATCCTCGTACGGGGTTGTCCTCATCGTCCTCTTCATCAATGTCAATGGCTTTTCGCTTGGAGGATTCAATTGGTGCGGTCTTTATTGGTTCAATGGAGGACTCGTCCGAATCTGAAAAATCAGAAAATGATTCCGTAGGAGTTGATTCGGGCATAGGTGCTTTAACTTTGGCTTTTGCAGTGGTTGCCGGGATGTCTTTAGCTTTGGTTGCCGTGGCATCTTCAGGGTTGGTTACCGTGGCATCATCTTGTGCGTGCACGATGTAGGTTTCCGTGGCGACTGCTTCATTGGTTGCCGGGGCAAGGATCTCGGGGGGAAAGATTGTGAACGGCACGCGATTGTCCGGGTACTTTTCTAGGATGACTTGGGTGATGGAATTGTTGTGCTCCTTCATGTACCGCATGAACATTAGTTGCCGATCTTCAATTTGCCTTAGGTGGCTTGCCAATGGGTGCAAAAGTGCTTCAAAGTGTCCCGGGGTTGGTGGCCGAGTTGCCCTGGCGTTAGGTGCTTGGGCATTAGGGATTACCGTGGCGGCAGGAGTTGCCGTGGCAATTGGAGGCCTTGAAGAATCTCCCGATGCCTCTCCCATTAGCTTTCAGATTAGTGCTTGATTCCAACCAGACTTGGGTAGGGCCTTTTCATCGGTGGACTCACTCGGGACATGTATCTCCTTGTAAAGATTAGAAATTAAGCAAGGGAAGAAAAGAGAACCCTTATCTTTTGAGCTGCATACAAAAATCTCATCACAAATAATTTTTCCAATGTTAATGATGCGATTATGCAAAATAGAATGTATGATCAAAAGACGTGGTATATCAACGGTAGTATTGTGTGTGGAGGGCATTAAAGAAGTTTTAACAAACTTATTCTATAGTTTTGCCTCGGGTTTAAGCCGAAGGCGATTTACCGTGCCCTTGTATTTACCGTCGTTCCAATGAGTTCCCGGTTGAGTGAGTTCTTGAAGCACCTTGTCGAGTTGCTTGGGATTGATTTGGTCAACGAAGGCTTGATGCTCGTCCTTCTCAATGTAAAGTCCGTAAAAGGTGTTGATGCTTTCGGGACTTATAAGTATGGCCTTGACACGAACAAAAACATAAGGATTATCCAGGTTAGGTGAGTGACCATAGAATTCTCTTACCCATGAGATGTTACCCGGTTCCGGTTGATGGCAAAAGATTTGCCACTTCTGATGTGCAAGCCTCTCGAAGATGAATGGTTCAAGGCCGAAATCTTGATGAGAGTTGGAGTATTCAAAGCCTTGTTCTTCATGAATCTTCCAGCTTTCAAACTTGGATTGAAATCTTTCTTGAACCACCGGTGTAGCAAACTTCTTGTATCTTGGTTCTTTGGAGGAACTTGGATGAACTAAAAGTTTAATCTTGGATACCATGGATGATCTTGGTTGTGAGTAAAGAAAAGAAAAGAAAAGAAACTTATTCCTAAGCTGGATTAATCTTCACCATCAATAGATTGAATAAAGATCATATTCATTCGTTTCTTGAATCTAACTCTCCCGATATTAAATAAATAGATGAAATCACAAGATCCTCTCCCAATTCACTCGCAAACAAGAATAAGAACCAAGAATGAATAAACCTTGAAATAGAAAAGTGCAAACTCTTATTACCTAAACAAAAACCAATAGTTTCTCACAACCACAAAACACAATAACCATAGCCAAGTAGATTTAGTTCATGGCTAGGTTCCAAAGAAACACAAGATAAACAATCCCTAGCATGAACCCAATCGAACAAGAAAGAAAAGGATGAAGGAGGAGGCTTGTCGAAAATTCTCTCCTCTTGCCCTCCTTGGACTTGTCGAAATTCCCTATTGCTCTTCCTCCTTGGATTGTCGAAACATCCTTGCTATTTATAGGGCTAGGCCAAAGTCCTTCTTTGAGGAGGAGTTTAAGTTGGAATTAAATTATCTTTAAAGAATATAATTCTTTATTATAATTGTATTCCTACTAGAACTTCTCCTATCTTCTTGGAATTTAATTCTTCTTTAATCTCTGCATGGCAATCAAATTCCTTTGGGTTTGGGCTTTGCTCCACATCATCTTGGGCTTGTTTAGTCCTCAATTTCGACTACTATATCACATTTACTCTTGTCGACAATTGCCATGGCAACTGGCTCGGCGTCTCTTTCATTTATTGCCCTGGCAACTAGCTCGGCATCTCCTTCATGCATTGCCCTGGCAACTAGCTCGGCATTTCCTTCATGCATTGCCCTGGCAACTAGCTCGGCATTGCTTTGGCTAGTGATCCTGCACATACACACACAAAGCACACCAAAGCAGCATCTTTTCCACAAAAACTACCAAGTTATGTAATCAAGCTCAACGATTGAAGGAAACATGGATTAATGCATGAATGGCTAACTATGCAACTAATATGAGCCTAAGTCTAACAATAATATGAGTGAAAAGGGTAAGAAAAATAGTACTTTTGAACACTTATCAGTATTCATTGGTTGAGCGAGCACAAGGCGGTTGTGATTTGTGAGTCAAAAAGGATTTCTTTGAGGTTAGCCGATGATTATGAAGTTGTGGTAGTTGGAGAGAAAGTGAAGTTCTTGTCCAATGTTGTTTCGGCCACCCGGGCGGAAAAGATGATGCAAGGAGGATACCAAGCTTATTTGGCTATCGAGATGAATCTTGAAGTTATGGGTGTTCGGGTGCAGGACATTTGGGTTGTTAGTGTGTTTTCGGAGGTTTTTATTAAAGAGTTACTAGGTTTACCACCAGATAAAGAGGTGGAGTTTGGTATTGAGACGTACATGGGTACGGAACTGGTGTCCATTACCCCTTTCGGGATGGCACTGAAGGAATTAAAAGAGTTGAAGTCACTGTTTCAGGATTTGTTAGATCGTGGGTTCGTTTGACGGAGTGTTTCACCTTGGCGTGCTCCGATTCTCTTTGTGAAAAAAGAAAGATGGTACGATGTGTATGTGCATTGATTACCGAATTTCGAATAAGCTAACGGTCAAGAACAAGTATCCTTTACCGAGGATTGATGACTTGTTTGATCAGTTTTGCGGGGTAGTGGTGTTTCTTAAGATTGATTTGAGATCAGGGTATTACTAGTTGAGGGTGAAAGATGAAGATGTGCATAAAACTGTCTTTCGTACAAGGTACGGGCATTATGAATTCTTGGTTATGCCTTTTGGTTTGATGAATGACCGGTTATGTTCATGGATATGAGGAATAAGGTGTTCCATGAATATTTTGATTAGTTCGTGGTGGTGTTTATAGATGATATTCATGTGTACTCTCGTACAGAGAAAGAACATGATATGTATTTGCGGCTTGTGTTGAAAGTGTTGGAGGATAATCAGTTGTACGCCAAGTTGAGCAAGTGTGAGTTTTGGCTTAAGGAAGTGATGTTCCTTGGTCATGTGGTATCCGGAGGGTATTCATGTGGATCCATAGGAAATGGAGACTATTCTCAGTTGGAGACAACCTAAATTTGTTTCGAAGGTTCACAGTTTTCTTGGGCTGGCTGGTTATTACTGCCGCTTTGTTGATGGGTTTTCTAGTATTGCGGCACCGTTGACGAAGTTGTTGCAAAAAAACGTTCCTTATGTGTGGACGGAGAAGCAACATCATAGTTTTGAGAAGTTGAAGAAAGTTTTGACACATGCTCATGTGTTGATTCAACCTGAATCTGGGAAGGGGTTTGTGGTTTATAGTGATGTGTCTTATGTTGGCTTGGGTTGTGTGCTGATGCAAGATGGTAAGGTTTTGGCTTATACATCGAGACAGATGAAGATTCATGATGTATCTATCCAACTCATGATTTGGAGCTTGCGGTTGTGGTGTATAAGTTGAAAATCTGGAGACACTACCTTTATGGTGAGAGGTATGTTTGTTACAGACCATAAGAGTTTTAAGTATTTGATGTCTTAGAAAGATTTGAATCTTAGGCAGCGTAGATTGTTGGAGTTGTTTAAGGATTACGACTTGACGATCGAGTATCAACCTGGAAAAGATAATGTGGTTGCGGATGCATTGAGTCGTAAGGTTGCGGTTGAGCTTAGAGCTATGTTTGCAAGGTTGAGTGTGACGCGAGAAGGTGGTTTGTTGGCTGAATTGTAAGTTAAGCCTACATTGTCATAGATGATTAAAGCTAAGCAATCGTTTGATGACTCCTTGGTTGAGCATGTTAAGGATATATCGGAGGGTAATCTGACGAATTTTCATTTTCATGATGATGGAGTTTTATGTTTCAAGGGTCGAATAGTGGTACCGGATGATCCGGAGTTGAGGCACACTATTTTGGATGGAGGCACATTCTAGTCCTTTTGCTATGCATCCCGGTAGTGTGAAAATGTATCGTGGATTGAAATAGGTATACTTTTGGGTTGGTTTGAAAAAAGAGGTGGCTGAGTTGGTTTCTAAGTGCATGGTATGTCAGCGGGTCAAGGCTCAGTTTCCATCTGGGTTGTTGCAACCATTGAGAATTCTGGAATGGGAATGGGAAAGAATCACCATGGATTTTGTGTCAGGGTTACCTTTGACACCGTCTAAAAAGGATTCCATTTGGGTGATTGTAGATCGGTTTACGAAGTGTGCACATTTTCTGCCAGTGCATACAATGTACATCTTGGACAAGTTAGCGAATCTGTATATTACTGAGATCGTATGTTTGTATGGGGTACCTAAGTCTATTGTTTCAGATAAAGATTCGAGGTTTACAGCGAGGTTTTGGGTGAGTTTGCATTGGGCTCTAGGTACGAGATTGAATTTCAGCATCGCGTATCATCCTCAGTCGGATGGTCAGTCTGAGCGGGTTATCCAGGTTTTGGAGGATATGTTGAGATGTTGCATTATTAAATTCCAAAGAACATGGGAGAATCATTTACCTTTGGTTGAGTTTGCGTATAACAACAGTTACCAAGCGAGTATACAGATGGCACCATATGAGGCATTGTATGTTCAGAGGTGTCGTACGCCTTTGTGTTGGGCTGAGGTAGGTGAAAAGCATATTTCCTTACTAGATGTGTTGAAAGACATGGAAGAAAAGGTAAAGCTTGTGTGTGATCGTTTGAAAGCGGCTGCGGATCGGCAGAAATCTTACGCGGATTTGAAGCGTAGGGAAATTGAATATGCGGTGGGCGATCGTGCATTCTTGAAAGTGTCACCATGTAAAAAGGTGATGCGGTTCGGACGTAAGGGTAAGCTTAGTCCGAGGTTTATTGGACCATACAAGGTTGTTGAGCGTGTTGGTCCTGTGGCTTATCGGTTGAGGTTGCCTCCCGAGTTGGAAAAAAATACATGATGTGTTACATGTATCTATGTTGTGGAGGTATCGGCCGGATCCCTGGCATGTTATGTTGGTGGAGTATATTGAGTTGAAGCCAAATTTGTCCTATGATGAGGAACCGGTGGACATCCTTGATTCCAGCAGCAAAGTTCTACGTGGCAATAAGATTGAGCTTGTTAAGGTTTTGTGGCGACACCGTGGTGTCGAGGAAGCCATTTGGGAAAGTAAGGCAGACATGATGGAGAAATTTTTGCATTTTTTTTCTCCAGGTAAATTTCAAGGATGAAATTTCTTAAGTGGTGGAGAGTTGTAACACACCAGTTTTGGGCTTAGATGTTTAAAGGTTGGTTTGAAGGTCCGGTGGACCGGTATTAGAGATTCGAGTCGTTTTGGGATTAAATCAAATTAAATATTTTTTTAAGGTGATAAAATTATGGGAAAATATGATAAAATCATTATTAAATATACTAATGATTATGGTGAAAGCAATTTTGGAAAAGGAGTTTTGGAAATTGGACATTATAGACTAGTGACCAAAATGCAAACTTTGAAAACTATTTTAGTGGTTGTTTTGTAAAGAGTCAAAACTTTGAATCTTTAAGGAGATAATTGCCTAAAAGTCTAATATCAGACTTTATCCCTTAATTGGCTAATTTTAAAGTGTTTTAAAAAATATAAATAGGTTGGGGAGAATTAATTTGTGATTAAAAGGTTTAAAACAAAAATCACGTAACAAACTTTCTCGACTATTTTCTCTCCAAAATCTCTCAAGCCAAACATCAATTTCTTCTTCTAAATCTTCAGGTAAATCTTTCTTTTCTTAAATCTTTTATTTTCAAATGATTTCTTGTTGTTAGTTTTCCAAAACCTTATTGTTTTAACTTTGTTTTCTCATGTAAATCATCCAATTAAGGGAGAAAGCATCCATTAGAGGTAAGGTTCTTTCTCATCCTCTAATGAAAGGTTCTTTACTGAAATTCCCAACTTGTTGACTCTTCACAATTGTTTCTAATGTGTTTTGATAGTTCAATTGAAGAAAATTGGTTTAATTGTGTTTTGATTGATGAAATTTGAGGATCTTCGTACTTGTTCTGTTTTGCTGGGATTTTGATCAGATTAGATCATGATTTTGATGTTTAATTGAGTTAATAACTTGGTTTTAACATTGTAATTCCAAAACAAGTTGTATCTCTAATGTTATATGTTGTTAATCAAAGGTTTAATCATTGCTGGAAGTAAAAGGATGTTGGGAAAGGGTTTTTAGATGTTAATTGATGGTGTTTGATGGGTTGTTATATTATGACTGGTTGAGTTTTGGAAGTATTTGAGGAGGATTTCGATATGTTTTGGATGGTTTTTGAGTGGGCAACTTGAGAGTTGCGGGTAATTGCTTTTTGGCAATGGTTTGAATGCATAATAATGCATTTGCCCTCTGGTTTTATGTGGTTAAAACAGGAGGATAATCAAGGCGACGAAGCTTGACGTTGTTGTTGCTTGCTGGGAGCTCGATTCACATTGGCGAGCAAGACGAGGTGTATCGGTGAGTGGAGATGGTTTTAAAAGTCTTTTAAAGGTTTGAAAGTGTTTTTAGGTGTTTAGGTTAAGCTTGAAACACTTACCTGAACTCGGAAGTAAGTTTCCCTCTTTTGCTCTTTAATATCGGTTCGGATATGAGCATGTGTAATTCATGTTTTGGTCGTAAACATGGTTTGATTTACTTACTGGAAATGCATGCCTTTAAGTACATATGCAGGGGTTTAAAATTATAAGAAATGCAAGTGAGCATTGGTTTTCATTCCGGTCGAGAATGGTGTTATTGCTTTGGCAATGTGATTGCATATGTGGTGGTTTTGTATAATGCATTGTAAAACGGAGAGTAAATGGTTTTGTAAATGATATATTGGCTATGTGACATAATGAGAAAACATTCAGATATAGTTGGCATGCCATAGGATGAAGTGCACTATAATATGATAAAAATCGATAGTGGTTAAGAGTCCTTGAGGTAAGTGGTCGGTTACACGGACTATAATGTTGTCACTTGGGTTGAGCGGTCGGATCCCCTTGTTGATGTTGATCTTGCGGTCAGCAAGGGTGTTGTATGGTAGTGGTCGACTATCATGGGAGATCCGTGTATCCGAAATGTAAGGTTAACGGTTGATTTCCTAATGATTAGCGATCGGCTAACCAAGGATAGTGGTTGTCTATCCAGGGTCACTATAATTGCCAATATATGAAAGCTTATGTGTTGAATCTATTTTATAATGCTTTGGGATTAAAGCATGGTGATATGATTTTATAATTCTTTGGGATTAAGCATGGTAATATGATTTAAATGCTTTGGGATTTAAGCATGAGGTGACTTAATGCTTTGGAATTTGAGCATGTGACTTGTAAATGATTTTGCATATGGTTGATATGCATGTTTTGTTGGGAATAAATGCAATGCTTTGGTCGTAAGTATGGTTTGAAAACAAGTGTTTAGTTTTCAAAGAATTTTATATGCATCATTGTTTTAAGAGCCTCCTCATTAAGCAAGTGTGCTTATGCTCTCTTTTTCCTAATGATGCAGAGCATTAAGGGTTAGGAGCAGCAAATGCAAGGTTTGAAGTGATCCAAGTGCAGGACTATTTGAGTATGAACTCGGTTTATGTTTCTGGTTAATAAGGCAATGTGTTCACCATAATTTGGAGATTTGCGATGTTGTTTTCCCATGGTTTTTAAGCATATGAAGTGATGGATTTTTTTGGTTGGTTTGATGTTGCTAAACTTGTGCGGATCTTTTCTTGTAATGTTTCTAGATGAGTGCTTAGAAATGCATATAGTTAATTTGGAATGGTTGCCATGTTTTGATGATTCAAACAAGTTTTGTATGATGCTATAAATGTGGAAGTGTGTTGAGTATGCCTTAAATGTACCAAATATGAGTTTTGGTTGCTTGGTGAAATGATATTAGGATGCATGCCTATAGAATGTCTTGACTAGTATAAGTGCAATGAATGGTTGTTGCATCTGTGATGCTTTGGTTGGTAATGTATCCTAGTGTTGTTGTATAAGTGTTTGAAGCATGTTGGAGTGTTTTTGTTATCATCAATGAGTGTTTAGACAACAATTTGGGATATTACAGGTCCAAGCGTATCGATACGAGTGTTCCTGTTTCGGTATGGGTAAGCCATTCCAGGCTTATCGTAACGGTACACAGGCAACTATTTCGATACGAGCTTAGGCTATTTTGGCCTGGGTTTTGGTACTCGAAAGGGTGTTTCGATACGGTACAGGGTTTCGTGAAGGGTGTTTCGATACGCGTAAGCGTATCGAAACGAATTTTGGCTACTGAAATATGAGCTTTTGGAAAATGTTAAGGCGTACCAAAACACCTCTAGGCATACCGGTACAGATACCGTTAAATTTTTTATTTTGGAATCCTTGAAGGTTTCTGTTTCTTTCATTTTGGTCCCTAAGTTTTATAAAGGCAATTGTATATGTTTGAATAATCGTAATAACCTAAAATTTGGCCTACAAGCATGAGATTGGACTAATTGAGGATTTGTAACTTTAATTAGAGTGTTGGTCCCTAAAGCTGTCAGTTTTGCTATTTTGTCCCTAAAACATATATTGTGCAATTGGTTGCCTTTTCGAGATTCGTTTCCTTTGAAAATTCACCCGCTGCAAGTATGATCATGTAGGATTAATAATTTGCATCTAGACAAGATAAAAGAAAAAAATGGACCGATTTCTTGTAATCTCTCTCTGGTTTACTTCGACAAACCTAATGTAGTTCTCTCGGTTCGATTGGGCATCTTGGTCGGGTCGTGGGGGTTACAGACTTTTTATAAAGGCTGTCATGGCATGAATAGTGTGAAAACCAGGCATCCCTTACCAACGCTCATTATTCATTTAAACTCTCCTTGTGCCATTGTTGTTTTCCTTTTATTTCTTTTCTTTTAAACTATTTTCAAAACCCATTTCAACTCAAACAATATTTTTCCCTTGACAAGTAATAATCAAAGCAGCCAAATTCCTGGCCAATCCTTGTGGGATTGATAACCAGCTTATTGATGTATTACTTGCAGACCATGTATACTTGCACGCAAAAGACTTAGTCTTGGCACTTTTTCAGACATTTCCAGCATATTTTCCACCATTTTGCCAAGCACTCACACAGTCCGAACAGGGAGAAATCTCTATCTCTTATCGATTTTGCCTACAACAATGGTTATCAAGCTTCCATTAAAATGGCATTGTATGAGTCATTGTAAGGCAAACGTTGCATAACTCCTTTGTGTTGGTCTGAACTCGATAAAGGTGAGATGTAGGGTCCTAACCGACTTCGAAAAACTAAAAATAGGTTACCATCATCCATGAACGTCCGGAAGCTGTCTTTGACTGATAGAAGGCTTGTATTGATCTCAAGCGAAAGGATATACAGTATGAGGTTGGTGAGAAAGCCTTCCTCAAAGTTTCACCGTAGAAGAGGATTTTGAGGTTTGGTAAAAAGGGAAAGCTAAGTCCATAGTTTATTAGCCTCATTGAGGTTACCAAACAAGTTGGCCATGTGGCTTATTGATTGTCATTTCCCTCAGAATTGAACAAGATTCATGATGTGTTCCACGTATCGATGCTTAATAAATATCGCTCCATCCCTTCGTATATTATCGAGCTAGAGTCTATAGAAATTCAACCTAATTTGACCTATGAGGAGGAACCGGCTCAGATTCTTGCAAAAGAAGTTAAGAGACTTCGTAACAAATCTGTCCCATTGGTCAAAGCGCTCTAGAGGAGCCACACTGTTAAAGAGGCAACCTGGGAGCCGAAGGAAATAATGAAGAAGCAGTACCCTCACCTCTTCAGTTCAGGTAAAAAAATTCAAGGATGAATTTTTCTTAAGATGAGGGAGACTTGTAACACCCTAAAAACCAATCTAGTTGAAATTGGGTTTCGGCGATCGGAAACCCTATACCAAAAAGGTCCAAATATTGTATTGACTTTGACCGTGTAGTCAATTGCATTGATATTGGACTCTAATTGAGTAAGTTTATTGATTAAGGTTGTTATTGAATTTATTAAAAACTGTTTAGTGACTAAATTGTAAAAATTAGAAGTTTGGGGCAAAAGTGCAAAGTTTGAAAAATTAAGGGACTACCCTTGTAGTTATCCCATTTTCGGATGATTCAACTACTAGCTTGCCTCCGTCCCACGTAAACTTTGTTAAAAGAGATTGAAAAGATGATTGGAACTGTGGCTATCATCATAGTCTTAAAAAGAGGAAAAGCAAGGAAAAGCTAGTAAATGATTAAAAATAGCTTACCCTTCACCAAGGGAAACCTCCTCTGATTATTGATTCAAGAAGGTGAGTGTTTTATAACACCAAAATCTTTTCTACCATCTCCTATCCTTATCATCTTCTTCCTTCAATCAAGCACCTCCCTACCTTTAAGTTAACACCTCCATTGTTGAACTTTTCAAGGTTTAAATTTGCTTTGATCCATTGATTCCATCGTGTAGCCATCAATTTGGTAAGCTAAACCCCCCCCCCAAATGATTGATCGATTCTATGGATCATTGAGTTTTAATTTTTAGTTGAAGCTATTGAACACCTAAGTTAAACCCATGATCATCAAGGCTTTAATACGTGGATATCTGATAGCTAATAGCTATTTCAAGTTTAACTATTAACAGCGATATTGTTATATTAATTTTAACACTTGCTATTATTTTACCTAGCTCAAGAGTTTGAGATAGAAGTTCCATCATCTCCATCAAAAGCTAAGAACAAGGGAGTGATCATCCGGGAGCCTTAGGAGCTTCGAAAAGCAAGGTGAATGTAGTCAAAGTCTCGAGAATAGGCTAGGTGCCTTTCCCGATTTCATTGACATTGATTATTGCATAGCTAACATTGTATCTAAGGATATTGCATCGAATCTCTTTGGAGACTATATTGGTAAGCATCGGTAAGCTATTGCATTGAAAGATTTTTCATAGAAACATTTATAGTGTCATTGACATCATCGAAGCATTGAAATATAGAAACATCGATCATCAGACATCGATATTGTCATTGCCATAGCCACTTATAGTGATACTATCATTGTCATAGACACTGGATATTGATATTGCCATTGTCATCAAAACATTGCCATAGATATTGCCATTGTCATTGGACATCGACATTGATATTACTATTGATATATTGACATTGATAATGCTATTGTTATCGACATTGACATTGTCATCGTTATTGCCATCGATATGGTCATTGTCATTGTTATTGCCATTGATATTTTATTGTTATTGAACCTTGGATTCAAAAAGACAGTGGATACAATTGACATGCCATAGAATTCATGAGCTCATTGGTACGGGTGAACTACGGTCCTTGGGCTACGGCCTTTATTGTGGCGAGGCAGAGGGATGTTTGTGTTATTGGTCATTTGGCAAGGTGAAGGGACTAGACGATTCATTGATTTCGCAAAACGTAGGAATTCGCGTATCACTATCTTGTTTCGATCCAAGGGAACATTATTGATATATGTCCAATATGTTATTGAATATTGTTACAGTATTGATATTGTCATAGCATTGATATTTCTATAGCATTGGTATCGCCATAGCATTGATATTGACATAGCCATAGCATTGATATTGCCATAGCATTGACATTTTCATAGCATTAACATTGTCACAGCACGATTTGAATTTCATACCATCGTTATTACCACTATGTATGACTACCTCACTGGACAAAGTATGCCTAATGCATTTCATCATATGCATTTCAGGTTAAGGAAGATTTTTGCAAGAGATCAGGAAGTTAAAGGTTTTTGGCAAGTCACAACGGTACCTAGAGTAATGTTTATCGTCCTTACAAACTCCTAGTATGGTAGCATGATAGTTTTTAAGTCACTTTTGGCCATTTTGATGTATATTTATGTTGTGTGTGGTTGTGTACGCTTAAGGTCCTAAGATGACACTTTTAAGATTGGCTAAAAGTGGTAAAATTGCATTTTTGGCCTAAAAAGGTAAAATCATAGTAAATAGATTCACATATCTATAAAATTTGGCATGATAGTAGATTATGGCTTTATAAACTTGCCTGTAAAATTTCATAGGATTTGGACACTGAATGATAGGTCAAAATGGATAAGAAACCAGACCAAATTTGTTTCTACATGACCCTACCGTACCGATACGGGTGATGTTGTATCAGTACAAGTATGCATTTTTAGACCAGGTCAACGTTGGTCAACAAGGTGTATCGATACTTCTTTGGGCTTATCAGTATGAACTTTTGAAACTGGAAAATTACTGTAGATGGGTATCGATACGGTCCTGTAGGTACCAATACCCTATTTAATCCAATTTGGGAATTAGGGCACCCTTCCGTACTGATACCAACTTGAGATCGAATGAAATAATATTGATATTATTAGAAGCGTATCGATACGTGTTTAAGGGTTGGTCACTAGAAATCAATAATTTGTGAAATGTGCATGGCGTACCGATACAGCCCCTCAAGAGTCGGTATCGATACAGGTAATGCGGTTAAAAACTATTGAAAAAATTCTAGAAAGTTACAAATTGGTCATCTATTATGGTTTGGCTTAATTGAAGAAGTAAATGACCTCTGAATAGTATAGAAATTTGCATGTATACTGATTATAGGTTGAATTTCATTGTGGTAAGGTCAATTCCAATAAAGGACCTCTAATTTACAGAAATTGTAGTGTAGTCTTTGAGACTCGTAAAAGTTTAAAATTGGTCATAAATTGATAATCAAATTCTTATAGCGAATTGCCGCTCCACTATATGGGTTTAGTAATGTATAGAGACACCAAAATGAATGTTGTATTGCTTTTGACTTTCTAAATTAATGAATAATGATTAAAACATTATATCGATCACCATATTAAACTTCGATAACATACGCTGACCGGTTCTCGACCAGGACAGGAATGAGGTATTACAATTGTGGTATCAGACCTAGAGTTTAGTCAATTCTAGGACTAAACTAGAGTCTATTGTATTGTTATTGCATATGCCACCTAAGAGTTATTTATATTGTGTATATTGTGACTTGTCGACTAACATGATATTTTCATAGCATTGATATTGCTATAGCATTGATATTGTCATAGCATTGATATTGCCATAGCATTGATATTGTTATAGCATTGACATTGTCATAGCATGATTTGAATTTCATACCATCGTTATTGCCACTGTGAATGACTACCTCACTAGGCAAAGTATGCCTAATGTATTTCATCTCATGCATTTCAGGTTAAGAAAGATTTTTGCAAGAGATCGGGAAGTTAAAAGTTTTTGGCAGGTCACAACGATACCTAGAGTAATGTTTATCGTACCTACAAACTCCTAGTATGGTGGCATGATAGTTTGTTAAGTCACTTTTGGCCATTTTGATGTATATTTATGTTGTATGTAGTTGTGTAAGCTTAAGGTCCTAAGATGACACTTTTAAGATTGGTTAAAAGTGGTAAAATTGCATTTTTGGCCTAAAAAGGTAAAATCATAGTAAATGAATTCACATAGCTATGAAATTTGGCATGATAGTAGATTATGGTTGTATAAACTTGCCTGTAAAATTTCATAGGATTTGGACACTGAATGATAGGTCAAAATGAATAAAAACCAGACCAAATTTGTCAATATAGTTTGTTAAGTCACTATAGACCCTATCGTACCGATACGGGTGATGTCGTATGGGTACGAATATGCATTTTTAGACCAAGTCAACGCTGGTCAACAAGGCGTATCGATACTGCCTTTGGCGTATTAGTACAGATTTTTGACACTGGAAAATTACTGTAGCTGGGTACCGATACGGTCTTGTATGTACCGATACCATATTTAATCCAATTTGGGAATTATGGCACCCATACCGGTACGAATATTCTCGTACTGATGCCAACCTGAGTTCGAATGAAATAATGTTGATATTATCATAAGTGTATCGATATGTGTTTAAGGGTATCGGTACGTATCTTGGTTACTAGAAATCGATAATTTGTAAAATACACATGGCGTACCGATCGACCCCTCGAGTATCGGTTCCGATATAGGTAATGCGGTTAAAAACTATTGAAATAATTCTGGAAAGTTACAAGTTGGTCACCTGTTAAGGTTTAGCTTAATTGAAGGAGTAAAAGACCTCTGAATAGTATAAAAATTTGCATGTACACTGATTATAGGTTGAATTTCATTGTGGAAAGGTCAATTCCAGTAAATGACCTCTATTTATAGAAATTATAGTGTAGTCATTGAGACTCGTAAAAGTTTAAAATTGATCTTAAATTGATGATTATAGTCTTGTAGTGAATGGCCGCTCCACTGTATGGGTTTAGTAATGTATAGAGACATCGAAATGAATATCGTATTGCTTTTGACTTACTAAATTAATGAGTAATGATTAAAACATTATACTGATTTCTGTATTGAATTCCGGTAACATATTCTGACCCGGTTCTCGACCAGGCCGGGAAGGGGGTGATACATTGTTAGTTTCTTCACTCAGCTAATTAGAAGAGAAAATAGGGACGTTAAAAGTTGTTCCCTAGATTTGCTAAAGAAATTGTTTAATTACTTAGTGCAAACAGGTGCTGCTGAAAGCGTTACCTACATGGTCTCTGATAGGGAGGTCTTTCGACAAGGGGATGACAAGAGTCCTGGCCCGGATGGATTCACTGTTGCATTCTTTAAATTGGCCTGGGAAGTTGTTGGGGCTGATTTTTTGGCTTCCATAAAGTACTTCACCACTTCAACCTTGTTGCAAGCCTTCAATGCCACGACAATCATCCTTGTCCCTGAAATTTCTAATGCTTGTATGGCCTAGGATTTTCGCCCAACCTCACAAGGATTTTAGTGAGTAGATTGACTAGTTACTTTCCAGATATGATTAGCTTAAATCAATATGCTTTTGTTCAAGGAAGGAGTATCATTCACAACACACTCTTAGCCAGGGTTCTAAATCGCGGACCGCTAATGCGATTGTGGCCGCGAAATTGCGGTCGCGCCGCCTTCTAAAACCGCATTCGGTGAAATTCGTGGTGGGTAACGGAATCACGACTATTGCAGCCTGTCGTGGACGCGAAATAACGCGATTGCGGTTGTCGCAGCGATAACGAGACGCTATCCCCGTTATCAGAACAATCGCGGCACCACCTGGTCTCCGGAGATAAAAATGAAAAGGAAAAAAAAGTTGCAGATCTTGCGAGCGGGAGAGGAGAAGAGAAGATGAAAAATAAAAAAGGGTAAATTGCGGGTGGAGGGTTCAAATTTTAGTGATTTTTGGAGAGACTTAAAAGTTTTACTCCGCTTACAGTTTAGTCATTTTATATTTTTAGTTTAATTAGGATGTTTTATTTTATTCCAATTAAGTCCTTAAATTCATAATGAAACTTCCAATTGAGCCACTAAGTCTTATTTTCTTTCAATTAAATCCTTTCATAAGTGTTGGAAAACCCTCTAAAAATCATAAAAAGTAACTTTTTATAATTATAATTGTTATTATTATGTTTTATAATAATTTGTCTGAATTTTACAAATAATAACAATGAAAACGAATAATTTGACCAGATATTTTTCAGAAAACATTGAAAACCTATCTCAAGTCTCATATATGGATTTTTAATTATTTTATTTATAAAATATTCAAACTTATTAAAGAAGTTGAATGTTTAATATTTCTTATTTTATTTTTGTCATAGTTAATACAATTTTTTTGGGAAATTTGTAAAGAAATATAATAATAATTAATGATTGTAAAAATTGTGTTCTCATACTAATAGAAATTCATAAACATTACAAAACATTCTAAAAATCATCAAAAGTGACTTTTTATATTTACACTTACATTTATTATATTTTACAATAAGTTGTGTTAATTTAAAAAAATTCACGACCGCGACCGATAATATACAAATTTAAAAAAAAAATCATCAAAGTGACTTTTTTATATTTACACTTACATTCGAATTCAATCTTACTTTTTCGTATTGCATATCAATTTTATTA
Source organism: Hibiscus mutabilis (assembly GCA_019671005.1). Lineage (NCBI taxonomy): Eukaryota > Viridiplantae > Streptophyta > Magnoliopsida > Malvales > Malvaceae > Hibiscus > Hibiscus mutabilis. The sequence continues at coordinate 13,734,702 of CM033747.1, read as the reverse complement.
TCATGTTAAATTAGTATAATTAAATAATAATTTGAGTTGAAAAAATACATTAGATTTTTGTTTAATTTTATGTAATGACTCATGAATATACAAATTTCAGTTTATATTGAAATTGAAGCATGACACCTCGTATTGAATATCCAATTCACCTCGTATTGCATTGTTAATATTTACCTTATCATTTTTTAAACTTTAGGTATTGATCGGTATGACAAATATATATTATTCTTGAGCTTGTCAGTGAAGAAGAATAGAAGATGTGTTTGATAAAATTGTAAGGAAACTTCTTTCTCATAATTATATTATATATGTCCATTTTCGTTTAGAAAACACTATAAAAATCATTAAAATTAACTTTTTATAATTATAATTAGTATGTTTTACAAGAAATTGTGCAAAATTTAAAAAATTCACGATCGCGATACCCGTAGTGACTACAATAGCCTCTGTTATGTCCGAAAATGTGATAACCGCGATGTGACCGATAACGCGACCGCGATCGAGATTTAAATCCCTGCTCCTAGCCTATAAGCTAGTCAGGGGCTACTCTAGAGGCTCATTGTCATCGAGATACACCTTGAAAGTTGATCTTCAGAAGGGTTTTGATTCGGTAAGCTGGAATCTCTTTCTAAATGTGTTAAAAGCTATGAGCATGTCTGATATTTTTGTGGAATGGATTGCTGTTTGTATCACTTCTTTTAGATTTTCAGTTTCTCTTAATGAGAGTCTAGTATGTTTCTTTAAGGGTGCTAGAGGGGTCAAGCAAGGAGACCCTCTATCCCCTTATCTCTTTGTGCTTGTAATGAATGTCTTATCAGCTATGTTGAATGTGACAGCAATGAAAGAGGTTTTTGAGCATCATTCTAAGTGCCTAAGGGTGAATTTGACTCATATTTGCTTTGACGATTACTTGTTGTTCTTTTGCAAGGGTTCCATTGAATTTATTCTTAGTGTGCAGGCTGTGCTTGACAAATTTTATGAATTCTCTAGGCTCAAACTCAATGCTACCAAGTCTGAATTATTCATTGCTGGTATTTCAGCTAGGAAACTTGATGAGATTAATAGTAATACGGGGTTCAAGATTAGCAAACTCCCTGTCAGGAATTTGGGTTTCTTTTGGTAACCAGAAAACTTACTTTGAAAGATTGCGAACATTTATTCGAGAAGATCAAAGCAAAATTGGGGCTTTGGGCCAATAGAAATCTCTCTTATGGGGTTAACTGCAGCTTATCCAGGCAGTATTGTTTAGCATTACAAACTACAGGTGTCGGCAACTAATTTTACAGAAAACAGCCATACAAAAAATTGAGTAGACATACAGTCGTTTCTTTTGGAAGGGATGTGATACTGCAGCTAAAAGGGCTAGGGTAAGTTGGAAGCAGATTTATTTCCCGAAATCTGAGGGTGGTCTCGGTCTTAAGAATATCGCTACATGGAACAAGGCTTGTTTGATTTCCCTTCTCTGAGATCTCCTAGCTAATGAGGGCTGCTTGTGGGTGGCTTAGACAAGGGAATAAATTTTCAAGGGCCCAGACTTTTGGCAATTGAGAGACAAACCGAGTCATAGCTGTATCACTAAAAAGTATTGAAACTTCGAGGGGAAGTGAAGGATTTATTTTGTAATGGAAATTGCCTACTCCTGGTAAAGAGAAAGAATGTATGAGAAGAAATAAGATAGAAAAAGAACAAAGTTGCCTGACACAGATTAGTTTGGTTCTCCTTCTCTATCTTGAAACATGCTATTATTTTTTGGATGGTCTTGCTTGATAGACTGCCTACAAAACATAAATTGAGTAAGATGGGAATGCTAGTGGATGTGCAGTGTTGTCTGTATGGTAACTCTTGGAGAGTCAAGATCGTCTATTCTTGGAATGCTCCTTCTCAAAGGGCATTTGGAAGAGGATTTTACTGCTGTGCAGGCTTGAAAGAGAGGTCCAAGTTTGGGACATGGAGATCCGCTGGGCATGTGAGACATGGAAAGGTAAATTGCTGGTTGTTTCCATTTTGAAGTTAGCATGGAGTGCCTTTCTTTACTGCATTTGGGAAGAATGGAAATAGAGACAATTTCGAGAAACCTCGAGAGATTGTTTTAGCATTTTTGATACATACAGGGTATAGTGCGTGATAGGTTATAGGGAAAATGTATAGCTATTCATGATTTGATTAATTTGTAGTTGTGTCAGGATTGAGGGATTGCATTATAATTACCCTATAGTTACATTGGTTTGATGTAGGAACTTGCTGTTTCTATATAAATAAAAAGCATAACATTTATCTAAAAAATAATAAATTTTAAATAATAAGAAGTAAAGGTTAAAAGATTAATAAAACATATTGGTTACGGACCGGCCGATTGGAACTGGATTAAACCAAGACGGGGTTGGGTCAAGGCTAATGTGGATGGTGCGTGTAACATTTGTAAGAATAAGGCGGCCGTGGAAAGGGTCATCCGAGATAAACATGGTAATTGGCTTTTTGGTTTTGCAAGAAACGTTGGAGCTTGCTCGGGTCTTTTGGCGGAAATATAGGTTGTTCATAATATTCTTTGGTACGCTTGGAGGCTTGGGTTCCGTTTTCTTTAGGTGGAGACGGACATCCTTGAGGTGGAACGTATCCTGTAAGGCATGTCAAATGCATTACCGGGCAACGCCATTGTAGAGGATGTTCATGATTTGTTGTCAAGAGTGGGATGTTGTTATACGTAGAATTTCCAGGGAAATAAATAAGGTAGCTGATGCTTTGGCCTCCTTACTACGTGATGGCCCGATTGGAGTTTTATCGATATCCCTCCGGATATAATTATGCCTCTTGTTTTTAAGGAAAAAAGGATGATGTTGCAATTACTATTGAATAGTTTTTTTTTTATGTGCGTACTATCATGAGTACTCTTTTCCTCCAATTGAGTTTAGGGAAGTTTTTAATAAAGCATTTGGTAGTACCCCTTCTTGTCAAAAAAAGTTTAATAAAACATATTAACATGTAATAGTTTTAATGAAACAAAGAGAATATACTTCGAGAAATGTGTGACCTTTCACTTCCATTCTGGTAAACCTTGGTTTACAAATAAATTTAGGGTAAAATACACCAATGGTCACTGAACTTTTAAGGCGCATTCATTTTTATCACTAAATTTTTAAAATTTTTATTGGAGTCATCCAACTTTTAGTTTATTTTCATTTTGGTTCTTTCCTTTAACTTTCGTTAAAAAACGTAAACTTTATTCCTTTCTCCATTTTCTTCTTTTCATACTACGTTTTTCCTCCATAACTACAACTCTGTGGTGTTACCATATCTTCAGGTTCGTTGTTACATTTATCATGATGTTGTCAGATTAGAAGATCTTCAAAAGTTTGTAGATTGCTCTAATGTTCATGTTAGTTCTTCACTTCACACGAAAATATAAAATTTACTTTTTTCCACTATTATAAACAACAAAGACAAATTATAAACAAAAAACATGCCCCACTAACTTAATGAATAGGAGATCTTGACCTGCATATGTTAAATTCCTGAATGGAAAAGTAGAGATAGGATCAAAAGGGTTGCTAAAGTGGTATGGTGATGTCAAAACAAGGGATAACCGCATCAAAACTGTAAAGTTTTTCCTATGATACTTCTCCTCTCCTCCCCCTTACCACTAAGACAAAATTGCTACTCCTTTTGTCCCATTAAAATTTTTACTTATTGATTTTTTTTGTCAATTTTTTTAAACTTTAACCCATTATTATTTAGACTTTATTATTGATAAGAATATAAAAAATATATTTTATGAACCTTTAATCAAGTAGTTTTAAAATATATATATTTTATAAAATTTAATTGTTTAAAATAATCATAATTAAAGTTTAAAAATTTTAAATTTTAAAAAGTCAATAAGAGACAAAATTAATGGGACGAAAGGAGTATAAAATTTTATTCACAACCACAATGCAGCAAAATGACTAAGGAGAACTCATCATTCACCGAATGCCTATTTTTAAGCTTAAAATTTTGGATTATTTATTATCTCATATTCTTGCGGTGGAATTCAAGTGAAGTTATAAACTATCACATGTACTATTTATTCTTGTTATTTTAAATATAATATCGAGATATATAATAGGTTTTAATTTTCTTTCTTAATTATTCAGTTTGTGAAATTAAAAAGACTCCAATAAACATATATAAACTAGATATCGAATTTCCAGGTAAGGTTTGTTTTGAACTCTATTTTGATAATTCTTATGCATTATTTAATTGTCAAATTTCTGTAATTAACGTATAAAATAGGGTATGCATTCTGATAAGCATACACAATTTAAATAATGTTTATATTTCACATGCATCATCAAAGCAACAATTTAAATGAACATTTCATATATAATGTGCAGGTTAGTTCGTCACTTTACACGAAAGTTTTAAATAAAAGTTCTGATCAGATTGTAAGGAAGAAAACGAGCGGGTTGTATCTGTGAAGATCATCGATTGATAAGGTTTCGGATGAGGATATTGCTTCAAGCATGAGTAGAAGGACCAAAATGAAAGAAGACAATGGAGGAAAAACAGACTTTCAATTACGGAGGAAAAACAGGGCAAGAAAAGAGGAAGAAAATGGGAGAATAAAGAAAGTTAATGTGCCACGTCAGCATTTTTTAACGGGTCCAAAATGAAAGCAGATTTAAAGTTGTATGACCTTAATAAAAATTTTAAAAGTTCGATGACCAAAATGAACACACCCTAAAAATTCGGTGACCATTGGTGCACTTTACCCATACATTTAAAGTGGAAAAAACAATTTTTTAATTAGTGAACCAATTACAAGAGAAGCGAAAGGACAAATGATCATGAAACTGAAACCCCTGACCCATTCCTATTGCCGTACAATAAATAGAACCTGGAAGGTTTAGGCTGGAAATTCCTTCTCCGTTGCATGTTAACACCGCTCGATCTCGACGACCTCACGGCTTGAAGCAGAAACGCCTTGTGGGGATTTGCTCCGGCAATCAATGCTAATTCCCTGTAATTCAACGAGGCGGCTCGACGGCCGGGAGCGGGTTTGGGCGGCTGGTTGGAACGTCGGTGTTGGCTGCACTTGAAGGAACCAGGGTGCCTGGTGGGCGAACATAGGCAGGTACGGCTGGGTGACGCCATGGGAGAATGATTGTAAATTAATGTTGATAGTTTCTTTCGGTTTGGTTTTTCCAGGCAAAACTGATGAAGTTGGAGAATGTTTGTGAAGGGTTTTTGTAGCTTTGAAAACTTGATTTTGTTCTGCTTTGTTACATGTTTTGAAGGGTAAATAAGAGGCGGAGGGAATTGGTTAAATGGAACAAGGATGCATGACAGGGAAACAGATAGACTCTTTCTCCATTTTCAGCCCAATAATAAATTGAACAACACACCTTTTATTGCCCAAAATAAATTCTCTTAAAATTAAACCCCAACAAAATACAGTTTATCCAGTTTGTCTGCTATTAATTTTATGATTTTCAATAAGAAAACATACATTAACGTGTAATCACCTTTTAAGACTATTTAAAGAAAAAAATTTATATTGTCAAGGATTTAATTGATTCAATTTTTTGGTTTAAGGGCTTAATTTTGGTGCAAAAAAGTTTAAGGGCTTAATTGATTTTTTTCTTCAAAAGTTCAAGGGCTTTTTATACCATTAAACTTTTTTTTCGGCCCCTTAACTTTTAATTTCTGGCTTCGCCCATGCAATCAACCAACCTATATATTTCCTAATTGATAGGTTAACAGGGTGAGCAAAACTCGACTCGTCTTGACTCGACTCAAAATTTTATAAACTCGACTCAGTTCGAAAAAATTTCAAATAAAGTTTGAGTTGTAAAATAGAAATTCGAATAACTCGAATAACTCAAAATTTTTTGTAATTAGTGGATTGATTTTTAAGTTCGAGCCGAGTCCCTCAATTTTTCTCGGTATATATATATACCGATATAAAAATGTGAAAAAATTATGCTACATATGAAAAAATATTACAAAATATATATATATATATATATATATGCATATCTTATATGATTAGAGAAAGTCGTTTAAATTGGAATCAAACTGTACTATAACCAAGGACGGAGCCATAATTTGGAGTTGGGGGGCAAAACATAAATTTTGAAGGGGGCAAATCACAATTATCACATTTTTTCAGAAAAATATAAAGAATCAAAGAGTGAAAAAAAATTCCCCTTGCCGGGGGGCAGCAGCCCCTCCCATGAGCAACATAGCTCAATCACTGACTATACATGATAAATAATTATAATTAAATTTGTATAGGAACTCGAAAACTCAACTCAACTCAACTCGAATTTTATATTCTCGACTCAAATAAAAAAATTCAAATAAATTTTGAGTTGTAAAATATGACGCTTCAACTCGAATAACTCGAAACTTTTTTACTCGACTCGACTCGATCGAATGCTCATCACCCCTAGATTAACTAACTCTCTCCTCTTATTTAGATCTCGGAACCTCTCTTGTATTTGTAGGGTTTATTATCACAAATCCATATATGAAAATAAATTTAATTATTTGTAATCATATAGAATCAAAATCTTACGTATAAGGTCAACAATCTCTAGAGCAAGTGGTTAAAGCTCTTATTTGATACCCTTCCTTCTCCACTAGGTTGTGGGTTCGAAACCATTAGGAACAAATTCTCCTTCCTCCTCTCCTTAGGTAGAAATTGTTCAAAAAAATCTTACGTAAAGGCATTGAGGTAGAGACGGTGGACCAAGGTGACAATACAGTGGTTGAAGTGGAGAAGATGAAAGGAGGAAGAGAGGGGTACAACCTTTTTAAATCGGCCTTGCCCATGCGTATCATGTCCATTCTTAGACTTAGTATCTTTCATCGGGGCGTGAGTATTTATAGCCCCTTAGTACTGTTGATGATTGGATATTGTGATAGCCTATGAATGGGTTGATAGAGATAGGTCCAACTTCCGAGCATTTAGGCCTTGCGTGTTGGGCATGTGAATATCGTGTAGAGGCGCTTGGCTATGTCTTATCCTCTGGCAATTTGAGGGCTTCGGAATATTAGTCTCCGAAAAAAGTCTTCCTTCAGAGTAGTTGCTATCGCGGACCATATTCGGTGTTCACCAGATATGGAGGAGTCGAAAGGTATTTGTGGAATTGTGGAGACGACAGATTTGGATGTAACATTTGTCCCCCACAATTTAGAGTACCATAAAGTCATACATGTCATGATATTTCCAAGACGATCTCTCTTTTAGCGGGATGACTTGTATTTTTTGAGTTTATTCCTTTTTTATCTCGTACTTATTTAGGCATGATGAGTTTTTGCATCATTTATTCGGAAATGAAATTTGCCTTCTGAAAGTGATTGCTCCGGAGGATACCAATTTTTGGAGGTAATATTTGGGAACTCCTGTCTTTAGGGGCCAGGATGTCTCCGCTATAAAAATGTGGTTACATATTTTTTTGTTTATTGGTGCTTTATTTAGCCAGCAACATACTAGTCCTTGAATATGTAGAGGCATTATCCGTTGATATTGCCTAAGAGTCATAAGAGGCTATAACGTTCGTATTGTCGATTTTGTTTCCGACTTATTTAAGTCAATAATACATCTAGTACTAGACAATTCGAAGATATTTTTAAACAATATTACTCGTGCTCTTGCAGAGCCCACTGATTCTAACTATTATGTGTTTGTACATGTTTATTTTTTAATTCGTATAAAATAAAATTATTCAAATTATTAAACATAATTAAAATAGATTAACTATTTTGATACTTGAAAACTTATAAAACTTAATTTGTAATGATTATTATATATTAACTCGAAATTTAATTTGTAATTAAGTCTTATAGAATAAGTTCTTCATGGTGACAAAGTAGTAAGCTCTGTAGATAATTATTTATGAGTAATGTAATCATTTTTGTGATCTCTCAAACTATTGCGGCAAAATTGTTTGGATATGTTTTGTAGGATACTGAAAGAGATTTTGGGATCTATAGGTAGGGGCGATAACGAGCCGAGCTGAGCTTGAGTCTGGACAAATTTGACTCAGCTCGGAAATAATATTAGTGGGTTCCTCTCGAACTCGAAGCTCGTCGAGTTCAAAATTTTAGGCTCAAGCTCAAAGTGGACAATTTGAGCTCAGCGCTCGAGCTCGGCCCGTGGCTCAACATCGACTCGTTGCTTTCCTCAAATTGCTTTTCAATATTTTTATTATAATTTCGAAAAATAACCTGTTAAAACCTGTTTGAGAAAAGATAATAATTGTTTTTGAAGTCCTCAAGTAACCATAGTATATTTTCTAAATTATACAAATGCATATGGAGTGTGTGTATATATATATAATTATTTCGAGCATGTTCATGAGCTTTTCGAGTCGAGCTTGGGTCAGCTCGGCTCGGCTTGTTAAGGTCTCGAATCGATCTCACTCGAGCCGAGCTTTGATTGAATTTTGACCGAGCCGAGCTCGAGTAGCTTGCGAGCCGGTCGAACTCATTATCACTCCTATATATATGTTAGAAAATAAATATGTTAATTCACATAAAAAAAAGAAAATAAAGGAAATGTAATTTAATAACCTTTATTAAACCTCTTCTTTTATTTTCCACATATATCAATGTGTGATATGATAGGTATTTATAAGATTCATACATGGTAACTTAATGTTCTACCATTAATATCAAGAACAAAAATCATTTATTCTTTTTTGTGCTCCTTTCTATGCTCCAACACTATAAAATTAAATTATAAACTCTAAACTTAAATTATAAACCATAAACCCTAAAAATATACCTACACCTAATTTTCTAAACCCTAACACTAACCTTAAACCTAAACCTATTTTTTTAGTGTGAGACATAAATAGGGACACCAAAAAGGAGAAATGATTTCTATTCTAATATCAACAATCCTTCTAATTAATAACGTGAGTTTAAAGCTTAAGAAAGCTCATATGTTTAATTAGTTAAAATGATATTAATTAAAAGGAAATTTAATATATATTGCTAAATGCTTGAATTTTATTTTCTGAAATTTTCAGGTTTTCTATTTATAAATTCCAAAATTTTAGTGGTTTTCTTCTCTGTCTTTGGTCTGAATTTTCACTCTTTCAAAACAGTATCTTTGCCTGGTTGGTTATCTCATACCTGTGTATGTTGCTGCTACTAATCTTCTATATATGCCTGTCTGAATACGAGTTCTACCTTGCCAGCACGAGTTTCACATGTCTTGTGTTGTGTCGATTAGTTTTAAACAGATGAAATGATTTTATAAATGAACAAATTGTTAAACCCCATTACAAAGCAACCCAATCTTGTTTGTGTTTCTCACAAATGGATCTCTCCAAGGGAGATTCATAACAAAAACTTGCTCAAATTTCGGATTGCCCATCAAAAATAAAAATCACCAAAATCTAAATATGGGCCTAAAATTCATTCATTTCCACGACTTCGTCGTTCTCCTCATATAATTATCTTCATTGTCGTCTTCGTTACATTGCGGCTTCACAGTCCCGTGAAAACCGGTGAAGCGCGGCGAAGAGGGCGGCAATGCTGCAGCGGCGTCCAAGGCCAAGGCCAAGCACCCCTCGTTCCATACTCTCCTCATGGGATAAGACACGTTCTTGCTTTTAGGGGATCCATGGGGACAATTCCTACGGGACTTATCGTGGAGTGCGCAGCCGCAGTTCTTGTGGTACGGCCGTCGCTCGTTGATGATGTCGCAGCCAGAGATGCACCCTTCGTAGATCGATCGGAAAAGGCCTTCGGAAGCTCCGGCGGCCATGTTCCTTGTGTAACGATCGACACAACGTCACGGTGTATGTGTGTGAGGGTGTTATCGAAATGTGGCCAACCTTTCAATGAAATGGAACAATGGTTTCATTTATGGGAAGTCGGGTGTATATGCGGGGAAAACAACGAAGGGCTCATCTGTTGTGTAAACGGTATATGCGGCGATAGCGACAGCAAGCATTGACTCCGTCATATTACTTGTAATGAAACATGAAATTAAATTATGTGTTTTAATATATTTTAGGTATTTTTATTTTTGGAATATTCTTAATATAGTTCTACTCTAGTATCTATTCAGTTTTTTAATTCTTAATAAATCATATGCATACATTTCTGATAAAGGTGCTCGAAAACGAATATTTTAGTTCAAACAATATCCTTTTTCATTGGAACCATTCCTTGAATTTTAATATATATATTTTTTGCTAGAACGGTTCATGAAAAATCAAGCTGAAAATGATTGTAGAGGAGGATGAGAAAATGATGAGATTTAGAGATTTCATGAAAAAAGAAGAAGAAATCAACTTTGATTTGTTGAAAACTAAGCTTGCATTGTTTAGGTAATGAGACACGAGAGAAAGTTGAGAGACAATGGCTTGAGAAAAGATGAACAAATGGGAGAAATGCATAACGGTAAAAAATGTAACCTGAAACTTCATCTTTTAAAACTTGGCAAAAATCCTCTTAAACACTTCCTAGTTTTTCCCTCGTTCAAATAGATCCTTCCCCAATCCCTAATTTCAACCTTCTACTTGATCTTCTATTTAACACCTAGTATTTAATCTTAGGCTCAGTAGTTTAACCTCACGTATAATAATTAATTAAAAATTAATTATTATTAAAATTTCAATGTAAGTTAAGTGGCAAATCTTTATTGGAATTCATTGAGATTGTTTTTTTGAGGAAGTTCATTGAGATTAAACATTAGCGAAAATCGGGACGTTACAGATTTAATTGGTGTGTCCGAATGCCAATGCCTCACGCCGGTATCTTCTATCGGTTTGGTTGGCGGTGTACTTTGTGACAGTCATTGTACTTACCTGCGTGGTTACTCCCCAAATTGTAAAAAATTATATCACGAGTCTTGCTATGATCTCATTAGATTAAAACTATCTACTTCATCATTATTTTTCATGTCATTGATTCAATAATATAATAACTTTTAAAAAAATATTTTTTAAATGACATGGACAAAATTAGTGAAGATTTATTAGTTAAAAAAAATGATGAAAGAAAACAATAGTAAAGTGGGTAGTTTTTATTAGATTGAATCATAGCTGATGTAATAAACTAGTCTCATGATATAATTTTTCCCGAATTATGGAGCGTCGATGTTGGTTTGCAGCTTGCTCGTGACCGTGGGGCGTGGAGTTGGTAGTAAACTATTGGTCCAAACCGATCTCAGTGGAGCTTTCAGCATTCTGTTTGATCTATAGTATTAAATTACAGTCACAGTTGTAGATACGGTCGCGGTTGTGGATATGAGCGGTCGCGGTTGTGGATATCTGTTCGATATGATCGTCACTAAGGTCACAATTTTTTTACTATGTTCGGATCCATCTGCGCATTTTAGTTCTATCCTATTGGCTCTCTTAATTGCGGCACTTTGGACGGGGAGACACCATCTGGTTTGCTACAATTGCTTGACAGGGACGCTCATGGCCCTCCCCGTATTCGTTTTCCATTACAAAAAATCTATGCATGCTTTGCTTTTTTAATGCTTTATAAATTTATCGTTACAATATTATTATTTAAACAATAATAGTTTAAAAAATAAAATTTAAATATTGAAATGATTTTTTAACGAAAACTGAATTTTATTAATTATAAAATAAAAATATAACAAATACAACACACTTAGATCATAAAAATAAATTCGAGGTGATAAAATTAGTTGCTTAATGATAGTTACTTAGAGATATTTACTTTAATTTAGACAAGGTAACAAAATTAGTTGCTTAATGATAGTTATTTTAGCATGATATTCCTATATCATATTTTAAATAGTTTAAAAGTAATTTTAAGGTAGTATTTGCTTATACATATTTTTAATTCTTTGACAATGTATGCACACCTTGCGGACAAACAATTGAACTCGGATCTCTTAAGATGAATTTCATCTACTTTTTTACTGAGACCACTTGTCATGTTCTATTTTGATATCATATTATTAGATTGAAATTTAATTTGTTTCATATAAAAAAACAAATTCAAAGTGATAAAATATGAAGTACTGCTTTAGTTACACCCCATGAGTCATCTTAAATTAATGGGGTTCAACTCTGGATAAAAGATTTCGGTCAAAACAAAAAACTCTGGATAAAAGATCAGCTGGAATTAGAAATCCCGAGTTTTGAGCAGTAATTAAAGGTATTAACCATTTTCATCCATTTGATTTTTTTAATATATATATACAATGTTTAAATTTTAAATTAAAATCGAGTTGGTTTCTTTAACAATAACAAACCGATATGTATATAATGTTTAAATTTACGTTTATATAATCTGAGTTGAACAAACCTAATTCCATCCTGTCTTCTCCACCATTAATCCTCTCTCACTCGTAAAAAGAAACAAAAATCCAATCTTTTGTATTCAAAAATTGAAAAATTCCCCTACATTTTCAGTCGTGCCCGATGAAGAACACAGTTACTAACAGTGTTCTTGTTCTTGCGTTCTTCGTTACTTTCACACACATTCCCTTCACCATTGCCCGACAAAACCATGCAACGTCTGAAAATTCAACAAGGGTGTTTTATTACCGCGACGAGTTAGGTTCCGGCGGTGAGTTTGACTCAGTTCCATCGGCCCTGACCTTCGACAACCCCAGGCTTAAGTATGCCTACGTTGCTTTACAAGCATGGAAGCAAGCTATTATCTCGGATCAAGTCAACTTTACGTCCAATTGGGTGGGATCCAACGTATGCAACTACACTGGAGTTTTCTGCTCCCCAGCTCTCGATGATCCCGCCATCAAAACCGTGGCCGGCATCGATCTGAACCACGGCGACATCGCCGGAAACCTCCCGGAGGAACTCGAACTCCTCAACGATATTTCATTGTTTCACGTCAATTCCAACAGGTTTCCGGTTTGCAGGGAATAACCGGTTTGCAGGGAAGTTTCCGACCGTTGTTCTCCGTATGCCAAACCTTAAATATCTCGATCTCAGGTTCAAGGAGTTCGAAGGCAAAGTACCCAAAGCTCTGTTTGAGAAAAAGCTGGACGCCATTTTCATAAACCATAACAGGTTTGCTTTTGAACTACCTGAAAACATCGGGAACTCGCCTGTTTCGGTCATTGCTTTAGCCAACAACAGGTTCCATGGATGTCTTCCCACAAGCTTGGGGAACATGTCGAGTACATTGAACGAAATGGTTTTGAGTAACAATGGGTTGCATTCATGTTTGCCGAAAGAGATCGGGTTGCTGAAGAACTTGCAAGTTCTTGATGTGAGGAAGAATGAACTGATGGGTGAATTGCCTTTGTCGATTCAAGAAATGGAGAGCTTGGAACGCCTGGATTTCTCGCATAACACGTTTTCGGGGGCTGTTCCTCAATATTTGTGTTCCATGCCAAACTTGCAGAAATTTAATTTTAATCATAATTTCTTCAATGGGGTGCCACCGATGTGTTTGGGTTTGGAGGAATCTGATGATGGGAAAAACTGTTTCCATGGCAGACCGGTTCAAAGATCGAGATTACAGTGTAAAATGTTTCTTACCAGGGCCAGGCCTCAAGATTGTAGTGTCTTTAACTGCCGTCCGCTGCCGTCACCACCAATCAACAGAAAATACTAAACCTCTCCACCACCACCGCCATTCTACTGATTTATTTTAAGAAATTTAATTTCAGACAAGGAAGTGCTTAGAAAACTGGAAACACATGCAAGGACAGAGAGACAAGATACACAAAATTAAAGGACGGTGGTTGAACTGCTTCGATGGGTAGTTTCAGTAGGTAGAAACGTTCTGTTTTTGTCAGTTTATTTCTGATTCTAGCTATGATTAGCTATGCCTGAACATTGTGTTTTTACTTTTTTAGCATCTTTCCAGATTTGAGTTTCAATAATATGAACATTGTGTTTCACGATTAGCTATACCTTAAATATTTACTTTTAGAAATAAACTTATGACAAGACGATCTTAATATAAGGGATTGTAGAATAATAATCAACATAATGTACAATGTCTAAATTATGTGATGAAATTTACTTTAAAATAATTATATAATGTATTTATAAAAATTAAAACTAATTTTTTTAACAAATTCTAAATATAATCTTAATCTTATTTGAAGGAGAGGGGAAAAAATACTTTAAGGAAAAGAAAAAGATTGCTCTTAGTACGTAAATCATAAAAGATCAATAAGCTGTTTTGTTAACCAAAGTATGTACAATAGGGGTATTCAAATTGTTGGTTTAATTATTAATTGAATTGAACTATCCAAAATCAAATTATTCGAACTCTTAAGATTTTTAATCATTAATTGAACTAATTTTTTTTTCCGAAAATCGCTAATTGAATCAAACAATGCTTAGTCAAACCGGTCAGTTTTTTTTATGACAAAAGGGATACTACTGCAAGCCTCATTAAAAAATCCTCTAACCTAAATGGAGGAAAATAGTACCCACAACAGCATTACATGAAAAGAACTTACACAGGCAAAGAACGCAAAGCGAACACAAAAACACTCAAGAACACCATCATATTCGCCAACTAAATCAGCATCAACCAGAGCCGCCACCTCTAAAGGTAGTGTATCAAAGAGAACCTCCCTACACTGTTGATTCCGAATCACTTTTGCTAGCTTATCCGCCATAGCATTACCCTCTCTTTCAACATGACTCACACGCACTTCCCAATCCCGGATAAGCATATCATGTACCCTCAAGAGAAGACCATTCATAGTCATGGACATAATGTTGCCCTACAGTAAATTCACAAACTTCAAGTTGTCAAGGCAAAGCTCAACTTTGCGTAATCCTAATCTCCACGCATGTACAAGAGCATCATGCGCCGCCCAAAGTTCCGCTAAAAATACCGAGCAAGACCCGATGTTCTTTGCAAAACCCAACAACCACTTCCCGTCACTGTCACGTATCACTCCCCCAATAAACGCCAAATTCCCATGTCATCCAACTGCTTCATCCGCATTAGCCTTCACCCAACCCAACTCCGATCTAATCAATCGTTGAATTATCATCCCCCTTCGATGCCTCAAGGATGGTCCCCTACTAACTCTAACCAAGTCATCACGTAACCTACGACAATACCCCACCACGTCCCAAATTAGCTCGCGCCCCCCATTAAAGACATAAGTATATCGATGCTTCCACAAAGTCCAGCCTAGATTGGAGGGCACCCGCACGACGTGGGCGATGTGAATGTCTGAACTGCTCGGGTCTTTAAATTGGTTAGTTTTTTAATTAACCAAAAATTTTCAAAAAATTTTAGTTTTAATTCGAAATAAATATTTAAAAAACAATAAATTGAAAATAAGTTCCTTATAGATATTTTTATTTTAAAACTTTATTTTTCTAAATATTGAATTTTATATATCGTGGGTATTGATGGAATTTAAACTTGGAAATGTATTAATTATATATTGAAACTTCGATTAACTAATTGATTTCAAATTAAATTAATTGATAACTAAATTTTAAAATGATTTTAACCATTAATCAACCGAATATTTAATTAATCAAATGAATAATTGAATTAAATGGAGAATTTACCTAAATATTTCTCCAATTTTTTTCCATAAATATGACACAAGTTAGATTATTTTCACAAATATTACAATTGCTACATTGAAAGTAAAAATGCTAAATTATTTTCACAAATATTGCAATTGTTACATTGAAAGCGAAGATGCTAGTAATACCATCGGTGAAATATTGAAGATAATAGGATTACATTACGTCTTCAAACAAGGGCGGCATCTCCACGTGGTAGACATCCAGCCCGTCACTATTCAAAGACAGAAGCTCCTCCTACCCTCTTCAGAATTTATGGTGGGAGGGTGGCAACTTGGGTGCAGGGTGGCAGGTTTGAAATTGCATGCATGGCTAAAAAAGTTGAAGAGTTTAGGGTATTTTTTAAAGTTATAGGGGTAGAGAAAATTAAGGGTTAAAAATGTGTTAGTGTTATTAAAAGAGAGGTAGGGGTAGGTAAGAGAAAATTTGTAATTTTCTGTGTTAAATAGGTAAGCTTGAAGGGAAAATTTTGAGTGAAGAAAAGAAGAAATTTTTTGAGAAAATATTGTAAGTAGATTCGATATTTTTTTTAAGTTTTATTTTAGTTTTTTCGTTTTATTTTTTATTTTTGATATAATTTTAATTTTATGCATGTAGTTTAGATATTTGGAGAAAAAAAGATGAGAGATTTGGTGAAATTTTTTGGAGCCAACAAGTAAATAAGTTGATTTAATTTTTAAATTTTAAATTATGTATCCATCTCCCATTTTAAGTTGTTGTTTAGAATTTAGAATTTATAAATTATTCGAACAACGAAGGAAAAATAATAAAAAAATAAATTTGTAGTAATATTTAGTAATTTTTAGTATACTTTTACCAATTATTATATTTTTAAAAATTAGAATTGAAAAATATATTCGAAATATGGTTAAATGAAGGCAACAATAATTTAGTATATTTAAAAAATATTCAAAATATATTTTAAAAAATTGATTTAGTATATTTATAGAAAATATATATTTGAAAAGAACTCGTCCCCGATATTAGTAACAGTAATTTAAAATTTAGTATGTTCATTTTGATTTGTGTATTCTGATTAAAAATATATATTGTTTTGAACATGCAGAGAAAATTAGCAACAACATATTTATAACGATTGTCCATTACAATGGACAAATTGTGAAAATTGATGTCGGGTTTGTATTTAAATCTGAAAGCACTACGAAGATGAGATTTGAAAAGGAAATCACGCTTCGAGAAATGAAGGAGAAGATATCCGAGAAAATTGTAGTTGAGATTCATGGTTTGCGATACTCGTGGCTGACATGTCACAATCTAGTAAGATATTCTACAATAACTCTCCAAGATAATACTGATGTTGGAATAATAATTGTAGAGAATGAATCTATGGATATTTTGTTGGGTCACGCCGGCACACTCCATGGTGCAGTAGAAAAAATTATTCGGTGATCACCACCAGAGATTCATGTACGAGGAACGAATCAAGGTAGACAAGGGGGAAGAATTACCTGATTAAAATCTGGAATTCTGAATTTGGAGGAGAGATATCTAATCACGATTCCACGATGTCGATTCCTAAGCCACAACGATAACGCTCTGACCTCTACGAAGTTCACCCAATTGAAACGAGCATATAAAACTCTCTAAACTATTTAGAGGGTTTTTCCAAAAAGCATTAATGACTGCTAGATCTCTCAAGCCTTTATATAGCCTCTATAATCTTAATTCAACTCATATTAGGATTTCAATATATATATTAACATATATAATTCTAATTTAACTTTAATTAGAATTTCAATATGACCATTGCCTTCTTAGTTATGGGAATCAGCAAACTTCGAAAATTGGTTAGCCCATATTGATACACCCCTAGGCGTACCGATGCATTTTTTGGTAGACTTTTTTCTCAGATTCCAGTGAGCAAAAATCGTACCAATACGACTATACCGTATCGATACGCCCCTGTTTTTACTCTTTATCCGTTTCGATATGCCCTTACGTGTATCGATACGCTATTGCACAACGGCTCTTTCTTCTTTTGACATTTACCGATACGGCTCTTCGTGTACCGATACGGTAGGTCACCAAACAACATTTATTGCGGGAAAAATGGTCCCTAACGGCTCTATTGATGACCTCTGTAACACCCCAAAAATACCCCCAATTCAAAAACCTAATTTTGAAATCCCTAAATTCAAAACCCTAGAAATTGAGAATTTTTAATTCAGAACCCTAATTTTTTTATGAGTGACTAAATGGAATTTTTATCAAATTTGGAAGTCAATCTGCAATTTCTTGATAGTCTAAGGACAGCATATGAAATTTACTCATTTACTAATGCAAAACGATGTTTTTTCTTTAATGTCGAGAGGTTTTTATATTAGGATGTTCTTCTACTTTATTTTATTAAAATATTTCTTTTTGATATCTTTCTTAGTATTATAATTATTAATCAAAACCATATACAAAGATCATTCTAAACCTATCTTGTAAAACCGAAAGTAACCTAAACCCCCACTACATTCCAACGCCCCAAAGCCGCAGCAGATCTGTTTATCACCCCCATCGCACACTACTGATCTCTCACTCGTGTGCCCTGTATAGACATAACCCCCTACTTTAGCCAACTTTGAAACCAAATTCAGGCCACCTTTTTCGTAATATGCTGGTATAGGTGATCATTATTTTTTTTTTCTGACTGTGAATTTGACGAAATGTCACCTCATTCGCCCGTTCGAATCATCTCTGCGCGTACTACGAAATCTACATGTGAGTAATATTTGGATTGGTGTTTAGTTTGGTGGCATAGTGTTAGATTTTGACGTAGATTTTTATATCGTAGGTTTCGGTTCAACTAGATCCGAATGTGAGAGGCATTCTTCGCGGAATTAGAGCTATTGCTGCTTGATGTGTGTTTTCTTTCGGTGCTATAAATAAATAATTTTTATATGGTTTTACATCTTGCTTGATTTATTTTCTGATTGATTGTGATTTAAGAATGTTTTGAAAATATCATGCATGGCATACTGAACTGTGTTTTAAAATCAAGCATCGGATTTTCAGTAATGATACACTCGTAAGAGTTCGGATTTATGATTTTTACAAATCATATCATGTGTCACGGGATCGGAATTGTGTTCGGAAAAAATGATGGAAACTTCCACTCTGGCGAGGGAAACATCCACTCTGGCGAGGGCAACCTCCACTCTGTATGATATCGGATAGTTGGGTATTGAGTCATGCATCGGACATCATAACATTATGATTTTGATTTATCGGATTTAATACGCATTCAGAAAAGCCTTTATCAGAAAATAAAAACACTGTTTTGTTTTTGTGTTGCTTGCACTTTAGTGACACACTAAGCTCTTTAGCTTACACCCCCATAGCTTCTTCTTTCAGATATACACAGACTGATTAGGCGACTCGGTACTTGGAGCTTCTCACATTTTACTCGGATATTTTATTATTCAGTATGAACTCTTCTCTGTTATTCAGATTAATGTTTTAACATATTTTGGAACATTTTATAATTCGGAGATTTATGACATTTAAATTGGGATTTTGTTTCAACATGCATTTCTGGATTTAATTCGGATATTTTTATTGAATTTTTATGATATGTTTTAATGTTGTGATTCGTTTTTAATTGAGATATTTTATGTTAAATATTATTATTTAATAATAATTTTGTTTCATAATTAAGTAAACCTAAAATACGTTTCTTGAAGGACAAGTTTTCAAACTTGACTCCCAAGATTTAACCTAAGCAATTAGGTTAAATTTAATGGGTTACATTTAGTGGTATCAGAGCCCGATTCAACCCTCATACTGTGAGACTCACAAAGTTATTTTCAAAATATTTTTGACTTCTGCATGTATCTGAAATATTTTGGGATAAATGGGAATTTTCTAAAAATATATACTACGATATTATGTGATTTTGACTTTACCGTTTTCAATGTGTTTTAAAATCCTAGACTCCAGTACCAAATCTGACTCTAGGCTCTTACCTTTTGTAGATAGTCTACTATGCCACCGCGTAAGGGTTCTAGCTTTGTGAGTGGTCGTACCGCCGCTTCTAGTAGTGATCATATGCCTTCTGTTGGTCAAACAAAAAATCAGAATGAGATATCGAATAATGAGGACGAGCCGATGGGAGGACATCAGATTGGGAGCGATGACTCACATGATGTTGAGGATATTGAAACAGTTCAGCCAGACAGTGCCACGGTGCACCGAGAGTTGTTGCGTTATCTCCGCCAGTTAGAGGGTTTGAGAAAACCCATATCTACAGAATTTTTAGCTGTTGGGATGAAATTGTTTAAGGGTAAAACTGGTACACATCCAGCTGATGCTGAGTATTGGCTAAAGAAGTTACAAAGTATGTTCGTTGAGATGGATTACCCTATCAATCAGAAATTGCGGGCCGCTGTATCATTGCTTGAGGGTGAAGAACAAAATTTGTAATACCCCAAATTATGGCCTAGTAAAATGTTAATATTTATACGTTGCAAATACCATAATTTAAATTGTAAATTCTAGGTTATAAATGGATTAAAGGACCAATGTGAAAAGAAAGAAAGATTGAGTGCCAATTCTATTGGAGTAAAATGTAAAGTTTAGAGTTTTGAAAGTTTGCATGATAAAAATAATTTAGCCTATGGTTCATACACATGTCAATTGTATAATTGACCATGTGGGATTAAGGAGAACTGGTTGATAGAAATTGTGAGGCACCATTCTTTCCTCCCCAAATAATTGACCGAAACAATTAGAATAAGAGAGAGGGGGAGAGATGAGTGATATCAAAGAACTCCATAGATGAGGCTTAGGAGTTTTGTTTCGGTTGCTGGGAAGAAGGTAAGAAAGCTTTCTTTCACTTTAATTTAGAAGCAGATTTGAAATGTTGTAACCTATCTTTATGTGAACCTTGCAATGGTAATTTGCTTGAAAGAATTGTGGTTTTATAACATGATTAAAATGCTGTCCAAACATGTTTAAGTTATTAGATTTTGATGAGATAAATATTGATGTTATTAAGGCTGTGAGGAGAAGTATTTTGACACATGCATTTAAGATCACAAATTACGTATGTCATTGGAGTGTTGTGTGTGTGGTGAGTATTGAGAAATTCTGATTTGCTGAATAAGAATAATCGGTGGTTGTTGTTATGAGACCCCATTTTAAAAACTCTTGAAACAAGTTAGATCAGTAATTGGATGTTTATGTCGTGTTTGAATCATGAAAATTGAGGTATTAGCTTCTAAGAATTAATTAGAAATTTCAGTGTTTTGGAAACAAATTTCTAAGGGACTGTTCGAATGTGTAAACCTGTAAAAGTTAGTATAATTCCTTGTTATGATCACATAGATAAGTGAATAAAACTGACCTAGACTTGTATGAGTATGTATATAAGTTGAATTAACATGTTAGAAGTGTTATCTAAGTGATTAAAGAAGCTGAAAATTTAAGCTAGTGTAATCTGCCTCGAATGCTTTGTTCTGAGCAATAACTTTGAAAAATCACCATAAATTGTATAAGGAGAATTTAAGGCTGAAAATTTTATGGACAATGCCTTAATATGTCTAAATTCATTAGGAGAAAACATAATTGAATTCTGAATTATAGAATGAATTGTAGAAATGAAAAACTAAGGACAGTGCAAACTGTCCAGTGATGTAATTGCCTTGTCTTTAAACTAAAAACTGTATTAATTGGCAATGAATTAAAATTCAAGGTCTATATGGTTAGAAAGGCAATTAATTTAGCTTTCCAATGGTGTAAACCAATTGAAATTTTGACGTACAGAATGAAAGTTATGCATATTTTAGTAAGTAGTGCACAAGCTGCCAGACAGCAACAACCTTAATGTTTTGAAATGAATGAATTATGTGTATTGTTGCCCTGTTTGAAGAATGAATGTATCTTGTTTTGACCTTGATTTAATTGTATGAATTGATAGAGCAATGAGTAAAACTTGTGGAAGAAGAAAGGAGTGGCCAAGCTAGTGGCAAACACAAAGGAATTTGGGTCAAGACTAGCTAAGCTTGGAGTATTGTGAGTGTAGTTTAATATAGGGTTAGGACTTAGGTCCTAACCAAAGATGCATGTCTACTTATTGTTATTTTATGCCATGTTAATCTACTTTATTTAAGCTTGGTTGTGATGAAAAAGGCGAAGAATGGATTAAGCTAAAAACTTGAGATCTAATAGTAATATGTATGTTGTTAAACCATCTAGGAAGAAAAGTGAAAACAAATGCTTGAACCTTGATGCCTTGATTGTGATTATTTCGAATAAGTGCTTAAATGTACCTCTATGATTTAAATACTTGTTAACATGATATAAATCATGAATTAAAGATCTTGCTTGATGCCTAAGAGATGGCATATGTTAATTGCTTGCTTGAATGACAAGATGAAATTGCAAAGTGTAGAGCTAAGGCTCAATTGGCCTAAGGGTTGTGTATATGAACATGATCTTGCAACGTATCACTTGAATTGATCCTTGAATAAGTTATTGCTTGACATAAACATGTAATACTTGAATAAGTGATTCATAATTGAACAAAGCCTTGGTTGTTAGTGGTCATAGGTAGAAGGGCATGCCTTAGAGTCTAGAGCTCATTATTTCAGGGTGGACTACGGTCCAGGGCTAAGGCCCCTAATTGGCGACAGACGGAGGGTACGTATGTGTGGTCTTTGGCTACAGTAGGAGGGTTGACCAGTACTACGGTACATCTTGTGGCGACAGTTGGTTGGAGACTCGATTACCTGGACAACTAAATACCAAAGGCATAAACTAAAGAAAGCAAATGAGAAATAATTAAAGAATAAAGCTTACATGATACTTGAATTACATGATACTCGAATTACATGATACTTGAATTACATGATACTTGAGATTACTTGATTCTTGAACTACTTGATACATGAACTACTTGATTCTTGAAATACTTGATACTTGAATTACTTGATATGTAAGCTTGAATTACTCAAATTCTTGACATGTAATGCTGGATTCTTGACATGGAACTCTTGAAATGATAATTGCTTATGCTTGAACCTTGTATTGAATAACTTGCTACTTGGATTACTTGATATGTATTCTTGAAAAGACAAACATGTAAACTTGAACTAATATGTACTTGACTTGAATGGAAATGTGTATATTGCTTGAGTATGTTAATTGGCTTGAAATAAAGATTGAGCAAAGCTTGAATTGAATTGCTTCCAACTTGGACTAGGCTTCAACTTAGCTAATTGATACATGTATTGTTAATTGGTTAGAACTAGTTGCTACCTCACTAAGTACATATCTTGTACTTATCACTCTCGTTTCCATTCTTCCTAACCACATGTTAAAGGATTCGATCGTTGCTTGATCCTGAAGCCTAAATTCTTGAGCTGGAAGCAAGACACAAACATAGCTAAAGTATGGACATACTTGTTTTGTACTCCCCTAGTTGGTGGCACTTAGTTGTATATAATGTCTAGTGCATGCATTTTGAACACTTGAACTTGTATATGTATATATGTCTTGAATGGGCCTATCATGTTATGAACTTGGTGGTTAATGTAAATTAAGTAATGAACTCTAATTCTATGTAATGGAAATGTATCTTGCTGCGCGTATAAGTATTGATATGTATCTAATGAATGTTCAAAGTAATTGACCTAGACTATTATGCCTATTCGAATGACTTGTATAATGTGATAATTACTTGTGTGATCATACCTTGTTGTAGTATTTTTATAAGATTAAATGGTAAATGTCGAATGGTAAGGATGACATATGCTTGCTTGGAATCAAGGTATGTACTTTTGATCATGTTTAATAAGTTAAGTATGTAATGTCACATGCATCAAGCTAAAGAGCAAAGAATGAAATGAAGCATGTTTGCTTATTTAGGTTTCGAATGATGATGTTGTATGATGATGATAATTGAAATTTTTGGTAACCTATAATGTATTGTAGATGTGATTGCTTATGTGTTAAGTAACGTTTGTTTGGTTACTTGTTAGTTAGGTAACTCATCTAATAGGGGTGAATTAGCCTTTTCTTGCCTTGTTCATGCTTGTATCGTACGTTAGTAACGCTCCTGAACCGGTTTGCTGCCAACCACGGTAGGGGGTGTTACAAAATTGGTGGGAGTCTGTGGTAGATATTGTTCCATCTAGTCAAGTCACATGGGATTTTTCCGACATGCATTTCAGGATCGATATGTGGAAGTTGAGTTCTTAGCAAAGTGTCGCGATGATTTTATAAATCTAAAACAGAACGGCATGTCTGTAAATGACTACGAGATAGAGTTTTTGAGGTTGGCCAAATATGTTCTGGGGTTAGTTGCGACCGAGAAAGATAAGTGTAATTGGTTTTTGGGTGGGCTTCGTTTACCGCTTCAGAGAGAAGTTGCTACACATCATGATAAGGTGTTCAGCGAGCTAGTTGGTCGAGCTAAAACTGCTGAGAGGATAGCTACGCTCATGAAAGATGAGGAACTTTAGAATGCTAGTCAAGCCGGGAAGCAATCAGACTCATCTGCTCAACATATCTTTGTTAATTCGTCTGGGAAGAGGCCTAGAGATGAGTCTGTTCCTCATAGTTATCAGAATGTGAGACCTGCAGTTCAAGCAATTTCGTCTGGTAGCTTGGGTAGTTCAAAAGTTCGTCGACCTATTTCTCTATATGGTTATTGCAATAAGAAGCATAACGGAGAGTGCAGATTGATGAGAGAACATGTTTTAGATGTGGTTATCAGGATCATTACTTGAAGAATTGTCCGAGTGCGCTTAATGGTTCATCCGTGCAGTCAGACACATGTATCAGTTCAGGCACCTCACAAAGGTAGAGGGCAGCTTAGGTCAACTGCTTCTAGTACAGCTAGTAGAGGTAGACATGCTCAGAGAGGTGGATCAGTTAGATCCGAGGCTAGACAACCAGGTTCTGTATATTTGACCGGATCTCGCGTTAGATATGATGATATTCACAATGATGTGTTCAGTTCTTATCTTTGGTTATGATGGATTATAAATTTAGAATGGAGAAGAATAGGAATGTGTCAGTTAGTTTGAGAATCTGTTGTTAAGTCTGAAAATTTCGTGGACGAAATTCCTTTAAGGGTGGGAGAGTTGTAACACCCCAAAAATACCCTTAATTCAAAAACCTAATTTTGAAATCCCTAAATTCAAAACCCTAGAAATTGAGAATTTTTAATTCAGAACCCTAATTTTTTTATGAGTGACTAAATGGAATTTTCGTCAAATTTGGAAGTAAATCTGCAATTTCTTGATAGTCTAAGGACGACATATGAAATTTACTCATTTACTAATGCAAAACGATGTTTTTCTTTAATGTGGAGAGGTTTTTATATTAGGATGTTCCTCTACTTTATTTTATTAAAATATTTCTTTTTGATATCTTTCTTAGTATTATAATTATTAATCAAAACCATATATATATAGTTTATTCTAATCCTATCTTGTAAAACCCAAAGTAACATAAACCCCCACTAAATTCCAACGCCCCAAGCCGCAACAGATCTGTTTATCGCCCACTGATCTCTCACTCATGTGCCCTGTACAGACATAACCCCTACTTTAGCCAACTTTGAAACCAAATTCAGGCCACCTTTTTCGTAATATGCTGGTATAGGTGATCATTATTTTTTTCGACTGTGAATTTGACGAACTGTTACCTCATTCGCCCGTTCAAATCGTCTATGCGCGTACTACGAAATCTACACGTGAGTAATATTTGGATTAGTGTTTAGTTTGGTGGCATAGTGTTAGATTTTGATGTAGAGTTTTATATCGTAGGTTTTGATTCAACTAGATCCAAACGTGAGAGGCGTTCTTCGTGGCATTAGAGCTATTGATGCTTGAGGTGTGTTTTCTTTCGGTGCTATAAATAAATAATTTTTATATGGTTTTATATCTTGCTTGATTTATTGTATGATTGATTGTGATTTAAGAATGTTTTGAAAATATCATGTTTGGCATATTGAACTGTGTTTTAAAATCAAGCATCAGATTTCCAGTAATGATACACTCGTAAGTGTCTGGATTTATGATTTTTGCAAATCATATCATGTGTCAAGGGATCGGAATTGTGTTCGGAAAAAGTGAGGGAAACCTCCACTCTGGCAAGGGCAACCTCCACTCTATATGATATCGGATAGTCGGGTAATGAATCATGCATCAGACATCATAACATTACGATTTGGATTTATCGGATTTAATACGCATTCAAAAAAGCCTTTATCAGAAAATAAAAACACTGTTGTTTTTGTATTGCTTGCACTTTAGAGACACACTAAGCTCTTTAGCTTACACCCCATAGCTTCTTCTTTCAGATATACACAGTCTGATTAGGAGACTCGGTACTTGGAGCTTCTCGCATTTTACTCGGATATTTTATTATTCAGTATGAACTCTTTTCAGTTATTCATATTAATGTTTTAACATATTTTGGAACATTTTGTAATTCGGACATTTGGGACATTTAAATTGGGATTTTGTTTCAACATGCATTTCTGAATTTAATTCGGATATTTTATTGAATTTTCATGATATTTTTAATGTTGTGATTCGTTATTAATTGAGATATTTTACGTTAAATATTATTATTTAATAATAATTTTGTTTCATAATTAAGTAAACCTAAAATGCGTTTCTTGAAGGACAAGTTTTCAAACTTGACTCCCAAGACTTAACCTAAGCAATTAGGTTAAATTTAAGGGGTTACAACCTCAACCACCCAAACGGTTAGAAATCAATGAGAGGGTATAAATACAAGTCTCCAAAGCTGCTACAACAACAATTGAACATCCATTGAACAACATTCAAGCATTCAAGCAAAATCCAACCACTTTGAGCTTTTACAGTTAAATTTTTTGTACCCAACTTGTGTATTTTCATTGTAATATTTAGATTCAAGTTTGGGGTTGTGAGCACTTGTAATTGGGCAAACAAATTCACCTTTGATAGGATTTTTCTGTGTTTGCAAACCACTTCTTGTAAAAGAGTGAACCTTGATCAAGCTTTGGGTAGAAAGCTTTGAACCATTGTAACGATTGCCTCCTTAGCCTAGAAAAAGGGAAGAATTCAGCAGTGAATTGTTTGAAATCCTTAGTGGGGAGCTAAGGTAGTGGATGTAGTACTTGTTAGAAGCTTGAACCACTATAAATTCCCGCGTCTTCAATTTTTCATTTTCCATTTGCTTTCCTTCAATTTTTTGATTGCCAATTCGTCCCCTCTTGGCCATTCATTGTCGATTGATCATCCAAACAATATATAATTCGTTTAATATATGCTCATTTCAACTGTGGGTGTGACCCTGAAGGTTCATTGTAACGTTAGTAGTAAATATTAGAACATTTCTAATATTACAAACAATGAGTGACATCTAGCAATATGTCATTGTCACCTAAGTTACAAGAAATCATGATTCGACATAACCTCTTCGTGATTAACTCCTTTCATGTATTACATCATTTTGTCCTTATATCTATATTGGACACAAGTCATGGAATAGTCACACTTGTATAGTTCATCTAATATTTCCTGATATCTTGAGTAGACTATTATAAACGAATGACTATGATATATCATATCAACTTATTCGAGCATGGCCATGCATTTCTAGTCTCACTCAATCAAGTGGCCTACGATATTACTCCTATTATGTAGGAGAGACAAATCCTATCTTGATCAACCATATCCCACTACATAGATTGTAAAATATCCAATATCAGTCTTTATAGTGTAGTCAGTTACGACACACGTTTGACTGTATCAAAATATGTCACTCACGATGTTGAAATAATAATGATCTCAAGTCTGAGGATCATACATGTAGTTATCACTATGAGCAATGTTGTGACTGTCACATAATAATCCAAGAAACATGCTCATAGCGGGTCAGTCTAGTATGTCGTTCTCTAACACATACGTATGTATTGATTTTGAAATCTCCATGCCAATGATAACACTTTGTCATCAATCAACTACATATTAGTCTTAATGCATTATTGTTGCCCATGCCGACAATAATACTCGACTAAGGACATTTAAGAATAACCATATTATTCTAAGGACTTTATTATAATTCAGTTTATTTATGCATACAGAATTGTAACTGAAAATAATAATGGCAATGCCTCTTTATGAATAAACAAGGCAAAAACAAATGTCTTTTACAATCATCTTATGATTGGTCTTTGGGCATACTCTAACAATCTCCCACTAGCACTAAGACCAATCACTCATGTATCTAATACCACGTGACTTAGTGTGATGATCATGCTTTTGTTGCGTCAGAGGTTTTATTAGTAGATCGACAATGTTATCATCTGTTGGTACTCTACATAGTTCCACATATCTTCAATCTATAATTTCTCGAATGAGATGGTAACGCCTAAGTATGTGTTTGGATCGTTGGTGAGATATGGGTTCTTTTGCTTGTGCGATGGCTCCGTTGTTATCACAACGTAGATCTATAGCATTCAATATGCTCGAAACAACCCCTAGTTCAAATATGAACTTCTTGATCCAAACACCCTCTTTTACAGCATCGCATGCTGCAATATACTCGGCTTCTGTTGTAGAATCATCTACTGTGTCTTTCTTTAAACCTTTTCAGCTCACAGTGCTTTCATTAAGGCAAAACACAAAACCCAATTACGATCGTGAATCATCCTTATTGGTTTGAAAGCTGGCATCAGTATAACCTTTTATACTTAGCTCTTTCTCACCTCCATATATAAGGAACGT
Source organism: Hibiscus mutabilis (assembly GCA_019671005.1). Taxonomy (NCBI): domain Eukaryota; kingdom Viridiplantae; phylum Streptophyta; class Magnoliopsida; order Malvales; family Malvaceae; genus Hibiscus; species Hibiscus mutabilis. Next base: position 13,706,441 of record CM033747.1, on the reverse strand, counting down.
ATCCTTAGTTCTTTTTAAGTACTTAAGGATATTTTAACTGTAACCCAGTGACCTTCACCGGGATCTACCTGGTACCGACTTGTCATACTTAAAGTGTATGATACATTTGGACGAGTACATAGCATGACACACATGATAAATACAATTGCTGAAGCATATGAAATCTTACTCATGCGCTCTGTTTCTTGAGGTATTGAAGGAGACATTTCATTCGAGAGTAAAATGCCATGTCTTATAGGTAAGAACCCCTTTTGGATTCTTCCGTAATGATTCTTTTCAGTACTTTATCTATGTATATATTTTGACTCAGTCCTAGGAGTTGTCTCGATCTATTTCTATAGATATTAACTCCTAATATATATGTTGCCTCACCCAAGTCTTTCATGGAAAAACATTTTCCTAACCAAGTTTTTTTAAAAGACTATAAGCTAGGTATGTTATTTTTTTATCCACATACAATACCAAGAATATGCCAGTGCTCCTACTAATTTTCTTAAAAACATATGGCTCATCCTTATTTTTGATAAAACCAAACTCTTTGATTGCATCGTTAAAACGAAGATTCCAACTTCAAGAAGCTGGCTTCAATCCATAAATGAACCTTTGTAGCTTGCATATTTTTCTAGCATCTTTTAGATCTACAAAACCTTCAGGTTGTGTTATGTACACATCCTCATCTAGTTTTCCATTAAGAAAAGCGGTTTTAACATCCATTTGCCATATCTCATAATCATAAATATAGCTATCACAAGTAAGATCCGGATGGATTTAAACATAACAACAAGAGAAAAATTTTCATCATAGTCTATACCATGAATTTGACGAAAACCTTTAGCAACTGAACGCCCTTTGTATGTTTGTACATTACCATCCATGTTGGTTTTCTTTTTGAAAACCCATTTGCACCCTATGGGCTTAATCCCTAGAGGTGGGTCAACCAAGGTCCAAACTTGGTTTTCTAACATGAAATCTATATCGAATTTCATGGCCTCTAGCCATTTCTCAGAGTTTGGTCCCTTCACTGCTTCTTGATAAGTTCTAAGCTCATCTTGCTCCATGAAGAGAACATCACCATGCAATATAACAAGAAATCTATATTTTTCAGGAGCATTGCATTTTTTAAGGATCTTCGTAGTGATTTTTTTTCCAAAATAGTTAAATGTTCCTCAACAACTTGTGAAACTTGTTGTTCAATCTCTGGTTCAAAGATTTGTGGTTGATCTCAAATTTCATTGAGTTCAATATTTCTTCCCCTTTCTTTTCTAAAAACAGATTCTTTTTTAAGAAGATTCATGTTCGAGCAACAAACACTTTGTTCTCGGTAGGATTTAAGAAATAATATCCTTTAGTTTATTTAGGATAACCTACAAAATTACATTTATGAGATTTTGGTTCGAGCTTTGTAGACATCTGATGCTTAACATAAGCTTCGCATCCCCAAATTTTCATAAAAGGCATATTGGGACGTCTCCAGTCCAAATCTCATATGGTGTTTTTTTAACTAATTTAGAAAGAGCATGATTTAGTGTGAAACCCATTGTTTCTAGTGCATGTCCCTAAAAAGAAACTAGAAGATCAGCGTGACTCATCATTGATCAAACCATGTCCAACAGTTTTGATTTTTTCTTTTGGAAACTCCATTCTATTACGGAGTACTATGAGGTGTAAGTTGTGAGACAATCCCACATTCCTTAAAAAGGTGATCAAACTTTAAACTTTAGTATTCTCCTCATTGATCTGATCGAAGAGCCTTAATGCTTTTTCCTAGTTGGTTTAGTACTTCATTTTTAAATTCTTTGAACTTTTCAAGGGCTTCAAATTTATGATGTTTTAGGTAAATGTACCCATATCTACTGAAGTCATCTGTGAAAGTAATAAATTATTGAAACCCTCCTCCGGCTTGTGTATTCATTGGTCCACATACATAAGTATGTATTAATCCCAATAAATCACTTGCTCGCTCACTTTTACCATTAAAAGGAGCTTTGGCCATCTTTCCAAATAAGCAAGGCTCGCATACATCAAATTGTTTGAAAACAAATGAATCCAAAAATCCATCTTTATGAAGTTTTGAAATGCATTTTTCTCTTATGTGACCCAAGCGAAAATGCAAAAGATAAGTTTGATTAGAGTTATTTGTTTTTTTATCTTTTTGGATTTATGTTGTAAATGGAATTCTCTTGATCCAAAATATATAGACCATTAATTAATTGTGCCACACCATAGAAAACATTATCGAGATAAAAGAACAACAATTTGTCTAAACAAGAAATCGAAATGATGTTTTTAGTCAAACTAGGCACAAAATAACAATCCTCTAAACATAAATTAAGTCCACTAGGCAGCGATAAAGTATGTGTTCCTATAGCTAATGCAACAACTCTTGCTTCATCACCAACACGTAGGTTCACATCTTTTTTTCTTAGTTTTCTACTCTTTTGTAGTCCTTGTACAGATGTACAAATATGAGAACCACAACCGGTATCCAATACCTAAGAAGTAGGTCTTGATAAATTAATATCAATAACAAAAATATCTGAGGCAGACGCTACGCTTTCATTTGCCTTATTGACCTTCTCAAGATAAATGGGACAGTCATTCGTCCAATGACATGTTTTATTACAATGAAAACAATTTTCTTTTAGTGACATGTCAAAGAAGTTCACGCCGTTCAACTTGTCCTTCTCACGGACCGATTGCAATGATAACGAATTTGTATTTGCCACAATAAGTCTACAATAACAAAATATGATTTTTTGAGTACGTTTACCAAGTTTGATTATAAAAGGACTTTATACTCCCACTACTTTTATTAAAATTAATAACCTTCAAATATTAATGTCAAAAATGCTTTCTGTAAAGTTTTTCTAGTGGGTAAGGATCCAAAATTCACATTCTCTTTAAGTCAGCTTTGGCTTTTCTCTTAAGATTATGGTTTATCTAGGTAAGCAACATTTGCTAATTACATCACATGTAACTCCTTCATTTGGTGAACAACTCTTGTTTATAATCATATTATGATTATCCAAATAACTAGCCTTTAGGTTTCTAATCCTATTAGAGTAACCCAGTGAAGTCTTTCACCAATATTACAACCAACGAATATCACTTGCTTATTCTTTGCGTTTGGCCAAGATAGCTACAAGTACCTCACTTTAGCATAACCTACATTGTATCGATCTAGACTTTAACGAGGGTTAACATTGGGAAGTAATAAAAGACTTAATATTTTATTGAGGGGTTTTGTGAACATTATCTCACCATTTAACATTTGATCTTATCAATTAACTATCATGCATCTCATACATTCATTTTATTATATACATGAAAGAAATAGTAAATATGAATGCAATAGTTATAGCCCATATCCTAAAGTGGCCCGTCCCAAGCCAATGGGAGAACCAAATTATTCTAAGGATAAAATCACTTCTCAAGCATCTTTTTGTCGGCCCATACTTCTGTTTCTCTTGTCCATGCTTCTTCGTATAGATTACAATTTTAGAAACTCATTTTACATACGAGGGAGTAAGATGAGAAAAGAATTACAATAGAAGTAGAGAAAGACATGACACGCAGGCCGTATTTATAAAACCTTATAAATAAAATTAAATAGGCTATAACCATGTATTCCAAACATCGTGAATATCAAACATAATAACGACACAGTTTGTTATTAAGGTCTTACCAGATTGTTCCTACACGTGGGTCAAGGCGCGGAGCCCCTTGCGGGGGTTTGGTGGCTATGGGACCACTGGCGGGGGTGCTGCTGACCTGTCAGCGGAGGGGAAATTTTTTAAAATATTAGCATCTTAATCGCTATGTAAAAAACCTCACGATTTGATAACTTTTATCAACATTATCGTGTTTTTCAGGATTTTAAAATCCACGAGGTTTTTACTGAAACAACTTTTGTTACTTTCCCTGCACGAAATCTATAGACTAACCATTAGTCTAATATATAACTATAACATGCGTATGTTAACACTTATCTAAAACCCTAAAACTCCATATTGAATATGTTAACAATTAACATATAATATTTCAAACCATATCAACAAAGATCCTGATGATTAACTCTTAATCATTAATCTTAGGAACATCTTTTAACTGGATTAATAGATTAACTGTGATTGAATCTATTTGCTCGTAAAAATATCATATATTCGCTAAATAAATTGAAAAATAACATATGTCTCATACAATTACATCACCCAAGTAATTAAAACCCGAATCTGTATCGTACAAGTTACTTTGATACCACTGTTGGGTCACGTCGGTATACCCCATGATGCAGCGAAAAAAATTATCCGACTATCACCATCAGGGATCCATGTACGAGGAACGAATCGGTGTGGATAAGGGTAAAGAACTACCTATTTAAAATCTGGAATTCTGAATTTGGAGGAGATAGATATCCAATCACAATTCCACGATGTCGATTCTTAAGCCGCAACGATAACGCTTTGACCTCTACGTAGTTCACCCAATTGAAACGAGCATATAAAACTTTCTAAACTATTTTTAGGGCTTTTCCAAAGGCATTAATGACTGCTAGATCTCTCATGCTTTTATTAGCCTTTGTAATCCTAATTCAACTCATATTAGGATTTCAATATATATATTAATATATATAATTCTAATTTAACTTTAATTAGAATTTCAATATATATATATATATTAAATATATATAATCACAATTCAACTTAATTAGGATTTTAATATATATATTAATATATATAATCCTAATTCAACCTTAATTAATTTAAATCGAATATATTATTTATATATTAAAAGAGTTATAATTACAATAATTATTTTCTTTTAATATTTATCCAATAGTTAAATTATATATATTAATTTAACTAAATTCGTGTACAACAAATTTGTACATATATTATTCATTTAATATATGTTCATTTCAACCGTGGGTGTGATCCTGTAGGTTATTTATAACGTTAGTAGTAAATATTAGAACATTTCTAATATTACAAACAATGAGTGACACATAGCAATATGTCATTGTCACCTAAGTTACAAAAAATCATGATTCAACATTACCTCTTTGTGATTAACTCTTTTCATGTATTACATCCTTTTGTCCTTATATCTAGATTGGACACAAGTCATGGAATAGTCACACTTGTATAGTCCATCTAATATTTCTTGATATCTTTGAGTAGACTATTACAAACGAATAACTATGATATCTCATATCAACTTATTCGAGCATGGCCATGCATTTCTAGTCTCACTCAATCAAGTGACCTACAATATTATTCCTATTATGTAGGAGAGAAAAATCCTATCTTGATCAACCATATCCCACTACATAGATTGTAACATATCCAATATCAGTCTTTATAGTGTAGTCAGCTACGACACACGTTTGACTGTATCAAAATCTGTCACTCACGATGTTGAAATAATGATAATCTCAAGTCTAAGGATCATACATGCAGTTATCACTACAAGCAATATTGTGACTGTCACATAATAATCCAAGAAACATGCCCATAGCGGGTCAGTCCAGTATATCATTCTCTAACACATACGTATGTACTGATTTTGACATCTCTATGTCAATGACAACACTTTGTCATCAATCAACTATATATTAGTCTTAACGCATTATTGTTGTCCATGACCACAATAATACTTGACTAAGGACATTTAAGAATAACCATATTATTCTAAGGACTTTATTATAATTTAATTTATTTATGCACGCAGAATTGTAACTGAAAATAATAATGGCAATGCCTCTTTATGAATAAACAAGGTAAAAACAAATATCTTTTACAATCATCTTATGATTGGTTTTTGGGCATACTCTAACATATTCGAAATATCGAGTTGTTTGTTGAGGTGCGTGATGTTCATGACCCATCCAAAAATGTAGTTAGAGAATCTGCTCAAATGGATTTCAGCAATGAGATTGATATGTACGGAGGCAGTTTTTTCGCAATGTTGGCAAGTGGGACATCAAGTGCATTTCGTCCAGTTGGGTCTTCAACATATGCAACATCATATGGGCCGATGAGCATACAATTTTCTGAACTGGCTGTTGATCTAACTATTAAGGCTGATGTGAAAAACCTTCAAGGTCGATGGGGAGAAACACTTGAAGATTCCAGCGAAGATGAAGATATTAAAGATCTCAATTTGTTCCCTGATAACGTTGGTGATGCCCCTGATTTTGATGTTGGAGAATTTATTTTGACCGGAGATGACATTGCATGGTATGAACCTCCTGCTCAAATGAACTTAGTAGATTTTGATGCGATGGGGGCGCCTCACTTCCTGAATATGCCATAATTAACTTCGAGTCAGTATGATGAATTACCGGTTAGAATTCAATTTAATGAAAAGAATGAAGCTACATTGGTAGTTAAAGAGTATAACATCAAGGAGCATGTGGACTATGTTGTTATAGAATCCAGCTCGAGGACTTTCTTTGCCAAGTGTGTGAAATATGGACAATAGTGCAATTGGAAGATCCGAGTGTCGAAGATTTAGAGAAAAATGCTTGGGAGGTCACAAAGTACAATGACGATCACACATGTTTACGAACTTTCATTGAAAAAGACCACCACAAATTGGACTCAAATGTAATAAGGCATCACGTGATGAAGTTGGTTGAAGCAAATCCAAGGGTTCTCGTTTCGTGATTCAAGCAACCATTGCACAGCAGTTTGGATATCAGATAAAATATATGAAGGGGTAACGTGCAAGAGATAAGGCAATGGAGTTGGTGTATGGTGATTACGATAAGTCATACAATGAGCTACCAACTTTATTACTAGCAATGACACATTTTATCCTAGGCACCATAGTGAGGTATCAAACCTCGAATGCATACGATCGAGAAGGCTAACTTGTTGAATGGCATAAATTTTTCTATCGATTATTCTAGGCGTTCAAGCCATGCATTGAAGGCTTTCGATTTTGCAAACGTAAGGTCCAAGTCAATGGCACATGGTTGTACAGGAGATACTCTCATGTAATGTTGATTGTCGTTGCTCAAGATGGTGAGAAAATATATCTCTTGATTGCATTCGCAATTGTTGAGCAAGAGACTGCGAAAGCTTAGAATATTTTTGAGCAATTTACATGAGCATGTCTTCTAAGAAGATGAGGTCTGTATTATATCCGATCGAGGGACATGTATTAAATCAACAATTAATCTAGACGGAAGTCATTGGACACCTCCATATGCATATCATGTATATTGTGTTCGTCACATTGGTAAGAACAGTTAGAGACAGTTTAAAAACCAATACCTTCACAGTAAGGTTTTAAGCATAAGTAAGTATCATTTTTTCAAACTCGATTATATATGCTTATCCATTTATTTGTTTTGAGTTTTCTTGATACTAACAACATATATTATGACACAGGATATCAACTACTGCGTCCAGATTTTGAGAGGAAGTTGGAGAATTTAAAGAATTACATCGATTGAGTTTGGAGGTGGGAAAACAGTATTAGGAGGGAAAGATTGGCCCAATTGTATGATGAATGTGGTAGAGGATACGAGAAAATGATAGCCAACCTTGTAGAATGCATAAATGGAGTACTAAAAAGATCATGTCATCTCTCAATAGCAAGCTTGGTGAAAGAAACGTACTATAGGTTAGCCAAAGTTTAGACTATTAAAGGGAAGAAAATCGAGTCCTTAATAAATAGGGGACAGCGTTGGGCTCATGATCTTGTGAAGAAAATGTAAAATAATGTGAAGAATACAACATCGATGAATGTTCACGCTTTGACAGAATAAATCATATTTTTGATGTTGTTGGTTCCAGATGCAAAAACGAAGCAGACCACTCAAATGTATTTCGAGTTAGTTTTGGACGTAAGTGATGTGACTGTGGCGAGTTCCAAGCATGGCAATATCCATGTGCTCATGCAGTTGCAGCATGTGTGTCTGTAGGGGTTAACCCGTACGCCTATGTTGATGATTGCTTCAATCTCCACAGGATGGAAAATATTTATAGAAATGAGTTCCCACCGCTCGTGAATTTGAAGTATTGGCCGCATAAAAATGGTTACCGGATCTTAGAATCTGTAGAACTCCAACTAGCCGACTTAGATCGACTCGCATCTATACTAGTATGGATCTTTATCATAGAGAGAAGGACAACGAAAGAGATGTACCATATTTAGGGGCGAAGGACATTCGAGATCAAACTGTCCAAATGAACCAATATACATGCCTATGCCTCAGTGATTTCTGTTTGTATTAAAAAATATTGAAATATTGATATCAAATATTCTATTTTCCATTAGTATTAGTTATTTATAAGTTTATGTCTTTACTACTATAATATTATTGTAACACCCCCTACCCGGTCTAGAAGAAAACTGAGTTAAAGATGTCACCGAAAAATAAATCAAATAATTCAAGCAGTCGATTCAAAGTTAAACTAATAGAAAACATATTCAAATTCAAAGAAAATCAATTAACCATCAATGAACATAAGTTTCTTAATTATGATTTTATCATTACGGACCAAATTGTTAAATATTCAAAGTTCAATGACTAATTTATAGATTTCTAAAAGTTTCAAGGATTAAAGAAATTTTGCATTTTATTAGTAGGAAATATTCTTAATTTCATGTTGTGGCCTCTATGGTGCCTTGAGATCCTCTTTAGTATAGCTCATCTCCTCAGTCACCGAGGGCATAAGAGGCAGTGTTGTGAACAAATAGTCACCGCTTTGCCCTCCTATAATCTCTGGTGAATACAAGAAATTTGTCATTTCCTAAAAATTCATGTTTTCACCAAAGTTCAAGTAAATGGGTGATTGTAGAGGATAAAACTCGAGTTTGTATGCTTCGACATCATCAAACCCTTGATTATTTGAGGAGCTCGGGCCCACTTTTGGTTGTACACATATAGAAGGAGATTTCTTTTCCCATATAGCTATCGACGTTATTGTGCTCATATCTACCTCTCATGTGGTTGGCCAATTTTCAATGTTTTATTCCAAAAGGGATTTTCGTCCGCTGCTCTCCCAGATGCGCCTGCTGCATTCTTAGATAACTCGGCTTTACCACCATATTTTTTCTTATACCTCCAATATTCTTCTCGTCCTTTGAGAGTAGTTAAGTACGACTTTCTATTATTACGATAGTAGATCATGTACTCTGAACTCTTAAAATCAAAGCCATTAACTTGTATTGGAGTGCGAAACTACAACGATGAACCTCTGTCGTTCCACATATTAATGTATTGGGCATGTATGACTTCTCAATTTACATCTGCCATGCTGCGTTCATCAAAGTCGTGAAGAAAGTCATGATCGAGTGAAATATGCAGAATAGGCTGATGGAAGCCAAATTGCCTCAGCACCCTTTCTCCAAATTAGAACTCGATAGTAGCAAATTGGAAACTAAATTGCCTCAGCACTCTATAAGTATCCCTCCAATGAGTTGCAGAATATATGCTCGACTTGCCTTATAAATCTCATCAACCGTATAGTCATTGAGTTACAATTCACTTTGCAACCAAGTCAATTTGATATGAGACCCTTTCACATCAGTTCTATATGACACCTTCCGAAGGTATTCTTCGCAAATACTTCCAGTTAAACCAGCAATATGCTCAATCAATGGCTTTCCGTTTACCGGGACCCTGATAAGCATGACCACGTCTTCTAGAGTGATCGTGCATTCTCCACATGACATATGGAATGTATGTGTTTCTGGTCTCCAACGCTCAATTAGAGCGGTAATCAACTTGGTAACCAACTTGTACCCACGAATAAATGTCACATGATAAAATCCCGCCATTTGCAACCATTGAATGATTCTATCGTCTGGGGGATTTTTTGCCATGCCCCGATGATGTTTAAATGTATCCTCCATATTCTGTAATTAATGCATTAATTTAAATATAATTATTAACAAATTTCAGAAGTCATTGATTTTCTAATAAATAAATTATTAAAAAAAATTGTACCATATCATCAACCCTAATACTAGTGATATGTCGATCTTGTAATAACAACAGAGGAGCTTGATCTTGATCTGTCATCCTTCTAACAAAGCTACATGGCAAGTAAGAAAATATTAGTAACCTGAGACTATATCTACTACATTAAAAAAATAATTATAATCAAATAAAATTTAAAATATTTTTAATTTAATTTAACTAAATGTAATTTGTTAAATTCTACTACTAGTACATGCAAATTAAATTTAAATTCTACTATACATTTAAAATTAAAATTAATCAATCATCATTACAATTTACTTAAACTACAATTCTACTACATGCAATGAAATTCTAAAGAAAATTAAAATAAATAATACAACTTTTTTAAAAAAATTATAAATATTTTATTAATGATAATCGTTGACATAAGCCTCGTTAAAAAACCTCCCTAAGCTTAAATAGAGAAAAAAGAGTGCAACATATCAATGAGAAGAATTATACATACACTCTCATAACATCAGATACCCTTAATAACAAGAGAGAAACCGAAGACCAAAACAATGGATTGAAACAACATACACCCAAATCCCCCAAAAGAGACAAGCATTGCATTCAAAAACCAGCATCACAACCTTGAAAGTTCACACTAATCCAATCAAGCAGCATCCACGTTAGCACTTATGTACCCAGGTTGCATAAATCAAGATAAAAGCCTTACAAGTACTTAGCAGACACAATCTTGAACGAAAGGCAAATTAAGGAAATAAGATAGCAAACGACCGCATCCCACTACTACTATCAAAATCTTTCAAAACAGCCCAGCCCTCCACGAACCAGTATCTAACTTACGCTCAAGACATCTAAAACAGGGGGTAGATCTAGAAATTTCACATTTAGACAACCTATCAGCAGTTCCATTTCCGCTTCTATGGACATATTGTACGGACCAAGAAAAGGCCTCACAAATCTTCAAACAATCAAAAATCACATGTCTAAAAATAGAGGGAGCAGAATTGATGTGTGAGAACCAATCAACTAGCATATAACAGTCACATTCAACAATTAACTTAAAAAGCTTCGACCATATAGAATCGCGGAAAAGAATAAAGGTCTCCCTTATAGCAAAAAGTTCAGCAGAAGTAGCATCAATATAACCAGCAGATTTTGAAAATACTATGAGGGTCTTACCCTGAGCATTACACGTAATACCTCCAATATCAGCTCTACCAAAGCCACCTACAACAGCGCCGTCGACATTGAACTTCAGTGAGTCCGATGGTGGTTTGACCCATGCGCAAGCAACAGTGCTCTATCGACAGGGAGCAAGCGCTCTTAGAACAAGCAGGTAAAGTAACACCTCGTTTTCGAAGATATAAGCAAAGAGGGTCATTTCGCCTTACACCACCATCCAATCCGAATGAGACAAATATCAAAAAGTTGATTAAAATCAATCGAGATACCCTTAAACACCACTTTGTTCCAATAAAGCCAAATTGACCGAATAAAGCTAAAAAACAGAGCTGCTAGATCAACGGAGACAATAAGGGAATAGAGATCAAACACCATTGAAAGAAAAAAGACTTGACATACTCAGGCTTAACAAAGGAGATTCCCCAAATGTGACACCACCACTGCCAAATAGACCAAGAGATCTTACAATGACAAAAAAAATGAACAACCGATTCGAGCTCAGAAGAGCATAGAGGGCACTCTAGATTATGGTGACCGAGAGCTCCTTGCTTGGATAGTTTAACCTTTGAAGGAATTCTACCATGTATGACTTTCCACAAGAAAGATTCAACCTTAGAGGGGGAGAGATTCGGCCAAACTAGCTTTCAAACTTCATCTTTAGGCCGAACTCCAACATTAAATAATTCACAGAAAGACTTCGAAGAATAGAATCCTTTAGACGAACCCAACCACCGAAGACTGTAAGAGTAGTTCGAACCGGGTGTGACACTATTAATTAGAATGAGAAAAGAATCCCATATACCTTTTTCCCTGTCAAATAATCTTCTACGCAGCTCAATTTCCATTTCCAGCAACCATCCACAACGCTCCTAAAATCTGCAATTACCCCAATTTTAACGATTGCTAGAGCAAAGATCTTGGGAAATGCAACTTTAAGAGAGGAATTGCCAACCCATATATCAGATCAGAACATTATTTTTTACCATCACCAACAGCCTATTTCAAGTTTTGACACAAAAGGTTATCCGAATTAGACAACGGCAAAATGATGCCTTTCTAGATCCAAAATTTTTTAGCTGACCTTATGTTCATAGGCAGAAAGGATAAGGAGTTACCTTCATATTTAGCTGTGACAACCCGTCGCCATAGGATATTAGACTCGGTTCCAAACTTCCATAACCATTTATTGAGAAGTGCTCTATTCTTTGTTTTAAAATCAACCAGGCCAAGGCCTCCACAATACTTGGAAAGGCAAATTGTTTCCCAGCTAATCCAGTGTATAAACTTATTGTCCAACGAGCCCCATAAAAATATAGTAACCAAATTAGAGATGATCGAGTTAATAGAGGCCGGCATCGAAAAAATGGAAATAAAGTAAATTGGTAGGTTGGCCAGCATATACTTAACCAAGGCGATACGACCCCTAAAAGATAGAATTTTAGACTTTTAACCAGCTAACTTCTTAAATTTTCCGGCCACAAGAAGACATAACTGAGCCAAATTTTTAGATGCACCCAAAGGCAGACCCAAGTAGGAACACAATAACCTTTCACTTTGGCAATGTAACAAGGAGGCCCAAAAATCAACTAAAGCATCTTCCGCATTAATTCTGATCAACTTAGATTTTCTCAAATTGAGTTTTAATCCAGCCGCTAGCTCAAAACCTCTTAAAATTCTAACAATATTTCTAAACTGGGTTTCACTTCCGCGAGACACAACCTTTTGTAGAAGAGCACTAAGTGCTTCGCAACTATATTAAACAGTAATGGAGATAGGGGCAGCTTTGCCTTAAGCCACGCTCAATAGCAAAATGAGCCATCGAGGAACCATTAATCAGGATGGATATATAAGCAGTAGATATACACGAGAACATCCACTGACACCAAACTGAGTCGAAACCCATCTTTCTTAGAATGAAAATTAGAAATTTCCAGTCAACCGAATCGTAGGCTTTCTGGAAATCCGCCTTGAAAATCACCCCTTTTAGCCCATTCTTTTTGGTGAAATCGATTACCTCGTTAGCAATCAAAGAGCAGTCAAGAATCTTCTTCCCTGGGCAGAATGCAAACCGATTTACACCAATAATCTCGTCCATGACATCCTTGAGCCGCATAGCTAGAAGCTTGGCAAGCAATTTATACACGCATCCAACCAGACTAATCGGTCTAAAGTCATCTACTGAAATTGGATTTTGACTTTTGGGAATGAGCACAATAAGCGAATGATTAAACGAGAAGTCTGAACTCTCACCATTATAAAGCTCATTGAAAAAGGAGTGAATGTCGTCTTTTAAAGCCGACCAAAATCTTTTGAGGAAACCCATGTTGAATCCATCAGGGCCCGAAGCTCTAGACGCATCAACCGAAGACAAAGCAGCCCAAATTTCCTCCATAGTGAATGGTTTTTCCAGTTTCGCAGCTAGGGATACATTTTACCCGGACTCGACGACCCGGCCCGGTTGGATCGAGTATTTTTGTGAAAAATTAGGTTTGGGTTTAGGGTGGAAAAAAATTCGATCCGACTCAACCCGGGACTAATAATGCAATTTTCCTTTAAATTTTTTAGGGATATTTGTAATAATACCCTCTCTTTATATAATTTTTTTATAATTAGGTCCAAAAAATTAAATTTTTATTTACAATTTAGTCCTTAAAATATTATTTTTATAATTAAGTCTCCTAAAATTATTTTTTTACAATTAGGTCCCTAAAAATTTAATTTTTTTCTATAGGTCGGGTCAGGGTCGGGTTTAGAGCATTTATTTTCGGGCTGTGTTTTTTAGAGAATGAGGTAAGGTTCGGTTTTAGGATTATTATTTTCGGGTCGGGTTCGGGTGGGCCAAAAACCCGACCCGACTGGTGCCCATCCCTATTTGCAGCAGAGCTTGAACTTAACCGACTCCAATCAAAATTCTTAATAGGAAGCATACTGGACTGATTAAAAATGTCTTTAAAGTGATTCATAATAGTCATCTTTGTTGAGAAATGATTTGAAATTTGTCAAGGGTGACAGCCACCAAAGTCTAAGATGGCAGCCACCGAATGCTGAAAATGGAGGAAAAACAAGTTGGCAAATTGGAAATAATTAATGGGAAAATTATTTTTGGTCCCTAAAAGTTAGGCTATTTGTAAGTTAGTCCTTAGAACTCAACTATAAATAGGCCTAACCATTTCCATTTTCAAATGTACCAAGTCAAGTATTGAGAGTTCTATTTGGCTTCTAAATTCCTTTCTATTTTCTTGTATTAGAGTGGTGAAAGGTGTAGTTAAATATTTTCTTGGGTGTACTTGGGTACCGGGATTGTGAGAATAGTCTGTGTGTTGTAACAATTTTCACATAGTGGTTTCTCGGGTTGTCTTTGACAGCGGTTGTGGTTTTTTCTCTGGTTGGGAGTTTTCACGTAAAAATCTTGTGTTATTTTATTATATTGTTTTCTAGTTTATTTCTCTATTTTAGCCGGTTAATCTCAAGGGGGAATTGTTCCGCACTTTGATTCCCAACAATCTTAACTTCAGAGAGAGGTTGAATGGGTGATAATTTTCTTATCCTTTGTGGTTGCAGCATTGTTTGAACCTCTATTTTGGAAAAGAAAATTTTTCACAGTTACTTTGAGTTTGTGGTTTCTTGGAGATTGTTCTTGGCTTCTTCTCGATTGGTGGTTATTGTGGTAGTGTGGAAGTTCATGTCTAGGAAAGTGTTGTCTAAGGAAAGACTTGGTATTTGAGCGATCCTTGTGATCCACCTCTCTTTCCTGGGAACTACCTAGTGCATTGTTCACGAACTACATTCAGTTGTGATGACATCCGCCATGAAGTGTGATATAGAGGAATTTGATGGAAAGATCGACTTTGGTTTATGGAAAATAAACATGAAAGACATGTTAATACAATTGGGGACAAACAAGGCACTAAAAGGAAAGCCTACCAGCAATGATTCTGGAAAAGCCAGCTCTAGTATGAGTGATGAAGATTGGGAGGATCTTGATTTGAGAGCAGCAAGTTCAATTCGCTTGGCTTTGGCAAAGAACGTTCTTCCTAATGTGAAAGGAATCTACGGTGCAAAAGAGATTTGGGAGAAACTTGAAGCATTGTACCAAGGGAAAGGCATTTCAAGCAGATTGCACCTGAAGGAGCAGTTTCATACTTTGCGTATGAATGAAGGTTTCGGGATCTCATACCATCTCAGTGCACTCAATCATATTGTCACTGAATTAGAGAGTATTGGGGTTAAGATCGATGACGAAGATAAAGCTCTACGGCTTATATTGTCTCTTCCGACTTCCTATGAACACATGAAACCTATTTTGATGTATGGGAAGGAAACTCTGGATTTTTCAGAGATTGCTAATAAGCTCATTTCTGAGGAGAGAAGGTTGAAGAATGGAGGTTGTGATTCCACAGTTCGTGATTCAACAGACTCGGTATTGACAGTGAACGAGAAGAAGAAAAAGAATGTGGTTTGCTGGAAGTGTGGAAAGGCTGGGCATGTAAAGAAAAATTGTCCAGGAGGAGCAAGTTCGGCAACAAGCTCCGGATTAGAAGCTAGCATCACCTCGCTTGTCACAGGAGATGATTTTCTTCTATGAAGTTGAGAAGTATGTCCTCATGGTATCTCCTCTTTGCCATGGAAGAGGATGTGTTGCTGCTAGCGGATCTGATGTTATGCACGGGCATTGGTTGGCATTGATGCAAGGTGTATGGTGTCGATGGCTGATGAACTTTCAGAGGGAGCCAACATGGAAGTTGCACCATAAGTTTCAGCATTTTCGACATGCCGAGGTTTATTTTTATACAGGTGTACTTTTTATGGTGGAGTACGACAATTTCTGTTTTGAGATTGTGAAAGCGGTGGAATTTCAAGTCATGGTGGAGATTTGTTGAGAAATGACTTGAAATTTGTCAAGGGTGGCAGCCACCAAAGTCTAAGATGGTAGCCACCAAATGTTGAAAATGGAGGAAAACAAGTTGGCAAGTTGGAAATAATTAATGGGAAAATTATTTTCTGGTCCCTAAAGATTAGGCTATTTGTAAGTTAGTCCTTAGAACTCAACTATAAATAGGCCTAACCATTTCCATTTTCAAATGTACCAAGTCAAGTGTTGAGAGTTCTATTTGGCTTCTAAATTCCTTTCTATTCTCTTGTATTAGAGTGGTGAAAGGTGTAGTTAAATATTTTCTCGGGTGTACTTGGGTACCGAGATTGTGAGAATAGTCTGTGTGTTGTAACAATTTTCACATAGTGGTTTCTCGGGTTGTCTTTGACAACGGTCGTGGTTTTTTCTCTGGTTTGGAGTTTTCACGTAAAAATCTTGTGTTCTTTTATTGTATTATTTTCTAGTTTATTTCTCTATTTTAGCCGGTTAATCTCAAGGGAGAATTGTTCCACACTTTGATTCCCAACAATCTTAACTTCAAAAACCTTACTAAACTTTTCCTTACCCACTTTGATACTAGAACTAAAATTTGATTTTCGCCTAGCCGAAACAACAAGGTAAAAATATCTTGTATTTTTACCCCTCAAGTTCAGCCCACTTGAGACGTAATTTCTGTTTCCCGCTACTCTCTTCTTATGCACTCCCATAATCACGATCTCACTGCATAAAATTCATCAAGCAGGGGCTGATCATGATTCCCATTTGAAATGGCTTTCTCTAATTCAAGGCATCTATTTTCAAGAGTATGGATGGAGTCGGAAGTATCTCCCATTTTATTTGAGACCCAATCCTTAGAACAAATTTGCACTTCCTAAGCATCGCCCCAATGCCTATCACTTTAGCTGCACTGCACTCTTTATCACTCAACTCAACATAGGCTTTATCGTCAGCTAGGTGTTCAAACCATTTGAAAGGTTTGGGACCCCAACACTCCATGAACGGTAAGCTAATTGGATTATGGTCCGATATACTCTTCTGATGAAGCACTTGAATTAAATCTAGCCATAATCTCAAAAAATCTGCTGATAGTAGAAATCTATCAAGGCGACTAAAGGAGGGAAAGTCCCTGAAATTTGACCAACAGTAATTTCCCCCATGGAGAGAAAGATCAACTAGCAACAATGAATCAATAAACTCAAAAAAACAATTCATAGCACGTCTATTTGAGCCAACTCTTATCATTTCATCTTTGGACCTGACAACATTAAAATCTCCACCCAATAAAACGGGAGAAGATTAAGCCTCGAAAGATAGCAACTTAGCTCATTAAACATCGACAGACGAGTGGTAGATTCATTACACTATAAGAAATTTATAATATTGCAATAAAATTATTTATCACTGAAAGTACTAAATTTGTCACGATATATTTATTTTGACAAATTTTGTTTGTCAACATGTTTGTTAGAACAACCCCGTTATGTAAAGTATATTGTGACCAAAATGTATTTGTTACCGTTTTATAATATTATCGTAACAATGAAATTTTGTTACTATAATTAACTTGTCATGACAAAATATTTTTCACAACAAATTAACTATTTCATCAGGAGAAGTACGTTTTGTCACAACTAACTTGTATTTTAACATCAAATATAAGTGGTTTTTGTGACAAAAATACATATTGCGACAAAAATACATATTGCAACAAAAATTAGTTTCTCACTGCTTCTATTTCGTAGTAAATGTAACTTACAGAGAAAATATTTGTTAGAATAAAATTTTTATTTCATCACCAAAAGTAAATTTTGTCACAATTAACTTCGAACGAGAAAGGTTTTCGTGACAAAAGTACATATTACAACTTTTAATTTTTCACTACTTTTATTTCATCACTAAATGTTGCTTATAAGGACAAAATATTTGTTAAAATAAAATACTTATTTCATTAAAAAAATTATTATCACAATTAGCTTGGATTTTAACATCGAAAAAAATATTTTTGCGACAACACTCCTAAAGTCATTCATTCACTAACTTAAAATGTCATTCTTAAGACTCTAAAGCCAATATCTATGAACTATGGATAGTCAGTCCTCACTCCTCCGCAATTTGAATGTCATCGTCCTCTTTATATACTCTCTGCTAATTTCTACACCTGAAGAGTGTTTCCTCAGCTACACTTGAAATCACCCATAGCTCATTTTTTGTTGCATGAGAAAAATCTGAAATCTTAGCTCTATGAACTTGTCAACGAAAAGGAGCTTGGGAGGGTCATCGTCTGCGTCTAACTTGATTTCTACTTGCTCTTTTCTAATCCAGCAATTCAATAATAAACTAATAATAGGTCGTGAGGAAAAGAATGCACAGTTGAGAATGTTTATATGTAACAATGTTAATGGTGGTTAATGGAATCAATAATCCTAGGCAAACCCAAAGATGATCAAAATCATAAGAACAAAGCAAGTTTGGATTGCAAAATGGTCAAATTGATGATGATGTTGCAATTCAACCAGCTCCATGCTATAATCTTATACAATTCTGCCCCATCTTTTAGTTTCATTGTTTTCCCATCATAGAATAATTGATTACATCTGTTAAAATTATTGAATTTGGTTCAAGATTCTAGTTTCCCACATTATTCACTTTGATAGTGATATTATTTGTGTGCCTTTCCAGTGGACTAGTTGTTCTTTTACACGGCCTCAATGAACACAGGTCTGTTATTTGGATTTATTGTCATTTTATAGGTGTAGCGACCTTTGGGCCCGGGCTCCTTCGGGAGGCCTTTTTTGATGGAAGCCTCATGTTTTTAATTATGAAAAATAAAGTCGTCGCCGGTCATTTGGATAAGGTAAACCGGACACTGAAAAGTCAACTAGAGATGGGTTTGAGAGTTGGTTACGAGGGGGAAGGATTAGCACCCCACCACGCCCAAAATTAGTACCTAAATATTCGCATTATATTTATTAAGGAAAATAAAGATTCGATTTAATTTAATAATTAATTTCCAAAATGCATGCATGAATGACAGTTAAAAATCTGCCTTGGTATTCACGATATTCAGAGAATATGACACCCGGAGACCGAGATGACACTCCCAATAGAAACACCGGAACAATAAGACCTAAAACTACATGCAACAGTTACATGCATGAGCAAATAAATAACTCCGCGAAAATAAATGGACAATAAATGTACAAATCAAAATTTAACTTGATATCCACGACATTCAGAAGAGATGACACTCGAAGACTGGGATGACACTCCCAATAGAAATACCGGAATAATAAGGCTAAATACTATATGCCGCTAACAATTGATAAATGATGTGAAAAATAATGTAAAAAATGAAATATATATGCATAGAATGTAAAATAAAATAAAATAAAATCATATAAATAAAATAAAATCATATAAATAATATACCATATATATTAATATATACACAGAGATGCATTATATATATATATATAATACTATGCATTACATATATATATATATATATATACACGCATAAATATACTATACATATTATATATAATACTATACCTATTGAATATACATAATAATATTATACTATATATATTATATACATAAATATACTATATACATATTAAACAATATATGCATGTTATATTAATATAATAAATAGAAAAATAAAAAAACGTACCGAGTATAATGAAAAATACATAAATATAGGATTGAAATTAAAGAAAATAAAAAATGGTACAAAAATTAAATAAAATACATGACTAAAATTAAATAATTTACAAAGATCAAGGACTAAATTCGGAATTATACCACTGGATTGGGACGGAATTAAAAGGCGCCGAAAGTTTTAGGAACCAAAAGAGGAAATATCCCATTAAAAACGATTGAATCTATTTTAGGACGAAATTGTAAAACATTCAAAAGTAACTGTAATCACTCATTTTTGTTCGAGTTGTAAATATTATAATAGTATTGATTAATTATAGTAATTATTGTATACTTCTGTTAGTATGTATGTATTAATGCCTATATGTACGTGTGGTAATATGTATGTATATTATGATATAGTTGTATGTATTTATAAATATATGTAGTGTATGTATATAGGTACGTGTGTCGAATATTATATGTATTTGCATATGTGTATGTATATGTATGTGTGTGTGAATGTATATATTATTATTATGTGTATGCATTACTATTGTATGTATTATTATTGGTTTAATGATATGTGTGTATGTATATGTATCTATGCTTGCATGTCGTATATGTACGTGCATGTGTGTATTGCTTAAATATATGAGTGTTTAATTATATGTGCGTATTCATGTATTAATATATATATTAATATATATGTTTTATTATTATTATTATTAGGTTGAAATTAAAGACAGATCTGAAAATTAAAAAACCCAAACCTTTATTATCTAAAGTCCAAGTTTAATTTACAAAACCCAAACAATTTAAATTATTACAAGGCCCAACCGGCCATACCCAATAACTAAAAAACCCTAATACATATTTAAAAAAACTCTAATCCCTTTTATTTTGTGCGCAGCTGCCCCTGGGCCGTTGGATCAAGTCAGATCCAACAGTCATGATTGAAGCCTGGAAACCCTTCATCTGTCGCGCGTAAAGTCCGCTTGCAGTCCAGCTGTATCTAACGCGCGCGTGCAATCCACACAGGAGATTCTTTAGATCCCCATGTGCCACATGGCGTTATCTCGGTCGCCCGATCTTCAAGCGATCTCAACCGTTGGATCAGATCTGATCCAACAACCGAGAATAAATCTGGCCGATTGACGACTCTTCATCTCTACCGATCTCTACCACGTGTCTTTTTACCGAAAATCTGGCCAATCTCCATCGGCTCTCCAACCACCAGTATGGGTTGCAACAACCAAAAAAAACAAGGGGCATGTCAGATTCGAAATCAAATACAGTGATTTCATTTATTGTAACTTATCTTGTAAACTAAAACCAAAATCAAATGCAAGAAATCGGAGGATAAATACATGTAATGAGATCTACCATTGTATTCAGAGATTTCTAGAATCAATAATACCAGAAAAAAGAAAAAGCTTTCAAAAGTAATTTTTTGCCTATTTTTATTTCGATTCGAATCGAAAAAAGAAATAAAAAAGAAAAAGGTTAGGGTTTACCTTCACGTCGTCCTTGTTTCCCTCCGGTGATAAGCCTCTGATATCTTTAAATCGAACAAGGTGAACCGGTGGGTGGAGTTTTTTATTTTTAAAAACAAAAGCATGGGTTTCGGTTCTTGAAAAAGGTTTTTTTTTTAAATTTTGGGGTTTTGATTTTAGAAAAATGATGGTTGGATCTAGTTTAAAAAAAAAGGATTTTAGTTTTGGGAGTCTCTGGCGCCGGTGAACGGCGGCCGGCACGGCCAGACTATGGTGGTTTTTGAAAAACTAGGTTTGTGTTCATCCTGTTCTTGAAGAACAAGGATGAACACCATCGTGTTCATGCAAAAAAGGGGGTTTGATCCAAAAATTCAAAGTTTTTTGGGTCATTAGTTGTTTGTTTAAGGGAAAAGTGAATTTTTTGGAGAAAGCTAAAAAAATTGGCTAAAAGGTCTGATATGAAACTGAAATACCCTTTAAATAGACTTTTATTTTTTTTAAAACGGCCCAATAGCCATATAGGTCCCTCTGCCCCAATTTAATTCCATAATAAGTGCTTTCGCATGGTCAGATTACATCGTAGGTCCTCCTCTGTTTTTTAAAACTTTACAATTTCATCCTAAAATTAAATTAAATCAGATTTTAAAGGGCAAAATTACCCTATGAGTCCCTCTACCTCATTTTCAGTTTTGGCTTGCCGCATGGGTAATTTACCTTTCCAGTCCTCCAATGTTTATAACGGTTTACAATTGGGTCATTTCTAGTGATTTAATTGTTACTTTTAAGGGTTTAATTAGCTTTTAGTCCTTGCTTTATTTTTTGTTTTTCAATTAAATCCTTGTACATATCCTTGTTCATGCATATTATTGCTTTAGTTTGGTATTTTGTATTTTGTGAATATTCTTTAATTCGATGTTTCTTGTTTATTATTGCTTAGTTTTTTAATATTGTTCGTGTATATGTGCTTTTATATTATGTCACATGTTTATAATATGTATGCATTGTATAGAAATCCATGTGTACATTAATGATATATGTATGTGATTTTAGTATTATATATATATATATATTAATTTAGATATACGGTTTGTATATACCTTGTAGTTGTATACAGTTTAATATATATACTTTTTTATCTATACATATATAATATTATTTTAAGTACTTTAATGAATTCCTTATATAACATAACTTACATATTATTATATCATTATATTTAAAATCCTTCTTATATAATTGTAGATTTTAATAATTTTATTTTCTATATAATGATTATTTAATGTAATAAAGTACTTAATTACTTTTTATATAGTTTGCAAATTATTTGCCATTTTGGATGTGATTACATTTCTTTTATATTTTATGTCTTTATATTCAATTAATATTCACGTCTGTTCATGTTTATATTTGTTGCATGTAGTGTAGGCCTTTATTCTGGTATTCTAGTGGGAGTGTCATCCCGGTTTCCGGGTGTCATCTCCTTTGGTACCGTGGATATCAAGGCAAATTTAATATTCGAACCATGCATTTTAGGAATTAATTATGAAATTAAATCAAATTTTTATTTTTCTTAATAAAAACGATACGAACCCGTTAGGTACCAATTTTGGGCGGTGTGAGGGTGCTAACCCTTCCCCATCCGTAACTAACTCCCAAACCCAAATTTTCAAGATCTATGGTTTTTGTTTTTTATGGTGTCCGGCCTACCAAAGTGATCGGTGGAAACTCTATTTTTTTAAAAAATATGAGTTTTCCTAAAAAATCCTCTTTTTAATAATTTTTTCAACAAAAGCGGGAAACTTCCACCTATACATGATGATTTTTAATTTTTCGTAGCGGCACCAAAAAAAGGTCGCTACAGTATGGCAACTCCACTGGGGACAAATTTTTATTTTTAAAAATAAAAAGAGAGTTAAGCCTTAGTTAGGTTCGTATCGTAATTATTAAGAAAATTTTAAATTTTGTTTTATTTAATTTTTAATTCCTAAGTCTTGTTTGTTTATCTTTTTTACATCATATGGTAGTCTTAGAACCTTCAAGAATGAGTGATTACTTCGCTTCGTGGGGTTTTCACCTCCGTATAGTGTTGTAATTCACTCCTAGAATTCAATCCTTATATTTCGTGGGATTTTCACCTCCGTATGGTATAGGGATTGTATTCCCTCGAATCAATGTTCGAGCGACAGTTCGAGTATCGTTTTCTTTAGAATTTAACCGCATATAATGAGACATAGAGCCTACCTATTAGAGCCATACCGGTATTCTGTTCTTTTAGCGATAATCCTGCTAAGGTTTTTTTTAATTATTTGTATTTTTGTTGTTTGCATGATTTAATTAATTTTTTTGTTAATTGACCTTTCATTATTCGATTATTACACTATACTGACGTGATTTTTGTTTTCTATTGGTGTTTGTTTTGTTTTATTTTATTTTGCTGCATTTATATTGCATGCCACATCATACCATAAATGTTGATTCGAAAATAGTCCAATTTAGAAGGTAATCCAAATAAGAGAGAAGTCTGTGATGCCAAGAGCGTTAATGCTACAGTATTGGGTTGGGCCAAACGAAGACCAAAAGAGAAAGAAGATAGTTCAACGTTGAGATATGTATCGAGCAGAGAGATGTCGTAGCTTGGACACATTGTTCGAGATTCGGTTTGTTTGCACCCAGATTTATCAAAGAAGAGACCCATGTTTACAGTTTGCCTGCACCGGCTAGCAATCTCCCTAAAAGCTCCGGGGTACATAGATTATTGTCGTAGATCTGTTGAGCAGCATAAGAGGAGAATGACGAGGTCGCCCATCAGACTGAAGACGGTGTTAAGACGTAGAGTGCGAGCCTTACTTCAAAAAAGATGTCAAGACGAAAAGTTAATTGTTATCCGTAATTCGTTATTTTAGCTTCTTGTAATCAGACATCTTCTCTGATAAACGGATGTCTTTCTAAGGACTGTTTGTGAACCAATACCTTATTTGCATTCCTTGCATTTTATACATATTATTTTCCCTTGTAGCCTTTTAGTCATTCATGACACATTTCATGTATTGATCAATTAAATAAGATTCTCGGGGTTGATGGAGTAATCCGAGAACCAATTGAAAAAGAATGGAACCATCAAAGAAATTAAGACTCGGGCAGTTAAAAAAGAGCTGAGGGAAACGAAAAAATGGACGCCTTTGATGCCAGAGAATTTTGCTTAGTCTCTGATTTGGTCATTCCACCGGATTTTAAGGGGGCACCGGGGCATCCTACCAAGATGTATAGACCGTTGCTGGAGGAGATCAAGAAGCTAATCAGCAATGGAATTTTGACACAAGGATTGATCCAGCATTGGAGAACCAAAGAATTGGGGCAAGCTTACGCCGCACCTAGAAGGCCAGAATGAGTTGGCGCCCTGACAATGACTCGAAAATCCCTACGCTTAGGTTTCTCATCTTTTTTGCAAAGAAGTCATAGAAATGTAGGCGTAACGTGCTTAAATATGATAAAGTTTAAGACAATGGATAATTCAAATGTCCATCAAAAATCTATTTTTACGAATGGTCAAAGGAAAATAAATCTTTTGGTAAAATCCATTGTCATGATTGGTATAAACTGATTGTACCCAGGGGAATGGTACAACTAGCCCCGTAACACCCTCAACCCAATTCAGGAGAAAACCATAATTGAGGTTGTTATCGAGAACAAAGTCCATCATTCAAATGACCAAATTATAAGATTTGGTCAAGATTCCGTACTGACTAACAAATTTTTAATCTCTGTAACATGATGTATCAAATATGATTGATTCATTGATCGATAGAACAAAATTTAACCATATGAAAATTCTGGATCTTTAACTCATACGCTCTAACTTTAGAGATTCCTTATGAATGGTCTAGCATTTCTCAAACGAGCTTTCAAAGACGTAATTTAACAACCATTAAATCTAATTAAAATGAAATGCTAGCTTGATCAAGACATTAGCTAGTCAAATTATAAGTCATTCGATCAAGTATGTGTATACATATAAACGAGACATTCGATCAGTCAAATCAGCAAAAGAATCTATTTAGACACTTATTCACATATCATGTCTCCACAGCATATAACTTATAAGAGGCTAGTTATTATAAGTCTCAATAATTCACACATGAACATTCATGGATTCTTTTTATTATAGCCTTATGAATCGAGCTATCCTTTTATCACAATTTTATCCCAATATAATTCTATTTTGGCCGAGTCATTAGCTAATGTAAGATAACCATTCGAATATACATAGGTATACCATTTTACAATATTCGAATTTCATACATATATATATAGGAGCATTCCAATCAACCAAATTACATACATGCATAATTGATTTTTACCAAAACTTATATCTTTATCCAATGAAATATTTACAATTATAACATAGTTTCATTGAACATATATGAATCATACATAAGCTCAATCATATAACGCTGTCGCGACCATTTTTTGAAAATCGGGACGTAAAAAATAGCCTGACGATCGATCTTTTAGAAAATTAGGGTTTTCTTGCCATTTTTAATTAAATCTTGAAAATTTAGGGTTTTTCATATTAAATTGGATTTTCCTTATTTATCCTTTAAAAACATTTTGGAGTCGCCACCGATCACTTCGTGGTAGACCGGACACCGAAAAATAAACCAGAGATTCTGTCTTAAAAATTGGGTTCGGGAGTCGGTTACGTGTAGGGAAGGATTAGCATCCCTACGAACGCCCTTTATCGGTACCTTTAATTTTACGTGACATTTTGAATAATTATTTGAATTTAATTTATCTCATAATTATTAACTGAATTTAAATTCCAAATGCAGATATCCTTTTTTAAGGATATTCATTTTGTTCAAATACTAGATTAAAAACACCCCATTAGGTGGCACCCCTATTCGTATTTAAAAATGAATTTCCAACATAAAAGGTTTTAATGAATGATATTTTATTGTCTTGTCAATTTTAAGTTTTAATCCTAAAAAGTCTCTAATTAATTAGTTATTTAAAACTATGAATATTAATTAGTTTAATGGCTTTTATGTGAAAATACCAATTTCTTGAACACCTTCCATATATTTAAAGCCCTTAAATTAATCATATTCCTAATTAATTAATTCCTCAAATTAATTAAAATTCTAGTCCTAATTACGACTCTAACAAATTATTTAATCAATTTTATAAGTGAAAATGTATATCGAATATACACCTTTATGACCAAGGCTGAGATAACACCCCATTGTAAACAATGGAACACCATCCAGATTTGAACCTCAAAGATTCTATTCGATATACATTTAATTTGTCTACAATGTTCTCTTATTTAATGTCAATTAAAGAACTAATTAATATTCAATTTTAGGTGTAATATATTAAATATATTCATTAAAATCCATGTTGAGATAACACCCCATTGTAAACAATGAAACACCATCCAAATTAGGATTTTAAAGTTTATATTTAATATATTTTTAATTACTACATTTATCTTACTTAATTCAATTATTGAATCCTAATTAGAGAAACCTAAGTTAAAGGCTCTAGCAAATTAATTAAACTAAGTGTATTTAATTGTCTAACATTTAATTCTATACGCCTAATTTAAACCATGCATCACACATATAAATTAATACATTTAATTACATAAAACAAATAAATAATGGCTAGAATAAAACAAAATTAAAACACAAGGCTAGAATTATTATTAATGGATAGAATTGAAAACAATACAAAACCCTAAGCCCAAATACAAATGATCTAGTGACCCAATTGGAAGGATTACAAATCTGGAGGTTCGGTTACAAAACATAGAGGACCAAATTGAAAGAATTATAAAGCCCAAGGGTCAATTTAGGAGGGAATGAGGACCAAATTGAACGGATTCAAAGCTTCGGGAAAAAACCAAATAGTATCCACATAGGAATACGCGGGTCAAACCCGGCCCACTTGTAAAACGTGGTCCCCTCTTTTACCCGCTGCAAAACGGCAGCGTTTTGAAAAAGCTATAAATGCCCCATTTTTAATTTCAGCCCTCATTTTTACCCTCCCAATCTCTCTGATATCTCTCTCTCCCCATATTCTCTCGTCTCGAACACCTTTCAAACCCAAAAACTACACCCAAGTGGATCGAAATCTATAGTTTTGGATGAGTTTCATCCAAGTTCAACATGAACTTGATGAACTCGTTAAATTCCGGTCATGCCCCACCTTGTACTCCGCCGCCTAATCCATCACCGCCAAACTCCGACGACCACCTACCATTATCCGGCATCGGGATTCGAATCTCGGCCGCCATAGGCGATGCTAGCTGCCCTAAGGCGAATTCTAGCCGCCGTCTTCTGCCGCAAACAAAACCCTAAAACAAAAAAAAAACCAATTTTTGAGCCCTAAAAATCTAATCTAAACCCAGCTCGGTTGAGCCACCCCAACTCTGGCCAAACTAAACCTAAACTACCCGTTCCCGGCCCTCTTCGACTTCGCCGTTCAACACTCTTGGAGACCGGAGATAAGTTTCGGCCTAGATTTCTTGTTTAGCTACTGTTTTTTAGATTCGAATCCTAACATTTTGTTTTGCATGAAAATAACAAATCGATGAAAAATTTACCCTCAGACGATAGTTCCACAGCTTATGTCGTCATCTCCGACGAGCTATCCGGTGACCAATGTACTTCCTGGCGTCCGATCGTATTCCAAACGGCTTGGCTTCTGGCAATGGTTAATCTCCCGAGGTGAATCTCTCTCCTCTCATTGTTATTATATTTATTATTACTTTAATAGTTAATTAATAAATCATTATTACTGGACTGACATTTCTCTCTTATTTATATAAGGTCTGACCGCTGACGTCACAAAGCCAGATGAGCGGGAAAAAGAAAACCATAATCCGTGGTTGTTAATTCGGGCCAATGAGGAGTTGCCACGTGTCACTTTTTGAGCGAGAAAATGGATATTTGATCAGTTTTGTGTTTGTTTAGCTGACAATGGACTGTAATTAGGCTAGTTTGGGCGGGAAAGGCAGATGTAAATTGGAACTTAGGTTTTCGGTTTGGGCCTTGTGGGCTTTGGGTACTTTTGTATGTAATTTGGACATTTGGATTGATTTTATTTATTATTTATTTATTTATTATTTTTATTATATTTATGTATTAGCACGGTCAAAATTCGGGTATAACAAACGTTACATGATATTTGTTTTGAAAGTGAGTAATCTATTGATTCATTGAATGGTATTCTTAACAATTCCTTCTAAACCGTCTTAGTATCTTCATAACATAACAACTTGGATTCCGTAGTTTATCAAATCTCTTATATAAACACAAGACCAACATTTCTATAAAAACAAGTGTAATTATACTAATTGCTTAGAAATATTTACAAACTCAAAGTCATAAAACAATACATTATCAACTTAGATTTCTCAAATGCTAATAAGTTCATGTATATATATATAATTTAACATATCTTGATTAACAAGAAAACATTCTAATACTTTCTCTATCCAAGCTTAGCTAGCAAGTAACTTTAAACATAGTAGGTTATTTACAGCCTAGTGTCCATAAAACAAACCATAACTACATAGTTTTAATTACGCTGATACAAATGCAATATGACACCATTCTAGGAGTTCCGAGGTAAAATCTAGACAACTACAAAGTCTTTATGATTTGACTTGCAACTTTTCGACACGATCAACACAAGGAACATCATATAACATGCATATGCATGAAAATGAATGCATTAGGCTTATATAGCCTAAGTGAGGTAGTATCATTAAAATAACAAAATATACCGTTAATGATATTAAGTGAAAACTCAAAGAATACAAACATAAGTTAGTGATTGCTATTTATGCCCTAATCTTAACTTACATAAGATTTTGTTAATGAAAGTTTTATCGAAATTCATATTTCTTCAAGTCTTAATCAAATATCTTTTAGAGTTTTAACTGAATTCCTTCAAATTTTCTTATCGAACTTATCAAAGTTCAAAACTTGTCTTATTGAAGTCTTATCAGGGTTTATCGAAGTACTTATCAAAGTTTTTTTTGAGTTCTTATCTAATCTTATCAGAGTCCTTATCAAAGTCCTTAACAGAATTCTTACAAAGTTTATGTCTTTTAAAACGTTTGCCTTGGATCACTTTTGGACATGGGTAGCATTGGTCTGAGTTTGACCAAATTGGTCTGTATTACACATAGCTCAAAAGCACATAGCAATGGCTAGTGTCAAAACATAACAAACCTAACTTCTCATCTATCCAGCCAACTGTCGTCAATCTCCTTACTATTTCCCCCGTTACCTCCTACTGTCGCCAAAATATCACATATATTGGGGTCGTCACCCCTGAGCCGTAGCTCATGGAACTTAGTCCCTAAATTATACCTCTGTATCATACCAAAGTGTCCAAGGACTTCCATTGTTTAGGCAACTTATTGTTTTTAGCTTTGAGAAATTAGGAGGGTGTCTTATGTTATAAGCAACTTATTTATTTCTTTTCTTAATATCTTATAACATGAGATGAGCTTTTAGCTCCTTATGGCTTAGAATTTCATGAACTTAAAACATTGAGATTGAATTCCTTTATTAGAATCTTATGACATTATAGATCAGAAGTAAGTTTCAAGCTTTATAACAAAGTATACATAACCTTTCATTACAAAACATAACATAGCAAGGCAAAAGATGCATATGTAATGCAACATACCAAAAGACTTATCAAAGATGCCATGCTATGAATGCATTTACACATTGTGCTCTATGCGAGCCATATGCATATGCTTATAATTTAAACATAACACATAATAGAAACAAAGATCGGGATGACACCGTGTCACCCGAAACAAATATAACTACACTCACATCTTATCCCGAAGTTACGGGATACCTGAATCCTTAATTACATTTACCTTCCAACTAACTTTTTCCTTCTACTCATCCTTAGCATGATATGTACCTCAAACATAAATAACAAATTATTACAACCAATTTAATTCATTTACCAACAGTCCAATTGCACACACACATATATATATACACAAAAATCAGTCCACATGTTTTCTTATATACTCAAACAGTCCACATTTTCACATATATACACATATGTATTCAAAACAGTCCTCATTTCATGTATACACAAATTCATATTCAAAACAGTCCACCAAGGTTCATATTTATGTAAAATAGTCTCCATTTCATGTATACACAAATTCATAGTCAAAAGAGTCCACCAAAGTTCATATTTATGCAAAACAGTCTCAATTACATGTATACACAAATTCATGTACGAAACAGTCCACCAAAGTTCATATTTATGCAAAACAGTCTCAATTGCATGTATACACAAATTCATGTACGAAACATTCCACCAAAGTTCATATTTATGCAAAACAGTCTCAATTACATGTATACACAAATTCATGTACGAAACATTCCACCAAAGTTCATATTTATGCAAAACAGTCTCAATTACATGTATACACAAATTCATGTACAAAACAGTCCACCAAAGTTCATATTTATGCAAAACAGTCAATTACATGTACAAAACAGTCCACCAAAGTTCATATTTATGCAAAACAGTCTCAATTACATGTATACACAAATTCATGTACAAAACAGTCCACCAAATTCATATATATACATATGCATGGTCCAAACAATCCACTAATGCTTATATATATTCATAACAGTTCCATACACTTGCATTCATATTTTTACACCTCAAAAACAGTCTCAAATTTATTTAGATATGGTCAGAACATTTTATTATACTTGCATACATATTCCTATACATCAAAACAATCTATAAACCTACAAAATATTCCTTATGTGCTTCACACACAATAGCCCCTGTTTTAAATACTCAAAACAATCCACATATTTTCTTATACACTCAAAGTAGTCTTATTTACATGTGTTCACATATGTGTATGTATCCAAACAATCCCTTAAACTTTGGTATCTAATCAAAACAGTCCAAATTTTCATGTGAATTCATATACTTAGACACAAAACAGCTCTAATTAAATTTTTAACAAGCAATGTCACCCGATTCAAGCTCAAGCATCAATTTCACTTGAATAGGAAGAAGAACAAGAGATTACCTTTCTCCCAAGACTCCTTTCAAAACAATCGTCCAATAATTGAGCTAGTAAGAACCAAAAATGCAAGCTTTCTCTCCATTCTCTTTCTCTCTAATAATGTTCGGTTCTTACATGGGGAAGAAGATGATAACCAAAAATTTTGGTTATCCTCCACTACATGGCCGAGATTCCCTCCCTCCCCTACACTTGCTCACTTCCTAAGTTGACACATAAGCTAGCCCTTGCATTTTTATTAGTTTAGCATGCAATCCTTCCATAATTCAAGGCTTACAATTTAACCTATCCTAATAAAGCTAGCATACTTTCCAAACTTTCACAATTGGTCTTTAATTTATTTAATTATCTATTCTAATGATATCTTTAAATCAAATTAATCTACAATCAATTAGTAACATATTTCTGAACTATATTTTGGGATATTACAAGCCAGAGAAAACGGCTATCAGTAAAGGCAATTTAAACCCGTTGATCCCCGTGCATTTGGGAAAATGCAAAAGAAATCTATGAGCTAAGGTGTAGATTTAAAAAAATAAAATTTAGAATGTAGTTATTTTTGACATAATGAAATTTTCATTTCGAAAGGACTTTTTGCATTCTTTAATTCTTTATACTTTTCATTCATTGTTATGGGATAGTTTTTGTTATCCCACATGCATATACACATATTTATGAAAAAGCATACATATGTACATACCATTTTTTTATTTTTAGGTCATTAAACCTCAAATATAAGAGTACCTTAGAGTTAGATTGAACACTGTGGGGATATTGCAAATACGAATATCCGCTAGTCCATCTAGGCCAACAAAGGAACAAAGCAAGTGTTTAGATAACGGGCAGATCCCATTTTAAGAGATTCCTTTCTCATGAATTTGTTGTTTAAGATCTTTGAATCGAGTGTTGACCCTAAACTTCTACCCTCTAAAGACTATTTTGATATCCATTTATGGGATGACGAATGACATTCCTTCAATCCCCCTTACAAATAATAAAAATATCCATTTATGGGATGACGAATGGCATTCCTTCAATCCCCCTTACAAATAATAAAAATATCCATTTGTTGTCCCCCTTTAAGCCTGATCGTTTCTTTTCATTTGAACCCAAACCATGGATCACCCCACATTGGGGGCAAAGAGGAAGAGGATTTTGTTCACGAATTAAAGTCACCCGATTTTGACCACATTACAAATATAGTGCTTTATGAATAAGCGCAAGGAATGAGAATCAATGTACTGGACACAAAGACCAAGAGAAACATCATAATAAGACTGTAAGAGAAATTTTTGCACGAAAGGAATGGCTAAATCAAATTGAAAGCTTGAAACAATGAAGATTGAAAGCACCAAGTCAGAAAGTGCAATAAATGATAACAAGAGCCTTGAAAATTTGATCACATTTGAATAAAGAGCGCATCAACATTCATTCAAGATGCAAGCAGCACGAGAAGAGGAAATGAACTCTAGGGTGAAAACCTAGAAATGGGCAATCTAGAGCGATCCAATAAATATATTGCTCTATGTAAGTATACCCAAACCAAGAAATACATGAATAAGGTTTTAGTTGAAAATTTATACGAACTTTGGTGGACTGATCACCTTTAAATGGAAGCGTGCATCAATGCTGAGCCAAGACGCAAAGCGGTCCAGAGCTACAACTACAAAGAAAGAAATGAACTATAGGATGAAAACCTAGAAATGGGCAATCTAGAGTGATCCAAGAAACAAGGAAAGTTTTTTTCATTAAAAGCACATCCAGTCAACAAGTGCAGAGAAGATATTTCAACAAGAATAAATGATCATTCGTTTTATCACCCTAAACACTTATTTGGGCATGTATATCATTTCTTTCATAGCCATGAACCATAGCCTACATTACGAGCCTACAAAGACCATTCCGATCATATGTGGACATTTGAGTTGGATAAGTTTGTCTTCAGATTACATCCCGCTTATAAGGGTTAACCTTTCTTCAAGGAACATCGAACTTTGAAGTGCCTAATCGACACCTAAATGAGGGAAGGATGTGGGCATAGTGAGTGGTGAGATCAAGAGAGCCACCTTAAATGGGTTAAAAATTAGGTATGGAAAGTATTCCTCTCGAAAGCCTAAATGGACTAGGGGAGACCATACTTATGCTTATATCGCCAAAATAGGCAATATTTTCTAAACATACAAATTTGCTAGTGCATTTGTTACTTTAGGATCGAACATTAGTTTTCAAAAATGTTTGGGTGTTTTTATCCAAATTTTAATTCTTTTAAATGTTTGGACATTTTTTCAATTTTCAATTCTTTTACATATTGGTCATTTCCTCCAAGCATTAGTTTTCAAAAATGTTTGGATATTTTTTTTCAAAATTTCAATTCTTTTACATATTGGTCATTTCCTCCAAGAATTAGTTTTTAAAAATGTTTGGGCTTTTTTCCGAAATTTCAATTCTTTTACATATTAGTTATTTCCTATAAGCATTAGTTTTAAATGTTTAGGTATTTTTCTCCAAATTTTAATTATTTTACATATTTGTAATTTCCTCCAAACATTAATTTTCAAAAATGTTTGGTATTTCTCTCCGAATTTTGAATCATTTGATACTTACCATTTCCTCCAAACATCAGTCTAAAAAATGTTTGGTATTTTTTTTTGAATTGTGATTCTTTTAATATTTATCATTTCCTCTAAACACCAGTTTTTAAAAATGTTCGGCATTTTTCTTCTAATTTTGATTCTTTTAAAAATTACCATATCCTCCAAACATCAAATTTCAAAAATGCTTGGCATTTTTCTCCAAATTTCGATTCTTACCATTTCTTCCAAACATCAATTTTCGAAAATGTTTGGCATTTTTTTTCTAAACCTTGATTTTTAAGATATCTATAGTTTTCTCTCAAGCACTAGTTTTCAAAATGTTTGGTATTTTCTTCCAGTTTTATTTTCAAAATAACTGATTTTTATATTTGATGAGAATTAAAGCATAGGGGCCGGAGTTGGTTCCCGCTGAGATGCTACAAGAAGATTGAATTTAGGGAGAATTTCAAGGAAAAAAGGTATTTTGCCTGTCCTAATGAGAAGATAGATGAAGACTCTACATGTTGGGTCAAGAATTTGGAAGTAGTTGAGCGCAGAGATTGAATGGGGCAATGTTGAAGTAAGAAGAATGATAAAAGTCCCTACCCAAGGGTAGAATAGGGACTAGAAGAAGGATTTGCAAAATGGGTAGAGAAAAAGAAGAAGAAGAAGAAGAAGAAGAAGAGAGTTACTCGCGCAAGAAAGTTAAGAGCGTGGGTATTCAATTGATGAAATAAAGATAAAAGAGCATACTGCAGAGAAACGAAGTGAAGAAATCTGAAGAATGACCTTTCAGGGAATAGGATTTTAAAACAGATTGAAAAAAGAAAAAAGAAAAAAGAAAAAAGAAAGAGAAAGAAGAAGAAGAAAGAAATAAAGAAAAAAAAGAAAAGAAAAAAGAAGAAAAGAGAGAGAATAAAAAAGAAAAATAAGAAGAAGAAAAAGAAAAAGAAAAAAAAGATGAGGAAAAAAAAGAAAAGTGTTACATTGCATGCATTATATAGATAGGGGCATGCTAATTTAGAAACATTTTGTGTGTGTTAAACATGTATTTAAAGATTACCAAAGATTTTGGTCTGCGACTTCATGTTGAAGAAATAGATTTTATTGAAGATTTATGTTGGTAGCCATGTTGGCGTGAATCCAGATTTTAAGGGAGATTGGTAGCCATGTTAGCGTGAATCCAGATTTTAAGGGAGATTGGTAGCCATGTTGGTGTGAATCCAGATCTTATGTCTTTTAAGACATCTATAAGTCTTTCAGGTATGGTGATAAGTCTTCTGGGCCACCGGTAAGTCCTTCGAGTATGGTGATAAGACTTTCGGGCCATCAGTAAGTCATTCAGGCATGATATTAACCTTATTGTGGTGTCAAGATTGGTAGAAATCGGGGCATCATTTTAAGGGATATTGGTAGCCATGTTGGCGTGAATCCAGATTTTAAGAGAGATATTGGTAGCCATATTGGCATGAATCCAGATTTTAAGGGAGATTGGTAGCCATGTTGGCGTGAATCTAGATCATAAGTCCTTCGGGCCATCAATAAGTCATTCGAGCATGACGATAAGTCTTTCGGGCCACCAGTAAGTCATTCGGGCATGGTGATAAGACCTTCAGGCCATCAGTAAGACCTTTGGTCATGATGTCAAGCTTTCCTTTTGAATGTCAAGACGAGCATGAATCGGGGCATTGAAGAGATTGAAGCTTGAAGAGTTGGCCGGGGAATAGCCAAATATCGATTCTAATACTTCCCTTTGTTGTTACCTAGCTCAAGAATTGGAGGATGCTAATCTATCATCTTCAACAAAAAGCTAGGAATAAGGGAATCGTAATCCGAGAGTTGTAGTAGCTTCGAAATCAAGGAGAGTCTCAAGATTAAGCTAGATGTCTATCCCGAATCATTGATTATTGATTATTGTATTGCTAGCCATTTCATTAAAGCCATTGATTAAAAATATTATTGAAAGCCATTTAGGTAAGTATGGGGAAGTATTGTCATCGAAAGCATTGAAGCATGGCCATATAGAGTTATTGTTCATTGTTCATTGATTATTGGCTATTGCATATTGATATTGAAGCATGCCTATTGCTATGGAAATTATTGTTATTGATTTATTGTTTTGAAACATGGCTACTGATTCATTGATATTGATTTGTCGTTATGAAACTATCATTATTGAACTACCGTCATTGCACTATTGATTATTGGACCTTGGATTCGGGAGTATTGGATACAATTGGCACGCCATAGAATTCATGAGCTCATTGGTACAGGTAGGCTACGGCCTTTATATTGGTGCGGTGGAGGGATGTTGTGTATTGGTCAAATTGGTGCGGCGGAGGATATAGGACTAGACCATTATTGTGTTTGGCGATGTGGAGGAATTCGTATATCCATATACCATGCAATCGATCCAAGGAAATGATGGAATATTGTTATTGAATCATTGATATTGATATTGATTATTGATGCATTGTTATTGATTATTGTCATAGCATTGTTATTGATTATTGAAACATCGACATATTGTCATTGGATTATTGTTGAAGCATGTAATTGAATGCACATTGATTATTGAAATTGTTTACGATCACCTCTCTTAGGCTATGTAAGCCTAATGCATTCATCTTCCATGCAGTTCAGGTTAAGAAAGATATTGGATCGAGATCGGGACTGGTTGGAAGTTTTGGCAAGTCACAACAAGTTTAAAGTAAAGTATATCGACCCTATGAACTCCTAGAATGGTGGAAAAGTAGTTAAAATAGTTTCCTTTGGTCCTTTTGATATGTGTATATTGTTTGTGGCTTGTATAAGTTTTAAAGGCCCTATATGACTTTTATGTTTGGCTAAAAATGACTAAAAATGCATATTTGGCTTAAAAAGGTGAAAGCATAGTAAATGGATTCATATGATCATGAAATTTTGCATCTTAGTAGACTATGTTGGTAATAATTTGCTGGTAAAATTTCACTGCATTTGGACATCGTTTGATAGGTCAAATTGAATTAAATCCAGATAAAATCTGTCATTACAAACCAGGGCATACCGATACGGGTGATGGCGTATCGGTACGGTATTGCATATTTGGGCATAGTCAATGCTGGTTAACATAGCGTATCGATACATCAAAGGGTGTATCGAAAAGAAAAGTCAACACTATAATCTGGAAATTTAAATGCATCGGTACGGTTTGTTGGGGGTATCGAAATGGGTCAAAGCTGATCAACCTGTATCGGTATGGTCCTAGCTATTTTGATACGTGTACTCTATTTTGTAACGACCTTAACAGTCATGAAATAGGCTTACCGATACGACCTCTCTAGTATCGGTACGGGTACAGGTAAATTAGTTAAAATTTCTAGAAATTTGCAAAATGGTCACTGAATATTGTGTAGTTTAATTGGCCTGGTAAATGAACTCTAATTTGCATAAAAATCTACAGACATGTTGTTTAATGATTGAATTTCATTGTAGTAAGCTTAATTTCTAAAATGGACCTATAATTTATCAAAATTATAGTTTAATCCCTAAAACTCATAAAAGTTACAAATGGGTCCTATTTGGATAATTACTGTTTTGTATCGGACTAAATGAACTCATAATATTACTTTGTAGTGTTTGTTAAGCATGACATAGTTAATTATTGAATATTGACTAAAAATTATCGCACCGATCATCGCATTGTTCACTGGTAACTCCTTTCGACCTGGATTCCTACCAGGCCAGGGAATGGGGTGTTACAATATATATATATATATATATATATATATATATATATATATTAATGTAGATATACGGTTTGTATATACCTTGTAGTTGTATACAGTTTAATATATATGCTTTTTTATCCATACGTATATAATGTTATTTTAAGTACTTTAATGAATTCCTTATATAACATTAACTTACATATTATTATATCATTATATTTAAAATCCTTTTTATATAGTTGTAGATTTTAATAATTTTATTTTCTATATAATGATTATTTAATGTAATAAAGTACTTAATTACTTTTTATATAGTTTGTAAATTATTTGCCATTTTGGATGTGATTACATTTCCTTTATATTTTATGTCTTTAGATTCGATTAATATTCACTTCTGTTTATGTTTATATTTGTTGCATGTAGTGTAGGCCTTTATCCTGGTATTCTAGTGGGAGTGTCATCCCGGTCTCAAGTGTCATCTCCTTTTGTATAGTGGATATCAAGGTAAATTTAATATTCGAAACATGCATTTTAGGAATTAATTATTAAATTAAATCAATTTTTTTATTTTTCTTAATAAAAATGATTGAACCCGTTAGGTACCAATTTTGGGCGGTTTGGGAGTGCTAACCCTTCTCCATCCGTAACTAACTCCCGAACTCAAGTTTTCAAAATCTCTGGTTTTTGTTTTTATGGTGTCCGGCCTACTAAAGTGGTCGGTGGCGACTCTATATTTTAAAAAATATGAGTTTTCCTAAAAATTTCCCTTTTTAATAATTTTTTCAACAAAAGCGGGAAACTTTCCCCTATACACGATGATTTTTAATTTTTTGTAGCGGCACCGGAAAAAAGTCGCTACAGTAGCAGGGACTGTGGAGGTAATTAAACCATGCGGAAGGCCCATATTGAAAACTAATTTGGGGCAGAAGAACTTGTATGGTAATTTACTCACTGAAAACCGAGTTAAATTGAATATAACGACTAAATTGAAAATAGTTTAAAACTTTGGCAGATTGAGGGCGTGATTTTCCCTTACGAAGGGACCAAAATGCAATTTGCCATTTTTGTCTAAAAACGCGCGAATCCTCCCCATGTCAGGTCACTGCGGCGGATATAGCATGAAATGAAAGGACCAAAATGCAATTTGCCCTTTTTGTTTAAAAACGAGCGAATATTCCCCAGGTCGGGTCACCGCGCCGGATATAATATGAAACGACGACGTTTTGGGCCATAATTTGGACGCTCAAAACGACATTGTTTAATGAGCTTATAAATTCAAACTTTCCCCCCCCCCCAAAAAAAATAATTTGCATCAAGTTTTAAAAAAACCTCCCAAATGCTCTCAATTTATACTCGGCAGCCAGAGTACATGCAAGGGCACCAACCGACTCGGGTTTAAGTCTTAAATGCATATCTAAGGTTCATTTCTTCAAAAATCCTCCATCGTAGTGTAGATCTACTAAAATCTGAATGTTTCATATATATATATATATATATATTTCTTAACTGAAAAAAAAGCTTTTGTTTTACTCTGAAAATCCTCTTTTTTATT
Organism: Hibiscus mutabilis; assembly: GCA_019671005.1. Taxonomy (NCBI): domain Eukaryota; kingdom Viridiplantae; phylum Streptophyta; class Magnoliopsida; order Malvales; family Malvaceae; genus Hibiscus; species Hibiscus mutabilis. Next base: position 13,667,368 of record CM033747.1, on the reverse strand, counting down.
ATTCCCAACTCCAAGAAAAAACCCTTGATTAAATGTGATTTCTAGGTTTTTTGTACATGAAAAAAGGTGAGATTACAACTTGTATTTTGATAATAATGCCTCTGTTTTTTGCAGGTTTGACGGCGGCTTGGTCGATGGAGCAGGCAAGTGGGGCGCGCGGGGAGTATGACAATGATGTGCGTGCATCACATGGTCATAAACGGCCAGCGCGTGCGATGCTCGCGCGGAAAGATGAATGGTCTAAGGAGGCGGCAATGGATGATGGGGATAAGGGTTATGGTTTTTTAGGTTAATTAGGGCTAGGGGTATTTTGGGTTATTTTTAATATTCGGGTCAGGTCAGGTTAAATGGGTAACGGGTTGTGGCTTATGGGTCAATTGTTGGGTTATCTAATATGGTCTTATAACAGGTCTTGTATTAAATGGATTGTATTTAGACTGGTTTTATGGATTAATGAATGGGTTTGAATTAAATTGGATCTGATTTATTTAATTTTGAATTAGGTTTGGTTTGGGCTTAGGCCCAAACAAAAATAGGCTACTACAGCTGCCCCTCTTTGCTCATTGTTGTGTAACAAGGATAGAGCAAAGACACAAGAATGACCATTTTTGGTATGGGTAGGCTGAGGGTTCTTTTCTGACCACTGCATACTCTCTTAATCTTTATTTGATCCGTTCGTCCGCTCCTGGAGGCAAAATCTTCAAACTGGAGTGCTCTGCTAAGAAGACAAAATCTTTAAATCGGGAGTTTAAGGTCACAAGCTCTTCCTATATAGACCTATTTGCTCTTCCTCGGTCTAAAGTCTTGAAGACATCTTCAGGCTGCAAGTCCTTCCTATATAGAATCCTTTACCTTCGAGACTTGAGCCAAATATTCTTTAGGGCAGAGAGTCCTTCCTTAACAGGACTCTTATCAGAGCCAGAGATTTGTAGGGATGAGAGTCCTTCTTGTATAGAACTCCTATCAAAGCCAAAGATTGTAGGGCTGAGAGTCCTTCCTCTGTAGAACTCACATCAAAGCTAAGGATTTGTAGCGCTGAGAGTCCTTCTTGTATAGAACTCCCATCAAAGCAAAGGATTGTAGGGCTGAGAGTCCTTCTTGTATAGAACTTCCATCAAAGCTAGGGATTATAGGGCTGAGAGTCCTTATTTTATAGAACTCCTATCAAAGCCAGGGATTGTAGGGCTGAGAGTCCTTCCGTATAGAACTCCCATCAAAGCTAAGGATTTGTAGGCCCGAGAGTTCTTCTTGTATAGAACTCCTATCAAAGCCAGAGATTGTAGGGTTGGGAGTCCTTCTTGTATAGAACTCCTATCAAAGCCAATGATTGTAGGGTTGAGAGTCCTTTCTGTATAGAACTCCCATCAAAGCCAGGGATTGTAGGTCTAAGAGTCGTTCCTCTGTAGAACTCTCATCAAAGCCAGGGATTGTAGGGCAGAGAGCCCTTCATGTATACAACTCCCATCAAAGCCATGGATTGTAGGGCTGAAAGTCCTTCATTTATATAACTCCCATTAAATCCAGAGATTGTAGGGCTGGGAGTCCTTCATGTATAGAACTACCATCAAATCCAGGGGTAGAATCTTCAAGCTGGGAATTCTTTTTATATAGAATGCTTCATCTTGAAGTTCCCAAAAGGTTGTCACTTTATTCTATTCTGGGGTAGTGCCAGTACCAGTAATAGATAAAAAAATTCGAGATGATGCCTTGATTTCTGATTATCTTGGGCATGAAACAGTGTCGTCTAAAGCAAAACAGTCAGATCTGCGTAAGGGTTCTTGCTCTGACCATCCCTTCTTCCTTGGGCTTCACTCGATCTTCTTTGTCGTTCTTGTAAGCAACATTTAGAGAAAATTTGACCTAGCTGCAATGCTAATGAGGAAGTAGGATCATTTAGTTGTATTTGAGTGGACTTAGGCGAAATGTTATCTTTTTATCGATTATTGTTGTTCATTTATCATGGAACACATCGTTATGGTAGTTCTGTTTGCAAAGTTCTTCATTAGACCACTTATTTGGATGATGGCCAAGGGTTAGAGCCCTTAAATTTGGCATTTGATTTTGGAAATCCAAATGAAGAAGTCTGATTGTGCCTGTGTGATGAGAGGAAAGACGGACTGTGTAAAGTGGATACTGCCCACTTCACCTCACGAATTGCTAGCACACTTCCCGTACTCAACCTCTAAATGTTTCATAAAAATCTTATTTTTTATATATGATGGGTGATGTTGAAATTTGGGATTGATCACATGTTTCATTTTTATTGTTTTTCCTTCACATGTTTATTCTTTTCGGGAGAAATTAGGGGAATATTGCCCCTTGAAATTATATTTAGGGAAATAGGGTCTTTAACATTTTTTAGAAACTACGGCAAATTGAACAGTGGAGGTGGAAGATGTCGCATGCAAATGGCGTCCTAGGTTTGTTTAATATTTTTACAACGTAAAGTGTTCAGTGCATGATAGCTTTGAGAAAAAAAATAATTAAAAAATATCAAGACGCCATCTTCAGGTGGAGTCTTCACCTCTACTGTTTAATTTGCCGTAAATTTTTAAATATTTTTTGATGTCCTTTATTCCCCTAAATTTAATTCCTAAACACCTTATATATCCAACGAAACCTTAATTTTGACCGAAATTACAGAGGCTTTATATAGGACAATCCTTCTAATTCAATTTGTTTAATTTATAATGTTAGACTTCAGACTTTTGATATTGCTTAAAACATATAGCGTCTTATTTCATTCGACCAATGAAACTTGGTATAATAGTATTTTTTAATAATCAACCAAAGAAGCTAAGAATCAAACCTACAACCAACAGGGTGAATTGCATAGATTCTACCACTAAGCCAAGCCCTTTAGCTGGCTTAAATTTACTAACTTTTTTATTCACAGGCGCGCGCATACACGAGTTAGGATCCTTTTATGCTATGTAAAACTTTTAAATTTTACATATTTTTTGAGTTGTCTTAAGTTTTACACCTTCGATTAGATGAGAGTAAATAGATGAGTGAGATTTATAGTAAGAGTTTTTATAGGGAAAAAGAGGACAATCCCAGTCATCAATTCACTCTCGTCCAACAATAAAAAATATATAACTAAATGAAATTTACATGGTATAAAATAGATCATAATCCTATATATATATATCCCATCAATGGTAAGGTTCAAGAGTTTAATTTAAAGTTTAGGTTTAAAATTGAGACTATACTGTTTTTAACTAAATATTTAGATTTTATAATTAAAATAGAAAGGGTTGTGTAGGATTTTTACAAATTGTGTATATCAAAATAGGAAAAAACTTTGATACACAGGCGTGTAAACTTTAGTTTACACGTGCATTTTAGTTTTATAGGTTAGAGTTTTAGTTTAGGGTTTAGGTTGTGAGGTTTAGAATTTAAGGTTATTGTTTAGAATTTAGTATATATGATTTAAGGCTTAGAGTTTAGTTTTTTAGGGTTAGGAATTTAGGATTTAGGTTTTTATAGTGTAAATACACAGGCTTGTGCTGTGTATCAAAGTTTTACCCATCAAAATATTACTTTATTTATATTTAATTTTTTTTTTGATCTAAACTCCTATTCTACTTCTGTCATCACAATGCTATGCATATAATCTCAAAACTGTAAGTTTCCAAGATAGCTAAGGAAAGCATTAATGAAAATCTCACAAATGGCACTTCATTTTATTCAAACACAAAATACAGCTTAAAGCAAGAAACCTGAATACAAAAGCAAAGGGATGGCTGAAACAAGATACTAAACAGAACAAAGCAGAATGAGGCTAAAATGACAGCCTGTGAACGAAAACTGAATGAACCTCCTGCAAACAACCAAACGTTATGCCATGCCTGCAAACAGATAATATTTTGTCGCCTTCAAACTACAGAATCTTGCCCTTGTTTCACCCTGCCTGCGGTGAATGGATGTGTATGCACAGCATCCGTAAATCTCAACCAAATCTTGATGCAACATTAAGATCCTATTGGCCTCGAATTTAGTTCCAAGTATAGTATGCAGCTCCAGAAAACAATGGCAAATGACTAATTAATTCAAAGCAGCAAATGAGGTTCCATAATTTCTATGGAAAGACACTTCAGCTGATCGGTTATAAGAGTTCACTGTTCATATAAAAGGAAATGATTAGAATGGCTTTGCACTCCATAGAAGGGGGGGGGGGATTTTATTATTTCAGCTTAGATTTGGTAGAGCTCTGCAGAGGCTTTGCAATTGGTCGTGCAGGGGCAGTTCTCATAACTTTCTTCACATCATACTTGATCGATGACAAGGCACAAATTAGCGCAAGCACCATTGTTGGATATACAATACAGATTTTGTAGGATCGGTATTTGCTGGCTTTCCTATGATCCCTTCCTTCACGAGACCCCATATTACGAGGAGTGTCCCGAACATGCTCATTCTTCCAGGTTTTAGAAGTCCCACAAGTGCTCCTGCCACGCAGAAGTAACTTCCTGCCAGAACATGTACAAGAACCGGATAAACGAGATGAGGTTCCAAGATAATTGCATTTTCAGCAAGATTGGGCTTATGAAAGGAAACAAATTTTTGGATGACTATTGTGGAAAGTAGGGTGAAGACTATAAGGGAAGAAAACAAGCTCGATTTAAGAACAAAATTGAACTGCTCAAGCTCATTTGATTAGGCTCAAATAAGCTTGTTTAGCGAGCAAAGAATGAGCTCAATTCTATGCTCAAATAGGAAACTGAATCGAAAAATTTTCAATACTAATAAAAGAAAAAGCTCAATTAGGCTCATAGGTTATTCAAAATGGAAGTTAGTATATTTGAACTCGACTAGCTCAAGCTGCTCAAACTCATGCTGCTTGACAATGACCAAATCTAAATCGTGTTTTTGAGCCAAGGCCAAGTAGCTTTTGAGTAAAGGTATCTTGTTTACACTCCTAAAGACAATGCCCAAACCCAAATAATGCTCAGCTTTACTGGCGTTTAGTTTGCAAATACCTTATGTAGGGACCATTAAGATTACATATATGCTACAAGGTCTATAACTAACAGATCAGTAAATTTCTTCATACAAATAATGAAAATGCTTAAAACTAAAAATTAGAAAGGTAAAAATTTTCAAGGATAAGAACCTCTAAGCGCTGAAGCTCAGGTACTGGAGACGATTCCTTTATACTGATTAAGTTATAGATGTTTAACAGGTTGTCCCAGCTTGGAATAGTCATTCTTGGCAAGGCCATTTGTAATGGCGCCTGGAAAGAGGATTGCCTTTATCACAGGTACAGGAAAGATATCACTTGCAATCAACTGGGAAGATGTGACATGAATTGGAGTTGAACACATTCCGGATCTGCATGGTATCCTGCCAAAAGAGAAAAGATGATAAAGAGCCCAAGTCGGGAACCAAATTCCAGTCTATTTTAATCATCTAAATGTTTATAAATCAATAAGATAATTGAAAAAGAAAAGGAGTGCATTTATCTATTTCCGACAACGACTAATGAACAAGCACACAACGTATGAGTTCAGTTCGCATCAACATTACCACAAGACCTATCCAAAAATAGGAAGAACAGGTTTTGCTAGAGTATAGAGAACTTAAAATAACACAATGTAACACACTATATTGCACAGAACAATCGGGCAGAGTAAATGTACACCACTAGAAAAGGGTCCTGACAAAACAGAAACTTGCAACTTTGTTTCCATTTTGCATCTTGGAAATAAAAACAAGCATCGCGTTTTAAGGAACAAAAACAAAGTTTTTTAGTGATTAAGGAATAGAAAAACACAAGACATTTTCCAAAAGCTAAAGAAAGAAAGATCATACACCTAAGTACTTAAGGAAATGATCCCTTCTTGCGTAGAAGCTGAAGCTTAGCCAAAACAGATTGATCCCCTAAGAATAGAAGCTGAAGCAAAGAAAAGAAGGAAAAGCCCCATAAGTAGAGGGATCAATCCCATTACATTAATCCAGATTTTACGGAAAACACAGCAAAACAACGGAAAATATTTAATGCAAAATCATCAAACAATAGAAAAAAAAGTTGCCAAAAATAAGTCCATTTTTCAGAAGTTACTTTTCAAAAGCCATTTTTCACGAAACAAATGAACCCTTGAATTCATTCAATATTTCCTCAAGGGCACCTCTCCATACCTAGTGTTTTGTAACCCATGGACATATTGTTAGACACACAAACTTCCTCTGTTGAGCAAGTAACATTCAAGACATTGCTCACTTCGGTTAACAAATTCACAATCATAGGCTCCCTTTTGACTAGATTTACTAAAACACTCAAATGCAAAACATGTTTCTCTAGCATTAGAAGAAGTGACGGTGATGTGAAGATTCAGTTTATTTTCAATGTGATCATTCAAATTCCAAGTTGTCCATCAACTAAATCCAAATCTTTGAATTTGTGGGCCAATCTCGTTAACTTCGGAAATGATTTTTTTTCATACCATTGAATAGGCAAAAACTCTGCGGGATTCACGTTTGCAGTGAATAAAACCGGATTCAAATGCAGAGCGCCATCAGTTGGCCGATTCTTTTAATAATGATATATCCCCAGTAGTCAACCTCACAACAATTTATAATATAAACAACATTATTTCAAGATCCACTGAACAGCAGAATTAGTTTCAACATTTCATAGCTTCTATAACTAGTTGCTAAAAATAAAACGAAGAAACTTGTAAGCAAAGCCCCAAACATAGCTAAAAAGAACATCCAAGAGAGAACAGTAAAGCAGCAAATCAACCCAAAAGTCGAAATAAGCAAAAAAAAGTACAATCCAATGATTACAAGGATTGAGAAACAAGTTAGGAAGAAGTGTTTGACCTGAAAAGTGGGATCTGAAGGAAGATAAGGAAGAAATAAATACGAGATGAAATTGAGGAGATGTTGCTGAGCCATCCCCTCCTCGACGGTGTTGATGCTGCCGGAGTTGCCATTCACAGTCGCAGACCTTTGAAGAAAATCCAAGATTCGCAGAAACAAAAACCGACAAGGAGTATAAATCTTCGAAGACGATGCGTTTTGAATGCACAGATACGACGTCGTATGCTGAACACCACCAACGACAGCAGTACTAGATCGAAAACTTTAGACAACACACGAAAACGACACGAAGACGAAAAATAAAAAAGTGTAAACTACAATCATGGTCACTTAATTATAAGTTTTTATAATTAATAGGTCACTTTTTTCTAAAATTTACAAATAAGACATTCAATTAACATATCGTTACAAACATGCCGCCCCGCTTACAAACATGCCACTTTTCTTTGGTATAATAATACTTTTAGTCACCAAAACTCATACATTCTCCAAATTATTCAATAAAGTTGACCCTTCGTATTTAAAAATTGCATCAATTTAGTCTTTTTGTGATATTGTCAAAGGAAGCAAGCAAGTCAATCAAATCAATAGTTTGATAATTGCATTATGACATAAATCAAAATGTTACTGTTAAATTGTTATTATATCATAAAAGTAATAAAATATTTTTAGGATAAGAACAAGCAATTAAGGAGAATAATAAATATTAAAATGATGAATTTTTTAAATATTAAGAGATAGATTTAGTGAATTGTTTCAAATTTGGATTAAATTGATAGATAGTATAAATTTTGAGACTAAAAATATTATTATTTAATGTTGTATTAAAAGAAAAATGACTTGCTTGTAACAACATGTTAATTGAGTAACATGTTTATAATAATTCTTTTAATTAAGTGAATTGTTTGTAAACAGAGTGATATGTTTGTAACAATTTTTAATTGGATGATTTGTATGTAATTTTTTAATAAAAATTATATATTTATTATTAGAGTCATGGTTAAATGACCTTGGATGTAGTTTACTCAAATAAACATTTGGTCTCAGTATTCCCTGCTCTGCTAGCACAATCTATAAATATTGAAAATTTGGACCATTAAATATTTAGGTTCAATTCTCTAAAATTTATTGATAAATTTTTTAGGGTAAAGTTCATAAATTGTCATTAAACTTTGATAAATTATTTAATTTGGTAACCAAACTTCCAATTGCTTCAATGTAACACCCTCGACCCGGATGTCACAATTTGGGCCTCAAACCCAACCTAAAATCATAAAATTTCTCAAAAACATTCAAAGCCCACAGTTGAAAATATAGTTAAATAATCAAATAGTACAAAGGAGCTCCAATTTAAATTTAAAGCATTTGAATATTTGATTTGGTTAATAAAATTTCAAAAATAAGAATTACTAACTCTACCATATTAGGTCCTATAAATACATAGCCCAATAAACACAAGTATCGTACTTTGAAAACCTCCTCATGCTAAAATCTCGTACTGATAGTGCTCCTTAAGCTAGTACGAGCAATAAGGATAAATAAATAAACATGTGGCACTACCACTAGTAGCCTAAACACATGTTCTCAATAGCAACACATCAAACATGGAACACAAGACCCAACCATACTCGGGATCTCACCAGATCAACCGAGCGAGAACACACAAAGTCATACCACAAACTTGGAGTGAGACTCGATGTCACACAGCCTCGGGAACGTACACTCTGAGTGAGGTTCGGTGTCACACAACCTCGGGAACGTACACCCATTCTCGGCATCTCTCTTCGAGCATCATCGGATGCGGCCCAGTTTCACACAACATCGGGAACGTACATCCGACATCTCTATCAATGGTGTTGCAACACTCTTTCACTGGGTATCTGGATCCCATCAAACAAAGGTGACTCAATCACACAAGTGTGCAAACCGCACACAACGTTACTTGATCCACCAAGGATCTCCTAAGGTTACGACTCATCATCACATCATTTATTTTACATTACCGAGTTGTTAATACATTATGGAGAAGTATATAATTAATCTCATTCATTGGCTCCATTAATCCATGTTATCACATTTATTCAAGGTGTAATTCAATTATTAATATTCACATTGATTACCATCCTTAACTTGCATTTATAGATTATTTATCGTATCATGTACTGGTACTCATACAAGAATATCGATACAGTACCCTCAGGTATCGGTACTCACACGCGTATCAATACTGAAATTGCCTACTAGAAGTCTTTAATTTCCACAAGTACTGGTACGGGTTGACCCGTACCAATAAGGCTCCCAAACGTGTATTGGTACGGCCAAAGCTTGTACCGATACCCTATTCACGAGTTTGTACATTTTTCTCGAATTACAATATTACCTCGCTTTATCCGATCCCTAAAGCTTATGGAGTCATTAAGGTTGGTTTACTAACGCATTCACACAATTAATATTTATTACCAATTCCATAATCATTTATTCGAATATTACCAATTATCAGTCCTTTAAGTGTAATTTCCGTCGAACATGTCAAATTTATATCTCAAGCAACACATGTAAATTAACCAATCAGATGAATATACAGATATTCAAACAACCCTACGCAGTCTCTAAAGCCCTTACAAGTCTCAAATATTCTCAAACTCATCATACATCTCATACACATAACTCTCATAAATATCAATCTCATGATTATCGGTCTGTAACCCCCTTGACCAGCCAAGACGCCAGACCGAATCGAGCGAGCTACATTGGATTTGCCGAGACAAACCCCAATGATTTATTCAACAAACGGTCCATTTTTTCTTTTATCTTTTCTAAATGCATAATTAAGTTCTATGGTGATCATGCTAGCAGTGGTGAAATATGTAGTTAAATCGGGGGTCGAATTGACATCCAATTAGCCGAAAATACACTTTAGGGACCAAATTGTAATTTTGGAAAATTAAGAGGTATTCTTTAAATTCAAAGTTCCCAAACCTTAATTAGTCAGGTTTCATTCATACCAGTTGAATTACAACTTAAAATAATCATCCAAACTCATTTAATTGTATGATCAAGAAACAGGGACTAAACGGCAAAGATTCAAACTTCAACAAAGCATATCACCAGAAATAACTAACTGGGCATTGGTACGCTACTTGCCCGTATCGATACGGGTTCATTTTGCAAAAGGGTATCGATACGGTCCTCAAGCGTACCGATACAGTTGTTCGATATCAAAAATAGGAGATTTTAGTGGCTAAAGGACGTACCGATACGATTGCCCGCGTATCAACACTGGGCTTAATTTCATGCAACGCGTACCGATACACCTATAAGGCGTACCGATATGCTTGTCCAATTTTGCACAGATTTGAATCGAGACAGACCCCGCGTATCGATCCCTAAGGACTCGTGTCGGTACAGACTGCCCTGTAATGACCTTTTGGTCGAACATATGACATTTTGGCTCAATCTAACATACTCCAAACACTTTACAAACATCATATAACATTCCACAAAACATTTCCAGAATCAAATAGGCATGATAGAGGATCAATCAAACCATAGTTAATCCAAGCAAAGATCCTATAGGCTTGATCTCTACCCAAACATGCAAATTATATCTCAACCCCTCAAAGAAAGACATAAAGCATCAAACAAGTCGAAAACATCAAAAGAAACTTATCCAACACAAGGAGTAATCATACAAACCTCCCAAATATATATTGTTCACATTGCCCTTATTTACTACAAGTTCACTTATCAAAACCATACTTGAAATGATTCAATTCTTGGATTCCTCCTCACTTGCTCGCTGCCCCGTAAGCTTACTTTCCAAAATTAATGAGAAAGGAGAGCGTAAGCAAATAATGCCTAGTGAGGGTCGCTCGAAAAATACTCATCAATATATTTAAAATCAATTTAGTCAAAACACACTTTGTACATCATGCTTAAATATCTCATGCCATATTTACCTTTGTAAAACATGCATATTATACCATATGCAAAACATGTATCATGGATCTCAGGCATAATCTGATATGCAAAACCTCAATTTAAGCCTTCACATGCTTATCCATCCAATAACAAAGCTTAAAGAGCAAAACATGTATAAATCTCATTATACAAAACACATTTATCCATCATGATACATTAATTCATATATTATAAAAACTCAAATTTTGAAATCTGAAGGTTGAGTTTAACTGAGGCATGAGCCTCGTGTTGGGCCGCAATTTTTAGGCCTTATGGACCTTTTGGGCTTGCGTCTTTAGCTTAGGTGTGGTATTGAGATAGTAGCATGAGGGTATTTTAGTAAATGGCAAATGGAGTGAAAAGAGGGGAAATCTTTTATTTCTCTACATATGCATAAAATGGTGATATCATCACATTTACATCTTCTTCCTCTTTCTTGAACTCATTCTTCTCCTCCAAACACCTCTATCAAAGGTTGAATTTTGAGAATTTGTGTTGAGAATCGCGTTTGGCTTTTTGAAAGAAGTTTTATCAGCCTTTAAGGATCTACATTTCAAGGTAAGTCTTGCTTGGATTAGTGGAATGAAGAGTTTGTTGGGGGTTAGGAGAGTTGAACGAGATTGGGGTTTGGGGAGCTCCAATCTTGGGTTTAGAGCATGTTTTTAGTCTATTTAATCCTTCAGCAACGTTATAAATCCTTTTGCAATCTTTTCATGTAGTGAGAGAAGTTGGGAATTCATCAAAAGTCCAAGAAGGGGAGAAGGCTTGAAGGTTTGGAGGAATGCTTCATTTTAACTGCTAAGCTAAGGTTAGTACACTACTAACTCCTGTAGTTTCCTGGAAATCATAAAAATAAGCTTGTGCATGATTTGGGTGTTTATGGTTTGATACGCCTTGGTTGCCCCCTTTAATGGTAAAATGAAGATTTGATGTTGTTAAGGCTTAAAATTGGTAGAAACCCACTTAATAGCTTCACCATAACTCGTAGGTTCAATTTGGGGCTTAACCATATAGGTTAAGTGAGATTTCTAGGTGAAATCCGAATCTAATGTTTGAATTCTAGGATCGCATACCGATATAGGGTGTCCAGTATCAGTACGCCTTTTTGATAAAGAGAGATGTGTTATGAGGGGGCGTACTGATACGGTTTCCCGTGTATCGATACCCTTTGCCTAATAAGAATTCTAGTAATGTTTTTGCATACCGGTGTGCTATGGGTGTATTAGTACTACTATTACATTATCTGAGAAAGGCTTTCGTGTACCGATACGCTAGGGTAAGAGTACCGGTACGAGTGAGGATTAGTACGGGGTGGATACATACCAATATTGAATATCAATACAGAGGGTAGCGTATCGGTACGACTTGTTGTACCAAACCTTTTGAACCTAAATTGAATATCGGTACTCATAGATGAGTATCGGTACCTATAGGGGCGTACGATACCCATATAGGAGTATCGATACTTGCTAGGCAATCTGCCCAAAAAAATTGAGTTTGCGTTACGGGGTTTTATAATTTAAGGTAAAAGGCCTAATGGGTCTTTTAAGGTACAAAATGAATATTAAAACTGATAAACGAACATTTAATTCCCATATGTGAAATAAAATGGCTAATAATTGGTAAATTTTGGGTAAACCGTATGAGGTAGTAACCCATAGTGGTCCTAGGTGGATCGATCGATGTTGCATAGTGGCTAAGGCCCTTGCTTTGTGCTGATGGGTTACTTAGTTGTTGAGTCATCCCTTGTTGTTGGGATTTGGATACCCTAAAAGTGTATTACAACATCTTGAAGACTTCCGAATGCAGGATCCTGATGCTTTGTGGATGCGAGCCTCATTCGAATATGCTTGATGAAAGATTCTGAGCATGGATGTAGGATCCCGATACTTTGTGGATGCGTGCCTCGTTCTCACATGTATAGGATCTCAACGCTTTGTGAACGCGGGCATTGCTTGTAGTTTAGGATCCCGATGCTTTATGGATGCAAGCCTCACGTAATGTTAATGGTATTATCTGTGTGATGCTATATGAACTTATAAGGTGTATGTACATGATGTGTGCGTGATCATACATTCATGATATTATGTGTTTAGGCAATTATGGTAGTGCCATCGTTATCCTACCATGATATCATTCATGTTGCATTGCTTTATTTATGATTTGCACGAAGCATGGTTGAGTGGCGGTGTATCCACTGAGCTTTGCTAGCTCAACATTCAGAATCGTTGTTTTCGTTTGCATGTAAATAGGTTACCGCGAGGCTTGAAAGAGCACCATCAAGGCTTGGATTTCAGCATCGACTTTAGTTGTTGAGTAAAATTGCTAGATGTATTGGGCTATGTATTTCGTATGGCCTTATATATAATTTGTAACTCTTATTTTGTACCAATTAGTCTAAGTCGAATGTTTTAAGTATTTGTATTTAGATCTCCATGAATACGATTTTAAATATTCAGATTTAACTATATTTTAAATGTATAGACTCATGTTTTAATTGGACTTATCATCTTTTGGGCTTGAAAATGAAAATTTTACTCGTACGAGTTTTTGGGCTTAGGCCTCAAATGTGACATATGGGTCAAAGGTGTTACATTTAGTGGTATCAGAGCCTAGGTTTAGTCGGTTCTAGGAAGTCTTCGAGGGAATCTAAAGGAGTATATAGGTGTTTAGCGAATACATGCCCATAAGTCAAAGTCGTACATGTTTTAATGCTGAAATTCGATGGTGTAACCCCGTTTGTTTGTTGTGCAGAATAGAATCTTGCCAAGGAGGGCAAGGTATTATAAGAAAAGTTTGGGTTCCCGAGAAGGGAGCTACGATGAGGAATATATGCCTAGCGCAGAGGAAGTGTCAGAGGATACAGTTGACCGGGGAGTCAACTATTTCTCATATCTGAATACGTTGCACCAGATTGTGAGGGCTATACCGAGGGCGTCTGCTACCCCTCGAGAGGCACCTGTCAAAAGGGTGAGAAGGCAAGATGTTACGGACTTTCATGGATCGGGGCAAGATAACCCAGTACAAGTTGAATAGTGGTTATAAGATACGCGTTGGATTATGAGATAGATAAGATTGAGATCAGAGGATAAGCTATCATGTGTTCTATCATTGTTGAAAGACAATGCTAGAGAATGGTGAGAAGCAGTAGAGATTGGGTGGCACCCTAATCGACAAACTTGGGATGACTTCCTCGAGGAGTTCGAAAAGAAGTGTGTGGTCGAGGCTCACATTGACAGCTTGAGAGACCGGTTCAATCATCTGGTGCAAGGAAACCAATCAATCTTTGAGTATAAGCAAGAGTTTCTCCAGTTGATTAGATATTCTCCAGAATTGGTTGCCATTGAAAAGATGAGGTACAATAGGTTCTTGAAGGGTTTGAGGAAAGAAATCCAAACTTATCTAACTACTGCACCACTGAATGTGTTCTCAGGGTTGACTTCGAGTGCCAAGTCTCTTGAGTAGGTGCAAGGCTTAACGTATGGCCTGTCTAGTAGGCAATGAAGTTTTGACGGAAAGGCTCAGAATCCCTCCAACAACAACAACAACTTGCAGACCTATTCTGGAAGGAGATAAAATATGTAGAGCCATAATAGGAGAGCCTCGAATCAGATTTCGAGATCAGACTGAAAGTCTGAGTCAGCTGGCTGTATGAGGCCATCTTCGTCTTCATACATGATGAGCCTAGAGGGTTTACAAATAAGTGTGGGTGTACTAATTTGCAATCAGTGTGGATGCAAGCATAAAGGCGAGTGTTGGAGGGCGGTAAGGGTTTGTTACCAATGTGGATCACCGAACATTTCAATAAGAACTGCCTAGTAGCTGCTATGACCTCTCCAGATCAGGTTCAGAGGACTGCATATCTGGCCTAGAGGGGTCAAAGCCTTTCTCGGGGAGGAGTGATTCATGTATCGGAAGGTACCTTTCAGTCTACTACGAGAGCACCAGCTAGACAGTATGCGGTCAAGGCTCACGAGGATTGCGCAGCTACAGATGTTATCTTAGGTATGTTCACCTTGTTTACTGTTTTTATAGTTATTCTTGTGGATAAAAGACCTACCCACTCCTACATTCGTAGTAGGATATCTCAGCAGTGGAGTCTTCTTGCCGAGGATCTTGAGGTAAGAGTCTGTGTGACTAGCCCTTTAGGATTCGATGTGTTAGTAGATAAAGTGTATAAGAGGTGCTAGATTGAGGTTTTAGGGTCACATGTCCCAGCGGACTTAATAATTCTATCGTTTCAAGAGTTCGATGCCATCTTAGGGATGAATTGGCTCTTCGAGCACGATGCCAGTCTAGGATGCAGAGCAAAGAGCTTGAACTTCGTGTTGAGGATGGTTCTAAGCTTGTTGTGAAAGGCAAAAGAAACTCGTGCCTTTCCAGTGTGGTGTCGGCCTTGTCAGCCAAGAGGTTAATGCAACAAGGCTGTGAAGCCTTTTTTGCTTATGTTGTTAATGCAAGGATTGAGAGTCCAATGCTTGAGAACCTTTGAACTGTTAATGAGTCATCGATGTGTTTTCGGAAGAATTACCATGACTACCTCTTGATTGTGAGTTAGAGTTCCAAATTGATGTGATGATAGGTACAATGCCAGTATCCATCGCACCGTATCGGATGACACCAATAGAGATGAAAAAATTAAAAAAGCAAATCCAAGAATTGCTAGAGAGAGGTTTTATCCGACCAAACATCTCACCTTGGAGAGCACCGGTCCCGTTTGTCAAAAAGAAAGATAGGTTGATGAAGATGTGTATTGATTACTGACTGTTGAACAAGGTAACAATAAAGAACCGTTATCCCCTTTCGAGGATTGATGATTTGTTTGACCAGTTAAGAGGTGTCTGTGTGTTTTCTAAGATCGACTTGAGGTCGGGGTATTACCAGTTGAAGGTGGTGGACGAAGATGTCTAGAAAACAGCATTTAGGATGCGGTATGGGCACTACAAGTTCTTAGTAATGTTGTTTGAGCTTACCAATGCACATACAGCCTTCATGGACCTAATAAACCTAATCTTTCAACCGTACATGGATTAGTTTATTGTGTTCTTCATTGATGGCATTTTGGTGTACCCGCGTTCAAAAGAAGAGCATGACTACCATCTGCATATGGTTCTACAGAATCTTAGATAGAGACGTCTTTTTGCCAAGTTCAGTAAGTGCAAATTTTGGCTTTATGAAGTGGTATTTCTAGGCCACATAGTTGCCGCAAATGGAATCCACATTGATCCTCAGAAAATTCAGGCTGTGGTGGAGTGAAAACCCTCAAGGAATGTTTTGGAAGTTCGTAGCTTCCTAGGACTTGCCGGGTATTATAGGCGGATTGTTAAAGGTTTCTCTATTATAGTCGCACTGTTGACCAAATTGTTACAAAAAAGGGTTCCTTTTGAGTAAAATGAGAGAATGCAACAAAGTTTCGAGAAACTAAAAGCTTATTTTAAGGAGGCTCCGGTCTTAACTCAACCCGAACTGGGAAAAGAGTATGTTGTATTTAGTTACGCGTCTTTGAATGAGCTTGGATGTGTCCTTATGCAAGAAGGTAAGGTGGTCGTTTACGCTTTGAGGCAGCTTAAACCGCATGAACGAAATTACCCTACCCATGATTTGAAGCTCGCTGCAGTCATCTTCACATTAAAGATTTGGAGGCACCATCTCTATGGAGAGAAGCGTTATATTTATACGGACCACAAGAGTTTGAAGTACATGCTTACCTAGAAGGAGTTGAACCTGAGACAACACCGCTGGATCGAGTTGTTAAAATATTATAACTACGTTATTGAGTATCATCCGGGCAAAGCAAATGTGGTGGTAAATGTTTTGAGTCATAAGTCCATGTCTGATTTGAAGGCCATGTTCGCTCACTTAAGGATGACCGAGGACGGTGGACTCCTAGCAGAGCTTCGGGTGGAGCCTATGTTAGTACAAGAGATTAACATGACTCAGGTTTTGGATGAGGATTTGGTAGCACAGATTGAGGTAGTTTAGAAGGGTGAAGCCTTGGACTTTGAGGTACGAGATGGTGGGTACTTGTACTTTAGAACTTGACTGTGTGTTCTAATTTTGGAGGACTTAAGGGGTCTTATCTTGAGGGAGGCACACCGTAGTCTATTCGTCGTACATCTGGGGAGCAACAAGATGTACCAGGACCTTTGTCTTTTTTATTGGTGGTCGAGTATGAAAAGAGATGTCTATGATTTTGTGACAAGATGCATAGCTTGTCAGCAAGTGAAGGCGAAACATCAGGTTCTATCAGGGTTGCTTCACCCAATTTAGATTCCACAATGGAAGTGGGATCTGATTACCATAGATTTTGTCACCGGCTTGCCGTTGACCCAAAGAAAGCATAATGTTATTTGGGTAATAGTGGATTATTTGACCAAATCTGCTTATTTCTTGCCCGTACGTATGGATTTCACCTTGGAAAGTTTGGCTCAGCTGTACATCAAGGAGATTGTGAGGTTGCATAGAGTGCCATCATCGATTATTTTGGACAGGGACCCACGCTTCATAGCTAGGCTATAGAAGAAGATTCACAGCGTTTTAGACATTAAGTTGCATTTCAGTACAACTTTTTACCCTCAGACTGATGGTTAGTCTGAGCGAGTTATTCAGATTCTCGAAGATATACTCCGATGCTGCATTGTGGACTTTGTCGCGAGTTGGGAGGACCAGTTGCCACTTGTAGAGTTTGCTTATAATAATAATTACCGGTCGACAATAAAGATAGCTCCTTTTGAGGCCTTGTATGGACGTAGGTATATGACACATTTGTGCTGGACCGAGCTTAATAAGAGAAGAATTGTGGGATCTGATCTGGTTAGGCAAATCGAGGAGAAATTTTAGATCATCAAAGAAAGGTTGCAAGTGACCTTTGATCGTCAGAAGGCCTATGTAGATCGGAAGCGCAAGCACGTTGAGTATGAGGTTGGAGAAAAAGTGTTCCTCAAGGTATCTCCGTGGAAAGGGATCATTCAGTTTGGACGTAAGGGAAAATTAAGCCCAAGATATATCAGACCATATGAGGTGCTTGAGAGAGTTGGACCAGTGGCTTACCGGTTAGCCCTGTCGCCAAAGTTGGCTTGTATCTATGATGCCTTTCATGTGTCCATATTAAGGCATTACCGTTTTGATCCTTCACACATCATTCCGCTCAAAGAGATTGAGGTCAATGCCAATCTGACATATGAGGAAGAGTCGGTTAGAGTTCTTGACATGGGAGTTAAGGAACTTCGCAACAAGTGTATACCCTTGGTAAAAATGTTATGGAGAAACCACGGTGTTGAGGAAGCAACGTGAAAAGTTGAGGACGACATGAGAGTACTCTACCCGCATTTGTTTCCACCAGGTAAATTTCAAGGACAAAATTTTCTTGAGGATGGAAGAGTTGTAAAGACCTAGATTTTGGAATCCAAGGGTTGGGTTTAATCGAGGTATATGCCTCGTGTTGGGCCACGATTTTTTGGCCTTATAGACTTTTTGGGCTTGGGTCTTTAGCTTGGGTGTGGTCATGAGATAGTAGCAAGAGGTTATTTTAGTAAATGGTAAAATGGAGTGAAAAGGGGGAGAAAAGCCTTTATTTCTCTGCATATGCAGAAAATGGTGACATCATCACCTTTACATCTTCTTCTTATTTCTTGAACTTGTTCTTCTCCTCCAAACACCTATATCAAAGGTTGAATTTTGAGAATTTGTATTGAGAATCACGTTTGGCTTATTGAGGGAGGTTTTATCAGCATTTAATGATCTATATTTCAAGGTAAGTCTTGCTTGGATTAGTGGAATAAAGAGTTTGTTCGGGGTTAGGAGAGTTGAACGAGATTGGGGTTTTGAGAGCTCCAATCTTGGGTTTAAAGTATGTTTCCAGTCTCTTTAATCCTTCAACAATGTTATAATTCGTTTTGCAATCTTCCTATGTAGTGAGAGAAGTTGGGAGTTCATCAAAAGTCCAAGAAGGGGAGAAGCCTTGACGCTTTGGAGGAAGATTTCATTGTAGCTGCTAAGCTAAGGTTAGTACACTACTAACTCTTGTAGTTTCCTGGAAATCATAAAAATAGGCTTGTGCATGATTTGGGTGTTTATGGTTTGATATGCCTTGGTTGTCCCCTTTAATGGTAAAATGCGAATTTGATGTTGTTAAGGCTTAAAATTGGTAGAAACCCACTTAATAGCTTCACCATAACTTGTAGGTTCAATTTGGGGCTTAACCATATAGGTTAAGTGGGATTTCTAGGTGAAATCTGAACCTAGTGTTTAAATTCTAGGATCGTGTACCGATACAAGATGTCCAGTATCGGTACGCCTTTGTGATAAAGGGAGACGAGTTGTGAGGGGCGTACCAATACGGCTTTCTGTGTATCGGTACCCTTGCCTGATAAGAATTCCAGTAACACTTTTGCGTACCGGTATGCTAGGGGGCGTATCGGTACCACTGTTACATTTCCCGATGAAGGTTTTCGCATACTGGTATGCCAGGGTAAGAGTACCGATACGGGTAGAGATCGGTATAGAGTGGACACGTACCGATATTGCATATCGATACGGAGGGTAGCGTATCGGTACGGCTTGTTGTACCAAATTTTTTGAACCTAAATTAAGTATCAGTACTTATGGGGGAGTATCGGTACCCATAAGGGCGTACTGATACCCATATAAGAGTATCAGTACTCGCTGAGCAATCTGCCCAAAAAATTCGAGTGTACGTTAGAGGGTTCTATAATTTGAGGTAAATGACCTAAAGGGTCTCGTAAGGTAGTAACCCATAAGGATCCTAGGTGGATCGATGTTGTGTGGTGGCTAAGGCCCTTGCTTTGTGCTGATGGGTTACTTAGTTGTTGAGTCATCCCTTGCTGTTAGGATTTGGATACCCTAGAAATGTGTTGCAACACCTTGAAGACTTTCAAATGTTGGATCCCGATGCTTTGTGGACGCGAGCCTCATTCCCGAGATTATAGGATCTTGATGCTTTGTGGACACGAGCCTTGCTCGTAATGTAGGATCCCGATGCTTTGTGGACGCGGGCCTCAGTTAATGTTAATGGTATTATTTGTGTGATGCTATGCGAACTTATGAGGTGCATGTACATGTTGTGGCGTGATCATACATTCATGATATTATGTGTTTAGGCAATTATGGTAACGACATCGTTATTCTGCCATGATATCTTTCATGTTGCATTGCTTTATTTATGATTTGCATGAAGCATGGTTGAGTGGTGGTGCATCCACTGAGCTTTGTTAGCTCAGCGTTCGAAATCGTTGTTTCCGTTCGTAGGTGAGTAGGTTGCCGCGAGGCTTGAAGGAGCACCATCAAGGCTTGTATTTTAGCATCGACTTTAGTTGTTGAGTACAATTGCTAGATGTATTGGGCTATGTATTTCGTAAGACCCTATATGTAATTTGTAACTCTTATTTTGTACCAAGTAGTCCAAGTCTAATGTTTTAAATATTTGTATTTGGAGCTCTATATATACAGTTTTAAATATTCGGTTTTAACTATATTTTAAATGTATGGACTCATGTTTTAATTGGACTTATCATGTTTTGGGCTAGAAAACGAAAATTTTATTCGTACGGGTTTTTGGGCTTAGGGCCCAAATGTGACATCTGGTCAAGGGTGTTACAGATATTGGCATTTAAGTGACCCAATAACAGAATCTTTCCTTATCAGAAACACATTAGATACAAGAAATTCACAAGTGGTTCCTTCGACCACTTCACGTACATCCATAACCGGAGCAAACGACATAATTAACCCCTCGACGACTATGATGTATAACATCTACAATGGGAGAAAACGACACATTTAACCCCTCAATCATTGTGATACTTAATCCACCAGCGGGAGAATACGACACAATAAAGCCCTCGACCGATGCGGTTCCCATGATGGAGAAAATGGCACAATTAACCCATCGACACACACGAGGCGACTTATTATAGTGTACTTTAAATCCTATGGCATGCCAACTATATCCAATAATATTTATTTCATTGTCACTTAGCCAATATATTCCACTTTAAACGTGATAGCTCATTGTTTTTCATATGCATCATTCAAACCAATTCCAATGCAACAAAACATGCATTTACATAACCTCAAAAATCCTTTTCACAAACCATTTGCCATACTCAAATGTCATCAGTATTAGATCATTTGCATCATATTCCATTTCCAAAACATGCATAAAATAGTAGGTATCAAATCATAAACATAGGCATGAGAAAATCAACTTTGTCAAACCGAAATTGAGAGCGAAATTGTCTAATACTTACTTTAGATCTTAGAAAAGTGTTTCAAAATTAATCTAAACTCCCAAAATCACTTTCAAACCTTTGTAAAGCAGTAAACCATGTTTCTACTCACCAACAACCCAACGATCCACTTGCCGATGCGAACTCAAGCTTCCGAAGCCTCCGAAACCTCTTTGAAAAATGAAGGATCTATCTCCCTGTTTTACCCACACAAAAACAGACTAATGCATTACCATGCACCTCCAAACACAGCAACACCTATACTAACTTTGCCTCACTAAAAACCATCAAACGCTTCCTTAACACAATTGAAAATAGCACCAAACTCAACCTAAACAAGCCCAGCCATAACCTAACTATTTTAACATCTTAACATCATCAATTAACATCCAAAAACAACAATATATCAACCTTATACCTACAGCAACCTTTCAACACCAAAATCTCTTCAAAATCTAACTATTTACAACCTAAAGAATTAGCAATTCACTTAGTTTCGGGAATCTTTTTATTAATCTCTTTTCACAACATTAAAACACATCTCAAATGTGGTCTAAAATCAATTAGAATCAATACAAAACAGATCCATTATAAAGATCCACCTAATTTCTCATCAAAACTCAATTAAAACCTCTTAATCATGATTTAATCATCAACACATAACAAAAATCAATTGTAAAGGATCAAGAACTTGGGAATTTTAGTAAAGAACCTTTAATTAGAGGAGAGAAACGAAATCACCTCTGATTGTTGATTTCTCCCTTAATTGGCAAGATTTGAATGAATTCTTCAAGAAAGCAAATATGATTTGGTGTAGAAATCAAAGGAATCAATTAGGAAATCAAAAGGAAATAAAAAAGGAATGGTTCCTGAGAATTTTAGAGTAAAATTGATAGTTTGGCTGCTGAGAAAGTTGAGAGTAAAAGTAGTTACGTAAGAAAATAAAAAGGTACGGTGCAGGAGGAATTAAAAGATCTTTGAAAATAAGTTTTATGGGAATAAATGGCTGGTGAAATAATTTAAATGAGTCAATAATTTTTAAAACAGTTTGTTAAAAATTCTTAGTTGATACCTTCCTTTTTTTCTTAGGTTGTGGATTCAAAATCTATTAAGAGTAAAATTTTCTTTCCCCCTTGGTCTTTAGATAGGACTTATGATCAAATATGTCTTTAATGTTCGAACTTAAACTTGAAGTAGAATTTAACATTAAAATTAATGATTAGACAAGTGAAATAACTTAATTGATACGTAACATAGAATATGAGAATTTAATTAGATAATTTTAAAATTTAAGGATCAATTTAAAATCTAAACTATAATTAAAGGATTTTTTTGCAATTTATTTGTAATTGGGAATGAAGAATATAAAATTATAAACCATAAACCCTCCTTCTTACTCTTTTCTGATTAAGAATTTTTTTTCTTTTCAGTTTTATTTGAATGGTTGATTTGTCTAAAATGAAACCCGTTAAAATTCTTTTGCAATTTAAAATCTACACTTTTGCTTAACTTTTCTATAACAATTTATGTATAATCTATAGTGCTTTATGTATCTACTCAAACTCTCATTCTTTTTGTCCTTTTATGTATATACAAATGCTTACCATAAATTGAGCTCTTTTTAGTTTGGGTGATATTTAATAAAAATTTGTGTACGTACACTTTTCCTTACGTTTTCTGTAATTAATTATATATATTTTGTAATGATTTATGTAGCTACTCAAATTATAACAATTTAAAAATATATATTTTATAATATTTATAGTACTACACAAATTCTTACGTCATAAAACTTTATGCATATATTATTTTTCTTACAATTACAATAAATATTTATATAATCTTCTCATAAAAATTTATATACAAAGTTACTACATGTAAAATTGGTCGGCCTCGTTTTAGCCTTGTATTAAAGGCCTCACCGCATAACTACCCATGGAATGGCTTCTGCTTTGTCAGTGAACTCTTCAATGTCCGTATGGCTTTTGCCTCCTCCTTGCAGAGGATGCGTTTCCATAACTCAACCGAGGGCTTTCAATATTCTGCCGGCACGTCAGTCTCGACGCCGATCTACGCTGGCTTTCTCTCGCCGCCGGAGCAAACCGCCGACAACTTCTTCTGTGAAGAGAAAAAGTGGAAAGAAAGAGAAGAAAGAATTAGTGGATGAGGATGATTTTGAAGGAGACCCTTTTGAAGCTCTTTTCAATCAGCTGGAAGAAGACCTTAAGAACGATAATTCAGACATGGAAGATGACGATGATGAGATAAAAGAAGAAGACATTGATAGGCTTGCAAATGAGTTGGCAGAAGCATTTGGGGATTTTGATTTTGAAGGATTTACCTCAACCCCGGATGATGCTGAAGAAGAGGTGGAGAGAGACGGCGACGAGGACGACGGCGAAGAAGAAGAAAGGCCCGTGAAGCTGAAAAACTGGCAGCTTCGAAGATTGGCCACTGCTCTCAAAGTTGGCCGTGGTAAAACTTGGGTGAGTTGTTGATATTTACTACATTTATCATTAACCAATAGGTTTCTTTTATCAGGAATTTAATTGCGTTTGGCAGAAATTCTTTTATTATTATTTGGATGTTTGAATGGTACCTTTAGAATGATGCTTGATAAGTTTGCCTGAAGAAAGGTCGCTTCTTTGTGTGAAAGATCGTGCTTGTTTCATTGATTATTGTTAAACATGCTAGCATTTGAAGTGTTCCTTTGTAATGCTAAATTTATGGTTTGCATGCTTTTGTAGATTAAAACTCTTGCTGCAGAGCTATGTCTTGATCGGAGTGTGGTACTCGAATTGCTCCGCGAGCCGCCTCCAGAGCTTCTAATGATGAGTGCTACATTACCTGATGAACCAATTAAGACGGAACCAGAACCAATGCCTGAAACCAAACATATAGAAACTGAGGCTTTTGAGGCAACAATGGATGGTGTGAAACTTGAGCCAAAGGTGAAAGAGCCAGTCCATGTGATGCAACAAAGATGGTCTGCCCAAAAGAGACTGAAAAAAGTGCAAATTGAAACTCTTGAAAAAGTTTATAGAAGATCAAAGCGGCCTACTGTAAGTAATTGAAGAAAATTCATAGATGTTACTACCACTTATCTGTGTTCTTAAATTGATCATTATACATGTCAATGTTAGCGAGTGTCTAAGCCTTTGAGCAATTCATCCTAAACCTTGTATTTTGGAAGTGGATCGAGTGATTTCATTAGAAGATTATTCAAGGATTGGAATTGATTTTTGAAGCAATATTGTTGAAAATCTATGTTTAGGGTGCTGTTGAACCGAGGGGAATAAGAATTACATAATTTGGTTTTGAAGTTCAGAAAACTAATACATTTGAGCTATGTTACTTGGACTTGAGGTTGAATGTTGGATACAAGCATGTTTCCGACATGGGTATGCTAAAATTTCCGAGTTTTTCCATATATCTAGATGATCGTACCCCATACCCATGTCCGAATTTGTTGTAGACATGAGTCGTACCTAAAGGAAAATAAAGAGTCTGAGTAACACCATATTTGACTGATTCGTCTATATATAAATTTTGTATATATTTGCTGTCTGTTTGGTGGAGCCTCGGTTTCCCGAATTCGTTTTGTCCCCAAGCTTGTTTTGATATGCTTATTTTGTTGGGAACCAATGCTGTATTTTCATTTCTGTGTTCGAGCTAAAGTTTGTTTGCTAGAAGCTGGATCTCACATATTGGATGCTCTGTATGAACAATGCAGAACACAATGATTAGAGCATCGTGCAAGTAACAATTTGCCCCGGAAAAGAGTTGTAAAATGGTTCGAGGATAAGCGCAATGAGTAAGGAGTTTCCGAGAACCGCTAGCCATATCGAAGGTATGTTTCTGAAACAGTTTTTTCAGATTGAAACATGCCGTATATTCGGCATCTAGGAAAGTACGGTTACATATGAGTGCTTCTTGGGCTCATCAAAAGGAGTTGAAATATACCAGTGTCAACGAAAAAGTTCCCAAGTTGAGTGTGTCTTTTATGCAACTTCATGTTTTTGTTCACGATTATGATTATATTGATACACTGGAATATGTAAATAATCTGTTTGAAAATTACAAATACCAGTTTTTAACTGTTGTTCTGCATTAATATCAGTTTTGGGCACCGATTGTCAAATGATTGTGTTGACCTCAACAATTGGGTATTCATGTTATTTTCTTTCATCAGCAATCACGTCATTTTTCAACAATTTTACTTGACCTCAAACCATAAATTCCTTGTACAAGGGTTCAAACTCTAGCCACGGAGCTAAGGTAGATATTTGTTAAATTTCGCTAAACTTTATATTTAAGTTATAATATCATCACCCTAAATCATATCAAACTGCAAATAAGGTAGCTTGAGTCTGGGAGCCCTACAAAAGGCATCTAATGTTTAACCACTAAATAAGCTATACAATTGTTAAAGAAAAGCAAACATTTTCATCGAGATTAACATACCAAAATTCAAAAACCTTCTTGAATATTTTTGTCTCTATCCAAATAAGACGCTTTACAGGGTAAAAAAAGAGTGGTGAGCGAACCAAGCTATCAGGCAAATTGTTCCGCTACCCATGTCTGATTATATCGGCAACCAACTATCAACCAAATGTGGATCCATCTTTCTAAGGTTACCGACAGAATCATAATCAAATATTAGTGTCGTGAAGATCTTTGCACGAGCACTAATTGACTGTTAAGATATGTTGAAATCATGCCACAAAGACAGATGAAACGAACTACAAAAAATAAAAAAAATATATCACAAGAACAAAGGAAATACATGCCACAAAGGCATAAATTTTTATTAAAATATAAAAAATAATAAGACCAGTAGTCGACAACTAATACTAAGAATAATTGCTGACTACCAATCAAAGGAAGAAAAACAAAGCTGCAGCGGTAGAGATTTAAAATTTGTGAGAGAGGCACAATTATATTTTTAACTAAACTAATGTTTAACTTTTGTTATTAAAATTAAGGGTAAACTATAACGGGAATTATTTTTTCTTTCTATTTTGATACCATTTCTTTAAAACATTAACCTTTCCACATCATCGACATCCCAATCAAGTGATGTCTTTCGACTAATTGGTCAAAATCAAAGAAACTAAATTGCTTGTTCTTGGGAATCGACTCGAACTCACAAACCTCTTGAGCACAGGGTCTTGTACTTTGTCACTGAGCTAATCATAAAAATTATTTTAATTTCACCAAAACAACTTAATTGTTTTTTTACCATTTGTTAAAAATATACCAAAATTAATATTTAAATTAAACTTTAACATTACCAAAATTAATCATATAATTAATTATTTATTTATTTGTTTCAAATTATATAAAAATAATTATTTGTTATTTAATTTTTATATTGTCTTAAGAAATTTACAATAAAACTTGATCTAAATCGACAACAAACAATCTAACTCAATCAATTCTAATATTAATCAAGTCTAAATCAATTATGAACATCTAAACATCCTTGCCCATGTCAATTTAAATAATCATTTGGAAACATAGATGTATTTTAA
The DNA here is from genome assembly GCA_019671005.1 of Hibiscus mutabilis. Lineage (NCBI taxonomy): Eukaryota > Viridiplantae > Streptophyta > Magnoliopsida > Malvales > Malvaceae > Hibiscus > Hibiscus mutabilis. Next base: position 13,640,802 of record CM033747.1, on the reverse strand, counting down.
ATAGATTAATTAACATAATTCGAAAGGAGAATTTTAGAACGGGCAACACACAATGCTACACACCATAAAATAGGTAAATTACACCCATGATCACTGAATTATTGTCTCGATTTTATTTCGACCATCGATCTTTCAATTTTATTAATCAATCCACTTAACTATTTAAATGATATCAATCAAGCCACTAACCGATAGAAACTAACGGATACTGACGTGATAATTAAGTTTGGTCTTTATTGTTTATGCATTTTGTCAATTTAGTCGTAATTTAAATTTAATTCAATGCAACCAGATGATAGCAAAATAAACATAATTGTCAAATTTTTTATTCCGAATTCCCTATATATACACTCCAGTAATCCAACCTTGTACATACCAGAAAACAAGCTTTTCCCCTGTAAACCAATACCACTATATTTCCACTTCAAAAACAGGCATCGTCCTGAAGATTCTCCCAAGCTTAATTCCCGCATGAATTGCAGTAATTGTAGTGTTGATGCCGATTTTAGGCGACATCAAACAAGAACACGAGCTGATGAGTCCGGAGGTGTAAAAAGTGTCCGGAGGAGAAGCTCTGAGTTCCATAGTGTTATAGCATAGTGCGGAGGCAGGATTAGTTTTTTAGAAGCGTTTGGCGGAGGTACAACATGTAGCAAGAACAGAAAGTGCAAAGGATGCATAAGTAAGTGTTTTCCGGCGCCTTTGACTAAAGAACAGGTGAAACGTATACTTGAGAGCTTTGACAGCAAGCAAGAACTTAAGGATACGTTGTATTACATGCGGTCGCATTTCCCCAACTGGCGAGTTGCCCGACTGGCCTGAAGTTACATAATCAGCATCTAACATTGGGAGAGATTAAAATATTAAATTTAAAAAATTAAAGGGCTCATTAAGTATTTAAACTAAAAATTTATGGAAGAAGACTTAATTTATCTTATATTTAAACTTATAAGGATTTAAATTATTATTAGACTAAAATATTTGAGGGTACGAACTCATTCTTCTTTAGTTCAGCCTTTACTTTATTAAATATTTAATAAAAACTTACATTTTTTAACTTATTTATTTTTTACCATGACTAAATTTCAAATAGACCAATAATATCAAATATTTATGATTTATAACAGGGGCCTCGACCCCTTGGTCTCCAAAGAACTCTGTCCCTGTTGGCCTGGGTGAGAGAAGCCTTCTAGCTCCCCTGCCAGTTTTGTAGCCAGTTCTGTAGCTTTTTCTTCTTCTTTTTTTTTATCTTTGGGGTTTAACTATTGTAGGAATGTTTATATTTTTTTAATAATTTTTATTTAGTGAGAGGGAGGAGAAAAAATTTATTCCTAATGAATATTGAACTCATAACTTAAAGGAGTTGAGAGAATGTTAACAAGAACTTTTAACCACATATTCTAGAGATTGTTGACAATAATTTTTATACTTAAAAGCTTAAGAGAGAAATATGGAGAACTCCAGCCCTCTGCAGGAGTTTGATATGCGTACTAATTTTGCCTTCATAATGTTTAACAACTAATGTGTAGATTCATCCGTTTTTCTTTTTCTACGAATCACATAGGAATATCCAAATGTTGGATATAATCTCGATGTGTAAAATACATGTCACGTTAGAATAATAAAGAAGTATACAATTAAAACATAATGTGTAACAATCTATATCGTCAATATATTATCAACCGACAGATTGTTGCAACATAATTGTCTTTCATTTCGTGTGTGACAGACTTGTCCTACTATGTGATTAAATTGATAGTGCGTAAGTAATGAGAATCAAATATATAATTATATAGATTTATTTAATTGTCATCTTAGCATTTTCGTTAGTTTTTAAGGTTAGTAGCTTGATTGATATAATTTGAAAAGTTAAGTAGTCTAGTTAGCAAAATTGGAAGATCGGTAGTCAAAATAGATTCGAGACAATAATTCAATGGTCATGGATGTAGTTTACTCATTTTTTAGTGTGTAGCGTTAATGGTGTGTAGTGATGTGTGCCTGTGTCACGTATTCTTTTTTTAATAGTTTAAAGATGATTACAAAATAGTATTTGTTCATAGATATTCTTAACCCTTTGACAATGCACATAGACGTTGCAGACATTGTGGTTGAACTCGTGTCTCTTAGGATGAAGATCATCCCCTTTTCACTGGGACCACTTAGGGTTCACTGTGTCACTTATTCTAGACTCATCCAATTCAAAAAGCATATATTATCTTTGCCAATTGACTAATTTAAAAATTCAATTTAACGTTAGCAAACTAGTGTAGTAATTTTTTTTGACACATTAACCAAACAGCTTTATTGATAAATAAAATAAAACATAAACATAATAGAGGTTTTAGAACATTCAAAAGAACAACAAAAAAAATCATAAATCTAAAAAGAAAAGATAAGCGTTGCACCAGTTAGATCATGCACTTTCTCTTTGTACCAAAGAAAATCTCTACGATCCATTGTAGGAAAGGTCCATAGGAAATTGTCAAAACACGAACTAGAAGAAATCTCCAAAACCGGCAACAATCTTTCACGCTTATTATTAAAAACGATGATTCGCTATAGATTACATCGGCAAAAGGGATCAAACTCTACATGGCTACTGACAAACACGAATCAGAGACAAGCGATATGAGGGTCACCGTACGAACACAAAAACCTGCAAAAGTAGCCATAGAAGCGTGCCATAAGGCAGAGACGTGCCATAAAGACAGATAAAACATACCACAGAGGCAGAAAAAAACGCAACATAATGTGTGAAAAAATAAAACAAATAAAATATAAATCACCGATGGTCAACAACTAATACAAAAATTAGTGTCACTGCCAATTAAACAAAGAAGAACAAAAGAAAGCAAGCGCCTATAGTTTGTGAGAAAATCGAAAAAAGTGGCTAGGGTTTTTAGGCTATAAGATTTTATTTCTTTCACTTATATAATACTTATACCTAGATGTGTTATAGTGTAGCAAATTTTGAACTCATGTCATTAAATTTCCATTCATAAAGTATAGTGTAATTTATGACTCGATATAATCTGTGTTACCACTTACCATCAAATATCGAAACAATAATTAATTCTTTCGGTTTGATTCTCTTTGATAATATTGTCTTAATTATGAAGTGGCGAAACAATTTAAGTTTTAATGTTTATTTCGGTGGAATTAAAATAAAATCCATGCACAAGGGGTCTTCAGTTCAAGTCCATCCTTAAGTAACCATTTTAATTTCTTTAATTTTGTTCAACCAATTAAGTGGTGACATGTGTCACCACTTGATTTAGAGATAAAAAATGATATAGAAAATGATAAAAATTATGTCAACATTGACGTTATTTTTTTAACGGTGTGATAACAAAATAAAAAAAATAATAAAAATACTTGGTCGAATAAAATAAAAAATAACATATTGTATGATGATTTGAAGATAGAAAATGACATGGAAAATAAAAGAAATCATGTCAACGTTGTCGTTAATTTTTTAACGATGGGTAAGAAAATAAAAAAATATATAACATTAGGTACGACCTTATCAAAAAATATAGTTGGGTGACCAAAATAGAAATAAGAGAATATGTGAGATACCAAATAGGTTTATCCTAAAATTAAAGACCAAACTAGAATTTTTCCACATTTATTTTGAGATAAAATAAACTAATTAAATAACTATTTATTTATTTTTATAAAATTAATATAAATCATTCTAAAAATGTAATTTATAATATTTATTTAAAATAGAATACAAAATTTTAAACTATTTAAAAATAACCTATTTAGATTTAAATTTAATATTTTAAGTTTTAAACGACATTTAAAAAATTATAATTCTTGTCGCTTTTTTAAACGATGGATGCATGCTTGCCGGGAGAGCCGAGATGTTATAAAAAGGGAGGGATTTGATTTTTTTTTAAATCTGGGTTTGTACGAAAAAAGGGAATCAAACTTTTTTTAAAAAAAAAATTGACGTCGGTGGACAGCGGCCGGCACGACGAGCAATTTCAGAGAAAATATGAGAAGGGTTTTGATCCATTTTCGGATCCTTTTTTTAAAATGAATGTGTTTGTCCTTTCTTTTTTTTGGTATTTATTGTACTTGAAAACCGACTCGTGTCCAGGTGCAGACTTGCACATATCCATGGGTTTCACGCCGCGAGCCCTCGTATTTTGAATTTATGCAATTTGGTCCCTAATTCTGTTTCTGAACTTTGTTACTTTTCAATTTAGCCACCGTTTTAGAACTAATTTAATTCATTTTGGTTTTATTAGAAATTTAACCCTTTATATATATTACTTTAATCAATAGTCCTTACCCTTTTAAATTATTTTACCCTTATTAGTTTTACTTATTATAGTAATTTATTACTTTTTTTTTACAAAATTTGTATTTCATTTTAAATCCGGCTCACAAGTCAAATGTTGATAGGGAAGGATGCATTTTTTAAGAAAAATCAACAGCCTTATCCTTTTTTTTTCTTAAGATTCTTTTTTTGTATGCATTTTAAATTTATTTGTAATCATCTTGTTAATATAATTTAATTGAAAGGTTTTAAACTTTACCTTTTGGTTTGTTTTTTTTTGGTTAGTTGTAAAACTTTAGGATTCGGTTCTTAATTTTAAGCCTTAATTTCATTTAGAGCCTTTAGATTTAATCTCTTTAGAATAGTCTTTTTTACCATAAAATTAATAATTGACTCTTAACAAAACTTGAACCATATTAGGTAAAATCCATTTTAAACTCTCTTTTAGGTTAACATTAATTAACATAGAGTAATAAAAAAAATACCTCAACCCCTAATTTAAATGTTTGTTTCTTTGATGTCATGTTTAATAACATGATATATAATTTGCGATGCGGTGTCTCACCAAAAGGGGGTAACGTGTTAGCGTCAGAAATATTGACGGTGATTATTGTTTATTTCTCGGATGGTGAGGCCGGTAAATGAACTCATATTCATAAATGGACGATAAATTGAATTTTACACGAACTTACAAATTCTGACATTAAAATAAATTGTAATCGGCTAGGTACCAATTTTTTTGCGCTGTAGGGTGCTCACCCATCCCCACGCGTAACCGATGCCCGAACTTTTTTTTGTGTTTTGCATACCAAAATTGTTATTTTAATAAAATAAATTATTTTTATTAAAATGGCCCATTTTTAGGTGATCCAATCATACCTCGAAAAAAGATTGGTGGCGGTTCCATTATTTTGTTTACTATTAAAAATGTCGTGCTGAGTCCTTGCTGCGACATGCTGAATTAAGGGAGAAAACATCGAAGTTTAATTGAGCATTGATACTCGCATGTAAGTATCGATAGACATAGAGTCATCGATACTCGTGTAAGGGTATCGATATCCTTAAGACAATGCCAATACTCAAGGGTTAGTACCGATATTCATGTTGCTTAATGAGTAGTAAGCTGATAATGATTTTGACAATGAAGTTGTGTGGTTAGTAAGGCTTAATTGATAAGGAATGATTAAATACTCTTCCATAATGTAATAAGTGGTTGATAATTAATGTGTGGTTGATGTATGTGATGATTGTATGACTTGAAGGCACTGCTTGACTGTGTGACCGGGATCTAGATACCCATTGTTAGTGTTGCAATGCCAAAATAAATTAATGTTATGCTCCTAAGGCTATGTGACATCAAGTCTCATTTACGTATGGTTCTAGCCAAATGTATGATTTTGAGTCTATGTGACATCGAACTTCATTCGAATATACTCAAGGAGGATTATGAGTATTATAAGCCAACTGAGTGTATGATCTTTAGGGTGTGTGACACCATATCTCACACATAACTTATTGATGTGTGGTTTTGACATATTGGTTGATGTTATGATATAGTGTTTGTAAATATTGTAGTGTTTAAGCATGACTATTATGCGATTAATGGTAGCGTCACACGTTATCATTCTCACCATCATGCTCATACTTGCTTGCATGCTTATGTTTATGATTTGCATGAATTTTACTAGAGTAGAAGTGTACTAGAGTAGAAGTGTACCACTGAGCTTGTAAATCTCAACATTCGGATGTTTCCTTTCGCAGGTTAGTAGACTTGGATCGTGACTTTTGCGGAGCACCAGTGGAGTAGAATTTTAGCACGTTAACTTCACTAGAGTATAATACTTATATCTACTGGGCTATGTATTCATAAGACCTTACATTGTTAAGTTTGTAATTCTTTTATTACTCTTATTGTTTTGACACAATGATTTAAAAGTGGAGCTTCGTATTTTTGCAAATTATTTCATTCTCGATTAAGGATTTTATAACATGTGTGTCATATAATGGGAATGTTTTAAAATAATTTGACTAAACTATGACTTTAAATTATGGTGAGTTGCTTCGGTGGCCCAATGCGATATTTTGATCTTTCGGATGGGTCGAGTCGGATCGGGTGTTACATAATGACTAGAGTCGGCAAATTTTTCTTCAAAGTTTCTTAAATTTACTGTATATTTACGAAAATTCAGTTTTTTATGTTTGGTTCTGTTGTTTGCTTGTCATTTATTTCGGTTTCTTTATTTAAAGAATAGTGGGATCCTTTATTTTTAGTTTTTCCCCTTATTTTAGAGATTTTGTTTTGCTAGTTGTTGCTTAAATTTTAAGTAGCCATGTTGTTTGGTTTGAGAAAAAATATGAGATTAAAAGTCTGAAAAAATACGAGAAGTTTAGTATTAACTTGGGTCGGATCGGATCGAGGCCGTGTTTTATCTCAAAAATCACGGTGGGGTCCATGCGGGTGAAACATAAAAAAGAATCGGGGCGAGTCGGGTTGAAGCTTTTAAGTTTCGGGTTGGGTTGGTCAAAAACCCGCCCGACCTGCCCCGTTGCTATTCAAGTCAACTCGAAAAAAATCGATTTTTTTTTTCAATTTTGAGTTATTCAAGTCAACTCGATTAACTCAAAAAAGTTTCAAGTTGAAATTTTTCCAACTCGAAAAATCAAAAAAAAAATTACAGTTTGGCGATTTAGTCCTCGATTTCATTTTTCTTCAATTTCTCCTTCATTTTAAGTTCATTTTTGACCAAATTTGAACCACATATTCTTAAACTAATGACGAATACTTATTTAGCTTCAACTAATATTTTTTGAAAATAAATGTTCTCAAAAAATATTTTCGAAAATAAATTTCATTTTTTTCAATTTAGTCCATCAACTTTGTATGATTTTCTAATTTCTTCAATCACTCATTCGTTTTAAATCCATTTTAACCAAATTTGAACCACATATTCCTAAATCAATGAAGAATACTCATTTAGATTCAATTAATATTTTTGAAAATAAATGTTCTCAAAAATATTTTTAAAATATTATTTTTTCAATTTAGTCCCTCAATTTTGTATGATTTTCTAATTTCTTCAATCACTCATTCATTTTAAGTCCATTTTGACCATATTTGAACCACATGCTCCTAAACCACTATAGAATACCTATTTATCTTCAACTCATATCTTTAAAATAAATTTCCTAATTTTGCAATTTAGCCCCACAATTTTATATGATTTCTTATTTCTTCAATCCCTCTTTCATTTTAAGTCTATTTTTAACCAAAATTAAACCAAATGATTCACTAAAACTATATAATATCTATGTAATGTCAATTAATAATTTTAAGATTTTTTTTCAATTTGGTCCTTTAACTTTGCATTTTATTCAATTTGATCATTCAATTGAAATTTTTATAAAGTTTTTCTTCACGTCAGTTCTTTGACTCCATACTCCAATACTTTATCCTCAAATTTTTCTTATTGAAAAATAACATTATAAATATATTTTAGAAGTTTAGATGATATTTTTTTATTAAATAAAATTACAAATATTATTTATGCATGTGAGAAATAATATGAAGAAATATATACACATCTTATATGATTAAAAAAATTCGTTTAAATTTGAATCGAACCGTATTATAACATGATAAATAATTACCATTAAAATTGTATAGGAACTCAAAAACTCGATTCGAATTTTATAAACTTGATTCAAAGAAAAATTTTCAAATAAAGTTTAAGTAGTAAAATATGACGCATAAACTCAAATAACTCAAAATTTTATGACTCAACTCGACTAGATCAAACGCTCACCTCTAATCCCTAATAACGACTAGCGATAGGTTGACAAAGGAGGTACAACAAATAATCAATTTCATATAACACCAAATATTAATCAACCAATTGATCAGATATCAATTATTAAAAAATACTAGACTTATACCCCAAAGTCTAGCAAAACACTTCTTAAACAAAGAGAAAAGAAAACAAACAAAGAAATCCTCACTAGCTAGATTGTTTGCACAATTAAGCTTGCTCACCCAATCCTAAAACACTTGAGCAAATATTGCAATGAAAGCTCACAAGTGTTGTCTATGAAAAATATGAAAATTTAAGCACTAAGACATTTTACAGTCAAATGAATGTTGGCTTGTTGATCATTGGTTGTTCCAGGTGCTTGAAGGGTCCTTTTATCCTCCCAAATGAGTTTCTAGCCGTTGGTGACTGTTGGAGATGAATTGGAGTCGTTGGAGATAATTTCCATGCTGAATTTTCCAATCTAGAGCTGTCGGTATCGATACACGAGTATGCGTATCAGTACCCTCCTTATTATGAAAATAGTCGTTGTGGTAGTTAAAAACATAGGGGTATTGGTACGCCTCAATGTGTATCAGTATGACCCCCTTCGTATCGGTACGACTAAGCCTGTACCGATACTAGTTTTTGGTTATGGAAGATTTTTGTAGCAAAACCCTAAGGCGTATCGGTACGGGTATTTTAGTTTTACAAGTTTTATTATTTAAAAAAGTTTTGAAGCCTTCCAAAACCTTTTGAAAACACGTGAAACATATTTTCAAGTTGTTTGGACTTAAAATCATTTTTGAAATCTTTTCAATTTAGTCCAAAATTATTTTTCAATTATTATATCAAAACAAATATCCTAACAGGATTTAAGGTTTGCAATTTAAAATTTGAGATTTTTAGGGTTTGAAATTTAGAAATTAGGATTAGACTGTAGAATTTATTTTCAAGCTTTGATTTTTGAATAATTTATAATTTAATAGCTTATGATATTTTAATTTTATAATATTTACTTATTTTTATTTTTTTTTGTTATTTTTTATCCATATATTAATAAAACATTTTGAAATGTTTTATTAATTTTTACATCATTTTAGTATTTTAATATTTTTTAAATTCATATTTTTTACCTAAAAATCAATTTTGCCCTCGTACTCAACCAGAAAATCAATTTTGTCCCTTTTCCACGTCATCTTCACACATGGAAGGGACATCATCACATGTGGACTGCCACATCAGCATCGTCGGCTGTCACATCAGCACCGTTGACCTCCACGCCAGCACTGTAACGATCAACGTTGGCTTCCGTTAGTCAAATGGCAAACGGCAATGCAATTCGACTACTTCCTTGGCTAAATTGATGCAAAAATATCATAGGGGCAAAATCGATAAATTAAGACTACTACAAGGACAAAAGTGACCCTTTAGCCTATTTTTTGATAAAATTTTCTTTTATTATTTGAATTCGAGTTATTATTCCTCACCTACATTGGCGAAGTTAAAGATAGTTCAGGTTAGGGGTGTTCATTGTCGGATATCAGATCGGATCCGATCTGGTTTTTTCGGATCGACGATATAGTGATCCGTATCTGATCCGAAAAAAAATCAGATATCCAGATATTTGGATATCTGATAATCAGATCTGATATTCAGATATCCAATTATCCAAAAATATATTTTGATTTAATTATTTTTTGAATTTAAAATTCGTATTTATGAAAATTTTAGAATTTCAAATATAACAAACAACAAATTACTAAATACAACAAGATTCACATCTATGAACATTTTGATTTTTTAATTTTCGGATATAACAAGCACCAAATTGTTAAAAATAACAAAATTAATATTCATAAAAAATTGAATTTTTGGATTTTCGGATAATCCAAAACTTGAAATATTGCGATCCATATTCGATCCGGAAAATTTAAAATCAGATCGGATATCCGATTCGGAAATAAAAATCAGATCAAATATCCGAATTTTCGAACCAGATCAGATATTTTTGAACAACCCTGGTTCAGGTGTTACAAATCTTTTTGCCCTCCACCTAATTAATTAAATATTCTATTATTCAAATTATGTAATTGTCACGTCACTCATTTAACGGTAATTAACGGTTCAATGACTATTTTGTATTAAAAATTAAAATTTAATGCTATTTTGTAACTTTTGAATGTTTGATGACCATTTTGTATTTTTGGAGATTGGTTAGTAAGCATATGGTACTTTACCCTGGTTTAAACAATTATTAAATTAAAATTTTTACAAATAGGTTTGAATGTTTATTAGGTCTATGATAGTTTTAAAGTTAGATAATTTAATTTCTCCAACATTAAATCTTAGTTTCGTTTATGTCCTTAGAAATTTATTTTTTTCACTAACGGTTATAGGTGAGCGTTCAATCGAGTCGAGTCGAATAAAAAAATCCGAGTTATTCGAGTTGACGCGTCATATTTTACAACTCAATTTTTATTTGAAATTTTTTCGATTCGAGTTTTCGAATTCCTATAGAAATTTAATTGGTACTCCATTTATCATGTTATAGTACGATTTGTTACCAATTTAAACGACATTCTCTAATAATATAAAATATGCATATATATTTCTTCATATTTTTTTCATATGTGGCATATATATATAAAAGAAAATTTTGGGGGACTCGAATCGAACTTAAAATCAATCCACTAATTACTAAAATTTTTAAGTTATTTGAATTTCCATTTTATAATTCAAACTTTATTTGATTTTTTTGAGTCGAGTTTATGAAATTTCTAGTCGAGTCAAGACGAGTCGAATCGAAAAGTTTAATTTTTTTAATCGAGTTTTGCTCACCCTTAAAAGCGATTCTAATTTAAGCTTTATAATTTTAGTTTACTCTAGGATTTAAGTTTTATGTGTTTAGATTTTAAAAAATTAAATTTATGATGTAATGTTTAAATTTAAGGTTTCTGGTTCAAGAGTTAAAGTTTAAGATTATATATTTAAATTTTAATGTGAAGAATTAAAATAGGTTTACTTATGTAAAAAAATTATATTGTGTATCAAATATTTACTATATGTAATATTTTATTTCACCTATGTCATAACCCGTTTTGGGTCTGGGTAACCAACCCAGATCCAAGCCCAAAACAACCCAAACCCGTTTCAAACCCAATGACCCAAACCTAAAAATAAACCTTAACCCTAACTTAACCCTATCACTTAAACTTCATCGGCCGCCGCCAGTGTTGTCGTCGTCCTTCTACCGTCGCCATCCCTTCACCGGCAACTATCCTGAAACCCATAAATAAAAACCAAACCCTAAATAAATCCCTAATCCCAAAACCCCAAATCTAACCTTAAAAATAAAATAACCTAAATCTAACCCTAACCAACCCAACCTCTGTCTCAGCCTCACCCCTAACCTCAACCACCCAACAATCACAATCCCTGAAAATCCGGCCGCCACCTTTCTCCATCCACTCAGATCTGCAACAACAAATTAAAAAGATGGAGTTGTTATTTTTAAAGCAAAATTTCGGTTATAAAACCGAAGGGAAAAACAAATGTAAGGAGGCTTTTGGAAACTTAAAAAAATCTCAGTGTAAAAAAATCAGATTCTCAAGTGAAATAAAAAGTATATTCCAGATCTTTATCCTCTTGATATTCAGTTTTTTTTAATCTAGAACAAAAAAATCATTCGGGTTTTGGTTTGAAAATCGTTATTTGTTTTTAGTTTTAAATCTTAAATAAAATAAAAAAATTGAAGCTTACCAGCCGTTTTGGAGGACGCCACTGTAGCCGTCGCGAGGCCTCACGGTCGATGATCGACGCAAGGTGGAGGCGCCATGGTCGCCGCCGTCAAGTCTGAAAAAGGAAGGATAGGTTTGAGAGGATGAAGCTAGGGTTTGGTTTTTTTTATTTTAAACCGGTTTAAAAAATGATATAATCTTATGTTTTAAAATCCAACAACCAAAACGGCACCGTTTGGTGCAGACCTGGCTCACGCGGTGACCCGACCAGGGGAGGATTCGCGTTTTTGTTTAAGGGTTAATTAAAAAAGTAGTCTTCCCTTTCCTTTTCCATTTACATTTTCGTCCGTGGTATAATTCATATTTCAGTCCCTGTTCTTTATTCTCGCATCCTTTTTCATCTTTTTTTATTTTAATTTTACACTTTTATTTTACTTGTTATTCACTTCGGTCACTATATTTTAGTGTTTATTTTTAGCATATTATTTCTGTTAATTTTGGTTTATTTCCTCATGTTTTACATTTTGTTCTTTTTAGTCCTTTTTATATTATTTCATGCCATGTAAATTATTAACCCATGCATTTTAGTCCTAAATTTCTAGTTTCATGCTATTTTAGTATAAATCATGCATTATTATTATTATTATTATTATTATTATTATTATTATTATTATTATTATTATTATTATTATACCAAGAAGTTACTTATTATATATATATTAATATCATATAAGATATATATGTATATAGGTGTTTTTACCTTTGGTACATATTTTCATGTTTATATATATATATATATTTTAAATATGTGTATATAAGGTTTTGTATATTTTAAAATGATATATAATATTTATTTAATTACAATGTATATAAATAATACTAAATACTTATTTTTGTAAAAAAATAAGTATATGTATAAACTACTAATCTAATATATATAGGTTTTTTGTAAGTATAATTGTTAAATATATTTTACATTATATTTGTATATATATATATTTACATGTTACCTCATAATTTTGCATTATACATGTTTTTAAAACCACCAAAAAAATAAATATGTTTTTAAAGAAATAAATTTGGAATTTTAAATAAATGTTTTTTAAAACCTCAATAAATCATATCCCAAGAGTATAAGGATGTGATATTTTTAAAATTTTTCCAGGAAAGCGAGAAGCCGTGTCCCGGGCGTAAAGGGATGCGGTTCTCTCGATATTTTCGGTATTTAAGAATTGTATTTTAAATTTTAATCGAATTTGCAATTTCCAATCCCAATACATTAAATAATCGACTAGGTACTAATTTTGGGCGGTGTGAGGGTGCTAATCCTTCCCCGTCCGTAACCGACTCTTGGACCTGAATTTTGAATCTTTGGTTTTATTTTGGTGTCCGATCTACCATTTTAAAAGGATCGGTGACGACTCCACATTTTTAATCTCCAAACCAAGCGTGATTTTTTTCAAACAAGAAAAATAAAAATTTAAAACTTGAATAAAAAGGAGCGCTGGACGGGTTTGGGTGCTTACAACTGACGACTGGGACATTTTTTAAAAAAGAGAGTCAAGCCACGAGTCAATTATTTTTTATTCTTGGTCGTTGGAAATTGGAGAATTCGATTTTAATTTAAAGTATGATTATGTCTTATTTTACCACGAGTCATGCATTTTATTTTCTGTAAATATAACTGATTTATTTTTACTACATTCCATGAGCTTTCTACCCGAGCTCCGTCCTTTGTGAGTGGCAGTGTGATACTGCCTTCGTGTGGGTTACCACCGTATAGGTTGATGAATCACTTTCTGGATATATTTCTTATGCTTTCCTGTGGGTTACCTCCGTATAGGCATAAGGGATGTGTCCCTCTAAATTGAACTTGGTCCGTTTGAAACCTATAATGGGTGAGGATCAGGGGCCTTGCTACCTTTAGTAAGGGACAACGACGGGTACCCTTCCCTAGAACCAAAACATCATATAGTGAGCCGTATGAGTCAACCTTTTTAGAGCCATGCGAAACTCTGCCCATTTAGTGGTTACCCATTTAGGTTTTAATGCATTTTCTATGTACAGTTTTTTTTATCTATTTTATTTTTACTCCAATTACCATTTAATTTGCTCATTTGATTCGAACTGACCCATTTTTTTGTGATCACATCACGTTAAATCTGTTTATTTTGGCATTCACTGCATGGAATATCATAACATTTTGATTTTTGCATTGGTACATTCACATATAGGACATATATTTTGCTTTTACATGCATTCATTTTGAGACTGATCCTCGGGATGCCCTGTGGCAGCAATACTGGAAAAGACAAAAGGCTAGTCAATTCAACATTCCTACAGAACAAGAAGCAAGATAAAGATGGCACACAAAGACGAATTAGATAGGATTGAGCAGAATCAGAAGACTTTGCAGGAAGATTTAACACAAAAATTAGAGGACCAATTAGCCATGGCCCAGCAAGAGATAAGGATCAGTTCGCAAGATCTCATCAGGACATACTGGTGAAGTTAGCGCAGATGCTAGGATACAAGTTTCCTGAACAAGGAGAGGCCTCTGCTATCGGCCTTGGGACAGGTCCCGGGGAAGAAAATGAAGATCTTATGTATCCTTCGAGGTTTACCCCTACTCAGGCTAAAAATCAAATCAACCCTCGAGTGGTAATTTAGATGGAAAAGTCTCAACCACTTCAGGCCGGTGCCTCTATCCCGACAAATTTGCCCACCACATCAAAAGCAAAACTATGGGGCAATCAAGCTAAAAATTTTGTCTTCGAGATGGACCAGTTGATCGAACCTAACAAATCAAGGAATGAGATATCGAAAGAGATCGAAGAACGTTGTAAATGACTCGAAGAAAAGATGCAAGCCATGGAGGTAGAGGATACCTTCAGTGGATTTGATGCCAGTAAACTCAGCCTTGTCCCAGATTTGGTGTTACCCCCTAAATTCAAGATCCCAGAGTTTGAAAAATATGATGGAACTAGCTGCCCTCGTGCTCACCTTACTATGTTTTGTCGGAGAATGACGTGATATGATAGAGACGACAAGCTATTGATACACTATTTTTAGGACAGTCTATCAGGATCTACCACCCGATGGTATAATCAGCTGAGTCGCCATTAGATAAAATCATGGAAAGACTTGGCTAGAGCTTTTCTAGAGTAGTACTGGCACATCAGTGATATGGTACCTGATCGTTGGACTCTACAACACATAAAGCAGAAGTCTAATAAAAGTTTCAGGCAGTACGTGCAACGTTCGAGAGATATAGCTGCACAATTCCAACCCCCTATTGGTGAGAAAGAAACAGTAGTCATATTCATCCAGACTTTGGAGGGTCCAATCTTAGATTGCCTTATAGGTAATGCAACTACCAACTTTGTCGATTTAGTTCTATCTGGTGAGCTCATTGAAAATGCCGTTAAAAGTGGAAATTACGATGTTGGTGGAAGTTTGTCTTACAAGAAGCCTTCGTATGAGAAGAGGGATAATGAGGTGAACTCATCAGGAGTTTATAATATTAGTTATTCAAAGCCGATGATGGTGGTACCCCCCAAAGTTGCAAATGCTCAAGGTTTTTCAAGCTAGGATCTGAGTCATAGAAAGAACACTGATAAGATTGAGTTTACTCCACTACCAATTTTGTACGGGGATTTGTACAAAGAGCTGCTCAATGCTCACATAGTGGCACCTTTCCACAGGCCCCAGTACAACTTCTATTCCTAAAATGGTATAACCTCAGCGCAAGATGTGATTATCACGTGGGACAAGTTGGCCACTCAATCGAGAATTGTTGGGGCTTTAAGAGGCTAATAGAAAGGTACATCAAGCTCGGTGTTGTAAGTATTGAAAACACTATAGGGCCATCTACTATCGGTATATGCACTTAATCTAAATTCATGCATACATTTTTTATTACAAACATGTTCGAAGAAGAGGCCAAACATCCTCAACATGGGGGCAATGACATGATGGCCAACCTTAGTTATGAAGGAGGCCAGACAAAAGATGCTGAAACATCTAAATAAAAGGTACCAAAAACAAAACTTTTGAACATTTACTGATTAATGTTTTTTTCCCATTTTCAGGTCATACCTCTTTGCCATGAAAGCAGCAAAAGTAACTTTTTTTGGATCTTGCCTTCGTCATTGGTGATAGACCAATATTTCTAGATTTTGATTTACCGCTGATGGTGTAGCAGTTTAGATATTTTGAAGATATCATTTCTCCGTTGATGGTGCAACAGATCCAAACCTTCTTCTAGATCCCGCTTTGCCATTGATGGTGTAACATATCAACATTTTGAAAATCTCATTTCTCCGTTGATGATGCAATAGATCAAATTTTTCCTTCAAATCTCTTCTCTTCGCTAGTGATGTAGCAAATCCTGCATTTTCCAAATCTCGCTTCTCCATTAATGGTGCAGCATATTAAATTTTTGTCAAGGTCTCATTTCTCCGTTGATGGTACAACTAGACCGATATGTTTCTTCAGATCTTGTATTCTCCTTATAGTTGTAGGTCAGAAAAAATCAAAAAATTAAAAAAAATAATTTTAAAAAATTCAAAAAAAAAAGAATTCAAAAAAATTCAAAAAGAAAAAGTCAAGAAAAAAGTCAAAAAAGTCAAAAAATAAAAAATAGTTAATCGACTTTCATCATCCAATCTTGTCTCTCCGTTGATGGTGTAGATAGGTCCAAGTTACTATCATTTGTTGATCTTGCTCTTTCGTTGATGGTGTAGTAAGATTCAAGCTGCTATTATTTGATCCAGTCCTTCCGTTGATGGTGAGGCTAGTTTCAAGTTGCCAAATTATTCGATCCTGTCCCTCCGTTGATGGTGTGGCTGGGGTCCAAGTTGCTGAAATCCAATCCTGCTCCTCCGTTAATGGTGTAGTAGGGTTCAAGTTGGTGTTCTGCTTCTCCGTTGATGGTGTCGTAGAATCTAAATTACCATCTGATCCTGCCCCTCCATTGATGGTGTGGTTGGGTCCAAGTTGCTGAAATCCAATCTTGCTCATCCGTTGATGGTGTAGTAGGGTTCAAGTTGGCATTCTGCTTCTCCGTTGACGGCATCGTAGAATCTAAATTACCATTCGATCTTATCCCTCCATTGATGGTGTGGCTAGGGTCCAAGTTGCTGAAATCCAATCTTGCTCCTTCGTTGATGGTGTAGTAGGGTTCTACTTAGTGTTCTACTTCTCTATTGATGGCGTCGTAGAATCCAAATTACCATCCGATCTTGTCCCTCCGTTAATGGTGTGGCTGGGTCCAAGTTGCTGCTATTCAATCCTGCTCCTCTGTTGACGGTGTGGTAGGGTTCAAGTTGGTGTTCTGCTTCTCCATTGATGACATCATAGAATCTAAATTACCATCCAATCTTGTCCCTCCGTTGATGGTGTGGCTGGGTCCAAGTTGTTGCTATTCAATCCTGCTCCTCTGTTGATGGTGTAGTAGGGTTCCAGTTAGTGTTCTGCTTCTCCGTTGATGGTGTAGTGGAATACAATTTGTTATCTGCTCTCTTCCCTCCGTTGGTGGTGTGGATGGGTCCAAGTTACTATCATCTGATCTTACTCCTCCGTTGATGGTGTAGTAAGGTCCAAGATGTTATCATTCGATCTCACCCCTCCGTTGATGGTGTGGTTAGATCCAAATTTACTGACTTTCAAGTTCTCTTTATTAGTGTTGTAGCTAAAAAAAATCAAAAATAAAAACAAAATATCAAAAAGAAGAAGAAGAAGAAAGAGCAAAAAGAGAAAAAAAGAAGAAAAAAGAGAAAAAAGAAGAAGTTTTCAATTTTTTGATCTTACCTCTTCGTCGGAGTTGTAGCTGGATTGGACATTGGAGTTTTCATCTGTCGATCTTGCCTCTTCGTTAGTGTTGCAGCTGGATCAAATTTTGTAGACCCTATCTCTTCGTCAGTGTTGTAGCTGGGTCGAATTTTCTTTAGGTATTAGCTCATCATCAATAATATAGCAAGTTGCTCTCATTTTGCTTCCCCAACAGACAACCCTTATTCTGAAGATGTTGCTTTCCCAAGAGTGATAAATAGGATCAATCAAGTCAAGAAAGAAGACATGTGTCAAAGAGAAAGAAGATCTACCGAAAAAAGAAGATGCACGTCAAGAGGAAAAAAGCTTATCCAAGCCGAAAAAAACAAGTCATTTTGTCTTTGCTCTATTGTCGTTACACAACAATAAGCAAAGAGGGGCAGCTGTCATAACCTGTTTTGGGTCTGGGTAACCAACCCAGATCCAAGCCCAAAACAACCCAAACTCGTTTCAAACCCAATGACCCAAACCTAAAAATAAATCTTAACTTAACCCTAGCCACTTAAACTTCATCGACCGCAGCCGCCAGTGTTGCCGACATCCTTCTACCGCCGCCGTCTGCCTGCCGTTGTCGCTTCACCAACAAGCATCCCAAAACCCCTAAGTCAAAATCAAACCTTAAATAAATCCCTAATTCTGAAACCTTAAATCTAACCCTAAAAATAAAATAACCTAAATCTAACCCTAACCGACCCTACCTCTATCTCAACCTCACCCCTAACCTCAACCACCCAACAATCACAATCCCTGAAAATCTGGCCGTCACATTTCCCCATCCACTCAGATATGCAACAACAAATTAAAAATGAGGAGTTGTTATTTTTTAAAGCAAAATTTCGGTTATAAAACCGAAGGGAAAAACAAATGTAAGGAGGCTTTTGGAAACTTAAAAAAATCTTAGTGTAAAAAAAATTAGATTCTCGAGTGAAGTAAAAAAGTAATTTCTAGATCTATCCTCTCTTGATATTCAATTTTTTCCGAATCTAGAACAAAAAAATCATTCAGGTTTTGGTTTGAAAACCGTTATTTGTTTTTAGTTTTAAATATTAAACAAAATAAAAAATCGAAGCTTACCGGCCATTTTGGAGGATGCCGCTGTAGCCGCCACGAGGCCTTACGGCCGATGATCGACGCAAGGTGGAGGCGCCATGGTCGCCGCCATCAAGTCTGAAAAAAGGAAGGAGAGGTTTGAGAGGATGAACCTAGGGTTTGTTTTTTTTATTTTAAACCGATTTAAAAAAAATGATGATAATCTTATGTTTTAAAACCCAACAACCAAAACGGCACCGTTTGGTGCAGACCTGGTTCACACGATGACCCGACCTGGTGAGGATCCGCGTTTTTGTTTAATGGGTTAATTACAAAATTAGTCCTCCCTTTCCTTTTCCATTTACATTTCGGTCCGTGGTATAATTCATATTTCAATCCATGTTCTTTATTCCCGCATCCTTTTTCATCTTTTTTATTTTAATTTTGCACTTTATTTTACTTGTTATTCACTTCGGTCACTATATTTTAGTGTTTATTTTTAGCATATTATTTTCGTTAATTTTGGTTTATTTCCTCCTATTTTACATTTTGTTCATTTTAGTCCTTTTTATATTATTTCATGCCATGTAAATTATTAACCCATGCATTTTAGTCCTAAATTTCTAGTTCCATGCTATTTTAGTATAAATCATGCATTATTATTATTATTATTATTATTATTATTATTATTATTATTATTATTATTATTATTATTATTATTATTATTATTATTATTATTATACCAAGTAGTTACTTATTATATATATATATATTAATATCATATAAGATATATATGTATATATGTGTTTTTACCTTTGGTGCATATTTTCATGTATATATATATATATATATATTTATATATTTTTTAAATATGTGTATATAAGGTTTTGTATATTTTAAAATGATATGCAATATTTATTTAATTACAATGTATATAAATAATACTAAATACTTATTTTTGTAAAAAATAAATATATGTATAAACTCCTAATCTAATATATATATATATATATATATAGGTTTTGTAAGTATAATTATTAAATATATTTTACATTATATTTGTATATATATATATATATACAGTTACCTCATAATTTTGCATTATACATGTTTTTAAAACCACCAAAAAATAAATATGTTTTTAAAGAAATAAATTTGGAATTTTAAATCAATGTTTTTTAAAACCCCAATAAATCATATCTCGGGCGTATAGGAATGTGACATTTTTAAATTTTTTCCAGGAAAGCGAGAAGCCTTGTCCCGGGCGTGAAGGGATGCGGTTCTCTCGATATTTTCGGTATTTAAGAATCGTATTTTAAATTTTAATCGAATTTGCAATTTCCAATCCCAAGACATTAAATAATCGACTAGGTACAATTTTGGGCGGTGTGGGGTGCTAATTTTTCCCCATCCGTAACTGACTCTCGGACGCGAATTTTGAATCTCTGGTTTTATTTTGGTGTCCGGTCTACCATTTTAAAAGGATCGGTGGCGACTCCACATTTTTAATCTCCAAACTGAGCGGGATTTTTTTAAAACAAGAAAAATAAAAATTTAAAACTCGAATAAAAAGGAGCGCTGGACGGATTTGGGTGCTTACAACCTACATTGTAGATGAAAACAAATCTTTTATTTAAAAAATGTATTTAATGTTATGAATATTTATCTATGTGGATATCTATCATGATAAGAACTTTATCAAGGAGATTTGATTTACTTTATCATTATGAATATTATCTTCATTAATTAGAGTTTAATGTATTATGTACTTCTTATGCCTATAAATAGATGATTTGATGAAGACATTGTACACAAGTCTTTAAGAATAATAAAAATCTCCATTTTTCTCTCATCTCTTTGTTCTTTTATTCTTGTTCGTTGTTAGCACGAGAGTCTAATCAACTGAGGTCTTCATCGTTCGAATCCAAAAAAAAAGTTATTGGAAATAATTTGATTATAGGATGAACCAAAGGGAAGCATGTTTGATTGTATTTGAATTTTGAGCATTGGGCAAAGATGAATTTGCGACTTCTCACAAATCAAAAGACGATTTGACAAAGATGATCCGGCCATGTTTGGTTTGTACTTAACGCCTAAAGCATGTTCTTTAATTTAACATCTGGTTTAACATATATCTTCTTTGTTCTGTTGGTCTAATCCAAGTATATTGGCTGGACATCCTGTTCTGCGAGGCCATCGGTCTCAAATGAGGTTTTTAAAGGACCTTGTGAACTGGTTTAACAATGCCGCGTACGAGGATTAAATCTTATTTGCTCAAAAGCAATAATTTTTATGCGTCAAAAAACTCGACAATAGACTTCTCCCAAGTTCAAGTTATGAAAATAGGGATGGCAAAATTACCCATCCCTGACCCGACCTGGTGTTCCATGACCCAACCCGATCGGGTTTTTTTATGATTTTCGAGGATCGAGGTGGGGTGGGTATTTAAAAAATTTAAAGTCGGGGTGGGGCGGGTTCGGGTATAATATGAAAATTCCCCGCCCCGCCCCGGTATTTTTTTATTATTTTATTATATTTATAAAAATACCACTATATAAAAATACTTTTAGGAGTTTCAAGCTATTTTTTTAGTTTGTGTTTATCGTAAATATTTGTTAGATATTGTTCGAATTTTAACATATCTGATTCTAAAAGTCAATGATTGAGTTTATTTTTTAAAATATGTATTTTTTTCTTCATATGAGTAATTTAATTGGTTTTGTTTTATTTTTTATATAGTTTAAAGTCTGTGAAATTTATATTTTGTAAATATAATGGTCGTTCGATCGAATCTAACATTTATCGTCGATGAAATTTAATATATTTTTTACATTTTTGGGTCAGGTTGGGTCGGGGTTGGGTTTAAGGTTTATAAATCAAGGCGGGGCGGGTAAAATATTATTTTATTTTCGGGGTCGGGTTTTGTGATTAATATATCGGGGCGGGTTCAGGGCGGCCAAAAACCTACCTCGTTGCCATCCCTATATGAAAATTCATCTTGATCCAAAAAATTTATGGGAAGAATTCCCTGAAGTGAATGCAAGCATGATGTTTATTTCATGCGATTATTGGATAAGTTTCATTCCTTGAAGTCAATGCAAACATGATAATTCACTATATGGTTAGTGGATAAAACTCGGTTATGTGGATGTTTCAAATTAAATTGAAATTTTATGGTCGGAGAATCACTTATGGGGATATGCTTAACCTTTCACGCAAACAATGTCGTCCTGCAAACACAATATCATGAAAAAAGGTTTTTGGAAAGCCCACTGGCTCCACTGCATTCCCTGAAGTGAATGTGATATTATATAACGGAAGAATAAATGTCACATTATTAATTATGAGTACGGTCGATGCCATTGGCATAGACATGATAATTATTTTAAGAATGCTTATAACCACCAGAAGTGGGTTTATAAAGATGACAAGAATATATTAAGAAAATAATTTTTTTATACAATGGTACAAACCATTAATCTCGTACTTGTCATACACCGAAGAATTATGGATCTTTATCCACAATCATGAATGACAAAGGAAAAAAATATAAACAAATTTTCTTTACGAAAATGGCGAAAATAGTTATGGCGTTATTGGTCTAACTCAATTGGATATTGTTAATTTACTCATAACCCTTGAAGGAAATAATTCGCAATTTATTTTATTTCCTTATAATGGAATTATTGACATTTTTCATTTATTTTGCTTTTATGTTAATTTTTTTTACATATTATATATATTTAAATATGTTAATTTGTTTTACATATTATCCTTTGAAGAATATGTTTACTTCCAGAATAAAATATGCAATGAATTGTGATGATTTATTCTTAGCAAACAGTGCAAGCACTCATACTATACTTAAGCATAAGAAATATTTTTCCATTTAAATGCAAAGGAAAAATGTGAGTACTATATCTCAAAGTACTAAATTATCAATGCTCCGGAAAAGTAATAAGTTCTTGTGACATTATCTTTGATAGATAATTGATTCGATATGTGCTATATTTAATATTTTTCATTCCCTGAAGTGAATGGTACAAAGCACATATTTTTCATTCCCCGAAGTGAATGGAACAAAGCACATATTGAAAGGTGCATAATTATGCATATTTTCTCATTTAACAATGCAAGAGAATAATGCGAGTACTATATCCGGAAGTACTAACATCACAAAAGGCTCGAGAAGAGCAAATATATTATTGCTAAATGGAACTCAATTCCATATTCACAATGCGTTTTACTCGCCAAATTCGCAAAGGGACTTATTGAATTTTAAAGATATTCATATAAATGGATATCATATTGAGACTATTAGTCAATGGGATGCTGACTGTCTCCATATTACGAGTATAACTCAAGGCAATAAGAAAATCTTGACAAAATTACATGCACTGTCATCTTAATTGTACTACACAAGAATTAGTACAAAATTGAAGCTCGTGCTATTGTAAACCAGAAGTTTACTGATAACTTTATTATTTGGCATGACCTGTTAGGCCATCCTGGTTCAATTATGATGCGAAAAGTTATTGAATCTGCATGTGGTTATTCATTGAAGAATTGATAGATTCTTTAAAGTGATGTTTTTCATGCGATGCTTGTTTTCAAAGCAAATTGATTATTCAACCATCACCAGCTAAGATAGATTGTGAATCTATTAATTTTCTGGAACAGATACAGGGTGATATATGTGGGTTCATACACCCTTCTTACAGATCATCTAGATATTTTTACAGTTTTAATTGATGCATCAACTAGATGGTCACATGTATCATTATTATCAACTCGCGACCTGGCGTTTGCGAGGTTACTTGCTCAGTTGATTAAATTACGAGCACATTTTCCAGATTCTTCTATAAAGACAATCCGTCTTGATAATGCTGGTGAATTTACTTCTCAAGCTTTTGATGATTTTTGTACGTCAATTGGAATAAGTGTTGAACATCCTGTAGTTTATGTTCATACACAAAATGGTCTTGCAGAGTCATTCATTAAACGTCTTCAATTAATTGCAAGACCGTTATTGATGAAGTCAAAACTTCCAATTTCTGCTTGGGGACATGTCATATTACATGCAACATCACTAATTCGTATCAGACCAACAAGTTATCATAAGTTCTCCCCATTACAAATGGTTTTTGGTCAGGAACCAAATATTTCCTATCTTAGAATTTTTGGGTGTGCGGTATATGTTCCGATTGCTCCACCACAACGCACAAAGATGGGTCCTCAAAGGAGGTTGGGAATATATATTGGATTTGAATCTCCTTCAATAATTAAATATCTCGAGCCTTTAACGGGAAATTTATTTACAGCTCGATTTGCTGACTGTCATTTTAATGAGTCAGTTTTCCCAACATTAGTGGGAGAGAATAAACAGCTAGGTAAAGAAATAAGTTGGAATGAATTATCATTATCTCATTTTGATCCACGTACCCAACAATGTGAACTAGAAGTTCAAAGGATAATTCATTTACAAAACTTAGCAAATAAATTGCCAGATGCTTTTACTGACCCTAAAAGAGTGACTAAGTCGAATATACCAGCTGTTAATGCTCCAATTAAAATTGATGTCTCTGAAGGGAAAACTTTAGTTGCTAATGAGTCTAGAGAACGCTTAATGATGGTCTGACTGAGGAATCAATAAATTTTAAAAAGTCTCCAGAAGAGAATAATGAAACCTTAGAAGAGACATTAGACATGACTCAGGTACCTGGAAATGAAGAGATCTCAATAAATTATGTCATGTCTGGTAATAAGTGGAGCCAAAATCAAATCGACGTCGATGATATATTTGCATGCAATATAGCACTAGAAATTTTGGATTTTGATGTGGATCGTGAACCATTGTCAATTGGACAATGTAAATAAAGAAATGATTGGCCAAATTGGAAAGAGGCAATTGAGGCAGAACTAAAATCTCTTTCTAAAAGGGAAGTGTTCAGACCAATAGTTAGTACACCGAAAAGTGTAAAACCTATAGGATATAAATAGGTTTTCGTGAGAAAGAGAAATGAAAAATGGGAAATTGTGAGATATAAAGCTCGTTTGGTTGTACAAGATTTTTCACAAAGACCTGGATCGATTATGATGAGACATATTCCCAGTGGTGGATGCAACTACTTTTAGATTTTTGATTAGTCTGGCAATAAAAGAAGTACTTACTTTCCGCCTAACGAATGTTGTTACAGCCTATTTGTATGGGCCTCTTGATAATGATATTTACATGAGACTTCCAGAAGGATTTAGACTGCCAGAAGCAGTTAATTCAAGTTCTCGAGAACAATATTCAATCAAATTGAATAGATCCCTTTATGGATTAAAACAATCTGGATGTATATGGTATAATCTCCTCAGTGAATACTTATTAGTGGAAGGCTATAAGAATGATCAAATTTCCCATGCATTTTTATTAAGAGATTTAGCTCCGGAATTGTTATTATTGTTGTGTATGTTGATGATTTGAATATCATTGGGACTCCTGAAGAGATCTCAATGACAATGGAATACCTAAAGAAAGAATTTGAAATGAAAGACCTTGGAAAGACAAAATTTTGTCTTGGATTACATATTGTGCACCTAAAGGATGGAATCCTCGGGCATCAATCAACATACATAGAAAAAGTGTTACGAAGATTTTACATGCATAACGCACATCCGTTAAGCACCCCAATGGTTGTTAGGTCGTTAGATGTAAATAAAGATCCTTTTCGTCCTCCGGATAAGGATGCAGATCTTCTTGGTCCGAAAGTACCATACTTAAGTGCTATTGGTGCACTAATATATATTTCTAGTCATACACGACCTGACATATCATTTGCTATAAATTTGCTATTGAGATTTAGTTCATATCCAATCCGAAGACATTGAATGGGGTCAAACATATATTTCGTTATCTTCAAGGTACGAAAGACATGGGATTATTTTTTTCCTAATCTATCCAAAACCGAATTGATTGGTTTTGCAGATACAGGGTACTTATCTGACCCTCATAATGCTTGATCACAAACCGATTATGTATTTACATATGGTGGTACTGCAATTTCTTGGCGCTCTATGAAGCAAACAATTGTTGCCACTTCCTCTAATCATAATGAGATTTTAGCTATTCATGAAGCTAGTCGTGAATGTGTCTGGTTAAGGTTTGTAGTTCATCACATTCGAGAAAATTGTGGCTTATGCTCCAAAAGAGTAACTCCGACGGTCTTATATGAAGACAATACAGCTTACATTGCTCAACTGAGAGAATGATACATAAAGGGTGATAGAACAAAACACATCTCACCAAAATTTTTCTTCACTCATGATCTACAAAAGAATGGAGACATTGATGTCCAACAGATCCGTTCAAGTGAAAATTTAGTAGATCTATTCACCAAAGCGCTTCATACTTCTACATTTGAGAAGTTGATTTTTAACATTGGATTGCGTCGTCTCAAAGATCTTAGTGATGCACAAATGAGGGGGAGTAAATACGCGTTTGTACTCTTTTTCCCTTAACCAATGTTTTGTCCCAATGTGTTTTCCTGGTAAGGTTTTTAATGAGGCAACCTGTTATGCGTATCAAAAGATAGTGTACTCGTTTTCCTTCACTGGGTTTTTGTCGCACTGGGTTTTTCCTAGTAAGGTTTTAACAAGGCACATAGTTTAGGACATCCAAGGGGGGGTGTTATGAATATTTATCTATGTGGATGTCTATCATGATAAGAACTTTATCAAGGAGATTTGATTTACTTTATCATTATGAATATTATCTTCATTAATTAGAGTTTAATGTATTATGTACTTATTATGCCTATAAATAGATGATTTGATGAAGACATTGTACACAAGCCTTTAAGAATAATACAAATCTCCTTTTTTTCTTTCATCTTTTTGTTCTTTTATTCTTGTTTGTTGTTCTTCGTTATTTTATTCACAACATTTAAAAAATTATTCAACAAATAATTATGTGATGAAATGGTAAAAGCTAAAATTACGTACGTAAATATATTTGTCACGTGCTTGAATTTTTATATAATAAAATATAATTATTGTGATTGAATATTATATAAAAATAAGTAAAGAAAAAATAGTTTTATAGTAATATCAATTATTTAAAAAAAAATACATTATTTTTAACTGAATTGAAATAGGATTAATTGTTGATAAATGATAATCAGTTAATCACCTAACATTGCGAACAATTAGAGGCGGCAAACAAGTCATTCAATTCGGGTTATTTCGGGTCTGATATTATTCGGTTCAAATTCGGTTTTGGTTCGTTTTAGTTCGGGTCTATTATGATTTCGGTCATTTCGGGTCGGTTGATTTTCTGTTCGGTTATTTTCGCGTCTGTTGATTTCGGTTCGGGTCAATTTCGGGTCAATGGGAGATCGGTCTATTTTAATCGAGTTTTTAGGCCGGTTAATCTTTTACACCCTATATATAGATTTATAAAATCAATATATTTAACTTTTTGGTGAGTTGTGCTGTTGTTCATATCCTATCTTTATTTATTTCTAATAATATATTTTCTATATTTCGGGTTATGTTTAGTTCGGGTCTATTCGGTTCGGGTCCATTCGGTTCGGTTAAAAATCGGTTCGGGTCTAGTTCAACTAAAATTCGGATCGATTTTCGGTTCAGTTCAGTTTCGAATCAAATTTCGAATTATCATATTCGGGTCAATTTTAGGTCTCTGTTTAAATAAATCGGTTCAATTTTTGAATCTCATGTCAAATTTATCGGGTTTAGGAACAATGGCAGCAGTCTGAGACAGCACAGTGTGGTCCCGATTCATTCCCATTCTCTCAATTATCGTCCAACCGTCCGATTCTCAATCAAACGACTCCCCTCCTTCCACGCTCATATCCCATTAGCCTTTGATTAACGAAGCACCTCAGGGCTGCCATATGTCCACGTTCACTCGTTTACAACCCTTGGATTCAGAACCGATCCAACGACTGATATTCCTTCTGGAAACACTCTTTCTAATTTTGTTCTACCAACATTAATATCCCGCTTTTCTGCCCATACCAAAGAAAAATAAAATCTCAATTTTTTTTAAAATTAATTTTTCATACGAAGAAATGCAAGAACAAGGAACGAGTTCAATTGCAGCTAGTTCCTTGCCCTCAAGCAGTGAAAGATCTTCAAGCTCCGACCTTCAAGCTGAAGTCAAAGAAGGTAAGTTTTTTTTTTTTATTTCCTTTTTCTATAGCTATAATTTCGTTTAACTTTTGAAAATTTCAAGATTAAATGGTTTATCTTTGGTCCTTGATGATTTTTTCTTATTTATTTTGAAAAAAATGGTTTGTGTAAAGTTCTCAGCGTTCTGAGGTTTACTTGTTTTGTTTTTGTTGATAAATTGCATCGATATCAGCCGCATTTTCATTGATTACTTTGAAAATCCGATCTGTGTTTTTGTTTGTGAAGGCATGGAAAGTGATGAAGAGATAGAGTGCCTGAGATAGGAGGGGAAGCGTCAGCAGCAGGTCGAGAATCCGGTTCAGTGAGCCGGCAGGAGCGGGTTCAGGCGTCAAGGGAGGGCGGTCGCAGGAAGAGAGGGAGGAGCCCGGCGGACAAAGAGAACAAGCGCTTAAAGAGGTAATATTTGGCGTATGGTCCACCGTTGAGTTGGATATTACCTTTATGCCCATGTTGTGATGTATTTCATTGATTTGGGATTGAGAAGGCTGCTGAGGAACAGAGTATCGGCACAGCAAGCAAGGGAGAGGAAGAAGGCGTACTTGAATGAGCTGGAGAGCAGAGTTGGAGACTTGGAGAAGAAGAACTCTGAGCTTGAAGAGAGGCTTTCCACTTTGCACAACGAGAATCAGATGCTTCGACAAGTAAATCACTTTCCCTACACCCCCATTTCATCATCGTCATCATTTTCACGTTGTAATTCTCTTTTTGGAATATAAGCAATTGGGTTATTTAGCGTCGCCATCAGCATAATTCTTTTTATCATCAATTTGAGTAAATGGTGTGAAACACTATAATTTGCCTCATAAGCCAATGGGGATTAAGTTGGGGTTCAGGGTTTAAAATACAATGGTGCTAGGATGATATGAATTAATTAGATTAAGCTGGGGTTTAGGGTTAAAGTTGTTTTTTTTGGCTGAATATTTTAAGCGTGAGTGCAGATAATGAAGAACACAACGGCGAGCAGGAGAGGCGGTAATGGCAGTTCAAATGCAGCAGAAGGAACGCTTTAAGGAGTGGCCCAGCATAGAATTTAGGGTAAAGTTCACAAATGGTTACTAAACTATCTTTAAAAATATAAAATGGTCATCAAACTTTAAATGTTACATAATAAGCATTAAACTTTAATTCTTGTTACAAAATGTTCACTGAGCCGTTAACTGTTGTTAATTAGGTGACGTGATAGTTACAAAAATTTGAATAATATAACATTTAATCAATTTATTCCTAATGTAACTCTCATTATTGATGCCTGAATTGATCGAATGTGTAAATATTGATAATTAAATATGTTATTATACATATTTTTATAATTGCCATGTCTTTCAGTTAACAACAGTCAATGGTCTAGTGACTATTTTATAATAAAAATTAAAGTTTAATGATTATTATGTAATTTTTAAAAGTTTAGTGATTATTTTGCATTTATAAGAATAGTTTAGTGACCATTTGTGTTTTCTATCCTAGAATTTTTTAGGGGATTGAAAAAAAAAACCCATAAAATTCATGCTTTAGAAAACTCTATTAGTAATAGCAATGCAAACGTGACAATTGAACTTTGGTCCTCATCGTAATCACAAATTAAATAATCCAAAATATCATATATTTTATCTAATATCTAGTTTTCCTTTAATTCTTTTAAATTTTATGGTAAAATTGTAACTCATTGATATCGATCCGGTTTTAAAACATTATGTTCGGGTTTTTCAAAGCTGACTCATTAAAATTTCTCATTTAAAATCACAAGTTTAACAATTCTAAAAACAATTCATTTTCATAAATTTACATAAATAAATAAGATTAAACGAGTTTACAAAGTAGGGGCTACAATTAAAATACATTGTTTGACCAATTTAAAAGTAAATCAAATAATGTTACAGACTCGACTATGGTAAGGTCCTACGAATACAATCAGTCCAAACTAAAACATCAAATATTGTACTTCGAAGCTGGCTTGGTGTTGGGAAATCTTCCTCGATGTGCTCCTCCAAAAGCAATCTGTCAACCTGCGTACGAAAAAACTACAATTCTGCACGCTGAGCTAACAAAGCTCAGTAGTACATTTCTACTCTACCGCAATTCATGAATATCATAAAACAAGCATGCATGATAGAATAATCAAGAGTGCACAGAAAGGCTTCTCAACATTAATGATCGTCTTCTAGCCTATCCTAGCTAGAGTTCACAACCATGCTTCAAGATACCACTAGAATGTAAGGAGTCTCACGTGCCATCCCATGCTTACCATACTCGAGATCACACTGTCCTTCGAGTTACTCGAGCTCACACAGCCTTTCGAGTTATACATTCTATACCCTGATTACATAGCCCAAGGGTAAAACAACCAACATCAATTATCCACACAGCAACGTAAATAACATACATTCCTTAATAATAGCCAACGAAGTCCTACATTACACGTGCTCACACAACTGTCGGATTACCCGTGATCACATAGCCGTCGGGTTAATTAACCATATCCGGATCACCATAGCCACATATACTTCCTAGACATACTTGGATCACAAAAGCCACAAGTAGTCTTTACCTGAGGTCACTCAGCCAATCAGGTTACTCGAGTTCAATAGCCCATCGAGTTACTCGAGCTTACACAACCCTCGAGTTATGTTTTCTTAACCTGATCAAATAGCCCAAGGATGGGTTTCTAACCGCATCCAGATCACATAGCCTATGGATACATCGGATGTACTCGATCACACAGCCTGAAGTACAAATGCCCTTATTCATGTGCCCTTGCACTGACTCTAGGACATCTGGATTCTTAACCAAGACATAAGATAACATATGCTCCCCGAGCATCCATACATCTCACCAAGAGATAAGAAGCGTCAAGCCAACCATTACAAATGCCCCAATGCATATTTAATTTGTTACGATAATTAATATTTGTCTTTTAAGTTTATACATGACATCCTTATTAGACCATCTCATTATTCACAGCCACTAGACTATATGGGCGTCCCTTCAGCACACAACAAGGACCCCAATCTCCACACAGCATCAATCGATTCGCCAAGGATCCTTATGGGTTATTAGCGTAAGGAAATCTGCTTACAAATACCAAGTCATTAGCCATTATTCTATATGTGGGTTATAAACCATTATTTCTCGGTTTTAGAATTTGTTTTATATCTTTAGGGACCTATTAGACCCCTTACCACAAATTATAGAACCCCCGAACGCAACACCAAAATTTTTGAGCAAATTGCTCTAAGAGTACCGATACACCTACTTGGGTATCGGTACTCATATATAGGTACCGGTACTCCTCCCCGAATATCGATACTCAAATTAGATTCAAAAGATTTGATGCCTTAAGTCGTACTGATACGCTCACCCCCGTATCGGTACTCAACATCGGTACGTGATGTGCCCCATACTGATCCCTACCTTTATCGATAATCCCACTTTGCGTACCGGTACGCGAAAGCCTTCCCTATGCAATGGAACAGTAGTACCGATACGCCCTTAGCATACCGGTACATGAAAACGCCACTGGAATTCTACCAAGCATGGGGTACCAATACGCGACATGGTGTACTGGTACGCCCCTCACAAAACGCCCATCTTCCTTACAAGGCGTACCGATACACTGCCACCCCGTACCGGTACTCGAGCTCAAATTTCAAAACCTGGAGCTCGGGATTTTACCATCCCAACCCTTAACCTACATGATTAAGCCCCAAAATGTTCCTACATGTTATTGAAGGTTTATTTGGTGGTTTGCTACCAATTTTACCCATTACACACGATTCTTGATTTGCCATTAAAGGGGGTTTGAAGCTTCTAAACTTTAACTTTGCAACCCACAATCATAAATCCAAGCAAGGCATTCATTTTGTGATGCTCATGAAAATGTAGGAGTCAGAAATGTACTGACCTTAAGCAAGCAAATCCCGAAATGAGGCTCACCTCAAGCTTTTGCCACCTCTCTTCTTTGTTCCAAGCTTTAACTCCAAACTCCACCAACTTTGGTGATATTCACCTTGAAAGATAGATTTTTGTATGCTGATTAAACTTCCCTTGATCACTAATCCGAGATTCTCGCTCTAAAACAACAAGCTTCCCTTATTTACTTTAGGTTTGGGGATAGAAATTTGAAGAATAAGATATAGAGAGAGAGGACAAGGGTGACTTCACCCTCCTTACAAAATGGCAGCCCCCTTAATGGGGCATCAACCTTTACCCTTATTTGAGGGGAAATTACCCAAATGCCCTCACATCTAATTTATTCTAACAACCCAAGACCCAACACTTATGCCCAACAACACATGGAGGCCCACAAAGCCCAAAAAAGAGGCATACATAACTCGAACATTTGACCCGACGTGTCGGTCCAAGATCTGGGTCAACGCCCATTGTTGACTAAAAAATCTGGGTCGTTACAACTCTCTCCTCCTCTAAGAAATTTCGTCCTCAAAATTTAAACGGATGGAGGAGATGAAACCGAAACAGATCTAATCATTTCGCCATTCAAACAAGATCATCTTGATTAGGGAGAGTTCTCCCTCAACCTACCTTAATCGAAGCCTCAATATTGAACCACTTGTTCTCAACACCTCTCCCGGAAACTCTAACGACCTAAACATCACAACCATTAGCATTCACAACAACCCTTAAGGTAGGGCAATTGTAATCACTAATTTTGTCCGGTCTTTTTGTTATATTAATTTATTTTTGTTTATTATTATTATTAGTTTATTAATATTAATAATATTATTTTTGATTTACTAAATATTACTACCTCCGTCCCACTAAAAATGTCCAGTATTGACTTTTTTTAAGTCAAATTTTTTTAAACTTTGACTATTTATTACTTTAAATGTATTATTAGTAAGAATATGAAAAAATATGTTTTAAAAACCTTATATCAAGTAGTTTAAAAATATATATTTTATAAAATTTAATTAATTCAAATATTTAAAACAATTGCGGTCAAAGTTAAAATTTTTTGACTTTTTAAAAGTCAATACTGGACAAAATTCGTGGGACAAAGGGAGTATTATTATTATTATTATTAAGTATTAAAGTAAAAAAAAATCATAAATAAAATAAATCATATCATCCCAATTATTATTAATATCAGTCCATGTAAATTACATAACCCATATTTAATATTACAAGGCCCATTTGGATCCATCAGCTAAACCTAAAAAACCCTAATATCATATATGATATATAATCTCAGTCTGATCTCATTTTGCAGCTGCCAAAAGATCTGGTCGTTGGATCAGATCTAATCCAACGGTCCAGATCACACCCAAAAAGCCCTTCAGATCGCGCGTGCCGCGCGAGTGGTGCAAGCGCTTGGCCGTTCAGCTTCACTCATCCATGTGGCGCCACCACCGGCTCGCCCCAACCACCAATATGCACGAAACAATAAACAAAGTCAGAATCAAGCATGGGCAAATATCAACAACAGTAGATTAGGTTTTTATATTTTTTATGCATGTAATATGATACAAGATCCGCACAAAAATCAGTTGTAAGGGAGAGCTTTTACGGAATCAATAAAATAAAAAAAATTCTCAATTTTTGGAGGTAAAAAAAATCATTTTTTATTTGTTTAGATCCAAGGAAAAAAAAGGGGAAAGGGATTTAGGGTTCATACCTAGTTTCGATCTCGGGCCGCCGTTGTGACGACGGTGAAGGTGGGTGTTGCCGATGAACAACACCATCGTGCCTTGTTTCTTTCGCTTCCCTTTTCTCCGTTTGGGGTTTTAAGTTTTTTGTTTAAAAAAAGAAAGATTTTGGTTTCAATTTTCCCAAATCTGGGCAAAAAGAGGTGTTTTTCTTAAAAATTAAACTCAGATCTAGTTTTAGAAGGAAGAAATGCTTTTTTGCTAGGGTTTGAGTTTGTCGGTGAGTGACGACCGACGGTGATCGATGATGGCTGTTGCGACGGACAGCCATCAGAATCTGGAAATCTAATTTGAGTTCATGAACTTAGGATAAACATACAGAGAATTTTAATTTTTTTGGTTTGATCGGTTGTGGGTTTGAAATAAACTGATTTTTGTTTCTTGAATTTGGTTTATATACAAGCATTCAAAAATGGGCTTATTACCATTTTAAAACCCTCCATCCGCTTTAATAACGATATTAGTCCTTCCGTCTTCTCAAATTTGGTCAGCAGTCCCTAAAGCTTTTAAAAGATTTTCAATTTTATCCCTAAATCAGATTTGATCCATTTTTTTAAATGGCTTAATTCCCTTTTACCCCCCCCCCCCAAATTTTAGTTTTTGCTTTAATTTGGTCATTTGTTTATTTACAATTATTGCCTTTTTTATTTCGCTTAATTACATCCATTAGTTAAGTTGTTTGTTTCCAATCTTGTCATGTGTTTATGTTTATATGAATATATTTACGCAATTAATTCATTTTGTTTACATACATTCTAGATTTGTTTTTTATGTTGTTCGTTCTTTTTTTCCATGATTTGTCAAATACATATTTATCTATTCCCGTATATTTTTATATCATGCATTTATATAGTGTAAATTTTCACTAGCATTATTATTAAGATTTGTTTTCCTTTCCTTTTTGTTATATATTATATATAGTATTATATTACATATTTATTATTCCTTTTTAAAGTTTTTTTTTTTTTTATTAAAGTTTATATGTACGTATATTTATCTTGTCATATTTCACTTACTATATATTTATTACCTTTTTATATGTTTAATATATATAATATATGTTACTGTTAGTTATATGTATTATTATTTCTATATATTATATTTATGTTTTTATACGTATTATATTATAAGATATTTTTACATGTGTATTTTATATGTATGTATTCTATGTATATATTATATATATACCATACATTTAATATATATATATATATATATATTATTTTTTGTTTATATATATGTTCCATATATGCTATAATATTATATATATTATATGTATTAGTTCATATATTATATTGTATTATTTATATCATATATTACATTAAATATATATGTATGTTATAATGTTTTTCATTTATGTATATATTTTATATGTAACGTGTATTATGTATATTATATATATATATTTATGTGTCAATTTATATGTTTTATATGTTAATATATATATTCAGTGTATATTTTATTTATGAATGTATGTATTTAATCGCATTTATATTTATTTGTCAATGTTTTTTAATCTTATACGTGCATATTTTCATTTCACTAACTTTTTTAAACCTAGTCTTTATTCTGGTATTCTAGTGGGAGTGTCATCCTGGTCTCCTTGTATCATCTCTTTTGGTACCGTGAATCGAGGCATTTTTAAATTGCCATGTATATATGCATTTTAAGTTTTTTAAATTAAATTGAATTTTAATTATTTTTAATAAATACGATATGAACCTATAGATACCAATTTTGGGCGTAGCCGGGTGCTAACCCTTCCCCGTACGTAATCGACTCTGAACCCGTTTTCTCTGGTTTCATTTTTTAGGTGTCCGGTCTACCAATTTTAAACGATCGGTGGCGACTCCCTCAATTTTATTCCAAATACAAACTTTTCCAAAATTTCCCCTTTAAACAATTCCAAATTTTTTTCAAACAACAAAGGGAAACTCGATTTTTTTTAGTCGCTACAGCTTGACGACTCCGCTGTGGACACATTTTTGTTTTTAAAAGGGAAACTCCAAAATTCTTAATCGGATTTGTATCATATTTAGTAAGAATAATTGAAATTCGATCTAATTTAATTTTTTCTAATCTCCATACATTAGTTTTTAGAACCGTTAAGTGGGAGTGATTATTTTGCTTCGTGGGGTATTCACCTCCGTATAGGGTTGTAATTCACTTATAGAATTCGGTCTTTATATTTCGTGGGGTTTTCACCCTCGTATGGTATAAGGGTTGTATTCCCTTGAATCGGTATCCGAGAGACAGTTCGAGTACCGTTTACTTTAGAAACGAACCTCATATAGTGAACCACAGAGCTCACCATTTAGAGCCATGCTGTTATGCTGCCAGTTTAGTGATAACCCTTTTTAGGCTTTGCTTGATTTATTTGTTTTCTTGTTTTTATTTTATTTGCTTTAATCATTGTTGTTATTATAATTTAATTTATTCGACTATATTGTAGTCCTAACTTTTTTTATGTTTTTTTTTCTCTCTCTTTTCTTTGCATTTATTTTTGCATCACACCTTAACATGGTGTTGACTCAAGAACGGTCCAATTTAGAGGACATTTGAGATAGGAGAGAAGTCTGTGATTTCAAGAGCGATAATGCTGCAGTATCGAGTTGGGCTAAACAAGATCCATCGAGAGAAGAGAAATTGATGAGGAGACACGTGTTAGAGGCAGAGACGACATATCTTTAATGCAGAGGCGGATCCTCATTAAAACCAGCGGGGGTCGCACCCTATAAAGTTTGAAAATTTTACATTTAGTCCCTTAAAATTTCAAATTTAATTTGATCCCTTAATTTTTTTTGAAAATTATTATATATTATTTTTAAAAAAATCAATTAAATTCCTTTCAATTTTTTTTTAAAAAGGAGTCCTGATAAATTTCATTTTTTGGAAATTTTAATTAAAATCTTATATTTTATGAAAAATTTAAATTGAACCCTTCAAACTTTTGGAAATATTAATTTAAGCCTCCAATTTTTAAAACAAAATTAAAAAAGGCCACTTCTAACGGGATTGTCAAGATTCTCCCCTGGAGAAGGGATTCTTGTCTACACTCTGTCGTGGATCTTTCGAGCAGTATAAGAGAAGAACCTACGAGGTCACATATCGGACTAGAAACGATGCTGAAATAAGGAATACGAGATTTGTTTCATGAAGTCGAGATCTCAAAAAAAAGAAGCTAACTATTATCTGTAATTTATTTTCAGCTTCTTGCAATCCAACATATTCTCTGTTGAACGAAAGTCTTTCCAAGGACTGTTCGAGAATCAACACCTCATTCGCATCCATCCTTGCATTATGACATATTTAGGTTGCTTCATACATTTTTATGACATAGCTAATCATAACATTGATTTTTTTTAAATCTCTAATTTTCTTTAGTAAAACATTAATGTATAGTCATTGCATCATTTTGGTGGCCACTTGGGAAGGGTATTCGCTTCTAAAAGCAGAAAGGACAAGAAAATGACCTCCAGTGAGCACAACTTTAGGACTATGAATGGCGTAGTGGCCAGGTAAACACGCTTGAAGAACTCCATGAACATGTGGTCCAAAATCAATTAGAGATAATGACATACATGAAGAAGTTTCGAGATGAAACAATAGGGCAAATCAGTGAACTGAAGGGTATGTGTAACACCCCGGTTTTGGGCCTAGCGGTTTTGAGGTTTATTAGACGGTCTGGTGGACTGAGTTAGAGATTCGAGTCAGATTTGGGATCATATATTTTTTGGTAAGATAAAAATATGGAAAATAGTTAAAAATCATCTTTTAATATATATTGATTTTTGGTGGAATCAATTTTAGAAAAGGGAGTTTGGAAATATGACATTTTGGGTTAAGGACCAAAATGCGATTTTTGAAAACTATTTTAAAGTGACTAAAATCAAAAGGTTCAAATCCTTAGAATCCTTAAGGAGCTAATCTACCAAGTGTTTGATGGTGGTTTCTCCCTTCAATTTAATCATTTTAAACATGTGTTTTAAAATAGTGTTAATAAGGATTAAATATCTAAAGTTAGTTATTAGCTTTTAAAAGAAATTTACGTAACTTTTTCTTAAACCTTTTCTCTCAACTTCATTTTTTCCAAACACTCAGAATTTCATCAAAATCCAAAGGTGAGTGACTCTTTCCACTCATATTATTGATTTTAATTTGACTCTTTAACTTTGTTTTGCAAAATCTCATTGAAATCTTATGTTTTCTTAGCTTTAAACAAGCCAATTGAGGGAGAAATCACATAACAGGGGTAAGGTCTGTGATCTCCTCTGTTAAATGGTTCTTTATTGATATTCCCAAGTATTTGATCCTTGATTTATAAGTTGTAATGTGATTTTAATGTTTTAACAATGTTTAATTGAGTTATTTTGGAAATATTGATGAAACATGGTAATTCCCGAAGTGGGTCTAATTTACAGTATTTGAGATTGATTTAATATATGTTTTGGATGTGTTTTGATGTTGATAATTTGTTTTTATCAATAGAGTCCTGAAACTCTTTAATCTCTAATTATTTAGGTTGCTAGTTTTGAGTTATTGTGGAGATAATCGAGTTTAATCTTTGCTGGAGGTAAAAGGATGTTAGGAAAGGGTTTTTGGATGTTATTATATGTTGGTTGATGGGTTGAATTGTTGTTTTATGGCTCGGTTAAGTTTTGGAAACGTTTGATGATGATTTCGGTATGTTTCAGATGGTTTTGAGTGGGCAACTTGGGAGTTGTGGGAGATTGCTGTTAGGCAATGGTATGAATACATTTTAATGCATTTATCCTCTGGTTTTATGAGTTTAAAAAAGGGGATAATCAAGGAAACGAAGCTTGACGTTGTTTGGTTGCTTGTCGGGGACTTGTTTCGCGTTGGCAAGGAAGGCGAGGTGTATTGGTAAGTGGAAACTAGTTTTTAATGCTTTACAAAGGTTTGTAAAGGTTGTTGGGAGTTTAGGGTAAGCGTGAGACATTTACCTAAGCTCGGAAGTAAGTTTCCCTTATTTTGTTCTTGAATATCGGCTTAGA
Source organism: Hibiscus mutabilis (assembly GCA_019671005.1). Classification (NCBI taxonomy): domain Eukaryota; kingdom Viridiplantae; phylum Streptophyta; class Magnoliopsida; order Malvales; family Malvaceae; genus Hibiscus; species Hibiscus mutabilis. The sequence continues at coordinate 13,602,252 of CM033747.1, read as the reverse complement.
TATGAGCATGTTGTTTGCATGTTTTGGTGATAAACATGGTATGGTTTACTTACTGGTAATGCATGATTTTGAGTACATATGCATGGGTTTGAAAGTATATTAAATGCTATTGAGCATTGGTTTTCATTCCGGTTAGGAATGGTGTTATTGCATTGGTAATGAGATTTGCATATGTGATGTTTATGAAATGCATTGTAAAATAGTAAGTAAATGGTTTTGTAAATGATATATTGGCTATGTGACAAGGTGAGAAAACAATCGGATATAGTTGGCATGCCATAGGATTAAAAGTGCACTATAAAATATGAACAAAATTGGTTGTGGCATTGGGTCCTTGAGGTATGGCGGTGTAACAAGGCCACTAGGACTGTTGGGGCCTCATTTGGGGCATGCGGTTTAACTAGGAAACCCAAATTGATGGTGATCTTGCGGTTTAACTAGGGTGTAATCTCGCGGTTTAACTAGGCAAGGGTGTCAAATCTTACAGTTTAACGAGGTGAGGTTTGGGATATCATGCGGTTTAGCTAGGCATGGTATGAGAGATCCGTGTATCCGAATGTGTATAGGATAGAGGTAGTCTATCCAGGTCACTACAAATGCCAATATATGAAAAAGTTCATGTGTTGAACCTTGTTTGGAATGCTTTGAGATTTAAGCATGGTTTGTTTAAAATGCTTTGGGATTTAAGTGGATTGTATATGATGCTATATAAAGGTCATTATGTTTTGATTCGATTGGAATCATGGAAAAATGCTTTGGTTGTAAGCATGTTTTGGGAAAAGCAAGCATGTGGTTTTTAAATGGCTTTTAATGAATCATTGAATTATGAGCATCCTTACCAAGCGTGTGTGCTTAAGCTCTCTTTTTCCTAAAAGTTCGTGGCAGCAAAGGCAAGGTTTGCAAGGATTCAAGAGATAAACTACTTTTGAGTATGAACTCGGTTTATGTTTTCGGTTAATAAGGCAATGTGTTTGCCATGGTTTTTGGGAGTTGTAAATATGTTGCATTGTGGTTCTTTAGAATGATTCTATGCTAGTTTTTGATGATGGTTATATGTTGATTAGCTTGATGTATTACTTGCCTATAGTTGAGGTTGAGTGGATAATTAGGTATACATCTAGAGTTTCCTTGGGGGTTGCTATGTTGTGCTGGTTTGACCAGGTTTAATTTGCTATGTTGAGTGTGTTGGCATGTTGCTTATGCTGAGAATGGTTTAAATGTGCATTTTGGTATGTTTGGCAAAGTGGTCTAGAAAGCATGCCTCTAGAGTGGTCCTTTGAAGTATAAAGTTGTTTTGGTTGCCTAATCTTGATATAAATGGTGGTTTATGCATATTCAAGTGTTGATCAACATGTATGCAAGTTGCTAGGGGTCAATTGCACCTAGAATTATGTGAAAAACCAGCTAAATTTGATATTACAGGCTTAGACGTACCGATACGCGGGGGACCATATCGGTACGGCTAGGCAATTAAGGCCAGGGTGTTTCGGTACAGGTAGAGGCATTTTGATACGCCTAATGGTTACTAGAATTTTACTTTTCGGAAGAGAGGTCGTGTACTGAAACACCAGGGAACCATATCGGTGCGGTGTGTAAGGATTTTAAATCGTATTTTATACTCAAAGTGGCATACCGATATGGGTCTTACTGTATTGAAACGATGGGTTCACAACCGTATCGATACGAGACTCAACTTATCAATACGAATTTCTTTATTTTTGTTAATGTACGGGAAAGGTAGTTTTGGTTTCTTTCATTTTAGTCCCTGAATCTTGTTTTGCCAATTATTTGAGCATGGATGATTGTTTGAAGCCGATTTTTGATGCATAAGCATGAAATGTATTTAATTAAAGGTTGGTAACTTAAAAATTAGAAAATTCCTTTTATATTGCTAAAACTATAGTTTGGTCCCTAATTCCTGTTTGTGGTCAATTGGATATCGTTACGATGCCCGATTGAGATGAGTGCTCACCTGTGAACAATATGATCATGTAGGAAATCATTAATGCATCTAGACAAGATAAAACAAAAAATGGACGTGTTTTAGGTTTAATCTTCCCGGTTTACTTTGGTAAACCTAATGTAGCTTGCTCGGTTCGGTCTTGCGACTAGGCCGGGTCGAGGGGATTACATTAGTTGGTATCAGAGCTAGATTTGCGAAAAGTTGGGATATTGTTGTTCGACTAGCTGATGTTGATTGAACTGCACGGTGATTGTGTATATGTTCGGTGATTGTTTAATGTTATGTTAGGGTATGATTTGGGAACATATTGCCTATTATCGAGGATTTTAAATGCATTTTAAAGTTAACTTGGATCCTTTACCTGACGCTAGCCTAACTCTAATGTGTTTTGATGCTTTGGTTAGCATGGCTCAACATGAGACACGATTAATGGCTAATACTGCCGGGGTTGGGCAGAATAATGAGACAGAGGAGAATCTCCCTCATGTTTTACCTCATCTTCCTCCTCTAGTGGTTCCTTCAGTTGACGTTGGGGCGGGTGAAGCACCCCAGGTTCACCAAGTGCTTGTGTATGGTGATTTGACTCTGTTAGTTCAGGCAATAACGGGAGCTTTTCAGATAGTGATGGCTGGAGTGCATGCACAGGCACCAACACCTGCTGTGGTGGCAAATCAAGGTTTACCCTTGGAGCTTTTAAGGAGTTTAAGAGGTGAGGATTTTTAGGGTTTAAACCCTGAGGCAGTCGAAGGTTGGCTGGAAAAAGACGGTTCGCATTATGAATCGGATGGGATGTAATGATGAACGCTAGTTGGGTTTGCACTTTGTATCTTTGTTGCGAGAGGATGCATACCATTGGTGGGTGACCACAATTCTTTGGCGTTCTTGAGGTGGGCGTTACTTGGGAGTTCTTTCGGAGAGCTTTCAAGAGGAAGTATCTTGGTACCCAGTATATGGATATAAAAAAGCGCGAGTTCATGTCGCTATCTCGGGAGGTATGTCTGTTGTTGAATATGAGGTGAAGTTTATCCGGCTGAGTCAGTATGCTCCGAAGTTGGTTCTATATGACTAGCAGAGATGTGACATGTTTCGTTATGGTATTGTTAAGGACATCAAGACGTATCTCCTGGTTGTAGATTACACGAATTTCGATATGTTGGTCAATCGGGCTAAGGATATCGAGCTATCTTTTGGTGCACCAGTTCAGGCTGTAGATGTGAACTTGGGGTAAAAGAGTGGCAGACTCTAGCTATTTTGGGAGACAGAATAGGAAGTTTAGGGACAAGAGACATAAGCCAGATCACAGGCATGGTGGTAGAGTTGGCCAGGGTGCTCAGGGAGCTCGTGTTACACCGAAGTGTGAGCAATGTGGTAGGTGCCACGCGGGTATGTGCTCGGGTAATGCTGGAGCTTGTTGGATTTATGGTTCATCTGATCACTTGAAGCGTGATTGTCATCGGGCTACGAGAGATGCACTAGCACAGGTTGCTGCACCTGCTAGGGGCCGTGGCCGAGGCAGGGGTAATTTTTAGAGGCGCGAGAATGGTCAGAGGGGTATGGCTTATGCTGCAGTGATGAGACCTGAAGGTAGTGGACCGGCTCAGGTCTCTGTTCATCGTGAGGGTCGTAATGACACGGATGTGATCACAGGTACTTTTACTTTACAATCATTGTCATTGTTATCTTTGATTGATTCGGGGTCTACGCATTCATATATCTTGAGTGAATATGCATCTATGCTGAATGTTCCTGTTGAGATCTTAGATGTTGGCATGTTAGTCACAAGTTCCTTTGGCGAGACGGTTACAACAAGAAGGTTGTATCGGTATTATCTTTGGTGGTGCAAGGACATGAGTTTGGTACAGATATGATGGAATTGCCATTCCATGGTTTTGATATCATTTTGGGTATGGATTGGTTGAGTGAGCATAGAGCAGTTGTGGATTGTGAATCCAAGAGGATATTCTTGAGGTTGGCCGAAGACTATGAAGTTGTGGTGGTTGGCGAGAATGTTAAGTTCTTGTCCAATGTAGTTTCGGTTGTTAGAGCAGAGAAAATGATGTTTGATGGCTATCAAGCTTATTTGGCTATTGTTATGAATCCGTAAGCCAAAAGTGTTCGAGTGCAGGATATTTGGACCGTTTGTGACTTTTCTGAGGTTTTCCTGAGGAGTTGCCGGGTTTACCTTCCGAATAGGGAGGTAGAGTTTCGTATTGAGACATATGAGGGTACATCACCGGTGTCCATTGCTCCTTATAGGATGGCACCAAAAGAATTGAAGGAGTTAAAGTCTCAGCTTCAAGAGTTGTTGGATCATGGGTTCATTCGACCAAGTGTTTCTCCGTGGGCTGCTCATGTTCTCTTCGTGAAAAAGAAAGATGGTATGATGCATATGTGCATTGATTATCGTCAGTTGAGCAAGTTGACGGTAAAGAATAGGTACCCATTGCCGCGGATTGATGACTTGTTCGATCAGTTTCGTGGAGCAGTGATGTTTTTCAAGATAGATTTAAGATTGGGGTATTACCAGTTGAAGGTTAAGGATATGGATGTGCATAAAATCGCATTACGTACGAGGTATAGGCATTATGAGTTTCTAGTCATACCTTTCGGTTTGACAAATACCCCGGCTGCGTTTATGGACATGATGAATAGAGTGTTCCATGAGTATCTTGATTAGTTTGTGGTGGTGTTTATAGATGATATTCTCGTGTACTCTCGTACCAAGGAAGAGCATGTTCGGCATTTGCGGATAGTGTTGCAAGTATTGAAGGATAATCGGTTATACGTTAAGTTGAGAAAGTCGAGCTTTGGCTTAAGGAAGTGACATTCCTTGGTCATGTGGTTTTACGTGGAGGGTATTCGCTTTGACCCACAAAAGATTGAGGCTATTCTCAATTAAAAGCTACCTAAGTCTGTTTCAAAGGTGCGTAGTTTTCTTGGGTTGGCTGGTTATTATCGTCATTTCGTTGAGGGTTCTCAGTATTGCAGCCCCGTTGACCAAGTTATTCTGAGAAGAATGTTCCTTATGTATGGACGAAGAAGCAGCAAGCCACGAGTTTTGAGAAAAGTGAAGGAAGTTACGATACATGCTCATATGTTGATTCACTGAACTGGGAAGAAGTTTGTGGTTTATAGTGATCGTTGTATGTTGGCTTAGGTTGTATGCTGATGTAGGATGGGAAGGTTGTGGCCTTTGCATCGAGGCAATTGAAATTTCATGAGCGCAATTATCCAACTCATGATTTGGAGCTTGCGGTCGTGATATTTGCTTTGAAAATTTGGCGACATTACCTCTATGGTGAGAAGTGTGTGATCTTTACAGATCACAAGATCTTGAAGTATTTGATGTCCCAAAAAGATTTGAATCTTAGGTAACGTAGATGGTTGGAGTTGCTTAAGTATTACGACTTGACAATTGAGTATCATCCTAGTAAAGCCAATGTAGTGGCAGATGCACTAAGTCGTAAGGTTGCGGTTAAGCTTCAAGCTATGTTTGCAAGGTTGAGTGTGACACAGGAGGGAGGTTTGCTGGCTGAATTGCAAGCCAAGTCTACGTTATCATAGTTGATTAAAGCTAAGCAACCGTACGATGATTCGTTAGTTGAGCATGTTAAGGACATAATGGATGGTAATCCTACGAAATTTTATTTTGATGATGATAGAGTTTTGTGTTTCAAGGGTTGAATAGTAGTGCCAGATAATCCGGAGTTGAGGCACACTATCTTGATAGAGGTACACTCTAGTCCTTTTGCTATGCATCCTGGTAGTGTTAAGATGTATCGTGATTTGAAGGAGGCATACTACTGGGTTAGGTTGAAAAGGATGTAGCTGAATTTGTTTCCAAGTACATGGTACGTCAGCGGGTCAAAGTTGAACATCAATTTCCATCTGGGTTGTTGCAATCGCTAAAAATTTCAGAGTGGGAATGGGATAGAATCACCATGGATTTTGTAACAAGTTTGCCGTTGCACCAACTAAAAAGGATTCCGTTTGGGTGATTGTTGACCGGTTCACAAAGTGTGCACATTTCCTGCTAGTGCATACCACGTACACCTTGGACAAGTTGGCAGATTTGTATATAGCGGAGATTGTGCGCTTGTATGGTGTACCTAAATCCATCGTTTCTGATAGGGATTCGAGGTTTATGGCAAGGTTTTGGAGGAGTTTGCACCAGGCCTTGGGTTCGAGGTTGAGTTTTAGCATTACGTATTATCCACATTCGGATGGGCAGTCTGAGCGGGTTATCCAAGTTTTGGAGGATATGTTGAGATGATGTATTATCGAGTTCCAAGGAACCTGGGAAAAGCACTTGCATTTAGTTGAGTTTGCTTACAACAACAGTTATCAGACGAGTATACAGATGGCACCTTATGAGGCGTTATATGGCCGGAGGTGTCGTACGCCCTTATGTTGGGCTGAGATGGGGGAAAAGTATGTTACTCTACCAGATGTGTTGAAAGACACAGATGATAAGGTTAAGCTTATATGTGATCAATTGAAAGCAGTTGCGGATCAGTAGAAATCTTACGCGGATTTGAAGCGTAAGGAGGTTGATTATGTGGTGGGGGATAGCGTATTCTTGAAAGTGCCACCATGGAAAAATGTGATGAGATTCAGACTTAAGGGTAAGCTTAGTCCAAGGTTTATTGGACCATACAAGGTTATTGAGCGTGTGGGTCCTGTGGCATACTGGTTGAGGTTGCCTTCCAAGTTGGAGAAAATTCATAATGTGTTTCATGTTTCGATGTTGAGAAGATATCGTTCAGATCCATCGCATGTTATGCCGGTAGATGATGTGGAGTTGAGGCCAGATCTATCCTTTGATGAGGAATCCGTAGAGATCCTTGACACCAGCAAGAAAGTCTTACGTGGTAAGACGATAGAGCTTGTAAAGGTTTTGTGGCAACACTGAGGTGTTGAGGAAGCTACTTGGGAAAGCAAGGCGGATATGAAGGAGCAATTTTCGTATCTGTTTCCTCCAGGTAATTTTGAGGACAAAATTTCTTAAGTGGGGGGAGTTGTAACACCCCGATTTTGAGGTTTATTAGATGGTCTGGTGGACCGAGTTAAAGATTCGAGTCGGATTTGGGACCGTACATTTTTCGGTAAGATAAAAATATGGAAAATAGTTAAAAATAATATTTTAATATATATTGATTTTTGGTGGAATCAATTTTAGAAAAGGGAGTTTGGAAATATGACATTTTGGGTTAGGGACCAAAATGCGATTTTTAAAACTGTTTTAAAGTGACTAAAATCAAAAGGGTCAAATCCTTAGAATCCTTAAGGAGCTAATCTACCAAGTGTTTGCTGGTGGTTTCTCCCTCCAATTTAATCATTTTAAACATGTGTTTTAAAAGAGTGTTAATAAGGATTAAAAATCTAGAGTTTGTTATTAACTTTTAAAAGAAATTTACGTAACTTTTTCCTAAACCTTTTCTCTTAACTTCTTTTCTTCCAAACACTCAAAATTTCATCAAAATCCAGAGGTAAGGGGACGGGACTCTTTTCACCCATATTATTGATTTTAATTTGATTCTTTAACTTTGTTTTGCAAAATCTCATTGAAATCTTATGTTTTCTTAGCTTTAAACAAGCCAATTGAGGGAGAAATCACATAACAGGGTAAGGTCCGTGATCTCCTCTGTTAAATAGTTATTTATTGATATTCCCAAGTATTTTATCCTTGATTTATAAGTTGTAATGTGATCTAATGTTTTATCAATGTTTAATTGAGTTATTTTGGAAATATTGATGAAACATGGTAATTCCCAAAGTGGATTTGATTTCTAGTATTTGATATTGATTTAATATATGTTTTGGATGTGTTTTGATGTTGATAAGTGGATGAAGGCGACAAAGTTTTGACGTTGTTTGTTTTGCTTACTGAATTTTGGGGACTTGTTTCGCGTTGGCAAGGGAAGCGTTGTTTGGTTGTTTGTCGGGGACTTGGCGTTGGTGGTGAGTGAAAACTGGTTTTAATGCTTTACAAAGGTTTGTAAAGGTTTTTGGGAGTTTAGGGTAAGTGTGAGGCATTTACCTAAGATCGGAAGTAAGTTTCCTTATTTTTTCTCTTGAATATCGGCTTAGATATGAGCATGTTGTTTTCATGTTTTGGGGATAAGCATGGTATGTTTTACTTACTGGTAATGCATGATTTTGAGTACATATGCAGGGGTTTGAAAGTATATTAAATGTTATTAAGCATTGGTTTTAATTCCGATTGGGAATGGTGTTATTGTATTGGCAATGAGATTTGCATATGTGGTGTTTATGAAATGCATTGTAAAACAGTAAGTAAATGGTTTTGTAGATGATATATTGGCTATGTTACAAGGTGAGAAAATAATCGGATACAGTTGGCATGCCATAGGATTAAAAGTGCACTATAAAATATGAACAAAATCGATCGTGGCCATGGGTCATTGAGGTATGGCGGTGTAACAAGGCCACTCGACTGTCGGGACCTCATTTGGGGCATACGGTTTAACTAGGCAACCAAAATTGATGGTTATCTTGCGGTTTAACTAGGAAAGGGTGAAATCTTGCGGTTTAACTAGGAAAGGGTGTAATCTCGCGATTTAACTAGGCGAGGGTGTCTAATCTTCTTTGTTTAACGAGGTGAGGTTTGGGATATCATGCGGTTTAGCTAGGCATGGTATGAGATATCCGTGTATCCGAATGTGTATAGGATAGAGGTAGTCTATCCGGGTCACTACAAATGCCAATATATGAAAAAGTTCATGTGTTGAATCTTGTTTGGAATGCTTTGAGATTTAAGCATGGTTTGTTTAAAATGCTTTGGGATTTGTGGATTTTATGATGCATAAAGTTTGTTTGGAAAAATGCTTTGTTGGATGTTTTAAGCATGGATTTTAAATGATGTTATATAAAGGTTATTATGTTTTGATTGCGGTTGGAATCATGGGTTAAAAAGGCTTTGGTTGTAAGCATGTTTTGGGAAAAGCAAGATTCATGCTAGTTTTTTAAATGGCTTTTAATGCATCATTGAATTATGAGCATCTTTGGTTTCAGGTTTAATTTGCGTGTTGAGTGTGTTGGATGTTCTTTTTTTAAATGATTTTGTTGAGCATTAAAGTTCGTGTTGCTAATCTTGATATAAATGGTGGTTTATGTAGTGTTGATCAACATGTTGCTAGGGGTCAATTGCATCTAGAATTGTGTGAAAAAACAGCTAAATTTGACATTATAGGCTTAGAGGCGCACCCGATATGCGGGGACCGTATCGGTACAACTAGGAAAATAAGGCCAAGGTGTTTTGGTACAAGTAGAGGCATTTTGATACGCCTAATGGTTACTAGAATTTTACTTTTCGGAAGAGAGGTCGTACTGAAACACCGAGGGGAACCATATCGATTACGGTGTGTAAGGATTTTAAATCGTATTTTATACTCAAAGTGGCATACCGATATGGGTCTTGCTGTAATGAAACGATGGGTTCACAACTGTATCGATCACGAGACTCAACTTATCAATACAATTTCTTTTATTTTTGTCAATGTCCGGAAAGGTAGTTTTGGTTTATTTTGTTTTAGTCCCACGAATCTTGTTTTGCCAATTATTTGAGCATGGATGATTGTTTGAAGCTGATTTTTGATGCATAAGCATGAAATGTATTTAATTAAAGGTTGGTAACTTAAAAATTAGAAAATTCCTTTTATATTGCTAAAACTATAGTTTGGTCCCTAGTTCATGTTTGTGGTCAATTGGATCTCTTACGATGCCCGATTGAGATTAGTGCTCACCTATAAACAATATGATCATGTAAGAAATCATTAATGCATCTAGACAAGATAAAACAAAAAATGGACGTGTTTTAGGTTTAATCTTCCGGTTTACTTTGGTAAACCTAATGTAGCTTGCTCGGTTCGGTCTTGCGACTAGGCCGGGTCGAGGGGATTACATTAGTTGGTATCAGAGCTAGATTTGCGAAAAGTTGGGATATTGTTGTTCGACTAGCTGATGTTGATTGAACTGCACGGTGATTGTGTATATGTTCGGTGATTGTTTAATGTTATGTTAGGGTATGATTTGGGAACATATTGCCTATTATCGAGGATTTTAAATGCATTTTAAAGTTAACTTGGATCCTTTACCTGACGCTAGCCTAACTCTAATGTGTTTTGATGCTTTGGTTAGCATGGCTCAACATGAGACACGATTAATGGCTAATACTGCCGGGGTTGGGCAGAATAATGAGACAGAGGAGAATCTCCCTCATGTTTTACCTCATCTTCCTCCTCTAGTGGTTCCTTCAGTTGACGTTGGGGCGGGTGAAGCACCCCAGGTTCACCAAGTGCTTGTGTATGGTGATTTGACTCTGTTAGTTCAGGCAATAACGGGAGCTTTTCAGATAGTGATGGCTGGAGTGCATGCACAGGCACCAACACCTGCTGTGGTGGCAAATCAAGGTTTACCCTTGGAGCTTTTAAGGAGTTTAAGAGGTGAGGATTTTTAGGGTTTAAACCCTGAGGCAGTCGAAGGTTGGCTGGAAAAGACGGTTCGCATTATGAATCAGATGGGATGTAATGATGAACGCTAGTTGGGTTGCACTGTATCTTTGTTGCAGAGGGATGCATACCATTGGTGGGTGACCACAATTGCTGGCGTTCTTGAGGTGGACGTTACTTGGGAGTTCTTTCGGAGAGCTTTCAAGAGGAAGTATCTTGGTACCAGTATATGGATATAAAGAAGCGCGAGTTCATGTCGCTATCTCGGGAGGTATGTCTGTTGTTGAATATGAGGTGAAGTTTATCCGGCTGAGTCAGTATGCTCCGAAGTTGGTTCTATATGACTAGCAGAGATGTGACATGTTTCGTTATGGTATTGTTAAGGACATCAAGACGTATCTCCTGGTTGTAGATTACACGAATTTCGATATGTTGGTCAATCGGGCTAAGGATATCGAGCTATCTTTTGGTGCACCAGTTCAGGCTGTAGATGTGAACTTGGGGTAAAAGAGTGGCAGACTCTAGCTATTTTGGGAGACAGAATAGGAAGTTTAGGGACAAGAGACATAAGCCAGATCACAGGCATGGTGGTAGAGTTGGCGGGGTGCTCTCGGGAGCTCGTGTTACACCGAAGTGTGAGCAATGTGGTAGGTGCCACGCTGGTATGTGCTCGGGTAATGCTGGAGCTTGTTGGATTTATGGTTCATCCGATCACTTGAAGCGTGATTGTCATCGGACTCACGAGAGATGCACTAGCACACAGTTCTTGCACTGCTAGGGCCGTGGCGGCGCGGGGTAATTTTAGAGGCGCGAGAATGGTCAGAGGGGTATGGCTTATGCTGCAGTGATGAGACCTGAAGGTAGTGGACCGGCTCAGGTCTCTGTTCATCGTGAGGGTCGTAATGACACGGATGTGATCACAGGTACTTTTACTTTACAATCATTGTCATTGTTATCTTTGATTGATTCGGGGTCTACGCATTCATATATCTTGAGTGAATATGCATCTATGCTGAATGTTCCTGTTGAGATCTTAGATGTTGGCATGTTAGTCACAAGTTCCTTTGGCGAGACGGTTACAACAAGAAGGTTGTATCGGTATTATCTTTGGTGGTGCAAGGACATGAGTTTGGTACAGATATGATGGAATTGCCATTCCATGGTTTTGATATCATTTTGGGTATGGATTGGTTGAGTGAGCATAGAGCAGTTGTGGATTGTGAATCCAAGAGGATATTCTTGAGGTTGGCCGAAGACTATGAAGTTGTGGTGGTTGGCGAGAATGTTAAGTTCTTGTCCAATGTAGTTTCGGTTGTTAGAGCAGAGAAAATGATGTTTGATGGCTATCAAGCTTATTTGGCTATTGTTATGAATCCGTAAGCCAAAAGTGTTCGAGTGCGCAGGATATTTGGACCGTTTGTGACTTTTCCGAGAGGTTTTTCCGAGGAGTTGCCGGGTTTACCTTCCGAATAGGGAGGTAGAGTTTCGTATTGAGACATATGAGGGTACATCACCGGTGTCCATTGCTCCTTATAGGATGGCACCAAAAGAATTGAAGGAGTTAAAGTCTCAGCTTCAAGAGTTGTTGGATCATGGGTTCATTCGACCAAGTGTTTCTCCGTGGGCTGCTCATGTTCTCTTCGTGAAAAAGAAAGATGGTATGATGCATATGTGCATTGATTATCGTCAGTTGAGCAAGTTGACGGTAAAGAATAGGTACCCATTGCCGCGGATTGATGACTTGTTCGATCAGTTTCGTGGAGCAGTGATGTTTTTCAAGATAGATTTAAGATTGGGGTATTACCAGTTGAAGGTTAAGGATATGGATGTGCATAAAATCGCATTACGTACGAGGTATAGGCATTATGAGTTTCTAGTCATACCTTTCGGTTTGACAAATACCCCGGCTGCGTTTATGGACATGATGAATAGAGTGTTCCATGAGTATCTTGATTAGTTTGTGGTGGTGTTTATAGATGATATTCTCGTGTACTCTCGTACCAAGGAAGAGCATGTTCGGCATTTGCGGATAGTGTTGCAAGTATTGAAGGATAATCGGTTATACGTTAAGTTGAGAAAGTGCGAGCTTTGGCTTAAGGAAGTGACATTCCTTGGTCATGTGGTTTCTGTGGAGGGTATTCGCTTTGACCCACAAAAGATTGAGGCTATTCTCAATTAAAAGCTACCTAAGTCTGTTTCAAAGGTGCGTAGTTTTCTTGGGTTGGCTGGTTATTATCGTCATTTCGTTGAGGGGTTCTCGAGTATTGCAGCCCCGTTGACCAAGTTGTTACAGAAGAATGTTCCTTATGTATGGACGAAGAAGCAGCAGCACAGTTTTGAGAAGCTGAAGGAAGTTCTGATACATGCTCATATGTTGATTCAGCCTGAATCTGGGAAGAAGTTTGTGGTTTATAGTGATGCGTTGTATGTTGGCTTAGGTTGTATGCTGATGTAGGATGGGAAGGTTGTGGCCTTTGCATCGAGGCAATTGAAATTTCATGAGCGCAATTATCCAACTCATGATTTGGAGCTTGCGGTCGTGATATTTGCTTTGAAAATTTGGCGACATTACCTCTATGGTGAGAAGTGTGTGATCTTTACAGATCACAAGATCTTGAAGTATTTGATGTCCCAAAAAGATTTGAATCTTAGGTAACGTAGATGGTTGGAGTTGCTTAAGTATTACGACTTGACAATTGAGTATCATCCTAGTAAAGCCAATGTAGTGGCAGATGCACTAAGTCGTAAGGTTGCGGTTAAGCTTCAAGCTATGTTTGCAAGGTTGAGTGTGACGGGGGAGGGAGGTTTCTTTGGCTGAATTGCAAGCCAAGTCTACGTTATCATAGTTGATTAAAGCTAAGCAACCGTACGATGATTCGTTAGTTGAGCATGTTAAGGACATAATGGATGGTAATCCTACGAAATTTTATTTTGATGATGATAGAGTTTTGTGTTTCAAGGGTTGAATAGTAGTGCCAGATAATCCGGAGTTGAGGCACACTATCTTGATAGAGGTACACTCTAGTCCTTTTGCTATGCATCCTGGTAGTGTTAAGATGTATCGTGATTTGAAGGAGGCATACTACTGGGTTAGGTTGAAAAGGATGTAGCTGAATTTGTTTCCAAGTACATGGTACGTCAGCGGGTCAAAGTTGAACATCAATTTCCATCTGGGTTGTTGCAATCGCTAAAAATTTCAGAGTGGGAATGGGATAGAATCACCATGGATTTTGTAACAAGTTTGCCGTTGCACCAACTAAAAAGGATTCCGTTTGGGTGATTGTTGACCGGTTCACAAAGTGTGCACATTTCCTGCTAGTGCATACCACGTACACCTTGGACAAGTTGGCAGATTTGTATATAGCGGAGATTGTGCGCTTGTATGGTGTACCTAAATCCATCGTTTCTGATAGGGATTCGAGGTTTATGGCAAGGTTTTGGAGGAGTTTGCACCGGGCCTTGGGTTGAGGTTGAGTTTTAGCATTACGTATTATCCACATTCGGATGGGCGGTCTGGCGGGTTATCCAAGTTTTGGAGGATATGTTGAGATGATGTATTATCGAGTTCCAAGGAACCTGGGAAAAGCACTTGCATTTAGTTGAGTTTGCTTACAACAACAGTTATCAGACGAGTATACAGATGGCACCTTATGAGGCGTTATATGGCCGGAGGTGTCGTACGCCCTTATGTTGGGCTGAGATGGGGGAAAAGTATGTTACTCTACCAGATGTGTTGAAAGACACAGATGATAAGGTTAAGCTTATATGTGATCAATTGAAAGCAGTTGCGGATCAGTAGAAATCTTACGCGGATTTGAAGCGTAAGGAGGTTGATTATGTGGTGGGGGATAGCGTATTCTTGAAAGTGCCACCATGGAAAAATGTGATGAGATTCAGACTTAAGGGTAAGCTTAGTCCAAGGTTTATTGGACCATACAAGGTTATTGAGCGTGTGGGTCCTGTGGCATACTGGTTGAGGTTGCCTTCCAAGTTGGAGAAAATTCATAATGTGTTTCATGTTTCGATGTTGAGAAGATATCGTTCAGATCCATCGCATGTTATGCCGGTAGATGATGTGGAGTTGAGGCCAGATCTATCCTTTGATGAGGAATCCGTAGAGATCCTTGACACCAGCAAGAAAGTCTTACGTGGTAAGACGATAGAGCTTGTAAAGGTTTTGTGGCAACACTGAGGTGTTGAGGAAGCTACTTGGGAAAGCAAGGCGGATATGAAGGAGCAATTTTCGTATCTGTTTCCTCCAGGTAATTTTGAGGACAAAATTTCTTAAGTGGGGGAGTTGTAACACCGATTTTTGGTTTATTAGATGGTCTGGTGGACCGAGTTAAAGATTCGAGTCGGATTTGGGACCGTACATTTTTCGGTAAGATAAAAATATGGAAAATAGTTAAAAATAATATTTTAATATATATTGATTTTTGGTGGAATCAATTTTAGAAAAGGGAGTTTGGAAATATGACATTTTGGGTTAGGGACCAAAATGCGATTTTTAAAACTGTTTTAAAGTGACTAAAATCAAAAGGGTCAAATCCTTAGAATCCTTAAGGAGCTAATCTACCAAGTGTTTGCTGGTGGTTTCTCCCTCCAATTTAATCATTTTAAACATGTGTTTTAAAAGAGTGTTAATAAGGATTAAAAATCTAGAGTTTGTTATTAACTTTTAAAAGAAATTTACGTAACTTTTTCCTAAACCTTTTCTCTTAACTTCTTTTCTTCCAAACACTCAAAATTTCATCAAAATCCAGAGGTAAGGGACGGGACTCTTTTCACCCAGATTATTGATTTTAATTTGATTCTTTAACTTTGTTTTGCAAAATCTCATTGAAATCTTATGTTTTCTTAGCTTTAAACAAGCCAATTGAGGGAGAAATCACATAACAGGGGTAAGGTCCGTGATCTCCTCTGTTAAATAGTTATTTATTGATATTCCCAAGTATTTTATCCTTGATTTATAAGTTGTAATGTGATCTAATGTTTTATCAATGTTTAATTGAGTTATTTTGGAAATATTGATGAAACATGGTAATTCCCAAAGTGGATCTGATTTCTAGTATTTGATATTGATTTAATATATGTTTTGGATGTGTTTTGATGTTGATAAGTGGATGAAGGCGACAAAGCTTGACGTTGTTTGCTTGCTTACTGGGGACTTGTTTCGCGTTGGCAAGGAAGGCGAGGCGTATTGGTGAGTGAAAACTGGTTTTTAATGCTTTACAAAGGTTTGTAAAGGTTTTTGGGAGTTTAGGGTAAGTGTGAGGCACTTACCTAAGATCGGAAGTAAGTTTCCCTTATTTTTCTCTTGAATATCGGCTTAGATATGAGCATGTTGTTTTCATGTTTTGGGGATAAGCATGGTATGTTTTACTTACTGGTAATGCATGATTTTGAGTACATATGCAGGGGTTTGAAAGTATATTAAATGTTATTAAGCATTGGTTTTAATTCCGATTGGGAATGGTGTTATTGTATTGGCAATGAGATTTGCATATGTGGTGTTTATGAAATGCATTGTAAAACAGTAAGTAAATGGTTTTGTAGATGATATATTGGCTATGTTACAAGGTGAGAAAATAATCGGATACAGTTGGCATGCCATAGGATTAAAAGTGCACTATAAAATATGAACAAAATCGATCGTGGCCATGGGTCATTGAGGTATGGCGGTGTAACAAGGCCACTCGACTGTCGGGACCTCATTTGGGGCATACGGTTTAACTAGGCAACCAAAATTGATGGTTATCTTGCGGTTTAACTAGGAAAGGGTGAAATCTTGCGGTTTAACTAGGAAAGGGTGTAATCTCGCGATTTAACTAGGCGAGGGTGTCTAATCTTGCTGTTTAACGAGGCGAGGTTTGGGATATCATGCGGTTTAGCTAGGCATGGTATGAGATATCCGTGTATCCGAATGTGTATAGGATAGAGGTAGTCTATCTGGGTCACTACGAATGCCAATATATGAGAAAGTTCATGTGTTGAATCTTGTTTGGAATGCTTTGAGATTTAAGCATGGTTTGTTTAAAATGCTTTGGGATTTAAGCATAGTTTGTTTAAAATGCTTTGGGATTTAAGCATGGATTGTATATGATGTTATATAAAGGTTATTATGTTTTGATTCGGTTGGAATCATGGAAAAATGCTTTGGTTGTAAGCATGTTTTGGGAAAAGCAAGCATGTGGTTTTTAAATGGCTTTTAATGCATCATTGAATTATGAGCATCCTCACTAAGCGTGTGTGCTTACGATCTCTTTTTTCTAATGATGTTGAGCATTAAAGTTCGTGGCAGCAAATGCAGTGTATGCAAGTTGCTAGGGGTCAATTGCATCTAGAATTGTGTGAAAAAACAGCTAAATTTGACATTATAGGCCCAGGCGTACCGATATGCGGGGGACCGTATCGGTACAACTAGGAAAATAAGGCCAAGGTGTTTTGGTACAAGTAGGGGCGGTTCGATACGCCTAATGGTTACAGGAATTTTACTTTTCAGAAGAGAGGCCGCGTACTGAAACACCAGGGAACCATATCGGTACGGTGTGTAAGGATTTTAAATCGTATTTTATACTCAAAGTAGCGTACCGATACGAGTCTTGCTGTAATGAAACGATGGGTTCACAACTGTATCGATACGGGACTCAGTGTATTGACACGGATTTCGTTATTTCTGTCAATGTCCGGGAAAGACAGTTTTGGTTTATTTTGTTTTAGTCCCTGAATCTTGTTTTGCCAATTATTTGAGCATGGATGATTGTTTGAAGCTGATTTTTGACGCATAAGCATGGAATGTATTTAATTAAAGGTTGGTAACTTAAAAATTAGAAAAGTCCTTTTATATTGCTAAAATTACGGTTTGGTCCCTAGTTCATGTTTGTGGTCAATTGGATCTCCTTGCGATGCCCGATTGAGATTAGTGCTCACCTATAAACAATATGATCATGTAAGAAAGCATTAATGCATCTAGACAAGATAAAAGAACAAAATGGATGTGTTTTGGGTTTAATCTTTCCGGTTTACTTCGATAAACCTAATGCAGCTTGCTCGGTTTGGTCTTGCGAATAGGCCGGATCGAGGGGGTTATAGTATGATAGCCACCAAAGGAAAGGGTTTAACAAGAGATTCTTCCATGCAAAAAGAGATTGATAAAGAAAGCAAGGATCAGGGGCGCAACCCCGTAGCAGAAGAAACTTTGTCTGATGAAGACTAAGTTATCATTAACAATATGAGGTAGTTTGTACCACTTCAGAATGTCCCACCAACTTCATATTGGATAAGGTTAAATATACTCTTTTGAAAATCTTGTCTTCTACTAAAATCAAAAGTTCAAGCAAATCGCAAGAAGGAGAAGTAGCAAATTGGAGCAAGGGAATAAAGACATCAGTTGCATCGACATCCAAGTTGCCTCAAGCTACGACCAAAAATATGCGAAGCTCGAGTAAAAGAGAAAATAGAGCTCCAAGGAAAGAGAATGAGTACACATGTTTCACTCCTCTACCGGTATCATATGTCGAGCTATACTTCTAGTTACTCAAGAATGATTTTGGTATAACTATGAAGCATAATGTTTATACCATGCAGGAGTTAGTGGACACCACATCGATGAATGTAAAGCATTTAAGAGGTTGGTTCAAAACTTGAACAATACAGGAGTTCTAAAGTCGATTCGCTAGGTGCAACAACCAACCCTCTGCCTAGTCATGATAGACAGTAAGGAAAATCAAGTTTTTTGAGGAGGTTAGAGGTTAGAATGATTTGGTTGGATGAAAGACCAATACCAGTTGGCCGAAGCATGATGCATCATGTTCGTGTACCAAGCTCTTTTTGGTTTTGTCTTATTTTTGTGCTTTCTTTAGAAACAATGTTTGAAATTAACTTTTGCTTTTAGGCCCAAAGCAGTGGAAATCTTTTGTAAATGGCATATGTATATTTTCTCATTTCAATTAAATGATGTTTGATATTGGGTTTTGGGAAAATAATTTATATTCTTTGATTCTTTGAACATTCCATTCATTACTTTGGGATAGTTTTTATTTTCTCGTGCATATACATACATAATTTTTATTATATTGATTGCAAGAATGATGTGGTTTCGAGTCCAACGATCAATTCCGAGCAGCTTATGTTTATTGGAAAATGAATATTGCAAGGATGTTGTAAGTGTGAACATCTTCTATTCTACTTAGGTAGACGAGAGGAAAAAATGAGTGTTTCGGTAATAGGCAAATCCCATTGAGTGAATTCCTCTCTCAGGCATTTGTTGTATAAGTTCCTTAAATCGAGTGTTGACCCTAAACTTCTACCCTCTAAAGACTATTTTGATATCCATGTATGGGATGACGAGTGACATTCCTTCACTTCCCTTCACAAATAAGAAAAAAATATCCATTTGATGTCCCCTTTTGAGCCTGATCGTTTCTTTTCGTTGGAACACAAACCAAGGATCACCCCCGCACTAGGGGCAAAGAGGGAAAAAAATTTGGCAAATTAAGGTTGCCCAATTTTGACCACATTAAGAAGATAATGCTTCATGAATAAGCGCAAGAAATAAGAATCGATGTACTAGATACAAAGACCAGATAAATATCAGAATAAGCTGGTAAGAGAATTTTTTTGCTCGAAAGGACTGACTCAACCAAATTGAAAGTTCACCAATAAGAAGGTTGACACAGTAAAAAATTAAAGCACCAAGTCAGAAAGTGCAATAAAGGACATTAAAAGCCTTGAAGATAAGATTACATTTGAATTTGAAGCGTATCAACATTTAGCCAATGATGCAAGCTACACGAGAAGGAAATGAACTCTAGGGTGAAAACCCAGAAATGGGCAGTCTAGAGCGATCCAAGAAACAAATCAAAGAAGCTTTCTTTAAAGCACATCCTAGTCAACAACTGAAGAGAAGATATTTCATCAAGAAGAAATGATCATTGGTTTCATCACCCTTAAATACTTATTTTGTCCCTATATATCATTTCTTTCATAACCATTAGCCATAGCCTACATTACAGGCCTACAAAGACCATTTAGATCATATGTGGATATCTGAGTTGGATAATTTTGTCTTCAGATCACATCCTACCTTTAAAGGTTAACCTTTCTTCAAGGAACGTCAAGCTTCAAGTGCCTGATCGACACCTAAATGAGGGAAGGATGGGGTATGATGAGTTAGTGAGGTCAAGAGAGCCTCTTAAATGGGATAGAAATTAGGTATGGGAAATGTTCCTTTCAGAAACCTAATAGCCCAGAAAGGACTTAACATGTGCATATGCCACCGTAACCCTTACGGTCCTTTAAACATAAGCTCCATTCGGGTTGATATTTGTCAAAAAAACACTCTTTCACTTAATATTCGGGTATCTAATTTTGATCTCATTTTTACAAATTCTTTTCTCAAAATGAATTAATTTTCTATCTCATCTTCATAAGTTTTTGAATTGAAATGAGCTTAAAGCATTTTTGTCTTAAATTTTTAAAATAGGGCTAACTTTACAGGATATTTTTGCATTAAAATAAAAATTTAAAGACTCATTTTCATAATTTTTGCATTAAAATGAATTCAAAACATTTTTTTGCCCTAAATTTTGAAAATATGGCTAACTTTACATGATATTTTCGCATTAAAATAAGACTTTAAAGACTCATCTTCATAATTTTTGCATTAAAATGAATTCAAAGCATTTTTTGCCCTAAATTTTGAAAATAAGGCTGACTTTACACGATATTTTTGCATTAAAATAAGTTTTTAAACTCATTATAAGTTTTTGCATTAAAGTGAGTTTAAAGTATTTCTTCACCTTAAAAAGTTGAAAGTGGGGCAAACTTTACATCACAGATTCAGGAATGAAAGAAATTAGTGGGGCACCATTTGTCCACATGACAAGATCATTTGTACATAGGAGTCCAAATCAGTATGGACCGAAAAAGGTACAGAGTCTAAAAATTTTGACTGTTGAGCAAGATGAAAATTAGTTCAAAGAAAACAAAGGTAAGAACAAAATTTTGGGGCAAATTTTGTTGGGCCAAGAAAATGGCTAATCCTTTTAGTGGCAGAGACATTTCAAAACCAGAACTCACAGACATTAAGTTGAGAAAGTTATGAAGAGTAATCCGAAGTGGAAACCTAAAAAAGCTTTGGAGAAAAAGGGATGCAAAGATTTGAACCCGACTTTAAGATAGGTTATATTAGCTGCAGAAAGACCCTTAAAACAAGAAACCTTGAGCTTTCTCGAAGATGAGCTCATCCCAAGTGGTCCTCAATTTGCATCATTCATGCATCATGAGTAATTAGACATCCTTAAGTTAAGGGCATGCTAACTCATATCATTAATTTGCTTTGTCTATGTTGACAGAAATCATTAGAGACTTCCATGAATTACTTCAAGAATATTACTAGAGCCTTCATTGCATAACATTTAATATAGTTAGAGCATCTATAAGACCTCTAGTGCAGGGTGATTCGAGCAACCAGTAAGACCTTCAGTGCATGGCTTTAATATAGTTTGAGCATCTGTAAGACCTCCAGTGCAGGGTGATTCGGGCAACCAGTAAGTCCTTCAGTGCATAGTTTTAATACCGTTCGAGTATCTATAAAACCTCCAGTGCAGGGTGATTCGAGCAACCAGTAAGACCTTTAGTGCATGGTATTATGACCTTCAGACCATCAGTAAGACATCCAGTGCTTGGTGATTTTGGGAAATTAGTATCGTCCGGACATCAGTAAGACCCTCAGTGCGTGGTGATTCGGGCAATTATTAAGACTTCCAATGCATAACTTCAAGATTTTCTAGCCATCAGTAGAACCTTCAGTGCATGGTGATTCAGGACCAAAACAGGGAAGTAGGACAAAATTAGTGCTTTCTGTCTTTGTTCTATTCTTGTGTTACAAGAATGAGCAAAAAGGGGCAGTTGTAATCACTAATTTTGTCCGTTCTTTTTGTTACATTAATTTATTTTTATTTATTATTATTATTATTAGTTTATTAGTATTAATACTATTATTTTCAAATTACTAAATATTATTATTAATATTATTTTTAAGTATTAAAATAAAAACAAAAAAAAACAAAAATATATCATAAATAAAATAAATTATATCAGCCCAATTATTATTAATATTAGTCCATATAAATTAAATAACCCATGTTTAATATTACAAGGCCCATTTGGACCCATTAACTAAACCTAAAAAAACCCTAAAATCATATCTGATATCTAACCCTGGTCTGATCTCATTTTGCAGCCGCCACAAGATCTGGCCGTTAGATCAGATCTAATCCAACGGTCTAGATCACACCCAAGAAACCCTTTAGATCGCGCGTGCCGTCCACCACCTGGAATTTTCGGCTTCCACACGCGCGGTGTGTGATGACGCACGCGTCGCCGTTCAACTCCCTCATCCATGTGGCGCCACCACCGGTGATCTGCTTTGGCGCCACAAGGCCCATTTGGACCCATTAACTAAACCTAAAAAAACCCTAAAATCATATCTGATATCTAACCCTGGTCTGATCTCATTTTGCAGCCACCACAAGATCTGGCCGTTAGATCAGATCTAATCCAACGGTCTAGATCACACCCAAGAAACCCTTTAGATCGCGCGTGCCGTCCACCACCTGGAATTTTCGGCTTCCCACACGCGCGTGTGATGCACGCGTCTGGCCGTTCAACTTCCCTCATCCATGTGGCGCCACCACCGGTGATCCTGCTGGCGCCACAAGGCCCATTTGGACCCATTAACTAAACCTAAAAAAACCCTAAAATCATATCTGATATCTAACCCTGGTCTGATCTCATTTTGCAGCCACCACAAGATCTGGCCGTTAGATCAGATCTAATCCAACGGTCTAGATCACACCCAAGAAACCATGTAGATCGCGCGTGCCGTCCACCACCCAGAATTTTCGGCTTCCCACACGCGCGTGTGATGCACGCGCCTGGCCGTTCAGCTTCCCTCATCTATGTGGCGCCACCACCGGTGATCCTGCTGTCACCACCGGCTCGCCCCAACCACTAATATGCACGAAACAATAAAAAAGTTTGAATCAAGCATGGGAAAATATCAAAAGCAGTAGATTAGGTTTTTATATTTTTTATGCATGTAATCGGATACAAGATCCAGTATTCTAGTGGGAATGTCATCCTGATCTCCGGGTGTCATCTCTTTTGGTACCATGAATGGAGACACTTTTAAATTGCCATGTATATACGCATTTTAAGTTTTTTTTAAATTAAATTGAATTTTAATTATTTTTAATAAATACGATACGAACCATATAGATACCAATTTTGGGCGTAGCGGGGGTATTAACCCTTCCTCGTACGTAACCGACTCCGAACCCGTTTTCTCTGGTTTCATTTTTTAGGTGTTTGGTCTACCAATTTTAAACGATCGGTGGTGACTCCCTTAATTTTATTCCAAATACAAACTTTTCTAAAATTTCCCCTTTAAATATTTGCAAAATTTTTCAAACAAAAAAGGGAAACTTGATTTTTTTTAGTCGCTACAGCAACTAACCAACCTCAATCTATGTTGTCCCAACACCAATCTAAGGAACTCAATTCCGATGACTACTACCTCGGATAACAAACCTTTCTACTAGCATCCGCTATTCAAAACCATGAACTTAGACCTTGTCTATGACTAAAACGCTGCACCACTCCCCCAATACATTGTCAGGAACACATCATATCTATTAAGCATATCCCGGTCAACATCAAAGGACATGCACCACCTTGACAACCAAACCCTAATATCAATCTACCTTTAACTAACAGTTCTCATCTCCGGACTTGGCCCATCAAGGCGAGACTTAAAACTTCACCTTATCTGAACTTGCCTCCCACACGAACAAAAACTACTCACGATTCATGAAATTCCATGATTCAACTACTAGATCTCGAGAAATGACCATCGTCTTTTACGAACTCACGCAAGCAACCAAGATTAACCAATCCATCTTCAAAGGTCTAAACACTTTATTCTAACCCCACACTCAGTCCCAACAGTCAAACGTGAGAAACCATCTAACTGTTGTGAGGGATTTCCAACTAGTCTGTCTAATAACATTTCTTTGCAACACACCCATCTGGTTACCCACAACACATCTATTGATCTCACATCTCCGCTGCGCTACTCTGATAACTTTTACACTGCTTACCTTAACCGAAGATAACTCCTCTCAGACTCGATAGAGCAATCCTCTAACTCCACGAAATCTAGATCAAAAGATGCACAAGACAGGCTATCGTCCTCACGACTTGCCCTTAGGGCCTCAACCATGTTTATTACAACCTTCATTTACCTTTACTAAGGCACCTTTACTCGAAACAACATACGGAAATCTCACATTCTATAACAAAAAAACAAGGTCGTCGATCTCATGAAACATGCAACGGTCTTTCACTGTTACACTTTGGCTTAACACATCAAAAGCCACCATACAAGCCACATCCACACAGGCATGTTCCCAGTGAAGCACTAGGCAACGATACCCAATTGGTCACTTGCACAAGTGTGACTCCAGCAAAGACTTCGTTAAGTGCCATACCACAGAGCAATAGACACTAACAACGAACTCAACCTTACCTTTATCGCGACTCTAAACTACAATCAAATGGCAAGACTGCTCATTCACCAAGGGTATCTTCCTGCTCTCAAAACGTCCACAACTCTAAGGCCAGGAATTCTCAACCCTCGCGTCTACAACGCAAGCTAAGAACATCTTGTAGTATACATATCATTCCTTGAGCTAGCACTATGGAGCACAACATCCACTTTAGAGTGGTAATGATTCTAAATATCTAACACCAACAACCAGATTCAAACAGTTCAGAAATTCACAACTTCTCACTCGCAACTCACGGTATACTTTGCACTCTCAACAAACATTACGGTAAAATCATTATCTATGAGAAGATGCACTTGTAATTACCATCTAAAGCGACAACAAACCCAAGATTTACCAAAACACACATTCTCAAGAACCAAACCACTACACATCCAAAGGCTAAATGGCTATAAAAAAACAATTGAAATCTAAAATAGGGTTTAATTACCTGGCATATCCTCGGCCGTGATGTTGTCATCTCTAGTCTGATCAGCAGGCTGTCTAGCAATGCCTCGTCGTCAACCCTAGCGGTAGATCTCACTAGACCTCCATCTCGATAACCTGATGGTGCCCTAGCTCTGCCTCTAGCAATATTCTAATCATGTCAAAAAGTAGCCATCCTTTAAGACTGAGCCGGTGTACCCTCATCCATAACTGGGCAGTCTTTCGCCATATGTCTTGGTGCTCGACACCTATAGCAAACCCTCCGAAGTAAAAAGCACACTCCAAGGTGATGTCAGCCGTAATGCTCGATGCTGGTAAAATCGATGCTCCAACAGAACCATCAGTACTTCCTTCTAGGGTAGAAATCAAAAGGCCCCTACGAACCCTCGATCTAGATCTTGAACCGACCCTCGGTAGCTAATTTGAAGAAATTCTCTTCGAAGCACGAAAACTCTCACGCAGAAAGGGAGAATGACATATGATATCCTAGGTCTCCACATCATGGCTCTTAACATCCTCCGTCCTACCAGGTGTCGTATCCTAAAGCTGCTCTAGTACCTTCGCACTATTTGCTAATTCAAAAAATATCCCAAGTGGACTCACTATCACATGTAACTGAAGCTAAACCCTCAAACCTTGTTTGAACCTCTTGCACCTCATCTCTTTCGTCGCAACAAACTCTAAGGCATAACGGCTCAAACGCAGAACCTCTTGCTCATAAGCAAACACCGTTCGGTCTCCCTAAACCAAATGCAGAAATTGGTCCCTCATCTCATCCATGTGTACCTCACTGATGTACTTCTTCCAGAACTCATCCAAAAAGATATCCCATGTCGAGAGTGCAGGCTGGAGACCCAACTCAACAGTCTTTCATCACTCGTGTGTGTTGCCCCTAAGAAGGAAAACAATGCACTGAAGATCATCCTCCGAGCTTTTCTTCATCTGTCTCAAGATTTTCTGTGTCGCATAACCACTAATCAGCCTTGATCAGGTCATCTTCAACCAAGCCTTCAAAAAATTTTAAGCCCAAAACGATGAAGCCTCTCTACAGGGGTCTTGTGAGACGTTTCAGATTGCCTTGGAATGGCTT
This sequence comes from Hibiscus mutabilis, assembly GCA_019671005.1. Classification (NCBI taxonomy): domain Eukaryota; kingdom Viridiplantae; phylum Streptophyta; class Magnoliopsida; order Malvales; family Malvaceae; genus Hibiscus; species Hibiscus mutabilis. Next base: position 13,576,671 of record CM033747.1, on the reverse strand, counting down.
GCACCACTTGCAAAAGAGTAAAGGTAAAATCACGAAAGTGACTCGCCTCTCCATTATCGGTTTCCCTTTCCCTTAACTCTTTTCTGAAACACAACAAACAAGTTGGCACATCAGTATTCTCAGTCTTGTAAAGTATAACTCAAATTTAGGGACTTGTAATCACTAGACATCTTACCATGACCTTTAAACCACCTCAGGGTTTTCTAGAACCGACTAAACCTGAGCTCTGATAGGACTAAATAAAATACCTCGATCCTGATACAGATCTAAAGCATCACATTCGGGTCTCCCAAAACTGACCCATCAAAATTTCTTATTTAAAATCACAAGTTTGGCAATTCTCAAAACAATCCATTTTCATAAATCCACATAAATAAATAAGATTCAACGAGTTTACAAAGTAGGAGCTCCAATTAAAATACACCGTTTGACCAATTTAAAAGTAAATCAAATAATGTTACATACTCGACTGTGGTAAGGTCCTATAAATACAATCAGTCCAAACTAAAACATCAAGTACTATACTTCGAAGTTGGAGTGCTGGGAAATCCTCCTCGATGTGCTCCTCCAAAAGCACCATGTCAACCTATGCACGAAAAAACCACAATTCTGCATGTTGAGCTAACAAAGCTCAGTGATACATTTCTACTCTACCGCAATTCATGAATATCATAAAATAAACATGCATGATAGAATAATCAAGAGTGCACATAAAGGCTTCTCAATACTAAGGATCGCCTTCTAGCCTATCCTAGTTAGAGTTCACAACCATGTCTTAAGATACCACTAGAATGTAAGGAGTCAGACATGTCTTCCCAGGTTTACCATACTCGAGATCACACATCCCTTCGAGTTACTCGAGCTCGCACAACCCTTCGAGTTATACATTTTATACCTTGATCACATAACCCAAGGGTAAAACAACCAAAACCAATTATCCACACAACAACGTAAATAACATGCATCCTGTTATATAGTTGTAGTGCACTAACAACGACATCCTATTTATAGTTGTAGCATACTAGTGTCGACATCCTGTTATATAGTCGTAGCACACTAGTGCTGACATCCTATTTCGGTCGATCGATGATAACATGCTTTGGGGATTATGCCTGCAATTAAGGCATTATGCAGTTTAGCTTAAGATTTAGGCTTTTGCGATATTGTACCTGCAGTTCAAGTAATATATGATTACACCAGTGATTTAGGTATGCTACAAATATGAAGGTTTGTGTTCGACTACAATGTGGATGATTTAATTATTATGCACATTAAGTTATGCTTCATTTATTTTCTGTCAATTATAATGGCCTGCATTATAATAATTCATCTTGGTATTTCTATATTACTGGGCTTCCAAGCTTATTAAAATTATTAATCTTTACAGGTTAGTAGGTTGAACTTTGTTCAAGATATTGACATCGGTTTAGGGAATTCCAGCAGCATTAATTATGGAGTATGATACTTGTATATGTAAGTAGGCATGTAGGTCACTATACTTTGTTTGTATGTCGGTTTAAGTCTGGGTCTTATTTTAGTTTCTAAATTCAATTTTAAATTGCATTGGTTTAGTTAAGAACTTTAAATTTATTTGAAATTGTATTTGTGGGTTGCCCATGTGACTCGAATATGGAACCTCGGGTCAGGTTGAATCGTCCATACCAGTTTAGGGTGTTACAACATGTCCTAGTGATGGGTACCGATGATGTGTTTTTCTCGACACGTTATAGTTTTGAGTATAAGACTCTATTGCATGGGTCGAGTTAGTGGGAGCTACATTAGTTTTTGATATGAGTTATCATACCGAGTTTAAGGAGAGTGTTTGAGACAAGTCGAGATGCCGTTCGTTTTCGAAAGTCTTGCACCGGGAAAACAATGTTTTAGATATGAGATGCCATCGGAGTTAGAATCTCTTTTTGGGAGTCACCACGAGAAGAATTGTTTTGTTTTGGATGTAACGACTTTTTAACATCTTGTTCTTTTTAGATTGTATGTTGTCGTAGAAGGATTTTTGCATGCAACAATCTTTTGAGTTCTACAACATGAGTTAAGTTTTTTGATGACGTATTCGCGTGATAGTTTTTTCAGAGTATCGTTGGGTTTTGCTTGTTGTCTGTAATGTACCGAGCAAAGGTGGATTCATTCTAGGAGAAGGAAGAGTATGTTTGTAATGTTAGAAGAAAAGGGATATAATTGATAAGTGTGGTGAGAGATCAGAGTGGCGCAACAAAATTATTTGAGATCTTGGAAAGGCTAATTAAGTTTTAGCGTCTTCTTTGATTTAGGATACAAATTTTGGGGACAAAATTTCTCTTAAGGAGGGGAGAGTTGTAACGACCTAAATTCCAGGTTTAGTGAATCGGGTCTCGGGCCCGAGTTATGGGACTTTATTTTGGATGAATAGGTTAAGGGCTTTTAGGCTTGAGCCCATTAATTTGAAAGAGAATATATGAGCTTTAAATATGTGGGTGGGTGGTTGAAAGTGGAAGAGATATGATGGAGGAGAGAAAAAAAGGAAAAATGAATAGTGGGAGAGAAAAGAAGAAATGAGAGAAAAGTTGAGGGAGAATATTTCAAACTTTGGTCTACGGAGATCTAGCTGTCCGTTTTCAACACCTCCACCACCATTGTGTTCATCTTGTCGAGATGAGTTCACCGGTACCAGCGACACCACCATCGGAGTCACCATCAGAGTGAGAGAAAAAGTTTTGAGTTATTGAGTTGAGGGGGTTAGAGGGCTCAAAACGAAGAACGAAGGCCACCATCAGAATTATCAGCTCGAGGACATTCAGTCAGTGAAATTTTGTCGTCGTCCATCACCGGGATCCGCTGCACGCGTCATCGGTAGTGTGTGGGCATCGTCTTAGAGGTTAGAGCCATCTGAGTCGAGCAGCGTAGAGTCAAGCCACTGAACCGAGCCATGTTGACGATCCATTAACCTTGAGCCAAGCTGTATTGCTGAGCTATTGACTGCCTAGCCAAGTCGCTGTTGACCACGCTGCCCCCACCATTGACCACCACCGCTAGTCGCTGTGTTACTATTGACCGGTGTTAACTTTTACGGAGACCTTACCTTGGGGTTTCTCGAAGTTCTGAGTCCTTTGGCATAGTCTGTTTCACCAAATTTGAACTTAGTAAGTTGTTTTTACGTATTTGACCTTTTGTTTTGATTAGGGGTGTAGGGAATTAATGTATTTCCATATTCATTTTTTTATGAAGAATATTCGGGGATGGATATTAGACTAAGTGGAATAATTAGGAAGCTCGGATAAGGATTTATCACTTTGGCTTAAGGTTAATACACCTCAAACTCCTATTGCTTTATGAGCATTATAAATGTGATTGTCTTGCGTGTTAATATATGAAAATTAGGTAGATGATGGATATGCATGATTGGAGACCGATAGTAAGAGATGTGATATCTGTGTGAGGTATGATGATGTTGTGAATATGATGAAACTCATGAAAGCTTTAGAGATTGTTTAAGGTCGTTTGAGATGCTTGTATAATTACTTGATGATTGCTCGATTTGGTTGATAATTGTGATGCTTTGTGTGATTGTTCAAATAGACTGATCAGATTCGATGTGAATTATGTGTAAGGGATAAATAATGGTAATGTTTGAATAAATGGTCATGAGGTCAGTAATTAATATTAATTGATTAAATGTGTTAGTAAACAAACCCTAATGACTTTCATAAGCATTAAGGATTGAATAAACTGTTGTAAATTTACAATTTAGGGAATGGTGCGAACCCGTACATAGGGTATCGGTATGCATATGAGTACTGATACCATGGGTACTATATCAATACTCGTGTTCGAGTATCCATACCTACTAAATAAAATAATCAATAATGCTATTAAAAGATAAAAATCGATGTGGGATGTTATGAGCTAATACGGATTAATGAGATAATTAATAAGGATATTAATGTACTATTCCATAATGAATTAATAAGTCGGTAAACTTAATTGGGTAGCTTGTGGTAATAGCAACCATATGAGATCCTTGGTGGATCAAGAAATGTTGTGTGATGTATGGTGATCGTGTCAATGTTGTGTGTAGTTACGTGCCAAGTAAGAGCAATTGTGTGGTTGAGTCACTTTTGATTGATGGGATTCAAATACCCAGAGAATGAATGTTGCAACACCATGGTTAGAGATGCCGAATGTACGTTCTTTAAGCTGTGTGGTACCATGTCTTATTCGAAGATGCTCAACGAGAGATTCTGAGCATGGGTGTACGTTCCCTAAGCTGTGTAGCACAGGATCTCACCTAAATAGTGTACGTTCCCAAAGTTGTATGGCACCAGGCCTCACTCAGAGTGTGTTCTCAAAGCTGTGTGGCACCAGGTCTCAATCTAGGTTTGTAGTTATGACTTTATGTGTTTTAGCTTGGATGATCTGGTGAGATCTCGAGTATGGTTGGGCCTTATGGGTCATGTGTGATGATTGCTTGTTGAGAGCATGTGTTTAAGTGATTAGTGGTAGCGCCACATGTTTATTTATCTCTTCTTATTGCTCGTACTAGCTTGCATGCTTATGTTTATGATTAGCATGAAGTATAGTAGAGTAGATGTGTACCACTAAGCTTATAAGCTCGGCGCTCAAAATTGTTGTTTATGTGTGTAGGTTGATCGTCGGATCGTGTGATCGATGAGCACTATCAGTTTGAGAGTTCAGCATGGGGTGATTTCTAGAGTACGGTACTTGTGTTTAGTAGGCTATGTATTTATAGAACCTTACGTGGTCGAGTCTATATTTCTTATTTCAAAATTGTATAAATCAAACTGAATGTTTAAATGTTTTAAATTGAATTGGAGCTCTTTTGTTCCATTTTAATTATTTAACTATATTTTTAATTGTGGGCTTTAAATGCTTTTGAGAAAGACCTTGTTGGGCTAAACCGAGTCGGGGGTGTTACAATCACACCTTTCGTCATCAGAGACCTCGAAAACCCTGCTCCCATATAAAAGAAAGATCCCATGAAAAGAGAGGGACATAGTATGAACAGTTCTCAACCCATTATAAATAAGGGTGAACCGTCGTAGACCACCATTTCACCCATACCATTTGTCTTCATTCTCGCTATCTTGTTTGTTGTCTGACATTTTAGACATCAACACTACTAAGTTATCGCTTGATATAAATTTTAGAGGTGAAGGAAAGGCATTGCATTAGTGAATTTGGCGGGCCAAGACAAGTATACCACGGAGGATAGTGATAAATTTTAGGGTAAGGTACACAAATGGTCACTAGACTATCCTAAAAATACAAAATGGTCATCAAACTTTCAAAAATTACATAATGGGTATTAAACTTTAGTTTTTGTTACAAAATAGTCATTGAGCCTTTAACTGTTGTTAAGTGAATGACGTGACAGATACGAAAATTTGAATAATAACATATTTAATCCTCCATATTTACAAATTCAATCAATTTAGCCCTAATTTAACTCTGATTATTAATGTCTAAATTGACTGAACGTGTAAATATTGAGGATTAAATATGTTGTTAGACAAATTTTCGTAACTGTCAAGTCACCAGTTAACAATAGTTAACGGTTCAGTGACCATTTTATAACAAAAACTAAAGTTCAATGACCATTATGTAACATTTGAAAGTTTGATGACCATTTTATACTTTTTGAGATAGTTTAGAGACCATATGTGTACTTTACCCTAAATTTTATCATTATCTATTGACAAAAGGATGACTTAGGTTTATCAGATTAACATGCATTGCATACTAATACTAATATCCTAGAGTCCAACTTCTTAAGATTCTTATCTATTATATGTGTAGACATTCTCATATCCTACGACTTGGGTTGGACTTCTTACCATGTCACATTTTAAATGAAGTCTTATGTGTTGATTTAGTTAGCACATTATTCAAAATTTAGCAACTCGATTGTAATGTATGACCACAAGGGTTAGTGATAATCGTGAATAACTTAACATCGATTGAGATACGTCTAACAAGATTTATTTATTTTTTGTTTTATTAAAATTGCATTTTTCGGCTAAATCATTCAAATATACTCCTAAAAATAGTTAATTAAAAAAACTCATTTGAAGATTATTTAGATAAATATCCCCTTTCAGCCCATGTAGAAAAAACTCGTCCAGCTCGAGTTTAGGAATTGCGTCCAGGCCGGCACGAGTTTTGCGTAAAATAAATTTTTTCCTTCTTACCTACCCACTCAACACAGAACTCGCGTTTAGTGAAGCACGAGTTTGTAATTTGCTTTACATAAAATGCGAGCTTATCCTATGTGGACCGAAAAGGAATATTTATCTAAATAATCTTCAAAAAAATATTTATATAATCAATTATTTTTAGGGTATATTTGAATGATTTTTCCGCGTTCTCAACCATATCAAAAGCGATAAAATGCTTTATTTTTTGGGTAAACTACATCAGTAGTCACCGAACTATGGTTTCTTTCCTATTTTGGTCACCGAACTATTTTTTGGCAAAAACATCACTAACGTTATGTTTTCTTCCTATTTTGGTCACCGAACTATTTTTTTGGGAAAAACATCACTAACGTTATGTTTCCTTCCTATTTTGGTCACCGGCTGTTAAAAACTTAACGATTTTGCTGATGTGGAATTTTATTTTATTTTTTTAATTTTTCATGTCATTTCTTCTCTCTCCTCGTAAGCAATATATGTTATTTTATAATATTTTTATTCAAACTAACATGATGGTGACACGTATCACTGTCTATTAGTGGAATAAAAGGCTTGAAAAATCAAGCCCCTTATGCAGCCAAAGAGATGGTGACACGTGTAACTGCCTAATAGGATGGTGATACGTATAACTGCCTATTAGTCGAATCTCTCTGGCTGCATAAGGGGCCTGATTTTTCATTCATTTTATTCCACTAATAGGCAGTGACAAGTGTCACCATCCTGTTAGCGTGAATAAAAATATTATAAAATAACATATATTGCTTACGAGGAGAGAGAAGAAATGACATGGAAAATTAAAAAAATAAAATAAAATTCCACGTCAGCAAAACCGTTAAGTTTTTAATGGCCGGTGACCAAAATAGGAAGGAAACATAACGTTAGTGATATTTTTGGCAAAAAAAAAATAATTCGGTAACCAAAATAAGAAAGAAACTATAGTTCGGTAACTACTGGTATAGTTTACCTTTTTTAAATCCCTTTATCCTTTTCTCATATGATTGGGAAAGAAAAAAAAAAGGTGTTTTTAAGTTTTTACGCTAGGACTAGGCCCATAAAAGCAAACCCAGGCAAACGTAAAACGACGTCGTCGTTTGAGGTGCGAAAAGAAAAGAAAAAAACAAAAAAAAAAGGTTTTTTAAAGCTTTTAAAGTGACAGCCTGCTCTACTCTACAGTCTACCATTTGCTTAGGTTGGTGAGAAGGTACAAAATGGAGGGGATAACTGAGGGAGTGAATAATCATGGATTCTTCAGCTTCAAACAGCAAGAAGAACCGTATCCAAGTCTCCCATACCAAAAAATCCCTCTTCTTCTACGTTAACCTTGCCAAGGGTTTTTTTTTTCCATCATTTGCGGTCTTTTCAGATCATTCTGTTTCGTTACCTTCATGTTTATCTTCTTCAAGTCAAAATCCAGTGCTTATTTTTTGGCCTTTCTTCTTGTTTTAAAAAGAAATGCAGTAGAGTAGTGGACCTAGTTATAACACAAGTAAGAAGTGGTTTACTTCTTTTAGGTGAAAAATATGATTTAAAATATCAAAAATTGATAATTTTCTTTGTTATTTAAGATTCTTTCTATGGCACCATTTTTGCAGAGATACATGCAGCAATACAACGAAGTGGAACTCTCTGCTCTTGGAATGGGTACTCTTTGCTCTTACTGCTTACTTATTTTATTTGAATGCCCTTTATGCTATGTATGTTCGATTTTGTAAAAGTTTTTTTCATGTATTTAGATGGTTTTTGAAGTGTCATATCCCTGCACCTATGTCCAAATATGTGTTGGACATGGATGCTTAGAAGGGAAAAATGAAGAGTAGGAACAACATGAGAAGCTCTTATCGATTTAAATTTTTTTTTAATTTAGTTGGTTTTTGAGTTGCAATTTGGTTTTTGCTACTTTCAAATTTTAGTATATGTTATATATTTAGCTTTGGAGGAATATAAAATCTGTTGCACTGATAGGTTCAAGTCTTGGTGGCTACCACATTATGGGTGCTTTTTTGGTCCCTTTTCTAGTTAGCTTGATGTTGCTATCTTTGGGGGGTCGACATAGAACATTTTATGTGTGCATCTGTGGCATATAATTTATGATGTGTTGCTATGCATATGATATCACTCGTAATCTGATATATTGGAAAGATTGTTTGGTTATTTCCTTTTTCTTGTTTTTCTTCACAAATTGCATTCTCTCCTCAGCTATTGCTGCTGTCGTTACGATTGCTGAGATATTGAAGAACAATGGACTGGCTGTCGAGAAAAGTAAGATTCTTAATTAACCTTACAAAGACTATTTTAGCATTCATCTCATATTGAGAACTCAAACTTACCATCATGTTACATATATGGATATGCCAGCAATCGTGACTTGTACTGTTGACATGAGAGAGGAATCAGGGGGACGACATGTTCAAAAAGTGTCGAAACCATTTTTGAAACCGGGTGTGTAAAAATAGCTTGACGATTGTTCTTTTGTAAAATTAGGTTTCTTGGCCATTTTTAATTTAATCTTGAAAATTTAGGGTTTTTCATATTAAATTGAATTTTCTTTTATTTATTCTTGAAAAACACCTTAGAGTCGCCACCGATCATTTCGAGGTAGACCGGACACCGAAAAACAAACCAGGGATTTTGTATTTAAAAACTGGATTCGAGAGTCGGTTACATGTGGGGAAGGATTTGCATCCCACAAACGCCCGTTATCGGTACCTTAATTTTACGTGGCATTTTAGCATTTTGAATAATTATTTGAATTTAATTTATTCTATAATTATTAATTAAATTTAAATTCTAAATGCAGATATCCTTTATAAGGAAATTTATTTTATTCGAATATGATATTAAAGGCGCCCCATTAAGTGGCACCCCTACTCATACTTAAAAATGAATTTCTAACATAAAAGGTTTTAAATGAATGACCTTTTATTGTCTTGTCCATTTTAAGTATCAACCTAAAATGGTTCTAATTAATTAATTATTTATACTATGAATATTAATTAATTTAATAGCTTTTATGAGAAAATGTCAATTGCTTGAACACCTTCTACATATTTAAAGCCCTTAAATTAATAATATTCCTAATCAATTAGTTGTTCTGATTAATTAAAATATTAGTCTTAATTAAGTCTTTAACAATTAATTATTTAATATTCAATTATAAGTGGAAATATATATTAAATGTACATCTTCAAAACCAATGTTGAGATAACACCCCATTGTAAACAATGGAACATCATCCAAATTTGGGTCCCAAAGACTATATTTAATATATATTTAATTAACTACAATGTTTTTTCTTGTTAATTATCTAGTTTTAATTAAAGAACCTAATTATCTATGGCTCTAATAATTAACTAAATTAATATTCGATTATAAGTGGGAATGCATATTAAATATAATTCATTAAAATCAATGTTGAGATAACATTTCATTGTAAACAATGGAACATCATCCAAATTTTAATTTTAAAATTTATATTTAATATACATTTAATTAACTACAATTTCCTTCCTAATTAATTATTTAATCCCTAATTAAAGAACCTAAGAACTAAGGCTCTAACAATTAATTTAGGTTATTAAATTATCTAGAAAATAGTCCTATATGCTCAATTTAAAACATGCATCACAATTAAATTAATTGTATTTAAATAAAACAATTAAATAAATGACTAAATTGAAAACAAATTAAAACATAAAGCTGATTTTATTACTATAGGGACTAAATTAAAATAATTACAAGATCTAATGTCCATTTACAAAACCTAGGTGGCCCAATTGAAAAGATTACACGTTTGGAGGTTCAATTAAGGGAAACAGGGGACTAAATTGAATGAATCACAAAGTACGGGGTCAAATTAAAAGCAATTAGGGGCCTAATTGAAAGAAATTACAAAACCCGAAGCCAAAACCGTGAAACCCTAAGAGTAGGGTGCAGATCTTTCTGACCCGACCCGATTGGAGTGTGCAGATCTCCCTGACCCGGTGCCCAAAACGGCACCGTTTTTGCTCGGGCTATAAGAGCCCCTTGCTGAGCCAACTCGGTCATTTGAGCCGAAACACCCTCTCTCTCTCTTCTAACTCTCTCTCCCAAATTCTCTCAACCATAACACATCCCAACCCAGAAAAACGAGTTAAACAGATTAAAAATTATCAATTTCGGATGAAGTTCATCCACGTTCTTCAAGAACCGAATGAACTTTAAACTTCCCGGCCTAGCTCCGCCACATAGTCTGTCGTTCAATCCTTAACCGCCCTTCTCCAGCCATGCTCATCTGTTTGTCGGCCGCCCACTAAACTCTAATCATCTTCAACTTTGATTCGGCCGCCGCGGGGCAATTTTCGGCCACCACAGGGCAATTTTCGGCCACCGTCCGCCGCCATGATCGAAACCCTAAAAACCTAAAAAAATTCATTTTCCCCTCTAAACACCGAAATCTACTCCCAGTTCAATAGAACCTTCCATTCTTCCCCGACCTAGATCTAGATCTACCCAAACCCGAGCTTCTTCGACTCTACCTTTGCTCGAAATAACTTCGGCCACCGCACCTTTCTCTCTTTTCAGATTTAAGTTTACATATATATTTCATTTTTCTTCAAAACTAAACTAATATATTTTCTTGATTTTTGCAGGATTCGAAATGAAGAAAAAAAATTATCTTCTTGGCGGCGAGATTTCGATGGTCGGACTTTCTCCGGTGACTCTTCAAGTTCTGGCGACGATTGCACTTCCCCGACAATGGTCGTTCAGCTACTGGTGGTTCACCTCTACAGAGGCGGTTCGGTTTCCCCGAGGTGAGCTTCTCTCTCCTCTTTATTATATTTTTATTATAATATTTATTATTAGTTTTATTTTTAATGATTATCATTCATTCCCTTGACATTTTCTCTCTCCAGGTATTTATAGGAGTCAGACCTACTGACATCAGTCTAACACAAATCCATGTGAAATGGGTTTGGACGAATAGAGAGCTGACACGTGGACTCTCTTAGGCGGAAAAATGAAAATGTGTTTGTTTAGACTATGTAGATGATAAAATGGGCAGGAATAAACTGAAAACAGTTTGCAACCAATTGTACTGATTTGGGATTAGTATTGTAATGGGCTTTGGGCATTTAGAGGTGTAAAATGGACATTTTCTTTATGGACCGTTTGGGTATTGTTGATTGAAATTTATTTATTTATTATTATTTATCTATTATTGGCCTTATTTATTTAATATACGAGTACCTTGGACAAATACGGGTATTACAGCTGACCGTCTTTGCTCATTGTTGTGGAACAAGAAGTGGGCAAAGACTGAAAAGACACGAATTTTGTCCGAATTCACTGGCCATCTTCTGAACTACCAAAGCTTGAAGTTGTTCTTCTCATTTCGAAATTCTTCAAACTTCTGACGAACTATGGAATTTGAAGATGTTCTTCTTATTATGAAATTCTTCATCTTCCAAGGTCTGGAATTACTCTTGGCATTCTTCATCTCTTAAGGTTTGAAGCTATTCTTCTTATTATGAAATTCTTCATCCCTCTATTAAACCATCCACTTCTCTGTAAAGGTGTCGAACAAGCGAGTTCTTCTTATTATGAACTCCTTATTCTTTTGGAAATGTCAACTCCAAAATCTGAACTAGTTCTTCTCATTATGAACTCATTCATTCTTCTTGGAAACGTTCATCCACCACTCTACAAAGGTATCAAACAAGTGAGCTCTTCTCATTAGGAACTTCTCGTTCTTTTTGAAACCATTGATCTGCTTCTCTGTAAAGACACTGAATAAGCAAGCTCTTCTCATTAGGAACTTCTCATTCTTTCAAAAGGAGAACTCTTCTCATTATGAGTTCTTTATTCTTATGAAATGTTGATCCACCTCTCTATAAAGGTGACGAACAAGTGAGCTCTTCTCATTAGGAACTCCTCATTTTTCTTGAAAACATTGGTTTACCTCTCTACAAAAGCGTCGAATAAGCAAGCTCTTCTCATTATAAACTTCCTTATTCTTCAAAAGGGTGAACTCTTCTCATTATGAATTCTTCCTTCTTCACTGGGTGAGTTCTTCTCATTAGGAACTCTATGACGAACTCTTCTCATTACAAGCTCTTCATTCTTTGCTGGGTGAATTCTTCTTATTAGGAATTCTGTAGAAAACTCTTCTCATTAGGTGTTCTTCAATTTGTTGGTCCACCTCTCTGTAAAGGCATGGACAAGTAAGCTCTTCTTATTAGGAATTGTCCTCATTCTTCAGCAAACGAACTCTTCTCATTAGGAGCTCTTCAATCTTTCTTGGTGAGTTCTTCTTATTATGAACTCTGAATTCTTTGATGGTTGAGCTCTTCTCATTGGGAACTCTAGATTCTTCACTAGAAATGATGACTCTCCTCTTCTCTGGGGAATAGTTAATTCTGCAAAAAGAAACATCATCGATTAGTTCAAACTCAATTTGAAGTAATATGAATATTCTCAAATTCTCGCTTGAAACAACTGAATTCTTTAATGCCATTGCTTTTCTATCTAAGGTGTCTTGATCTTTCTATCTGAAACTCATATGGGATCTCATCTCTTATTTCGCTTTCTATGTTGATCAATTTCTTCTGTGCTTGGAATGTATGTGGCTGATTAAACCGAACATCTTCCTCATATGCACGTTGCTGATCTATATGGCCTTTCAATCAAGCATCATAGATTTTTCTTTTTTTCTTTTTTGTTCTTTCTTTTTCTTTTTTGTCCTCTTTTTTTTTTCTTTTTCATTTTTTCTTTTCACTTTTTCTTCTTCTTTTCTCATTTTCTTTTCTTTTTTCTTATTTTTTCTTTCTTTCTTCTTCTTTTCCTTCCTCTCTTTTTCATTTTTTGTTTTGGAAACTGAGGACCCAAAGGATTAATATTTTTGCCGATATCATGCCCTACCATCTTATTGCGACAACATTCAAAAAGTTCTCATTATTTCTGAAGGTGTCGGCCCGAAAGACTTAACATCATGCCCGAAGGACTTACTGATAACCCGAAGGATTTAGAATCGTAATGTACTTATTTTCCTGTGCAAACAATCACATCACTCTTGAAGGTGATGGCCCGAAGGACTTACTGATGACCCGAAGGATTTAGAATTGTAATGCACTTCCTTTTCTGTGCAAACAATAAGAAAATCTTTGTTGAGATCCGCCTCTACAAAAGGGTTGAAATCTTTCTGAGATCCGCCTCTTCAAACGAATTAAAATCTTTGCTGAAATTCGCCTCTTTAAACGGATTAAAATTTTTGCTGAGATCTGCCTCTTTAAATGGATTGAAATCTTTGCTGAAATCTGCCTCTTTAAACAGAATATTTGTTGAAATCCGCATTTGCACATAGAGCCTCTTGCTGAAATCTGTCTTTCTTGCTGAAATCTGCCTCTACAAACAGAATGTCCTGCTAAAATCCACCTTTGTAAGCTGAATATTCATTGAAATCCGTCTCTACAAACAGAATATCTTGAGATCCCCTCTGCAAACAGAATATTTTAGAGAAATCCTCCTCTGTAATCAGAATATCTCGAGATCTATATCTGCAAACAAAATCATGAATTAATATATTTTCTTTCTCACAACCACAACTGTAATTTTTGCTAGATCTAATTCTCAAAGATCTATGCTCGCTTGTTGTCGGATTTTCTCCTCCGAGATTTCTGTTCGTTCCTTTCTGGATCTTCCACTTCAAGATCTTTATTCAATCCTAACTGGATCTTTTTCTCCAAGATATCTGCTCGTTCATGCTTGGATCCACTTCTTCGAGGCTATAAATTGACTTTCACCTTTCATTGATTGAATTTGCAAATTCCTGCCAAAATATGCAAAAATGCTTTGAATGTATGAATTATCATGCTCCTTCTTATGGATTCCTAACTATATACCGCATGAATGTTGTCACTTGAGGACCACTTAGGCAAACTTTCATCCTCAGGGAAGCTCTAAATTTTTTCGAAACTTCTCCTACTGAAAACGTAACCCATCTCACACGCAGGTTCAAACTTCAAGATCTCTGCATGCTTTGCTCTAAAGTGTCTTTTCAGGTTTTCACTTTAGATTTTTCTTTTTCTTCTCAAGGCACCTTTTCGGGTTTTCACCTCGGTTGCTTTTTTTTCTTTTTTCTTTTTCTTTCTTTTTCCTTTTTTTTGCAACAATGTTTTTTCTTTTACTCGTTCTGATGTTACTTTCGTTACCTTCATGGATTAAGCACATTGGCCCTTTTTGCTGTATCTCACCATGTATTTCTCACGATTTGAATACCAGGGATCACTCTTTTCTTAGAAAGCCACTCTTGCTATATCTTCATTCAGCTTCTTTGACAAAATTCCTTCTCATAACTGTAAAAAAGATCATGATTTGCTGTTGTTTTAGCCTGAAGATTTTGTCTGCCTGGATGACATATTCTTCTGTAATATTCTTTTTGCACTGTTGCCCCACTCTGCCTTGACTTTGACTACTATCTTTGCTCACATTCGCCTTATTTCCTTGCTTTTGAATAACAAACACCTTCAACGGATTGATCTAACTGCATCTTTGCCTCCAAAAGAGGGCCCTTGCTCTCTTTTGCCCCAAAATTACTTGTGTCATTTTCTTGCAGTTTTGTTTGAATGTTACTGACACTCGGGTTGCATCTTTTCCTCATCATCTTTTCATCATTAAACAAGTATTGAGGCTACCTCATGTTCTGCCTGCACTTAAAGGATTAATACATCATAGTAAAACCCACGAAATCCTTTGCTTTTCTTGTATCTAATCAATTTATCGGTAAGATGCTTGTTGAAAAGATAAGTGAATGACTCAAAATATTATTTTACTAGATTTGAAAAATTGGAATAATTTGATAAGTCATGGTAAACATAAGAAAACAAAAACCAAGATTAGGCTCCCTAAATATAAAGTGCAACATAACCTTCGAATCAAACTACAAATATCAACTCCAATGTGGCCTCTTCTAAGTTATTAGACTTCTGAGAGAAACATTTCCCGTATACCTAATTATATCCCATTTAAGGTGGTACTCTTTACCTCACCAACTCATCATGCCCCAATCTTTCCCTCTTTTTTAATCTCGATCAAGCATTAGAAGTCTAGAAGCCCTTGAAGAAAGGTTAACCCTGATAAGCGAGATGTATTTTGAAGACAAACTCACTTTGCTCCAATACTCGTATATGGTCAAAATGGTCTTTTGAGGCTTGTAATGTGGGCTATGGTTCACGGCTGTCAAAGAAAGGATATATAGGCTCAAATAAATACTTAAGGGTGATGAAACCAAGGATCATTTTTCCAAGTGAAATATTATTTTTGTACTAATCTGAATATGTACGGATTAAATTTTTTCTTTTTCTTTTCTCTTTCTCTTTTTTTGTTCTCTCTTTTTTTGTGGATCGCTCTAGACTGCCAATTTCTGGGTGTTCACCCTAGAGTTTATTTCCTTTTCTTGAAATCAGTCTTCCACTGCACCTTTAGATAGAGACTTGTTTGAATGAAAGATCTCACATATACATTGTTTTTCTTCTGCACCTTTCAACTTTAGTGCTTTCTTTGTTTTAACTTGATTTTGTTGACTTTTGAACACAAACTTTCATTGTTTTCTTTTTCTTTTTCTTCTTTTTTTGACTTGATTTAGAATATTCTTCTTCATTCATCCTACATTCTGGATTTTGTGCTAGATATATTCACTTTCATTTCTTTTGCCCCTGATTCACAAGGCATTCCTATCATAGCATGATCAAAACCAAACAGTTTTCACTTGTGAACAGACTTTCATCCTCTTTTCCCCAGTGTAGGGGTGATCCTTGGTTTGGGTTGAATCCAAAGAAAATCATTAGGCTCAAAGGGGACAACAAATGATATTTTCTTATTTTATTTCTTTGTGAAGAGAGATGAAGGAATGCCAAATATCCTCTCATTCTTGGATATCTTCGAAGGAAAGCCGTCTTCAGGTGGATGATGTTTTGGGTTATCACTTCATTCAAAGACCATAGCCAACAATGCTTGAGAGGTAATTCACTCAGAATTTGTATTTGGTATTTTTCTGTGATTCCTGAACACTCATTAATATCTTCCCATTGGTTTAAATAAAGTCGAAAAGAAGTCACATTTCTGAAGTTGATCTCTAAATTTGATTCAAGGTCACTCTTACAATTAATATCCAAGGACCTAAGAGAAAAACGCTATTGAAGATATATATATATACGTATGGGAGAACAAAAACTATCCCATAACAAAGGATGAATGAAATATATATTTAAAGAACCAAAGAATGCAAAATGTTTGCCATTTGAGAAAAATATATAGGAAACAAGCATCATAAACAAATAAATCGAAATAGCCTCCCTTACAAAGGACACCCAATGCAACGGGAAAAAACGATTGGGATGATTCAGGATATTACTCCGCAACGGTCCTAAAAATTGCAGGCAAATCTCCCATGGTTCACTGTTGACCATTAATCAAGGAAGGCCCTAGTTAATTTTGGTCACTCCGCTTCTATCATCAATTCTCTATTTTTCTTCACCATTACAAAGACATGCTCATTCCTGTTCATGCTCTGATCCTCTCATTCTTTCTAAACAAATTTTTTTAATTCTTCAGCGATCAAATTCCTCAATGCCACTTCATCGGTCTCTTGCCATATTAAGTTTTCCCCACCTTTATTATTTAGGGCGAACAAATGCTCCAAGTCCTTGGACATTTAAATTCCTGAACTTTCATCAAATTCATCTTTAATTTTACAGAACCACCAGAACTCCGTGGTAAAACTTGTTGAGTCCCTGAACTAGCTGAAATATGTATTTCATCATCATCACCATGACCTCTGATAGGCGATTTTTCCCGAATAAAGAAATACCAACTGAAGATGATTGATACTTCGTCATATCCTCCCTATGAGTAATCGAACATTTGCAACCATAGCCTTATATCTTGTGTAACCCCCTCGACCTGGCCTAGTTGCAAGACCGAACCGAGCAAGCTACATTAGGTTTACCGAAGTAAATCAGGAAGATTAAACCTAAAACACGTCCATTTTTTTTCTCTTTTATCTTGTCTAGATGCATTAATAATTTCATACATGATCATACTGTTCACAAGTGAGCACTCATCTCAATCGGACATCGCAACGACATCCAATTGACCACAAACACGAATTAAGGACCAAACCGTAATTTTAGAAATATAAAAAGGATTTTCTAATTTTTAAGTTACCAACCTTTAATCAAATACATTTTATGCTTATGCGTCAAAAATCAGCTTCAAACCATCATCTATGCTCAAATAATTGGCAAAATAAGATTCGGGGACTAAAACAAAAGAAACCAAAACTACCTTTCCCGGATATTAACAGAAATAACGATATCCGTATCGGTACGGGCGTATCGATACGGTTGCGAACCCATCGTTTCGATACAGCAAGACCCGTACCAATACGCCACTTCGAGTATAAAATACGATTTAAAATCCTTACACACCGTACAGATACGGCCCCCTGGTGTTTCGGTACTTGGCCTCTCTTCCGAAAAGTAAAATTCTAGTAACCATTAGGCATATCAAAACGCCCCTACCTGTACCGAAACACCCTGGCCTTAATTACCTAGCCGTACCGATACGGTCCCTCGCGTATCGGTACGCCTGGGCATGTAATGTCAAATTTAGCTGGTTTTTCATACAATTCTAGATGCAATTGACCCCTATCAACTTGCATACATGCTGATCAACACTTGAATATGCATAAACCACCATTTATATCAAGATTAGGCAACCAAAACAACCTTATACTTCCAAAGGACCACTCTAGAGGCATGCTTCCTAGACCACTTTGCCAAACATACCAAAATGCACATTTAAACCATTCTCAGCAAAAGCAACATGCCAACACACTCAACATAGCATATTAAACCTGGTCAAACCAACACAACATAGCAACCCACAAGGAAACTCTAAATGCATACCTAATCATCCACTCAACCCCAACTATAGGCAAGTAATAACATCAAGCTAATCAACATATAGCCATCATCAAAAACCAGCATAGAATCATTCTAAAGAACCACAATGCAAATGATTTAAAACTCCCAAAAACCATGGCGAACACATGCTTAGTGAGGGTGCTCATAATACAATGATGCATTAAAAACCATTTAAAAACCATATGCTTGCATTTCCCAAAACATGCTTACAACCAAAGCATTTTTCCATGATTCCAATTGAATCAAAACATAATAACCTTTATATAACATCATATACAACCATGCTTAAATCCCAAAGCATTTTAAACAAACCATGCTTAAATCCCAAAGCATTTTAAACAAACCATGCTTAAATTCCAAAGCATTCCAAACAAGGTTCAACACATGAACTTTCTTATATATTGGCATTTATAGTGACTCGGAAGACTACCTCTATCCTATATACATATCGGATACACGGATCTTTGATATCATGCCTAGCTAAACTGCATGATATCCCAAACCTTGCCTCGTTAAACCGCAAGATTTGACACCCTTGCCTAGTTAAACCGCGAGATTACACCCTTGCCTAGTTAAACCGCAAGATTTCAACCTTGCCTAGTTAAACCGTAAGATCACCATCAATTTGGGTTGCCTAGTTAAACTGCATGCCCCTAATGAGGACCCAACAGTCTGAGTGGCCTTGTTACACCGCCATACCTCAATGACCTAGGCCACGATCGATTTTGTTCATATTTTATAGTGCTCTTTTAATCCTATGACATGCCAACTATATCTGATTGTTTTCTCACCTTGTCACATAGCCAATATATCATTTACAAAATCATTTACTTACTATTTTACAATGCATTTCATAAACACCACATATGCAAATCTCATTGCCAATGCAATAACACCATTCCCAACCGAACTGAAAACCAATGCTCAATAGCATTTAATATACTTTCAAACCCCTGCATATGTACTCAAAATCATGCTTTACCAGTAAGTAAACCGTACCATGTTTATCACCAAAACATGCAAACAACATTCTCATATCTAAGCCGATATTCAAGAGAAAAATAAGGGAAACTTACTTCTGAGGTTAGGTAAGTGTCTCGCGCTTACCCTAAACTCCCAACAACCTTTACAAACCGTTGTAAAGCATTAAAAACTAGTTTCCACTCACCGATACGCCCTACCTTCCTTGCCAACGCAAAACAAATCCATGGCAAGCAACCAAACAACGTCAAGCTTAGTCGTCTTGATTATCCCATGTTTTAAACACATAAAACTAGAGGATAAATGCATTAAAATGCATTCATACCATTGCCTAATATCAATCTCCCGCAACTTCCAAGTTGCCCACTCGAAAACCATCTGAAATATACCGAAATCATCATCAAACGTTTCTGAAACTTAACCCAACCATAAAACAACAATTCAACCCATCAACCAACATCTAATAACATCCAAAAACCCTTTCTTAAAATCCTTTTACCTCCAGCAGAGATTAAACTTATTATCTCCACAATAACTCAAAACTGGCAACCTAAATAATTAGAGATTCAAGAGTTTCGGGATTCTATTGATAAAAAAAACTTATCAACATCAAAACACATCCAAAACGTATATTAAATCAATCTCAAATACTAGAAATCATATCCCCTTTGGGAATTACCATGTCTCATTAATATTTCCAAAATAACTCAATTAAACATTGATAAAACATTAAAATCACATTACAACTTATAAATCAAGGATCAAATACTTGGGAATATCAATAAAGAACCATTTAACAGAGGAGATCACGGACCTTACCCATGTTATGTGATTTCTCCCTCAATTGGCTTGTTTAAAGCTAAGAAAACATAAGATTTCAATGAGATTTTGCAAAACAAAGTTATAGAATCAAATTAAAACCAATAATCCGAGTGAAATGAGTCTCTCATCTCTGGATTTTGATGAAATTCTGAGTGTTTGGAAGAAAATAAGTTGAGAGAAAAGGTTTAGGAAAAACTTACGTAAATTTATTTTAAAAGCTAAAAACTAACTTTAGATATTTAATCTGTATTAATACTCTTTTAAAACACATGTTTAAAATGATTAAATTGAAGGGAGAAACCACCAACAAACACTTGGTAGATTAGCACCTTAAGGATTCTAAGGATTTGACCCTTTTGATTTTAGTCACTTTAAAACAGTTTTCAAAAATCGCATTTTGGTCACTAACTCAAAATGTCATATTTCCAAACTCCCTTTTTCTAAAATTGATTCCACCAAAAGTCAATATATATTAAAAGGTGATTTTTAACTATTTTTCCATATTTTTATCTTACCGAAAAATATACGGTCCTGAATTTGACTCGAATCTCTAACCAGATCCACCAGACCGTCTAATAAACCTCAAAACGCTATGCCCAAAACCAGGGTATTACATCTTGAAATCATTTATGAAGCAATACAAGAGAATCTTTGGGCCTGAAGTAACCGAGTTGACTTCATATACTACCTCAGAGAAAATTCTTGCAAGTTGTACCCCTTTATGAACAAGACTGACTTTTCAAAGCTCCAGGCAATCTTGGAAGCATTCACTATAGATCTCTGACTAACCTATTTCTTGATTTCCTCCATTAAGGGCCTACGCTTCTTGGTAGCACATTCTGGTTCCCCATGTGAAACTTGCAAATATTATCAGAATCATAACTATGGGCAGATGGGCTTGACATCTTCTTCACCGGTCTAGGGTAAGATATTAACCTTTGATAAGTCTAAAATGGGCATTTCAAATGTATCAAAATTTACATTTGCCCAAGGAATCTTCTATGATAGACTTGGTGAGTCAGTTGACCTTTTCTTCTGGGAATCTGATCATTGTGTTCATTCACTTCTTTCTCATTTTTCACTTGACATCTTCTTCACTGGTGTACCTAAGGACTACTCTATATCCTTGGCTCGATTGACCAACACATCGAAATTCGTATAATCTACAGCCAGGAGATACGTCTTGAAGTCCTTAACAAGACCATAACAAAACTTAGTCGTATTCAGCAACAAACATGCCCCCTTAGATAGCGACATGAACTCGCGCTTCTTCATATCCAAATACTGGTACCAAGATACTTCCTCTTGAAAGCTCTCGGAAAGAACTCCCAAGTAACGTCCGCCTCAGGAACGCCAGCAATTGTGGTCACCCACCAATGGTATGCATCCCCCTGCAATAAAGATACAGTGCAACCCAACTTGCGCTCCTCATTACATCCCATCTGATTCATGATGCGAACCGTCTTTTCCAGCCAACCTTCGGCTGCCTCAAGGTTCAAACCCTAAAACTACTCACTTTTCAAACTCCACAAACGCTGCAAGGGTAAACCTTGATTTGCCACCACAGCAGGTGTTGGTGCCTGCACTCTAGCCATCGCTACATGAAAAGATCTCGTTATTGCCTGAACTAACGAAGTCAAATCACCATACACAGGCACTTGGTGAACCTAGGGTGCTTCACCCGCCCCAACGTCAACTAGAGGAACCACTGAAGGAGGAGAAGGTAAAACATGAGGGAGATTCTCCTCTGTCACATTATTCTTCCCAACTCCGGCAGTATTAGTCATTGATCGTGTCTCACGACGAGCCATGCTAACAAAAGCATCAAAACAAATTAGAGTTAGGCTAGCGTCAGGCAAAGAATCCAAGTTAACTTTAAAACGCATTTAAAATCCTCGGTAATAGGCAATGTGTTCCCAAATCATACCCCAACAGAACATTAAACAATCACCGAACATATACACAATCACCGTGCAGTTCAATCAACATCAGCTAGTCGAACAACAAAATCCCAACTTTTCATAAACCTGGCTCTGATACCAACAAATGTAACTCCCTCGACCCGGCCTAGTCGCAAGACCGAACCGAGCAAGCTACATTAGGTTTACCGAAGTAAGCCGGGAAGATTAAACCTAAAACACATCCATTTTTTCTTTTATCTTGTCTAGATGCATTAATGCTTTCCTACATGATTATACTGTTCACAAGTGATCACTCATCTCAATCGAGCATCGCAACGATATCCAATTGACGACCACAAACACGAATTAGGGACCGAACCATAATTTCAGCAATATAAAAGGAATTTTCTAATTTTTAAGTTACCAACCTTTAATTAAATACATTTCATGCTTATGCGTCAAAAATCAGCTTCAAACAATCATCCATGCTCAAATAATTGGCAAAACAAGATTCAGGGACTAAAACGAAAGAAACCAAAACTACCTTTCCCAGACATTAACATAAATAACGATATCTGTATCGATACTCTGAGTCTCGTATCGATACGGTTGTGAACCATCGTTTTGATA
This sequence comes from Hibiscus mutabilis, assembly GCA_019671005.1. NCBI lineage: Eukaryota > Viridiplantae > Streptophyta > Magnoliopsida > Malvales > Malvaceae > Hibiscus > Hibiscus mutabilis. Next base: position 13,554,174 of record CM033747.1, on the reverse strand, counting down.
TAGCAAGACACATTACCTTATTAACCGAAAACATAAACTGAGTTCATACTCAAAAGTAGTTTATCTCTTGAATCCTTGCAAACCTTGCCTTTGCTGCCACGAACATTAATGCTCTGTATCATTAGGAAAAAGAGAGCGTAAGCACACACGCTTAGTGAGGGTGCTCATAATACAATGATGCATTACAAACCATTTAAAAACCACATGATTACTTTTCCCAAAACATGCTTACAACCAAAGCATTTTTCCATGATTCCAACTGAATCAAAACATAATAACCTTTATATAACATCATATACATTCCATGCTTAAATCCGAAAGCATTTTAAACAAACCATGCTTAAATCTCAAAGCATTCCAAACAAGGTTCAACACATGAACTTTCTCATATATTGGCATTTATAGTGACCCGAATAGACTACCTCTATCCTATACACATATTGGATACACAGATCTCTCATACCATGCCTAGCTAAATCACATGATATCCCAAACCTTGCCTCGTTAAACCGCAAGATTTGAAACCCTCACCTAGTTAACCGCGAGATTACACCCTTGCCTAGTTAAACCGCAAGATTTCAACCTTGCCTAGTTAAACCGCAAGATCACCATCAATTTGGGTTGCCTAGTTAAACTGCATGCCCCAAATGAGGTCCCAATAGTCCAGATGGCCTTGTTACACTGCCATACTTCAAGGACCTAGGCCACGATCAATTTTGTTCATATTTTGTAGTGCTCTTTTAATCTTATGACATGCCAACTATATCTGATTGTTTTTCACCTTGTCACATAGACAATATATCATTTACAAAACCATTTACTTACTGTTTTACAATGCACTTCATAAACACCACATATGCAAATCTCGTTGCCAATGCAATAACACCATTCCCAACCGGAATGAAAACCAATGCTCAATAGCATTTAATATACTTCCAAACCCCTGCATATGTACTCTAAATCATGCATTACCAATAAGTAAATCATACCATGTTTATCACCAAAACATGCAAACAACATGCTCATATCTAAGTCGATATTCAAGAGCAAATTAAGGGAAACTTACTTCTGAGGTTAGGTAAGTGTATCGCGCTTACCCTAAACTCCCAACAACCTTTATAAACCTTTGTAAAGCATTAAAAACCAGTTTCCACTCACCGATACACCACGTCTTCCTTTCCAACATGAAACAAATCCCCGACAAGCAACCAAACAACGTTAAGCTTCATCGCCTTGATTATCTACTGTTTTAAACACATAAAACCATAGGATAAATGCATTAAAATGCATTCATACCATTGCCTAACAGCAATCTCCCGTAACTCCCAAGTTGCCCACTCGAAAACCATATGAAACATGCTGAAATCATCATCAAACGTTTTTGAAACTTAACCCAGCCATAAAACAACAATTCAACCCATCAACAAACATCTAATAACATCCAAAAACCCTTTCTTAACATCCTTTTACCTCCAGTAAATATTAAACTCGATTATCTCCACAATAACTCAAAACTAGCAACCTAAATAATCAGAGATTCAAGAGTTTTGGGATTCTATTGATAAAACCAACTTACCAACATCAATACACATCCAAAACATATATTAAATCAATCTCAAATACTGTAAATCATATCCCTTTCGGGAATTACCATGTTTCATTTATATTTCCAAAATAACTCAATTAAACATTGATAAAGCATTAAAATCACATTACAACTTATAAATCAAGGATAAAATACTTGGTAATATCAATAACGAACCATTTAACATAGGAGATCACGGACCTTACCCATGTTATGTGATTTCTCCCTCAATTGGCTTGTATAAAGCTAAGAAAACATGAGATTTCAATGAGATTTGGCAAAACAAAGTTATAGAATCAAATTAAAATCAATAATCTAAGTGAAAAGAGTCTCTCACCTCTGCATTTTGATGAAATTCTGAGTGTTTGAAAGAAAAGAAGTTGAGAGAAAAGGTTTTGGAAAAAATTACGTAAATTTCTTCTAAAAGCTAATAACTAACTTTAGATATTTAATCCTTATTAACACTCTTTTAAAACACACATTTAAAATGATTAAATTGAAAGGAGAAACCACCAGCAAACACTTGGTAGATTACCTCCTTAAGGATTCTAAGGATTTGACCCTTTTGATTTTAGTCACTTTAAAACAGTTTTCAAAAATCGTTTTGGTCACTAACCCAAAATGTCATATTTCCAAACTCCTTTTTCTAAAATTAATTCCACCAAAAATCAATATATATTAAAATATGATTTTTAACTATTTTTCCATATTTTTATCTTACCGAAAAATATACGGTCTCGAATCTGACTCGAATCTCTAACCCGGTCTACCAGGCCGTCTAGTAAACCTCATAACCGCTAGGCCCAAAACCGGGGTGTTACATCTTGAAATCATTTCTAAAGCAATACAAGATAATCTTTGGGCTTGAAGTAACTGAGTTGACTTCATATTCTACCTCAGAGATAATTCTTACAAGTTGTACCCCCTTGATGAACAAGACAGGCTTTTCAAAGCTCCAGACAATCTTGGAAGCATTCATTATAGATCTCTAACTAACCTTCTTCTTGATTTCCTCCATTAAGGGCCCACGCTTCATGGTAGCACATTCTGGTTCCCCATGTGAAACTTGCAAATATTATCGGAATCATAACTATGGGCAGATGGGCTTGACATCTTCTTCACCAGTCTAGGGTAAGATATTAACCTTTGATAAGTCTGAAATGGGCATTTCAAATGTATCAAAATTTGCATTTGCCCAAGGAATCTTCTATGATAGACCTGGTGAATCAGTTGACATTTTCTTTTGGGAATCTGATCATTGCGTTCATTCACTTCTTTTTCTCTTTTCACTTGACATTTTCAGCACTTATTTTCTGAACAATCCAATTGAATCATCTCCAATCAGGGGAATAATTCTTGAATTACATATCTTAATGAACTGACCTTCCTTGTTGATTTCAACAACCCCTGCTTCAGAAGGTTTTAAATCTGCAACTTCACAATAATTTTGATATTGCAACAACTTAAATAACGGGGCTCTGATAATTTCTCATAATGCGGTGAAGCTTATATCAATTTAAAATATATTTCACAGTATGAATGAGATCCAGTTTAGATTTTGATTTTCCACTGACATGAGTATCTTGAGCATCTGATCTTATGATATTCTTCGGGAAAGGCAAAGTCGAAAGGGTAGATACCAAAATATTACTCTGACTCCAGTTGATCGTGAATTGAAGTGGGTTACCCATAAAAGTATGTCGTTGATTCTGCTCTTTCTCTTTTATCTCGACCCTTCTAGCAAACGATAATCTTCAATTGAACCAGGGCCCTTCACTTTCAGAACATGCCTCTTCCTGATGAAACCAAAAACTTCAAGAGATCATTATCAAAAAGTGATTTTGGATAGGGTAGAGCCGCAAATCTGAACATTACATTGGACATGAGTAATTGACTTCCGTTTCTGACTGAACTCTTCAGCTTCTTTGTCTCACATTTTTATTATGCTCCTCTTGCACAAACTACAATCTTCAACTGCCCTTGACACTCATCGCTTTAGAGAAAGACTCTTCTGCTCCTCATCTCTGTTAAGATCATTATGTTCTCTGACTGTCACTGAACCATTGATCGGCAAAACTTTTGGCCATATTCTCGAATTTGACTTTATCCAGTCCGGTTATGTCTGTTCACTAGGCTTTCTTCATTTTAGCATTTTCAAAATTCACCAGTGCCTCTAAGTCAACCCTTTCACTATTCGCTTCATAATCCAAACTCAAAGCTTCTAGATTCTTTACAGATGCCCCCAGCTATATTGATCCGAACTTACTCATCTTTTTATTTGGCTTTTTATTTACATCTCTTTCTCTCTCTTTTTTGCTTATTCTTTTTTGACTTTTTCCTTCTTTTTTTTACTTTTCTTTTTTCTTGTTGCATAAAGAGTCCTTTCAGACTGAACCCTTATGTGAGATGAATTTCTATCTTGATCACCCTTGTTAGTGCTTCATATTAACTCGTACCCCATCTCATTCTCGGACTGATCAATCTTTTACTTTATTCGATCCAAGTGGCCCTCAAAAACATTTGAGACCGTTCAACCTTAACAAATCTGTCACCCATGCTTCTCAAATGCAATTTTACTTTTTCTAAAAAAAATGTAATATTTTAAACAAAAATACAAAAAAATTTATTTTACATAATGCTTAAATGATATGATGCATGAGGTATCGATTTCAAGAACTAGTCATTAGAACAACACCCATTTAACTAAAAGGTCGAATACAAAGAGAAAGCATTATGTGTAACACATGTTATTAAAAATTGGATGGATGAAAATTTAATAAAGAATTGCAGCCAAGGGGGTTTAAACCCGCGACCTTGGCTGCAAGGGCAAGTAGGCTAACCAGTTGAGCTAGGGCTCATATTTGATATGGGTTTATTCAATTTAATAAAGACCCTTTTTGGGTCGGTTATACTGAAAATTATAAAACCAATTTTGACCCTTCATTTACCCATTTTTGTTTTGAACATAAGGCTCCAGAACCCCAAAATCATCATCACATACTCTTAAATCGGCCACCGCCGATCTCCTTCACCGTCACACCGTGGCGGCCGCCACCACCACCTTGTTCCTCGGCTCCTCCCGATCAAAACCTCTCAACTCCCTCTTCGATCAGCCTTGTCATTCACCGGCAATTTGAGTTTAAAGGTTCAATGAACCTAGGGTTAAATCCCTTCAGCCTATCATCGATTCCCGCTGCCACACACGTCCGTTGGTGATTCGGTGGCCACCATCGTCTTCCCCACCTTGAGACGAGTCAAACCTTGGTCACTGATCGTTCAACCGGCATCGATCGGACCTTCGTCGACGTTTGACCTAATTGGTAAGTTTGGTAAGTTTGGACTGAAATTTTGGTCGCTTTTTAATGTTTCTGGGCTAATGATTTATGGCAAGTGATAGATCCGGCCAAAACGTGCAATTTGGGCCTTTTTCAGCCATTTTTAGCTGCGCGTAAACCCCATGGGCCGTCTAGAGCGATTTTTGACCCCTCTAGACGGTAGCCCTCAAATTGATTCAATGGTGAACCGACCTGGCCAGACTCGGTTTGGTCTCTGAACCGAACCAGTAACTGACCCAACCCGTAACTGACCCGACCTATAACTGACCCGACCAGCCCAACCCATAACTGACCTAATCTGACCCGTCCGACCTGACCCGTTGTTCGAGTCAACCCGGTCCAAGTCAACTCAATTGAATCTAATCAGTTGACTTTGACCTGTTGACTGATGACGTCAGCATGACATTAGCATTGACTTTGACCAAAAAGTCTAATTTTTCTGAAAACTCCTATTTTACGTTTTTTTACATCTTGAGCCCATTTATGAAGCCCGTTTCATGAAATTCTAACCTAAAAGCCTCCGAAATTGACCTCAAATCTGATCATATATAAGTATTTTAATTATTTAATTTTACGAATAAAGATTTAGATTAAAGGTTCTAACATTAATATTATTTGTTTAAGGTACCCAAGATACGTTCGATCGCTAGTCTGCTTAGCCTGGCTCATCCTGACCTACTCAGCCGCGTGAGCCCATCGTGACTCGTATGGACCTTTAGCATAGTAATTTATCCCGGTATAAATATAATTTCTTTAGTAACCCAAATATTTACCGATATAGGTTCCAGCACCGCAGTAGAGTGTGGTCCTAGTACCCAGTAGATTCAGAACTTGGCTTTTGAGGTGTGTTCCTTGTGTGCTATATGACTGTTTTGCATACTGATTTGCATACCATATATGTTTTATCAAACTGATCATGTGCACATGATTTTCGAGATTGAATTTGCATAAGCATAACATGTTTTTTGAAAATAAGCATGATCATACTGTATGTTTGAAGAATATCCTAGTACCCGATATGATAAGCATGCTCTATATTTACTGTATATTATTACCTACTGTGATACTATTTAGACGGACTAGTTGGGGTGCTTGGGTTATGATATGAAGTGTTAAAGGTTCAGCCCTGATCCGGCTGGTAATTATGCCCGTATAAGGTTCCCATGCTTCAGCTAGGGTAATTTCATTCGTGACCTAAGGTATTCCCTTAGGATGGTACCCTCGCCTTATGGCCAGGGTTAACGCCCGTATTCAGATCCTTAGCTACGGCTAGAGTGACTCTGCCCGTATTCGGTTCCTATACTTCGGTTGGGGTAATTCCACCCATGACCTAAGGTATCCTCTTAGGATGGTACCCTTGCCCAATGGACTTAGGTTAATGCATGTATGTGATACTGTCCTAGGGGACTGTATCCTGGAGTTTGGTTGGAGGGTAGATAGGTTGCATGAAAACTATGGTTGCACTTATAACTTTTTTTATGAAATACTTCATGTTTTCTGAATTAAATATATATATATACACACTATTTTTCTGGCACTATTGGAGCACACTGAGCTTCCAATCTCACACCCTAAATCTTTTCCTTTCAGATTTTAGATAGGCTTTTGGACCTGGCACTTTGAAGATCGACACATTTGATGTACATCGATTATTGTAATGTTTCTATCTTCCTTATTGTTCTATTACGGTGACATGAGTCTATATTTTGTACTAGATGATGTTGCCATATATGGCTTATGATGTATTTTTTATATTTTGTATATGGTTTATCGTGGTTAACTTAAATTATTTATGCATAAATCTATTATTTCTCGACCTTATATTTAAATCCTTAAATATTTTCACATAAAGAATTTTCGTAACAAGTGTGATTCCCTAGATTTGGAATTTCGCATAGGCCGATCTAGGGGGTTACAATATGTTCACTAGCTCCAGCTCTTTTGGTTGATCACTTTGTTCAGCCTCTGAGTCAACATCTGTCCTAGCTCGGTGTTGATATCAGAATGTTGTTGCATGTCCACGACTTCATCGAATAGAATCTGCACATGTTAGACAACCCCCCCGCACTTGGCTCCTAAAGTTAATCATTTCAAAACTCTGTTTCTGGATAACCTGGATTACTGCCTCGGCTTGATTTTCAGTGTCTTGTTTTTCATTTGTGGTGCCTCTTTGAAACTCATGAGCTGGTCTTTCAATTGTTGTACTGCATTTTTTTATTCTGCCACTTTCCTCTGTTCCTCATTTTTATTAGAAATCAACATTTTCCTTAATTAAGGTATCCTTCGGTAAATTAATCATTTGTGAAACTTAGATATAGCCTCTGAGTTCAAAGCTTTCTATTTTTCCTTAGGTTTAAAAACAATCCTTGAATACCCCTTTCAATTTATTCGTCTTGAATGCCTTCAATTTATTCGTTCTCTGTCTTTCCTTTAGTTATCACTATTTTTCCAGATACTGCATCTTGTTTACCTCTGTAATTACTGCTGACTCTATCTTGAAACTTGATCTATTGTTAAGCCTTGTATGAACCTTGTTCTTTTTTTTACCCCCAAAAAGCCTCGTATTTCTCTATTGTTGGTGTTACATGTATCCTCCTGAAAAGCGAATAATTATACCGGGCTTTATACACAGGTCACAGCCCTAAACAACTATTGATCCATTTGACTGCCTGACAACAACACTATAATTCAGAAATTTTATTGGAAATGATTCTTTGTATTCCCACACTATAGTTCTCAAATTAAAGTTGGTTCTGGCAAACTTTCATTATGCTCAGAAATATTTGGTACAACTTTGCATTAATGACACCTAACCTCCATGGATATTATCTTCGCTCTTGTATTAAATCTTCTCGAATCATGTCCACGGTGACATATTGTCCCCCACTTGTCTATCGGACCCTTCAGTTCTTATGACCACTGCCTATTCGACTGATCCTCGAACTGACACCTCTCATGAATACAATGTGATGTAACATATAACAAAACACAGAAAAACAAAACAAAAAACTATGTCAGTATAGTGAAATAATACCGTAAGAAAAAATAACTGCTAAAAACAATTTATATTGCGTAAAAATAACCATAGAACAATTTATAATATGCACAAAAAATAACCAGATAAGTGTATTTAAATCAGAAACACCCTGTACTAGGTCCATGTCTGGCTCTAGTGTGGTGGGCTTCTATTACAGCATGTGAGTTTTGATCTAGACTCTAGGTGCCCGAACTGTCATTACCGTCTACTACGACAGTAAGACATCGATTCAGGAGTATACGGCCCCTTATAGTAGAGGCGTAACCTCATGATGTATAAGGTTGGTATACCGGAAGGAGGACAAAATTTCGATCACGGAGCTGGATAACTCACGTAAGATCATGACTCACTCTCACTTAGGGGTACAAAGCCTGGGTAGAAGGCTTATGCATAAATGACAATTTATATCACACAAGAAAAAGCTATTTGCATTCTTTCTAAAAATTCATCCAATAATTATGAAAAAATTAAATTCAAATTACTTTCCTAAAATGTCAAAATGCCACGCAAAATTAATTAGGCCTGACTCTCATTTTTTAAAAAAAATCCTCAGCGGAGTCGCCAAGCTGTCGCGACCATTTTTGAAACCTGATGTGTAAAAATAGCCTGACGATTGTTCTTTTGTAAAATTAGGTTTCTTGGCCATTTTTAATTTAATCTTGAAAATTTAGGTTTTTTCATATCAAATTGGATTTTCTTTTATTTATTCTTGAAAAACACTTTGGAGTCGTCACCGATCATTTCGAGGTAGACCGGACACCGAAAAAATAAACCAGAGATTATGTCTTTAAAAACCGGGTTTGGGAGTCGGTTGCGTGTGGGGAAAGATTAGCACCCCACAAACGCCCGTTATCGGTACCTTAATTTTACGTGGCATTTTAGCATTTTGAATAATTATTTGAATTTAACTTATTCCATAATTATTAATTGAATTTAAATTCTAAATGCAAATATCCTTTTATAAGAAAATTCATTTTATTCGAATATGATATTAAAGGCACCCGTCAAGTGGCACCCCTATTCATATTTAAAAATGAATTTCCAACATAAAAGGTTTTAAATGAATGACCTTTTATTGTCTTGTTCATTTTAAGTATCAACCTAAAATGGTTCTAATTAATTAATTATTTATACTATGAATATTAATTAATTTAATGGCTTTTATGAGAAAATGTCAATTGCTTGAACATCTTCCATATATTTAAATCCCTTAAATTAATAATATTCCTAATCAATTAGTTGTTCGAATTAATTAAAGTACTAGTCCTAATTAAGGCTCTAACAATTAATTATTTAATATTCAATTATAAGTGGAAATATATATTAAATGTACATCTTTAAAACCAATGTTGAGATAACACCCCATTGTAAACGATGGAACATCATCCAAATTTGGATCCCAAAGACTATATTTAATATATATTTAATTAAGTACAATGTTTTTCCTTGTTAATTATCTAGTTTTAATTAAAGAACCTAATTATCTATGGCTCTAATAATTAACTAAATTAATATTCGATTATAAGTGGAAATGCATATTAAATATAATTCATTTAAATCAATATTGAGATAACATTCCATTGTAAACAATGAAACATCATCCAAATTTGAATTTTAAAGTTTATATTTAATATACATTTAATTAGCTACAATTTCTTTCCTAATTAATTATTTAACCCCTAATTAAAGAACATAAGAACTAAGCCTTTAACAATTAATTTAGGTGATTAAATTATCTAGCAAATAGTCATATTCCTATATGCTCAATTTAAAACTTGCATCACAATTAAATTAATTGCATTTAAATAAAACAATTAAATAGATGACTAAATTGAAAACAAATTAAAACATAAAGCTGATTTTATTACTATAGGGACTAAATTGAAACAAGTACAAGATCTAATGCCCATTTAACAAACCCAGGTGACCCAATTGAAAAGATTACAAGTTTGGAGGTTCAATTAAGGGAAACGGGGACTAAATTTAATGAATCACAAAGTATGGGGTCAAATTAAAAGCAATTAGGGACCCAATTGAAAGAAATTGCAAAACCCGAAGTCAAAACCGTGAAATCCTAAGAGTAGGGCGCGGATGTTTCTGACCCGATCCAATTGGAGTGCGCGGATCTCCCTGACCCGGTGCCCAAAATGGCACCATTTTGCTCGGGCTATAAGAGCCCCTCGCTGAGCCAACTCGGCCATTTGAGCCGAAACTCCCTCTCTCTCTTCCCACTCTCTCTCCCAAATTCTCTCAACCATAATACATCCCAACCCCAAAAAACAAGCCCAAACAGATTGAAAATCATCAATTTCGGATGAATTTCATCTGTGTTCTTCAAGAACCGATTCAAACTTCCCTGCCTAGCTCCACCACACAGTCCGTCGTTCAATCCTCAACTGCCCCTCTCCGGCCATGCTCAGCCGTTCATTGGCCACCACTCTTCCCCGGTCGGCCGCCGACTAAACTCCAATCATCTTCAACCTTGATCCGGCAACCGTGGGGCGATTTCTGGCCACTACTGGGCGATTTTCGGCCATCGTCCGCCGCCGTGACCGAAATCCTAAAACCTAAAAAAATCATTTTCCCCTCTAAACACCTAAATAGAACCTCACATTCTTCTCCGACCTAGATCTAGATCTACCCAAAGCCGAGCCTCTTCGACTCCACCTTTGCTCAAAATAACTCCGGCCACCACACCTTTCTCTCTTTTCAGATTTAAGTTTACATATATATTTCATTTTTTCCTCAAAAATAAACTAATATATTTTCTTTATTTTTGCAAGATTCGAAATGAATAAAAAAGTTACCTTCTCAGCGGCGAGATTCCAATGGCTGGACTTTTTCCAGTGACTCTTCAAGTTTCGGCGACGATTGCACTTCCCCGGCAACAGTCGTTCGGCTACATGCAGTTCACCTCCACAGAGGCGGTTCGACTTCCCCGAGGTGAGCTTGTCTCTCCTCTTTATTATATTTTTATTATAATATTTATTATTAGTTTTATTTTTAATGATTATCATTCATTCCCCTAACATTTTCTCTCTCCATGTATTTATAGGAGTCAGACCTGTTGACATCAGACTAACACAAATCCATGTGAAATGGATTTGGACGAATAGGGAGCTGACACGTGGACTCTCTTAGGCGGGAAAATGAAAAATGTGTTTGTTTAGACTATGTAGATGATAAAAAGGGCAGGAATAAACTGAAAACAGTTTGCAACCAATTGTACTGATTTGGGCTTAGTATTGTAATGGGCTTCGGGCATTTAGAGGTGTAAAATGGACATTTTATTTATGGACCGTTTGGGTATTGTTGATTGAAATTTATTTATTTATGATTATTTATCTATTATTATCTATTATTGGCCTTATTTATTAATATACGGGTACCCCGGATAAAATACGGGTATTACAAAAAGCAAAAGTAAGTTGCAAATACTGCTATAATGTTTTAATTTTAAATTACATTTATGTCATGGTTTGTATCGATGTTTGCGTCAGATATTGGTTTGTATCACACATGGGTATGCTTGTTTTTGTATCTATGTTGCCTTCATTTTTAAATAATAATGTGCAGAAGCCAATTTTATGCACGATGTTTAAGCCTATTTTTTGAGCATGAAGTAATCTTTTGGCACGATTACACGACAAAATAAATTAAACTACCTTAAACAGGATAATCACACGACAAAATACAAGAACACCTACACTTACACCTACGAGCAGTGGCGGATCCAAAAATATTTTTGAGGGTGGGCACACGTATATTAACATCATGTTCGAATTCGGTCCGTTTATTATTTAGTGTGTTCGAGTTCGATTCTTCTAGCTTTTGTGAATATGTACGTTTAACGTTTGGTAACATGTTCGCTTAACGTTCGCGAACATAAGCTACTATGTGTAAATAATGCTTATTTACAGCAGTGTAAATAAGTTATCAATGCAAACATTGGTGAATCAGAAAACAACGATGTATATAACTTGTCCATCTTGACTATATAATTTAAAGTTTGTTTAAAAAGCATGAAACAATGTCTTCTGTTACAACTTACAGAGACATACCTATATAACATCTTCATGATGTTGACAATTTTATACAAATATTTACTTCCCATCAAATTGTGGGGATTGAATACAATCCTACATAACAAAGGGGAGGAAAGTATATCATTCACGCTAGTCATAAACATATATTAGTGAATCAAAAATCTCCAAATTACGATTTACAAAGTAATGTGATATATAATACCTACAAAGCTACAACAAATTCTAAACAATTCAATTCGTGTCTATTAACAATTTATATTCAATAAATAAAAAGCAAGGACAAAAATGAATGCTTTTGTTAAATTTATTCAACGAAATTAGCATAAAAAATCATCAATTCATAAAGTCATATTTCTACTTCTACTCTGAAATAATTTAATTTCTATCTCAAAACCCAAAGATTTAATTATTCTATCCTTATTTATATTGCTCCAAGATTTAATTATTCTATCCTTATTTATATTGCTCCAATTGTAAGAAAGAACAAAATGTTTTGAAATCTTGTAGAACAAAAAATAAATATTAATAGGAATTACTTCTATATATTGAATAAATAAATAGTTTAAAATAAAAAATTACATATCTTCATTCTTGATAGATTTGAGAGTCTTGAACTTTGAAAACTGAGAATTTTGTGTTTGAGAAAAAAAATGTCAAAAGTAGAAGCAAGAGTAGCATAACCCAAAGAATTTTTATTTTAGTGAGCTTCTCTCATCTATTGTAATTGATTATTATTTTTTAACTTTTATGCTGGTCTATAAATGAACTAGGCTCAAATAAATTGTGTGGACTCTTAAGAAAGAATAAGTTACTACTTATAGACATATTTAGTCATCTTTTTTTACTATAACTTATATGTTAGTGGGGATAAATAAAATTTTAGGGTGCCCATAAATAAAATTCTATGAAATTTCAGGGTGGACACACATAAAATTTTAGGGTGGACACAATCAATAAAATAGATAATTAATAAAAAAAATTCAGATTCCAAGGTGGGCACATGCCTACCTGGAACAATAGGTGCATCCGCCACTGCCTACCGGATTACTTCGACGTTAAATTTAGGAGATGGAACAAGGGGTAGTTGAAGGGTCTAGGCTAGATCTTATGATATTTGAAATATTTTTCGGTGAAATAAATGCTAGATAAACTCAAGAAGACAAAAAAAATCAGTCTAAAAGTTTTGATGAAAAACGATCATCGATGATACGACTACCGATAACTGATACACATGAAAAAAACAAAAAAAAAGGAAAAAAAGAGTTAATTACATCACATATTTTCAAACTGTGATCTTTATTCTACATTGACCCCTAAACTATTGAATATTTTAAATTAATCCCCAAACTATGACTCATTTTAAATTGATCTTTAAACTTTTGAATATTCTATTTTCATCCACAAACTATGACCCTCATTCTGAACTAGTCCCTAAACATTCCAATTTTACCCTCAAATTATCATTTATTCCCCATTATATCATTACATAATACATATTGGTGTTGAAATTACAGCTGATAATTTTTATAATGATTTTATTAACATAGGATTGATTAGCATATATTGATATTTTGACAATGATATTAGAACGTTCAAAAGTTTGGGGACCAATTTAGAATGATACCATAATTTGGAATGAAACCGAAACATTCAAAAGTTTAGGGGCCAATCTAAAATGAGAGTCATAATTTAGTGGTGTGTGATATAATTAACTAACAAATAAAAATTATGGTATTTATAGCAATCCTGAAACTATGCGTTTTGAACCATGACCTGTGTCTGACTAGCTGCCTAGGATATGCGCCTTTGAAATGGTTTTGGATAATCTCCTTGTAGTCTCTCGACTTTTTAAGCTAATGCAATTAGATACTAATTAGCATGTTAACTAGTCTATTCAGTCCTTTAATTTCAATTGTCATTCAATTAAGTCCTTCAGCGTATTACATACATTGTTTTATTATTATTATTATTATTATTATTATTATTATTATTATTTCTTAGAAACATTTTTAAAAAAAATATGCATCACATAAGAAAGTTTCTTTCCCCATGTCCTTAAAAAATTAAGACAATATTGTGCTATGATAATCAATGAGTCTCCAATTTTATTTGGGTATTATTTCTTTAATTATTTGTAATAGAAAAAAATCTTTCATATTTTTTTGAACAATTTTTACTTGAACAATTTTTACTTAGGATGAACTTACTCCTAACAAATTTTGAGCCCACATCATAAGGGAGAGGGAAAAGTGTTAACTGATAGCTCATAAAATTAAGTGGACATTTTAAAAATTATTGAAAATCATCGAAAATATTCATTGTGTTAATTATTCTACTTTCAAGATACTAATTTTGAGTACTATAGGGTGCTCTAACTTTCCTCATGCGTAACCGAATATTGAATCAAACTTTTTATAAATAATAATTTATAAGTAATCGATGACACCCTACCTAAAATGATGCATAATACAATCATGAAATTCGAATGCCAACCACTTATCATCTTTTAAAGGTAAGAGCGTTAATCAACTAGGTTAAAGACAATTAAGTTCGGACTCTACATTGGAATCTCAAATATTTCGTTTCCTTTCCATTCTTTTGTTTTTTTTTCCTTTTCATATGCGTTATACAAAAATTACACGTTGGAAAAAGATCAGAGCCCAAAACTCCAATCTTTTGAAAGGGTAAAAAAAATGAAAGAAGAAAAAATTACCATCGAAGTTAAAAGAAAAAGGGGGAAATTTACATTTACTGGGGCTGGCAGAGCAGATTTTGTAATAAATTTATCCCACTTGAAAGGATAATATATTGGCAGATTATTCTTAGCTTACCAGCTGGTTTATGGCCATGGGAATAATGCTTTGGTTGCCATCTTTGGCTGCTTATTCCTCTCCAAAGCTTGTTTTGTTTGTATGAGATGAGACCTAAGACTGTACTCTTCTAACTGTTCAATAACACCACCAAAAACCTTGTCAAATGTGTGTAATATATATATATATATATAACAAGACAAAGTAACTATATGCATTAGAATATAGAAACAAAAGTTTACAATTTGCAGAAATCTATTCTAGCCAGCTCAGTTGGCTAGGATGAGCTGACATTTGCCACCCAGTTTGATAGTGATGGAATATAAGGGATGGATTGGCCACATTTACAGTGGTTGAGTCAGTTTCAAGCTATTGTTGATATGATTCTTCATTTTTATTTTAACTACCTATTTCCGATCTGTGTGTGGAGCATACCTAAACATCGGTACGGGGATATGTTCTTCTAAGAATCCTCCAAATACATATAAAAGCTTAGAAATAATCAAACAGTATCGCATACAGGTTTCATACTGAAAGTTCTTACCTGTCCCCATGAACACATGAAAGAAATTCCCACTTCAGCTTAACCAACTAAACTGACTTGACTTAATACTGAATTAAACCCTTTCTCCTAGAAGAAGGTCGGCTTTGGCTAAACGAGCGGACTATGTCATGTTCCACGAGGACTTGAAAATCAAATTCAACCCTCCCTAAGTTCTCTCTCTAAAGAGGAAAATTGCTTTAAATCTTATCCTCATGCTTTGTCAGATTTTTCATTACAATACACAATATTTATCAGTCATTGCAACAGAGACATAAACATTCACAGAATCTTAGAGGAGTTGGTCAAGTCCAGATATAGTCATAATTAATCCAAGACTTTAAGCTCAGCAAGCATTTAACGTGTCCTTACCTGCATAGCCGCTGTTGAAGCCATGAGAGCTTCACATTGATCAAGCATGTTTTTCTCTAGTTTAGCTATTGCAGCAAGCTCAGAAACCAAATTGTTTATTCCTTCCACCTAAAGCATGTATAATATTCAAATACAGTTAAGCTTCCAGAATGAAATCAAGATATATCAGCAAGAAAACTGCAAGCTAATATCAGAGTCAACCATCTGTCACACATTGGAGCAGCATGGGACAAAATCCAAGTGGTCGATGTGGACCATAGCATTAGACAAAACAAGGGTAAGAAGAAAATTTCTTTTTAGAATTACATGCATCATCTAAGCTGAAATTTCGAGAAACACTTGTCTCGAAACCTTAAAGTAAAATAAACATAAATAAAACTTCTACTTGAACCAAAATTAATTTTTTTCTTGGAAAATACACCAGCAGTTGGCATCTTAAATTTAAATATCAGATAACCCCAGCGGTAAGTAAAGACAACAGCATTGATTTTAGTTCTTTCTTGCTTATAAAGTCGGGTATTTATGTTCTGAAACAGGGGAAATAACTGGCTTGGGAAGGAAAAACACCTTTGAGAGTAAATAACAAATGGTGTATCCCATAGCCTGCATCACGTCAACAGCAGAGGAAATAGCAGCTTTCAATGATTCAATGTCTGCCTGATGAGTACAAAGTCCAGCAATGATGTCAATATTTCTCTTTTCTGATACCAAAGTATTTTATTAAACTTACCCTTGCCCCTCCAGTTACGGGAAGACGCAGAGTGCTTGCCTCCAGATCTTCTACTGCTCCAGCTAAAGAACTCACATGATCTCTTTCAAGTAATGCCCAATTGTTAAGATATCCCATCTGCATGAATCATGTACAAATGCATTTAGATAAAGGAAATTCAGTGGAAAGAATCTATACTGATATGCCGACCGTTAAAAAATATTCTTGAAATGAGAGAGAATATTTAAGTTTTCCAATAGATGAGAAGTTTCCACAAGGACTAAAGATAACACCTTAAATCAAACTTTGGAAGACATAAGCAGTTGATCATAAGCAACTACTTGAAATGTGAGACATGAAATATATCACTCATGTAGATAACAAATTTGTTTCTCTCTTCAATAAATTCAATATTGATCGACATAAAAAGTACAACAAAAAAATGTAACTGTGATGTACTCGTAAAAGTAACAATTAGAAGATTATCATAATAGTTATCAAGTGAAGGCCACTTCAGAAAAGAGGTATCATGGACCGGGCCAGACCATGTTGGCAAGGAAAGTCCTTGCCAAAGGCACTGATATGCACTTGACACCTTGTCTTCTTATATACCTTTCATGTTTATGCAACAATGAGTCATTACGATATTTTATCACATATCATGGAAACTTAATCCGCCAAGCCTCCTTCCAATCTTGTTAGGTCTTAATTTTAAAGTTTGCCGTATCTACTGAAACTTGCTGAATAAGAAAGATGGATAAGTTTGCCTTATCCATGGAAATATATTTGAATCTAAAAAGGTTCATAAAACCAAGATGGAAAAGTTCAAACTTGAAATATTTTTTAGTGTCGATCAAAATAGAGTTACAGCTGAGGAGTGAATTACTAGTGACTATATACAGCACCAAGATATGGACTTAATCCACATGTAGAAAACCTTCTAAATCCTCAAATGCAGAATTTGGGGGGAAATACACGTTGTAGAATGAGCCTCCAGTCAAGGCTTTTCCAAGTAACAATAAGATTTGACTTTCTTTGTCCCATTAGAAAGCTAACACGACTAGAAGATTAGTACTTAAATTCCAGAAGACCTCTATAGTTCATTCTAATCAGAACCACTCCAAATTTAAGAAGCTTGGAGGCCCACAACAATGCTATATATTATTACCTATATCCATTTTACTATAAATAAGCCTTTTATTCATCTAAATGATGCTTCAAAATGCCATGATGATATGACAATAAATATTCTATTACAATAAAATTTAGACCTATAGAATGGTCCAACGAAGCTTACTTGAAGGAATAAAGAAGATACATAAGTATGCACTAACTACCTCTGTCTCTTCACCAGGACTAGCACAATTGAAAATGCACATAAACTATTAATATAATCTTAAACTTAAATATAAAAGCACTTCTAACATTGAACCTGTAGAGGGGAATAAAAATTTGCTATGAAAAGAGAAATAGAGGCAACTGTTACCTGATCACTCAAAACCGAGTTCAACTTGAGCTCTAACTTCAACTGTTGGAGATTTATCTTTTTCTTGATCACAGCATCCCACAGGCCCAAAGTAGCATTCCAGACATTGTACAAAGTTTCCTGCAAAAACAGATCAAAATTTTCTTTGATAAAAGATTTAACATACCATAGAAGAGACAATCCACTATAATCGCCATTCCTAAAGCGCTATGTGCATATATGGATACTAACTGTCAAAAAATTCATCACAGTAGGAACCGATCACAGTGTACAGTGATTCAAAGAATCAAACAATTGGATTTTTTTTCAATTATTTGATAAATGCATCACAAAAGTATAATTTTTCTATTCTAACCATCAAAGGTCTCCCTTATTAAAACATGGACTAATATTAGTTGATGCAAAGTTGATCGTTTTGAGAGGAAATCTACCTCAACATTAATTTTCTGAATATACAATACAGCTTCTGCCCTGGCATTAGCAAATTGCCACTGCAAATATCGATTGTAGAGAAGCCGCAGTTGATGAGCATCCTCTATGTAGCTTGCACCTTTTCCTCCCTTCTTAAAGTTTGCAATAAAACTAAGAACTGAAGTTGAGCTATGGGATTGACCAGATAAGATGGATGTCCTCATGCGAGATGGACTCACTCCCCTTGGAGTTGTACTGACTCCTCTTGAAGGAGAAGTGGAAGGTCTTGCCCGAGAAGGACTGGCACCCCTAGAAACAGACGTTCTATTTGGTGTATGAGGTCGTGATCCAGGAGCAGACAAAGAATGAGATTTGTGTGCATGAGTTGTCCGTGAAATTTTGTCCAATGGACTTGCAGAAAGGAGCCTTGCAGGTCCAGATACCCGCGGAGACTTATCATCAATTGGAATTGCCTCAGGTCCTATCCGACCAATTTCATCGAGTGATAAAAAATTGGCAGCATCATTAGCAGATTTCTTTAGTGGTATACTCAAACTATGGGAAATTGGCATTCTCTTCGGTGAAGATAACCCGATTCCTGGAACTGTTGTAGATAAACTTTTAACAATCTTACTATCACCCAGATCTACACTTCTATTCAATGAATTGGAAGATAGTTTCCCCTGAATTCTACTAGGCCATCGACGCTGATCTATTATTCGGCCAGGCAAACCTTCAACTGGTTTAGCATTTTCAGATTGATCAGGTGCATTCTTCCCTTTAAGAGGACTTCTCTTTCTCTCTGGAGTAGGCTTACGTGATGAAGTAGATTTTTCGGACTGCTGTCTATGAGCCACATTTGAAGAAGGTCTCAAAGTACAATCCAACGAAACATGACTAACTGGTTTTTCTTTTTCCTTTTTGCTAACAGGAATTGAAATTGTATCAGACTGAAATGAAACACTAAGACTTCTCATGGTAGATGGCCATAAACTTTCAGGCGTGCGGCCAGTTGATAACCTTCTGGATGATATCTGCACGCCTACTGATGAATCTTGAACCGGTGTAGATGGACTTCGAGGTGATGTTGGTGTTGAGGGGCGTTTCCGCTCAGACGATACAGCTCTATTTTGCACCAACTGGGAAGGAGTAGGGGTTGTTCTAGTATGGTTTGGAGATGGGCAACGCCTGGAACCAAAAGGTGTTGCAGGACCGGGTGATTTATACCTCGAACTAACTTCCCTAGTTCGAGGTTGTCGAGTTGTGAGTGGTGCATTGTTTTTTTCAGCAGGAACAAGGGGTCGCCTTGTGGTATCAACAGCAGCAAGCTTCTGCAATCGTCGCTCTGATTCACATATATCCATCCAAACTTTCCAATCTAGACCACATTGATGGGATTTTCCACAAAGAACACTAAACTAAATTTAACAGCCCAACCATTACATGAATTCCACATATAATCGGACTAACGCCAGCCGCGCAAAAAGAAGATACTTTCCCCTGCAATAAATCTGCCACAAATGCATAAACCAAAAAGGTTAGATGCTTACAGCAGGGCAGAAAGCAAAAGTATAATTATCAACACCATAGGAGAAAAAGGAAGAAAACATCTTTATAGATGCCCAGATCTGACTTATGAAGAATTAAAGAATTACAAGAAATTAACTGAAATGGGCAAAGCTTATTGATCAAGAAAAGCCAAATTCAAGCCATCAGAATGAAACTGAGAAGTGATAAAACAGCATTGGGTACAATTGGAGGGGAAGGGGAGGGGGGGTCCGGGGCTGTCCTTTAGAAATTTCACTAGAATTCCATCCAATACAATTTAACGGTCATCACTATGGCTTTTGGTTAAATTAACCAACCCCATGTGAAGATTTGAGAAACTATACCGTCAAAGTCTCCACTGGTTTTTGTTTCCTGGTGGTGGGGGTGTAGGATAAGAAGACAGGTAGAAGAACGGTGCGTAGGAGAGAGAGAGAGAGAGAGAGAAAGAAGACACACATACATACATGCATGCATTCATACATACATACATACATACATTATGTATGTATAAATTCTTCAAATACATAGAAAAACAAATCTTTTTTTTTAAATGTTTTTGTCAAACTGTATTTGTACCAACACTAGCGTAATAAGAAAACCTTCTCGCTGTAAATGTCTGTAATTTTGTAATGTTAATATCTCGACCTAGTCACGGGAATGCATGGTCAGCTGGGCTGGAAAAACCAAAACCACAATGAGGTTCACTGATTTTTACTCACAGATATAAATAAGCAGCCAACCCTGGCTTATTCCCTGCCTCCTCGCCTTCTTTCCATGAATAGGAATTCAATGAAAATGATCCCAACAAACAATTGCATCAAAATTTCATTTTAAAAATATCCATCTTTCCTATCTTAACATAAAAATGCATAAATTGATCACTGCTAAATGACAGTAAAATTAACATCACAATTAAAAACTAAAAATGCAGTTAATCGTGTAAGATTGTTTGTTTGTATCCGTATTGGTTTGAGAAATTGAATAATTGGGATGAGAAAAGAACAAGGTTGAAGTTTTTGCAGGGCTAATGTTGGTGAAGCTATGGGAAAAGAGATGGAGTACCACGTGCAAGGAGGACCAGTGTCCGTCCCCATGAATTAACAGTAAGAACTTTAAGCTTAAATAATAGTAATGTAATTGTTTTATATAAATTAAAAAAACCGAGGATATACAGATAAAAACATAGTGGTAATTGATTCCTAGAAATAATATCGTTTTTTGTTTTGTATTTCCAGATTGAGGAACAGAAATCGATGGAAATCACAGGAAAGATTAAAGGTTTAAAATTAAGATTGCAATAATTTAAATGGGATTCAATTTTTTTTATGAAAAGAACCCAAATTCATGGAGTGTCTGGATTTGACAGGGTTATGTCTCTAAAATTAAAGACAAAAATACAGCGATGGAAAAAAAAAAACTGTTTTATTCAAATCTTTTGGTTAAAAAGTTGCAGAAATTATTCGTTTAAAACTGACTGCTAAAAATAGCAACAAAAAAGAATAAATCAAAACTAAGTTTTATTTTTTACTTTTGAATCATGCTAATACGAGTGATCTACAAAGCAAGAAACAAATCAAAGCAGAAAGCTGCAAATTACTTACGACCCAAATCTCACCTTTTTATCGATCTGAAGTAAAAAAAAAATCCAACGCGATCCAATCACAGAAAAATCAACCCTGAGAAAATCGATAATTCGTTGAAATTACAGATAGAAAGGGACCGAAAGAGTGATTGCCGGAGAGGAGAGGTCAGGTAGCCGGGGGATGATCGGAGAACGAACATTCCGGCGGGACATGGAACATCCTATTGAGTTGGTCAGTTTGCTGCGGGACGAGAGATTTAACAAAGGAAAAGGCAGAAAGAAAATAGATAGCGGTAAATTCAAGGAATTAAAAAAGAAGTTTTGAAAAGAAAAAAAGAGAGGGAAAATGGAAGTGTTATTTGAGTTGAATGAGAGAAGGGAGGAAAGGAAGTTTGTTTTGGCGCCATCTACTTTACTGGGAACCGAACGGAAGAATTTCTATAAATATTATATGACCGAGTAAGCCATAAACGCTTAAAATAAGCCTAATAAAGTTCAAAATATGAATTAACGTATGCAAATGAGGTTCGTCGAGTATAGTTCGATTAATATTATTATTGGTATAATATATATGGGAACCGATTGATGGATGAGAATGAGTCAGGGTGGTATAACTATTGTACACTTTTTTAAACAATTTTTACCTATAGGAGGGGAAAAATAATTTTGCTCCTATTGGGTCTTGAACCCACAATTTAGAAAAATATGTCAACTGTGATCTTTAACCACATGCTTTAAAGATTGTTGACAACTATTGTACACTGAATGTTAAAAGAAATGCAAATGATATAATTCATTTATAAAAATAATATATCAATCTAGTGCAATAGTAACATGATTTATGTTGAACAATAAATTTAGGGGAAATATCTTATGCACTGGTAGTAGAAATGAAAAAGTTTCCAAAAACATCTTAGTTTAGGGTTTAGGGAATTAATTTAGGTTTTAAGGTTTAAGTGTAGCGTTGTTTAGAATTTAGGGGTTATGGTTAGAATTTAGGGTTTAGAGGTTAGAGTTTATGGTTTAGGGTAATATGGTTAAGGATTTAGGTTTTAACCTATAAACCCTAAAACTTAAATTCTAACCACAGACCCTAAATTTAAAACTCATACATTTAAACCCCTAAACACTAGACTCTAAACCCTAAAACTAATTTACATTGTGCATGAAATAATTACACATAAATTTAACACAAAATCATTAGGGATGGGATTTTTCAAAATTTTGTATTATTATTTTTGTGATTAAATTTGCATTAATGAAGTATATATTGGTTTATAGTCGTGTGTTTGAGTTTTTAGAGGTGATTTACCGAAACCAATTGGTTATGGAAAAGTTGAGTTAGATATAAATTTCCAAAATCCGGAGGGTTAACCCTTACCAACAAGATTTGAAATCATTGGTAATTAAAAACATTACTTAAATTGCATTCAAATAACCAGCTACTAACATTGAAATTACATTAATATCTCCCACCTGTCTTTCTTTCTCTCCAAATTTATCAAACTTTGTTGTTCTTGTAGATAACCCTAAATCTTGAAACCCACTCGATTTGGACTTCCAAACCTTTCTAGGGAAACATTGAACTTCAGCAAGTAACCTACCCATATTCTTTTAGGGCATTTTTGGAAACCCACTTTTTGGGGTGTAATATTTTTACAATCTCACTGCATTGAGTGTAATTAGTTAGACTCTTCATTTTTTAGAGAGAAATATAATTACACTCTTCAACTCATTATTATTAGTTGTAGTTCATCTGATATGATTATTATTATTATTAGGATAATAATTATATTTTTTATACAATTACATTATGACATCTAAACACGCCTTTAATTGTAGAATATCTATACTATCCAGAGCCCTCCCTACTTATAAATCAGAAAATATTGAGCGCTTAAACATGTTCGATTTCACTCCATATATATATTGTACCAACAATATCGAAGACTGGGCCAACAATTATATTTTTGGGTACGTTGGGTGGATGTTTGAGTCTTGTTCATTGGTTAGGTTCGTTTTGGATTTTAATAAACTATATCGAAGACTGGGCCAAGACTGAGGTTGAATGCCGCGGTCATTTCTTAGAAATTTAAAATTTGAATATAATTTAAATTTTTTTGAAATTTTTATGTATTTTTATTAAAAAATTATTTTTACTTTTTAAATTTTATAAATTCGTTCCCTAAAATTTTATATATTCGTTCTCTAATATAAAATCATGTGTCTGTCACTGATCTTATTTATGAATCTGCTTTGGTAAACTTATGCCATAAGCTTAGATTTTGTATTTTTTTCCCCCTATAAATTAGATGGATAGTGTCGAGATAAGGAAATGGGATGAATAAGTTAACATCTGAACTTCGGGTTGGTTATAAAATAGATGCATTTCTTTCGTCTCATTTAATATGTCTAGTATTGACTTTTTTTAGTTAAATTTTTTGAACTTTAACTCATTATTATTTTAAATTTATTATTGATAAAAATGTGAAAAAATATGTTTTAGAAACTTTAAATTAGGTAGTTTAAAAAATATATTTTTTATAAAATTTAATTAATTAAAATATTTAAAATAATTATGGTCAAAGTTAAAAAAAAATTGACAAAAAGATCAATATATTGAATAAGACAGAGATAGTATATGTTAATTTTTACATTCTAGATTTGCTAAAAGTATGATGTAAATGTAAGAGTAGTTTTTTGAATTTTGGATTTACATATTTTTATCATTTTTAATAATTAATCTGTTTATAATTTGAGTTTTTTTGAATATTTTTTGAACATAGTACTATTGTTTATAATTTAATATTAAAATATAAAAAGTATTATCTAAATGGGAATGGAACAAACGCCCCCCCCCCCTCCAATCTAAATGGGCTCAAGACAAGCCCAAAACAAAGCCTAATATTTGATCCAACAAGTTTCAAAAGGCTCTAAAAATATCGACTGGTCAACACTTACTCTTTGTGAAACAGAATGCTTGAGAGCCAAGGTATAATTTAGATATGGACTTTCTTATCTTTCTAGCTTTACAACTAATGTACATCATATTTGAGATATGATATTTTACATTTCTATTCATTCAATTTATATTTTTTTTCAAAAAAAATTAAATAGGATGATGGATGAGACTTGAACCTTATTACTTATCAAAATGTTAATGAACACTCAACCAATTTAATTAATCTATGTTGCCACTAATTCATATTATTTAATTAATAAAAATATATATTTAAATTTAGTTATAATCAAAGACGAATTCAGGGTAATTACAAGATAATATCTATTCATACTTTTTTTTTAAATTCTCTAATAATGCACATACATCTTGCAGACAAAGTTGCTCGAACCCAGATCTCTTAAGATGGAGATCATCATCTTTTTAAAAAGATCACTTGTTGAGTTCAACTCTGACTCATTGTTTTAAACACTACTTAAATATACTACTAATCATTTGTTAAACTATTAATAACGTTTCAATTCGAACATTTCAAAAATTTATAATTCAACGTCGATTCTCTTATCATAGAATTTTTAAAATGTATGAATAATAATAATAATAATAATAATAATAATAATAATAATAATAATAATTGACTTGAACCATGGTGTCTACTGCTAACAAGCAATTTGCAAATATTAATGAGATAAAGTCATTTTCCATTACCAAATGCATCATTTTGCCGTTTCACTTTTCCCCCCTCATTTATTGTTTATTTTGCTTTTGAACTTTTTAATCAATGTAAAGTGATTACACAATTTATTATAAATACAGGCGTGTCTATATGAATACTTGTAGATTAGATTTGGAATTAATTAACCACATGATTGGTTATTATTACAAATATTGATAATCAAGACTTCTATAATTTAAAAGGGGGAAAATATCCTAAATCCAAGTCTCTTGCTAATTCATAATGACCTATATTACCAATAAAATCGGTGATGTTTTTTTTAATAATCTATAGGTGATTATAATGTAGTATCTGTTTATACATATTCTTAACACTTTAATAAAACATACAGTTTGCAGAGAAAATAATTGAAACCGAATCTCTTAAGATAAATATCATTCGCTTTTCACTGAGACCATTTGTTGGGTTCCGCTGATGTTTTTGAATGAATGCCAAAAACCCAGGATTCATCGTGATTCATGGCACATGAAATGAGTCACTTTCCTTTTTATAACGGCTTGTTTTTAAAGAAAACCTAACAGTACAATTATATAATGTGATTGTATATATAAAATGACCCCTGCTTTCGGCTGGAACAGTGGCCCATAAGTTTATTTTTACACCTATTCTTCCTTTAGCCTGGGCCTTGCTTTATCATTAATATCACAATTTCCATTAAGGCTAAACTCTTTGATTTACTTCCGGTTAACCCGGCCCATGTCAACCAAATCCACTTGCTTATTACAACTTGCATGTTATTTTTTGGGAAAACTATACGGGTGGTCATCCAACTATTACCATTTTTCTGTTTTGGTCACCTAACTAATTTTTTGTCAAAATCGTCCCTCTTATTAGATACATTTTCTGTTTTGGTCCCCTTTCGTTAAAAAACTAATGGAATTACTGACGTGGATATTTTAAAATATTTTTAAATATTATTTTATTACTTTCTTTAATTTAAGATTTATCCGTGGTAAAATATGTCTATATTTGGGGTTTAGCCCAGTTGCTAACACATCCACTTACCTAATTGGGGACGCAGGTTCGAATCCCAGCTCCCCTCAAATCTAATTTATTTTCTTTGTTGTGATAATGAAAC
Source organism: Hibiscus mutabilis (assembly GCA_019671005.1). Lineage (NCBI taxonomy): Eukaryota > Viridiplantae > Streptophyta > Magnoliopsida > Malvales > Malvaceae > Hibiscus > Hibiscus mutabilis. The sequence goes on along the minus strand of CM033747.1, from coordinate 13,527,939 downwards.
GTGTCACCATCTATTAATCTAAATAAAAACTAAAAAAAATAATTTATGGAGGAGAGAGAAAATAGATAAATAAATATATTCATAACATTCACATATTTTTTGAGACGTTCTATTCTCTTAATTATTTTAATTAATCTATTTATTAACGTCCATAATGCCAATGGCTAATAAAAAACGATAAATAACATATTAAGCCTCTTAGCTTTTACTTTTGTTTAGTATAGCATCTAAAAATTATTTAATCTGAAATTGATTCATATGTATATTTAATTTTTATAATTTAGTCCACTATTATTTGATAGTATATTATGTAATAAAATATTAAATATGAAACTAATATATTTAATATTATTTTTTTATAATATTATAATATTTTATTTAATATATTTAATATTTACTTTTCATATTATTCTCATGTATTATTTTAATATTAATATAATATTTCAAATTTTAATATATTATTTAAATATTTAAATATATTAATATGTTAATGATTAATATATTATTTAGTCCAATATTAATATATTATTAATATTTAATATATAAAAATAAAACAATAATAATTTAATTTTTCATATATTATTTTTGTTTATATAATATTAATAATATTTTAATATATGCATATTATTTTATTTATGGAGTATTATTTTTATATTATTATTATATTATTTTTATTTTTATATCATTATGATTCCAATATGATTTTAATAGTAATACTATTTTACTATTATTTTAAATATTATTATTACTATTTTATATGAAATAATATATTAAATACTAAATTAATATATTCAAAGTCGTATATTTATTCATCTATAGAGCAATTTAAGTAGATATTCCTAGGGCGCACAACGACTTTTTACGGTGTATATCAGTTTCTTAGAGTGGAAAGCAACTTTCTAGGGTGCAAAGTAACTTTCTAGGGTACTCTAAACAGTAAAGACATTTTTGATACTTGAAGATTTATTGGAGGAAACGTTTGCGGAGGAAGCATTTGAAGAGTCCAAGTAGTGTTAGTTCCTCCTTCCATCTGAGTGTTGGAGAACTTGCACACAATACCAACTAAGCTGGGGTGGTTACCCTTTCATCATAAGCTTTACATTTACAATGAGTGATGTCCATTCTAGAGATGTTTGAGCATCAAACCACCTAACATGGTGAGCACTATCGACACATGTACAATTACAAAACAAGAAAAAGAAAAAGTATGGCTAGAGTTGATGGCACTTTCCATGCATGTTAGGTCTTAACCATTTACAGAGCCCCTTGCTGCCAAGCCGACCTTCATGGCCTCTATTGTTGATGTTCTGAGGCCATCTGTATAGGTTGGTCCAAAGACTTTTATCATCAACATTCTGGTGGAAGGTGGTGTTGTCCTACCACTAGGTTTATGATGGCGGATTGGCCTCTCAGAGTCATTCGGTAAGACACTTTATCTTCAAGATGTCCATGTTATGTGCGTTGCAACAGCCATAATGAAGGACTAATGTCATATACTCTTTTGGTGAGGCATAGCTTTTTCAAGCTAATTTAATATTTTACCAACGGACAACACATTTCCACTAGTGAATTTGGTGAGATGTTGCTTTCCCATCATTCCCCCATCATGCCCCATTGGGAGCAAGTGTCGATAAGTTGATATCTCATCTTCCTTGAATCTTTTTTGTTGATCTTCGCAAAAAGAGTATTGCAAGGCAACTGTAGCATCCCAAAATTTATAGTGACCGTCGATATCATGGTTAATGTTATTGATTGCTTAGTCAGACGTGTTAGGGGCCACTTATTAAAAAAGATTATGAGTTTGGACCGAGATAGCTAAGAGAATGGAAGCTATAATAGCTAATTCTTGTCCAAGAAGCTTTCTATGTTCACTACACCAATTGTTGATGCTTAAAATGAGAAGACGCCAAACAAGGGATACAGAGAGAAGGACCAAGATGGTTGGTGGTGGTTTCAAGTGATTCACCCTGATTAACTTGGGGCGGAGAGCCTTAGACAATTTGTTGGTCGGTGTTGGAAAGAGGAAGAGAAATAATAGATGGGTACTGCCTTCTTGGTTTGGCCTACCTCTTTTCTTCGGTTATATGGGTATTTATACCCCTGGAATTGTTGGTGATCTGATGGTGCCAAGCCTAGTGACGATCTATAGACGAGTTAATAGAGAGAGACACAACTTTCAAGTTTTAGGCTCTGCAGTCTAGTCGCATGAGTAGAGTACTGTAGCCTCTGACAGTGTACGTTCCATTCTTAAAATCGAGTAGGTCTCCGATTTCATCGCCTCCATTATTACCAGGATTTTGGGGTAACCTCCTAAGTTATCGGGTACGGAGGAGCTGGGAGTCATCTTCGGATACATAGATGCTAAGTATAACAAACCTTCCTCTTTTTCATTTCTCTATTTTTTTTTAAATTCCCTCTGTTTCATTATTTGAATCATCATCAATCTCAACACTAAATAGAAATGCATCCTCACCTATCTTAATTTAATCTTTTCCAAGCTCACTATCAAAATACTCAATATTAATGTCCTTGACCACTTCCTTTAAATTGTTGGCATTCATATACCATGAAAATTGTTGTTCATAGTATGCGAACGTTTAAGAAACAACTTTATAGGGTGTATATTCTTCGAGATCTGGTATGAATCTTGCTGTTCATAGTATGCGAATGCCCTTGGAGAACTTGCACACAATACCAGCTAAGCTGGGGTGGTTACCCTTTCATCATAAGCTTTACATTTACAATGAGTGATGTCCATTCTAGAGATGTTTGAGCATCAAACCACCTAACATGGTGAGCACTATCGACACATGTAAAATTCCAAAACAAGAAAAAGTATGGCTAGAGTTGATGGCACTTTCCATGCATGTTAGGTCTTAACCATTTACAGAGCCCCTTGCTGCCAAGCTGACCTTCATGGCCTATATTGTTGATGTTCTGAGGCCATCTGTATAGGTTGGTCCAAAGACTTTTATCATTAACATTCTGGTGGGAGGTGGTGTTGTCCTACCACAAGGTTTATGATGGTGGATTGGCCTCTCAGAGTCCTTCGGTAAGACACTTTATCTTTAAGATGTCCCTATTATGTGTGTTGCAACAACCATAATGAAGGACTAATGTCATATACTCTTTTGGTGAGGCATAGATTTTTAAAGCTAATTTAATATTTTACCAACGGACAACACATTTCCACTAGTGAATTTGGTGAGATGTTGCTTTCCCATCATTCCCCCATCGTGCCCCATTGGGAGTAAGTGTCGATAAGTTGATATCTCATCTTCCTTGGAGTGGTAAGCAATGCGAGGCTGAGACATCTAGCAAGCAGCCAATATATTGCTAGGAGGAAGAAAAGGTACCAGTAGATAAGACAACAAAAGTAGAAAATAAAAAAGTAAACACAAGCAATGTCGAACCTCAGTCGGATGCCACCAAACCCTTGGCAAAGTTGGTAGAGCCATCATTCGCTTATCCACCTCCACCTTTTCCACAAAGGCTTCAGAAGCACAAGCAGGACTAACAGTTTAAGCACTTCTTGGAAGTTCTTAAACAATTGCATATCAATATACCATTAGTAGAATCCCTCGAGCAAATGCCTAACTATGTCAAATTCATGAAGGATATTCTGACCAGAAAAAGAAAACTGGGTGATTTTGAGACTGTAGCTCTTATTGAGGGATACAGTGCAATGATACTCAATCAATTGCCACCAAAGTTGCAAGATCCGAAAAGTTTTACTATTCCTTGCACCATTGGAAATAAATTCATGGGTAAGGCACTGTGTGACCTAAGAACCAGTATCAACTTGATGCCAATGTTTGTTTTCATAAAGCTCGGCATTAAAACAATGCCTACCATGGTAACACTTCAGCTGGTAGACCGTTCTTTTGCACATCCAAAGGGTAAGATTGAGGATGTGCTGGTGAAGGTAGACAAATTTATGTTTCTAGCTGATTTTATCATTTTAGATTATGAAACATATATTAATGTCCCAATTATATTGGGCAAACCATTCATTGCCACAAGTAGAGCTTTAATTGATGTTCATAAGAGTGAACCTACTATACGCATGAATGACCAACATGTTACATTTAATGTGTTTCAAGCTCTTAAATGCACAAATAAACCTGAAGAATGCCAAGCTAATAAGATGATGGAGTCTATTTTCAATGTGGATGTGACACAGTTGTTCCAAGACCTAGATGATGATGCTAGAGAACTGGATGATAAAGTTGAGACGAGTGAAGACACTGAAAGACCAACCTTGGAAAATGAAGACGTCAGTTACTTTGGACAGCTAGAGCCACTAGAGTTGGCTGGCAGAAAAAACAAGCACCTAAACCATCCATTGAGGAGCCACTAGAATTGGAACTAAAACCTTTGCTAGACCACCTCAAATATGCTTACTTAGGTAAAAACTCAACTTTTCCAGTGATCATTGTTGCTGATCTAACTAATGATTAGGATGAGAGATTGTTGGAAACTTTAAACAATTATAAGCAAGCTTTGGGATGAACCTTGGCTGATATCCGAGGAATAAGCCCAACTTTTTGCATGCACAAAATCATTTTGGAGGATTATCATGGCAAAACAATTGAGGCCCAAAGAAGACTAAACCCGAGCATGAAGGAGGTAGTCAAGAAAGAAGTCATCAAATGGCTTGATGTAGGTATAATTTATCCCATTTCTGATAGTCAGTGGGTTAGCTCGATACAATGTGTACCAAAGAAGGGTGGAATGACTGTGGTTCAAAACAACAGAAACAAATTGATCCCTCAATGACTGTCTTGGGCTAGAGAGTGTGCATGGATTAAAGGAAGCTATACAATGCCACATGGAATGACCACTTTCCACTGCCCTTCATCGGCTAGATACTGGACATATTAGAAGGTAAAGTATTTTATTTCTTTCTAGACGGCTACTCAGGTTATAATCAGATTACTATCGCTCTGGAAGATCAAGAGAAAACAAAATTCACTTGTCCATGTGGAACATTCACTTTTAGAAGAATGCCCTTTGGGTTGTGTAATGCTTTAGCAAAATTTCAATATTGCATAATGCCAATTACAATACCCGAATTTTGACCGGGCTAATAAATAAATAATAGAAATAAATATAGTATTATAATAAGCCAAATAAATAAAAATAGTCCAAATATAAGAATGTCCATTTACAAATATCCTAAACCACTTTACAGAGTCAAAAGCCCAATTCAGGCCCAATTTACAACTAAGTTTCCCGCCTATTTACAATCCATTTCGGATAAAAGTGACCCAGAAAGCACACTTGTGATTCTTTGGCCCTCCAAAATGCCACGTGGCATCTATTCATTGGCCCGTACCAAAGCATACAGATTGCTTCATTTTCCCGCTCAGTGCTGATGTCATCCTCCACTATCCTATAAATAATAGGAGAAAGAGTGTTAGGGGGTTAATAATTAGCCATTATAAACTACAATTAGTAATAAAAATAATAATAATAAAGAAGAGAGATAAAGCTTTATCGGGAGTCAAACTGTCGAAAGTTAAAGAGCCACCAGCCATTCGATCAGACGCCGTGAACTGAAGAGACACCGAAAACTCAAACGTCTCTGGCGAAGAAGGCTAAGACACAGGCTCCACCGTCTGAGGTATATTTCATTCTCTATTTTAATTCCTGCAACGATTAAACTTCAAAAATTAGTTTATATTCGCGCACATAAAAATAAAAGTAAATCGGAAATAAGTATGGTGATCGGAGTATGTTGTAGAGCAGATAAGTTAGATCAACGGTGGACAAAATCTTTGCATGACGCCAGAGAGGCCGTTGGAGTTGAAGAGGGCTCAGATTCGGGTAGTTTAGGCTTGAGTTGGTCGTAGTTGGGTGGCTCTGTCGAGTCGGGTAGATCTAGGGGAAAATGGCGAACAAATAGGTTTGGGAGAGTTTTGGGGTTCCGGCGAATGGCGGCCGAAAATCGCCCTACGACGGCCGGAGCTAAAACGGTGGCCGAAAATCTCTAGGAGGCAGCCAGCGTCGCTTGCAGCAGCCGAAATTCGAATCCCGATAGCCAACGAACATGCCGGTGCATGGTCGGAGATGGAAGTTTGGATCGAGTGGTGGCGGCCACAGTGTTTCTTGGCCGGAGTATGTGGTGTTCATCCGTTTTAGGATAAACATGGATGATGTTCATCCAAAAATGGGTGATTTCAATCCATTCGGTTAAGGATTTCTGGGCACAAGGTGTTAGTGATCAGATATTTTAGAGAGAAGGGAGAGCTACAAAGAGTGAATTTTGAGAAAAATGAATGAGGGCAATTTTCGGGCAAAATAGGCTTATATAGCCAAATCTAAATGATGTCATTTAGGTAGCGGGTAAGGAAGTGATCCGGGTGCATTATCTGGGTCGGGTCTTTGACCCGCGCATCCCCATTCAGATATCCTTTCGGTATTTGCTGAAATTTTGATATTATTCAATTTGGTCCCTTTCCTCTTTCAATTTGAGCCCAAGCTTTGTAATTTTTTCTCAATTTAGTCCCCATACCCCTATAGTTGTGTCCCTTAGGCTTGAATTAGTGCAATTGGGTCATTAGATATTTTTTAATTGGGCTTTAGATTCTGTAAATGTTACATTTTAGTCCTTATATTAATAAAGTCAGCTATTGTTTCAATTTCTTTTAATTTGGTCATTTATTTTAATTGTTCTATTTAATTAAATACAATTAAATTATTTGATTGTTGCATGTTTTAAAGTTAGCATATAATATTTTTTGTTAGATAATTAATACACTTAGATTTAATTAATAATTAGAGACTTTAGTCTAGGTTTCTCTAATTAAGATTTCAATAATTAAATAGGATAGATAATTATATTAATTAAATATATTAAATATAAACTTTAAAATCCCAATTTGGATGGTGTTCCATTGTTTATAATGGGTGTTATCTCAGCATGGATTTTAATGAATATATTTAATATATTTATACTTATAATTGGATATCAAATTAGTTCTTTAATTGACATTAATAATTAATACATTGTAGTTAATTAAATTTATATCAAATAGAATCTTTGAGGCTCAAATCTGGATGGTGTTCCATTGTTTACAATGGGGTGTTATCTCAGCTTTTGTCATAAAGGTGTATATTCGATATACATTTTCACTCATAACACTGAATAATAAATTATTAGAGTCATAATTAGGACTAGAACTTTAATTAACTAGTGGGATTAATTAATTAGGAATATGGTTAATTTATGGGCTTTAAATATATGGAAGGTGTTCAAGAAATTGACATTTTCTCATAAAAACCATTAAATTAATTAATATTCATAGTTTTAAATAACTAAATAATTAGAGTCTTTTTAGGATTAGTACTTAAAATTGACAAGAAAATAAAATATCATTCATTAAAAACCTTTTATGTTGGAAATTCATTTTAAATACGAATAGGGTGCTTTTAATCTCGCATTCGAACAAAATGAATTTCCTTATAAAACGATACCTGCATTCAGAATTTAAATTTAATTAATAATTATGGGATATATTAAATTCAAATTATTATTTGAAATGCCAAAATGCCACGTAAAATTAAAGGTACCGATAACGAGCGTTTGTAGGGGTGCTATCCCTTCCCTACACGTAACCGACTCACGAACCCAATTTTTAAGACAAAATCTCTGGTTTGTTTTTCCGGTGTCCGGTCTACCTCGAAGTGATCGACGACGACTCCAAAATGTTTTTCAGGGATAAATAAAGGAAAATTCGATTTGATATGAAAACCCTAAATTTTCAAGATTAAATTAAAAATGGCTAGAAAACCCAAATTTTCTAAAAGACCGATCGCCAGGCTATTTTTACACACCCGATTTCAAAAATGGCCGCGACAGCTTGGCGACTCCGCTGGGGATATTTTTAAAATGAGAGTCAGGCCTAATAAATTTTACATGGCATTTTGGACAGTAATTTGAATTTAGTTTTTTTTTCTATGATTATTGGATGAATTTTCTGGAAGAATGCATATAGCTTTTTCTTGTGTCATATAAATTGTCATTCATGCATAAACCTTCTACCTGGGCTTTTCACCCTTAAGTGAGAGTGAGGCATGATCTTTCGTGAGTTGTTTAGCTCTGTGATCAGAATTTTGTCCTCCTTCTGGTATACCAACCTTATACACCGTAAGGTTACGCCTCTGCTATAAGGGGACGTATACTCCTGAATCAATGTCTTACTAGTCCAGTAACGACAGTTCGGGTACCCAGAGTCTAGACCAAAACCCATATTCAGTAATAGAAGCCTACCCCACTAGAGTTAGATAGGGACCTAGGACAAGGTGTTGCTGATTTAAATTTATTTTTCTGGTTATTCTTGTGTGCAAAATGCACTATCCTCCGGTTAATTTTACGCAATATAAATTGTTTTTCCTGTAATAATTATTTTTGCTTACAATATTAATTCACCATACTGACACAATTTCTGTTTTGTTTTTTTGTATGGGTGTGTTGCATCACATCAAATTTATGAGAGGTATCGGTTCGAGAATTAGTCAAGTAGACAATGGCCATAAGAGCTGAAGTGTCCAATAGACAAATGGGGGATAATATGTCACTAAGGACTGGATTCGAGAAGACTCAATACAAGAGCGAAGACAATATCCGTGGAGTCCAGATGTCAATAATGCAAGGTTGTACCGAAAAATTTCTGAACGTGACGAAGTTTTGTCAGAACCAAGTTTAATTTGAGAACTATAAGATAGAAATACGAAGAGTCATTTCCAATAAAATTTCAGAATTATAGTGTTGCTGTTAGACAATCAAATGGATCAATAGTTGTTTAGGGTCGTGACCCGTTTATGAGCTCGGTATATTTTTTTGCTTTTCGGGAAAGTACATGCAACACCAATAATAGAGAAATACGAGGCTTTGCTACACTGCTCTAGTGGTCAAAATGACAAGGTTTATACCATGCTCAACAGTTCAAGTTTCAATATACAGTCATTGATAGTTACAGAGATAAATAAGACACAATATCTAGAAAAACAGTGATATCAGAGGAAGGACAGATGACGAATAAATTAAAGGGCATTCAAGACGAGTAATTGAATGGGTATTCAAGGGTTGTTATAGACAAGTAAGAACCTGAGGAAAAAGAAAGTTTTGAACTCAAATATCCAAATTTCCCAAATGATGAAAATTCACTAAAGGGTACCATGATTATGAAAAATCCTGATAAAAATGAGAAGCTGAAAAAGTGGCAGAATTAGGAAAATGCAGTACAACAATTGAAAAACCGGCTCGACAGTTTCGAAGAGGTACCACGATGAAGGACAAATATTGAAAATCAAGCTGAGACAGTGATCCAGGCTATCCAGAAACAGAGTTATGAAACGATTAACTTTATGAGCCAAGTGCGGAGGTCGCTTGGCATGTACAGATTTTATTCGATGAGATCGGGAGCCTGCAACAACATTCTGATATCGAAACGAGCCAGTACAGATGATGACTCAGAGGCTGGACAAAGTGATCAACCAAAGGAGCTGGAGCTAGTGAACATATTGCCTTTTCTCTGTATTCGACCTTTCAGTTAGATGGGCGTTGTTCTAATGACTCGTTCTTGAAACCAATACCTCATGCATTCATGCATTACATCATTTAAACATTTAAAAATTGAACTTTTGTTTAAAATATTGCATCTTTTTAAAAGGTAATAATAACATTACATGTTGTAATTTAGAAACTTACCCCGCTAGAGCCAAACAGGTGCTGTAAATTTAAATACGCTTCTCTGGTTATTCTCTTTGTTCAATATAACTTTGTCCTGCTGTATGTATTTAATTTAATTTTACCTTCAAGATTATTTCACGTTACTGACTTATTTCTTTCTTTATTTGTGTATTCCTTTACATCATATCATCATTACATACAGGTATTGATTCAAAGGCAGCTGTCATTAGAAGACGATCATGATGGATAAGAGGATTCATAGGTCGATAGAAGAAAGTGCAAGTATGAAGCAACATTCTGGTCAAGCAACAGAAGAAATAAAGGGCAGTTCATCCAAGTGTCACACATCAGGTTTTGATGGTGTTGATGATGACAAGAATGAGATGCAAGAGCTGAAAAGACAAATGGCTGAGATGATGACTATGATGACGGCTATGACCAAGGAAAATGGGCATATTGAGCTAAAAAGAGAAGTAAACAAAAAGCAGTACATGAATAAATAGTTGAGTTGGGGCACCAATATAACTCGCATCAATAAACCAATTGAAGGTGTAATTGAGCCAAGTCCAAGAAAGTAATGACATGCCAGGGAAAAACTCAAGGAAGAAAGAAGGATGGAAGATCTTTTAATTCAGTTCCGATGACATATGCAGAATTGCTTCCAATACTGAGGGAGAAAATTCTTATGGCCCTAGCCCCGTTCAAGTCTTCACCCAAGGGTTATGGTATTAGCACAGCATGTGATTATCATCAAGGAAGTTTAGATCATACTACTGAAAATTGCGAGGCTTTGAGGAATAAGATTGAAATTCTTTTTAGAAAAGGCATGTTGAGTTTTGAAGATGGAATGCCCAAATTTCCTAAAAGCCTGACAATTAATAGAACACCTGGAGATACAAAAGTGAAGGAAAGTATAAGCCCATCAGAACCAAGTAAGGGTTCAATGCAAAGTTCAAATTCTAGCGTTCCCTCAGCCAATTATCAGAATACAAAAGATCACAAACATCTTTTTGATCCAATCCCTATTTCATATAAAGAATTGTATCCTCAATTATTAAAGGCCCAATTGGTGTCCCCATTATTTCTTGCACCTTTGCAACCTCCGTATCCAAAATGGTACGATGCCAATGCACACTGTGAATTTCACGATAGAATCTATGGACATTCTATTGAGAATTGTCTCGCCTTCAAATGTCGAGTTCAAGCTCTCTTGGAATTTGGAAAATGGAAATTTGGAACAAAAAACCAGCCCTATTCAACGGACGGATATAAAGCTCAAGATGACGATATTCAGAAAGAAGGATATCAATTCGAATATGAAGCTCAAATAAGCAAGTTAATGCAAGAGAGAGATAATTTGAATGAGGAGTTAAGAAATCTATAGCTCAACTATCAAGAGATATGTTTGATGCTCAAGGATGCTGATTTGGGTGTAACTCTGGAACAGTCGAAGGAAAGAATTAAAGAGATGAAACATGAAGCCGAATACTGGAAAAAAGTTTTGGGGTAAGTGAAGGTCGAGCCAATACACTTTCATGTGATCTGCGGACAATGAAGCTAGCAATACTTTTATGGACGATCTAAGGGTTAGTGAAGCTAAGCGCGATATGATAAAAATGTACATGCAGACGCACAAGGATAATGTGATCAAGCTGAATGACAGTCAAGCTGAAAATGAAACACTAAAGAAGAAGGTAGATGAATGCCTCAAACTTACGTTGATATACAAAGCTCTTGTTGATGATGTTAAGAAAGATTTTCAGGAAATTGAGGAAAAACGATATGCCCAGTTTCAGAAATCAAGAGTAAAGATTCGAGAAAGGGACAACGACATGAAAGATGCAGTTATTCAAGCAAAAGAAGTTGCTCAACAAGTGGCAGATCTAGTTGATGTAGTAATGGCACTGAGTCAGAATATTGATCCAGCATTAGATCATAGAGGAAAGTTGACTTGGCTCTTAAAGGAAGTTAAGAAGTTGAGAGTTAGAGCTCACCAATATCTGTAGTATCTAATATCTGATGTATTGAATCCTTTTACTTCAATGAAAGTTGTTCTATGATGATCACTTTTAGAATCAATACCTCATGCATTTATACATTCATACCTTGCATATTTATTAATATAACATTATTATGTAATAACATGACATTAACATTCATGATCTTGAGTGATCAGAGTTCTAATAGGTGCAATCTGGGAATTAGTGGAAGTTTGGGAATCTGTTATCATGGAAGGAGACATGGGAAGAATTGAACAGACTCAAGAAGGGTTACAAGAACAAATGACCAAGCATCAGCAAAATGCGAAGAACTACACTGCTACACCATGTTTGACAATTTATCCTTGGGCATCTAACCCAAGCACAGAGACAAGGTCTATAAAGCCCATTATCCTAGGATCAAGAATCAAGCAGTTGAAAGACAGTTATGCCAGACTTGAGGAAGAGATCAAGGAAAAAAAGGTGTCGATAATCCCAAGTTTGATGCAAAAGAATTCTATTTAGTCCCTGATCTAGTTATTTCGCTTGAATTTAAGGTCCCCAATTTTGAGAAGTATGATGGTTCCAGTTGTCCTAAAGTCCACTTGGCAATGTTCTGTAGGAAAATGGAAGGATATTTGGATGATGAAAAATTGTTGACCCACTGTTTTCATGATAGTCTAGTTGGACCTGCCACGATGTGGTACAACAGATTAAGTCGATAGTAGATTCGATCATGGGCAGATTTGGCCAAATGCATTTTTGGGCAATACAGGTATGTTATAGACTTATCTCTAAATCGTTATTTCCTCCAGAACGTGAATATGAAGGTCGATGAAAGTTTTAAAGACTATGCATTGAGGTGGCGAGGATTAGCAGCCCAAGTTCAACCTCCTATGACATAGGAAGAAATATCTCTTATGTTTCATCAAACTCTTCAATCTCCTTTCTTTGAGGAAATGCTTGCGAATTCAAGGTGCAGTTTCAGTTATCTCGTGGTGATTGGAGAAGTAATAGAAATATGGATCTGACAAGGGAAAAATAGATCAAGATTTGAAGACCATGTTGATCAAGAGGCAAAACAAGGGAAAGAGGTGAATGAGTGTAATGTTAAAAGTTCTCAGAGTCGCAACAGAAAGAGGTCAGCTAATTCATCAGAATGACTACGGAAAATTCCTCGAGCAAGTGCAAATCTGGAGATCTTCGAAGTGTCTATTTCAGACTTATTACCTCACCTTATTGAAGGACAACATGTCACTCATAGGCCAATGAAGGTGGTGCCAAGTCCATTTGCCCATAGCTATGATCCAGACAATGTTTGTGACTTTCATATGGGAGTACCATGACATGCTACCAAAAAGTGTAAACCTTTGATGAAAGAAATTAAGAAGCTAGTCAGTAATGGAATCTTGACACGAGAATTAGTTCAACAATGGCAAGGAATAGGGCAAGCCGTTATACCAGTCAAGGAATCAGAGAATCAAGACGAATGCTTCTATGATTGTCTAGAATTCTAAGAAGTTAGTGCTACCCATATTGCTGCATCATGTGGTTACAATCTACATGGACCATTGCTGAAATAATACTGGAAAATAAGTATGCTACTCCTGGCCTGAAAGTAGTAGAAGTCTATCATATTTGTTGGTTTTCATTTCATTGAAGGAATGTTTTTGAAATAAATATATACGTATCTCTTCTTATCCTTGCGGGCCCCTAGATGTCAATTGTAAGATGTGACACTAATTCCGATACAAAAATTATTTGGATGTTGTGGAGTTGATGAAGTGAAATTTGTTTCTTATTCTACTTTGGTCGGCAAGGCAAGAAAAGGGAAGTGGACTGGACGACTTTAACCAAGTAGAGTTGCTTGAAATTGAAGTTCTAAGCGTAGTTTTCTATACCATAAAAAGCACAATAAGAGAGAAGAAGAAAAATGGAGAGAAAAAGAAAGAAAGAAAAAAAAAAAAAGAAAAAGTGAGGAAAGAAAAGGAAAAAGAAAAGTGAGAAAAAAAAGAAGAGGAAAAATTGAAAAAGAAAGGAAGAAAAGAAAAAAGATAAGAAAATGAGATGAAAAGGAAAAAGAAAAGGTGAGAAATAATGAAATATTTGAATAAATAAGTCTCGGAACACTCTGATGGAGCTATGAGGGGTGTCGACAAATCTAATAAGGAGCTATGCTTCACCTGTCCAATACCCAAGCGTCAGAGATGTATCTTTGAAGACATGTCTACAATAATATAATATAATATAATAATTAGTAACAATCAGAATCACACATGAACTTATAGAATTTTATTCTTGGAATGATATTTTTGCACTCTACTGGTTAAACAAGTTCGGGAAGCTTGAACATCTTTATGAATAGAAAAGAATGAGGAGAACAGAGAAGGAGTTGTTTCTGAACGAATCGAGCAATGTAGTAATCATATGGTGTGAACCGAGTGATTTGGAAGAAATTTTATAACTTCAGAAATTGACACAACATTCAAAAATTATTCTACACATAGGAAGGTTGAATCTAAGACGCTCTTGTACTTCATATCCAGGGCATCTTATTCTGTTTTCTTTCTTTATACCCTAATTTTCTAGGTCTTGAAAAGTATCCTTCATTGAAATGCCGATAAGCAAGCTGCCATTTGTACAAACAGATAGGCTTTCTTGATAAATATATGATTGAGTATGAGACTCTTATCCGTTCGACAGTTTTTTGGTCAAAACGAGGAATCATCCATCAGGGGACATAGTGATAACGATGGCAAGAATGAAAATTCTAGGGACTTGAGGAAGGTTCAGGAATCTAAAAAGTCTAGGGACATGAGGCATTTGTACGCCCCAAACGATGCAATATGGGGAAATTCTATGAAATGAGGCAAGAAATGAAGAGATTAGTGGGGCATCATGCTGCATAAGAGTCCAAATCAAAATAGGCAAGAGAGCGTGCAGAGCTTGAAAGAATTCGATCACTAAAAAGGGTCAAAAGCGGCTTAGGAAGAAAAGGAGCTTAATAACAAAGATTCTGGGGCAAATTTTGTTGGAACATGAAGACAATAAGAGTTTAAGATAAATCTCAAGAAGATAAAGTTAAGAAAGAATATCAATCAAAGAAATATTCACGGAAAATAATCTTATTGTTGCAAAAAGCTCAACAGAGAGGCAAAGAAGATTAGAGCTCATCCAAGTGATCCTCAATTGTCACAATTCATACATCATATATAGTTAGGCATCTATAAGATAGAAGCATACTAATTCATGCATTCAAAAACATTTTTGTACATTTTTGTAGGAATTTACAAGAATCAGCAAAGAATAGACAAAGATTTCAATTTACAATTTCAGATTGGAGAAGTAGAACCAGCAAAGATTAGCAAACAAAATCAATCATATTTTTGAAGCAAAGATATTGATCTGTTTGTAGATGTGGATCTCAGCAAGATTTCAACCCACTAAAGAAGTAGATCTCAGAAAGATTTCAATCCGTTTGAAGAGGCGGATCTCAGCAAAGATTTCAATCCGTTTGCAGAGGCGGAATTCAGCAAATATTTTCTAATTGTTTGCAGAGGAAAGGAAGTGCATTACAGTTCTAAATCCCCAGGTTATCAGTAATTCTTTCGGGCATGATGTTAAATCCTTTGGGTCATCAGTAAGTCCTTCGGACATGATGTTAAGTCCTTCGGGCCATCACCTTCAGGAGTGATGAAATTGTTTGCACAGGAAAAGAAGTGTATTACATTTCTAAATCCTTCGGGTCATCAGTAAGTCTTTCGGGCATGATGTTAAATTTTTTGGGTCATTAGTAAGTCATTCGGGCATGATGTTAAGTCTTTCGGGCCATCACCTCGAGAGTGATGAAATTGTTTGCACAGGAAAGGAAATTTATTACAATTCTAAATCGTCCAGGTCGTCAGTAAGTCTTTCGGGCATGATGTTAAATCTTTCGGGTCATCAGTAAGTCCTTCGGGCCATCACCTTCGGGAGTGATGAAATTGTTTGCACAGGAAAAGAAGTGCAATGCAATTCTAAATCCTTCGGGTAGTCAGTAAGTCCTTCGGGCATGATGTTAAGTCCTTCGGGCCATCACATTCGGGAGTGATGTAATTGTTTGCACAGGAAAGGAAGTGTATTACAATTCTAAATCCTTCGGATCATCAGTAAGTCCTTCGGGCATGATGTTAAGTCCTTCGGGCCGATACGTTTGGAAATGATATGAACTTTCTGAATGTCGTCGCAATAAGGCAGTGTGGTATGATATTAGCAGAAATGTTGATCCTATGGGCCCCCGATTTCAAAAAAAAAGAGAAAAACAAAAACAGAAAAAACAAAAAACAAAAAACAAAAAAAAGAAAAAAAGAAAAAGAGAAAAATGAAGAGAAAAAGAAAAAAGAGAAAAAGAAAGAAGAAAGAGAAGAAAGAGAAAAAGAAGAAAAAGAGAAAGAAAGACAGAAATGGTTCAAGTTGCCGGATTGGAAATCATGATAGACAAACTTCAGGCTCAAATGAGAAAGATTTGTAGTTTCAGCATCTTTTGTTGAAGCACTTGAAGTTTCCTAGTGATATACCTAAATTGTACATTTTACAATTAATGAAGGACTACTGAAAATTTTGACTTTTCCAGGCATAGAAGAAGGTTGATCAAAAGAAGAAGAGAAAAACAGAGGATCCCATACGTGCTTTAGACTGAAAGATCGAGATATCTTAGGTAGAATAATCAATGACACTAAAAGATCTCAGCGCTTCAACTGAAATTGGGGATACTTCATATTAATTCAGGTTGAATTCTTATTAATCAATGGTATTTTCTTATTGCAGATTCAGTTTTCCCCAGAAAAGGAGATGAATCAACATTCCTAGCAAAGAATAAAGTGCTCCTAATTGGAAGAGTTCATTTGGCAAAGATAGAGTTCCTAGTGAGAAGAGTTCACACAACAAAGAATAAAGAGCTCCTAATGTGAAGAGTTCGCTCAACAAAGACGGAGTTTGCAATGTGAAGAATTTACCCATCAAAGAATCCAAAGTTCCTAATAAGAAAAACTCGTTTATTCGATACCCTTGCAAAAAGGTGGATTGCTTGACGGAGGGAGGAAGAAATTCATAATAAAAAGAACAGCTTCAAACCTCGGAAGATGAAGAATGTCAAGAGCAACCTCAGACTTTGGAAGATGAAGAATTTCATAATAAGAAGAACAACTTTAGATTTCATAGTTTGGGTAGAAGATTGAATAATTTCGTAATAAGAAGAATAGCCTCAAACTTCAGCATTGTTTGTAAAGAAAGACTTGCTTTTCAGAGGACGACCAAGAGGATCAGACAAAATTTGTGTCTTTTCAGTCTTTGCTCACTTCCTGTTTCACCGCAATGAGCAAAGAGGGGCAACTATAATACCCGAATTTTGACCGGGCTAGTAGATAAATAAATAAATAATAGAAATAAATATAGTATTATAATAACCAAAATAAATAAAAATAGTCCAAATATAAGAATGTCCTTTTACAAATATCCTAAACCCCTTTACAGAGTCAAAAGCCCAATTCAGGCCCAATTTACAACTAAGTTTCTTGCCCATTTACAATCCATTTCGGATAAAAGTGACCCAGAAAGCATACTTGTGTTTCTTTGGTCTGCCAAAATGCCACGTAGCATCCATTTATTGGCCTGAACCAAAGCACACAGATTGCTCCATTTTCCCGCTCAGTGCTGAGGTCATCCTCCACTATCCTATAAATAGGAGGAGAGAGAGTGTCAGGGGGTTAATAATTAGCCATTTCTAAACTACAATTAATAATAAAAATAATAATAATAAAGAGGAGATATAAAGCTTTATCGGGAGTTGAACCGCCAAAAGTTGAAGAGCCACCAGCCATTCGATCAGACGCCGTGAACCGAAGAGATGCTGAAAGCTCAAATGTCTCCGGTGAAGAAGGCTAAGACAGCCACACCACCGTTTGAGGTATATTTCATTCTCTATTTTAATTCATGCAACGATTAAACTCCAAAAATCAGTTTATATTCACACACATAAAAATAAAAGCAAATCGGAAATAAGTGTGGCGATCAGAGTATGTTGTAGAGTGGTTAAGTTAGATCAATGGTGGACAAAATCTTTGCATGTCGCTGGAGATGCCGTTGGAGTTGAAGAGGGCTCGGGTTCGGGTAGTTTAGGCTTGAGTTGGTCAGAGTTGGGTGGCTCCGTCGAGCTGGGTAGATCTAGAGGAAAATGGCAGAAAAAATAGGTTTGGGAGAGTTTTAGGGTTCCAACGAATGGCGGCCAGAAATTGCCCTATGACTGTCGGAGCTCAAACGGTGGCCGAAAATCTCTAGGAGGCAGCCGGCGTCGCCCATGGCGGCCAGGATTCAAATCCTGATGGCCAACGAACGTGCCGGTGCATGGTCGAAGATGGAAGTTTGAATTGAGTGGTGGTGACCACGGTGTTTCTTAACCGGAGAATGTGGTGTTCATCCGTTTTGGGATGAACATGGATGATATTCATCCAAAAATAGGTGATTTCAATCCATTCGGTTAAGGATTTCTAGGCACAAGGTGTTAGTGATCAGAGAGTTTAGAGAGAGGATAGAGCTAGAGAGAGAGTGAATTTTGAGAAAATGAATGAAGGAGGCCAATTTTCGGGCAAAAATAGGCTTATATAGCTAAATCTAAACGCTGCCGTTTTAGCAGCAGGTAAGGGAGGGATCCACGTGCATTATCCAGGTCAGGTCCTTGACCCGCGCATCCCTATTCGGATATCCTTTGGTATTTTCCGAAATTTTGATGTTATTCAATTTGTTCCCTTTCCTCTTTCAATTTGAGCCCAAGCTTTGTAATTTTTTCTCAATTTAGTCCCCATACCCCTATAGTTGTGTCCCTTAGGCTTGAATTAGTGCAATTGGGTCATTAGATATTTTGTAATTGGGCTTTAGATTCTGTAAATGTTATATTTTAGTCCTTATATTAATAAAGTCAGCTATTGTTTCAATTTCTTTTAATTTGGTCATTTATTTCAATTGTTCTATTTAATTAAATACAATTAAATTATTTGATTGTTGTATGTTTTAAAGTTAGCATATAATATTTTTTGTTAGATAATTAATACACTTAGATTTAATTAATAATTAGAGCCTTTAGTCTAGGTTTCTCTAATTAGGATTTCAATAGTTAAATAGGATAGATAATTATAGTAATTAAAATATATTAAATATAAAATTTAAAAATCCTAATTTGGATGGTGTTCCATTGTTTACAATGGGGTGTTATTTCAACAAGGATTTTAATGAATATATTTAATATATTTATACTTATAATTGGATATCAAATTAGTTCTTTAATTGACATTAATAATTAATACATTGTAGTTAATTAAATGTATATCAAATAGAATTTTTGAGGCTCAAATCTGGATGGTGTTCCATTGTTTAAAATGGGGTGTTATCTCAGCCTTGGTCATAAAGGTGTATATTCGATATACATTTTCACTCATAACACTGAATAATAAATTGTTAGAGCCATAATTAGGACTAGAACTTTAATTAACTAGTGGGATTAATTAATTAGGAATATGATTAATTTAAGGGCTTTAAATATATGGAAGGTGTTCAAGAAATTGACATTTTCTCATAAAAGATATTAAATTAATTAATATTCATATTTTTAAATAACTAATTAATTAGAGCCTTTTTAGGATTAGTACTTAAAATTGACAAGACAATAAAATATCATTCATTAAAAACCTTTTATGTTGGAAATTCATTTTTAAATACGAATAAGGGTGCCACTTAACAGGGTATTTTTAATCTCGTATTCGAACAAAATGAATTTCCTTATAAAAGGATATCTGTATTCGGAATTTAAATTCAATTAATAATTATGGGATAAATTAAATTCAAATTATTATTCGAAATGCCAAAATGCCACGTAAAATTAAAGGTACCGATAACGGGTGTTTGTAGGGGTGCTAACCCTTCCCTATACGTAACCGACTCCCGAACCCAATTTTTAAGACAGAATCTCTGGTTTATTTTTCCGGTGTCCGGTCTACCTCGAAGTGATCAGTGACGACTCTAAAAATTTTTCAGGGATAAATAAAGGAAAATCCGATTTAATATAAAAAACCCTAAATTTTCAAGATTAAATTAAAAATGGCTATAAAACCCTAATTTTCTAAAAGACCGATCGTCATGCTATTTTTACACACCCAGTTTCAAAAATGGTCGCGACAACAATTTTCTCAGACATGACCGAAAACAATCTAAAAGTTTTCATGGATGACTTTTCGGAGTTTGACAAAACATTTGAGAAATACTTTCAGAGTTTAGAGCTTGTTTTGTGGAGATGTATTGAGACTAACCTGATCTTAAAATGGAAAAAATGACACTTCATTGTGAAAGAGGGCATAGTTCTCAGTCATAAGGTAACCAAGATAGGCCTGGAAGTAGACACAGCAAGAGTTGAGGTAATCAAACAATTGCCACCTCTTACAAGCGTTAAAGGTATCAGAAGTTTTTTGGGACATGCATGTTTTTATCGTCGTTTCATTAAAGATTTCTCAAAAATTTCTAAACCTTTATGTTTACTTTTAGAGCAAAATACCCCTTTTGCGTTTGATGATTCTTGCTTAAAAACGTTTCAGGAATTAAAAGACAGGTTGATTAATGCCTCAATAGTCGTGGCACCAGATTGGACTGAAACCTTCGAGCTCATTTACGATGCCAGTGACTATGCCATTGAAGTTGTGTTGGGACAGAGGCGTGGCAAAATTTTCCATACCATATATTATGTCATCCAAACATTGAATGAAGCCCATCTAAACTACACCACAACCGAGAATGAGTTTCTTGCGTTTGTATTTGCATTTGACGAGTTTAGATCTTACTTGGTAGGTAACAAAGTGGTGGTGTACACAGACCACTCGACATTAAAATATATCTTGGAAAAAAAGGATGCCAAGCCCAAACTGATCCGATGGGTACTCTTGTTGCAAGAGTTTGACCTTAAGATTCAAGATAAGAATGGGAGTAAGAACCAGATAGCTGATCATTTATCTCGTCTAGAAAACCACCATGAAGATAACAACAATGTTGCCATTAGAGATGATTTTCCTGATGAACAATTGCTTGCAACCAATTCTATGTATGCTGACATAGTCAACTAACTGGTCAGCAAAATTTTGCCACCATACTTGTTAAGCAATGCCAAAAAAGATTTCTGCGAGCCATCCGGCAATATTATTGGGATAAGCCGTTCTTGTTCAAGCACTGTACTGATCAGGTTATTCGCTGTTGTATGCTAGAGGATGAGTAGCAAAATACACTTCAGCTTTGCCATGCCGCACCATATGGAGGGCATTTTGCTAGAATAAAGACAACGGCTAAAGTGTTGCAATTAGGATTTTTTTGGCCCACATTGTTCTAAGAAGCCCATTATTTTGCCAAGGTATTTGACCGATGCCAGCATACTGGAAACATTTCCAACAGACCTCAATTGCCACTGCCAGTGGAGCTGTTTGATGTATGTGAGATTGATTTTATGGGTCATTTTCATCTATCATTTAGCATTATTTACATACTAGTGGCTATAGACTATGTTTTAAAGTGGGTTGAGGCTATTACTCTTCTATCAAATGATGCCAAGGCTATTGCCAAGTTTTTACATAGGCATATTTTTACAAGATTCGGTTCCCCTAGAGCCATCATTCATTATGAAGGTACTCATTTTAAATGCAATTTAATTACTAAAGCTCTGTACAGGTATAGAATCCAGTAAAGAATTGCCACGGCTTACCATCCATAAACCAACGGCTAGGTAAAAATTTTGAACAAGTAAATCAAGAACATTCTGGAGAAAACAGTGAACCCAACGAAAAAAGACTGGTCTTTGAGGCTAAATGATTCCTTGTGGGAATACCAAATAACCTTCAAAACCCCATCAGGAACTTTCCCATACAAACTTGTATTTGGAAAGTCATGCCATTTGCCAATAGAGTTGGAGCATCGAGCCTACTGGGCAACTAAACAATTGAACATGGAATTGAGGGCTGCAGGTGAGAAGAGGTTATTAGATTTGAATGAGTTAGAGGAATTTTGAGCTCAAGCCTATGAGAATGCCAAGCTGTATAAAGAGTAAACAAAAAGATGACACGGTAACAAAATTTTGCCAAGATAGTTTGAGGTTGGGCAAAGAGTATTACTGTTCAATTCTAGGCTCAAGCTGTTTCAAGGCAAGCTCAAATCTAGATGGTCAGACCCCTTTGAGGTAGTCTATCTTTATGCCTATGGAGCTGTTGATATCAATAAATTGAAGATGGAAGTCACATTCAAGGTAAATGGTCAGAGATTAAAGTACTATTGGGAAGAAGGTTCAGGTAATGCCAGTGAGACTATTCTCCTGGCAGAGATTGAGTGATTTTGTCACCATTGATTGATCATTATAAATAATTAGGTTAGTTGTTTTTCTTTTTATTATTTTTTATTTTATTTTATTTTTTATTTGAAAGTTTTTTCTTTATGAGTGTTAGTACAGAAAACAATGCCAAGCTATTTTGCCAAGATAGTGTGTCAGGGTAGTATGCCAATACAGGCCAGTATCTAGAAACTCATTGAATTCCATGTGAACCTTATGCGAGATTAGGCCCAAGGGAGAAGGATTTTTAGCTGAACGGGAAAACCTTAAGCCACCTAGGTTAAAATCCCAAACTTTGAATTTTAACCTAAACCTTTTACCCCTCTTTCTTTTCTGCGCCGTCACCACACTTAAACACAAACCCATCATCATCCCACTTCCCTAAACAAGCATAACTGACACAACCATTATCACTTCAACTAACCTCACCATTAAATAACCTTACACGTTTCTTCTTCCATCTATTTAATTCTGATTTTTCCCTTAGCTAAATTTGTACTCTTTCTATTTTTTTCTCTTGTAAGGCAAGAATGCCAAGAATCCAAGCTTTATTTTAATCTTTTTCTCCGATCACCATTATCTTTTCCTAAATTTCCCTCGTGGATTTTTCTTCTACACCATTCAAGATTTTCTTCAATGAAGAAATCAAGAAGAAATATGATGAGAACTTTGCAGCTCGTACTTTTTGCTACGAAAAGGGATTTGACTTCAAGAACGAGCCCAATCTTGGTTACTCGCTTGAACTGGCTGCCATCATCTAGACGCACGAATGAGAGACTTTTTTCCAACAACTAGGAAAGGTTGACTCCACCATCGTTCGCGAGTTCTACGCCCATCTGACCACGAAAGACTTACCTTTTTCTCTTTGTAAGAGGTACGTGTGTTCAATTCGATGAAGGCTATATTAATGGGTTGTTTAAGTTGGATGGCACAGGAGAAGAACATTTTTCATTTGCTGAATCTTTGGTTGATGCCAAGAGAAAGCTAATTTTGAAGGACTTGTTCGAGCCAAGTACAAAATGGACTATTTCATCAAGGCCATAGGACTATGAAAAGGTTGCCACTAAAGCCACATCTGAAGGGATGGAACCACTTTCTAAAGGAAAACCTGATACCTACCACGCATAATGAAATTGTCTCTAAGGAAAGGGTGACACTACTGCATTCTATCATGATGGGCAGAAAAATTAATTTGGGTAGGTAATAATCGAGGAGACTTATAAATGTACTGGTAAGGGCAATGGTAGTTTGGTTTTTCCTTCTTTGATAACTAAAATTTGTAGGCTCCACAACGTACCAAAGCTGGATTCGTACAATACACAAAAATGCAAAAGAACTATCACCCTTGCACTGTGAAAGTAATTAATTACTAGAGAGGTAAAGAAGAAGGGCAAAGGAAAGGCTGCTAACCCAGTGTATGTTGCCAAACCAACCAAAGCAAAACCTGACACACCAATGCCAACCGAAGCATTGGCATTACTTTTCCAGATTTTCCAGCGACAAAAACTCATTCTCCAAAAGCTGGAGAGGGATGAGGAGCAGAATTTCATGCTCTGACAATATGTTGGTTTTAGAGACCAAGCCCTCAAGACCACTCTGGAGGGAATTGACACTGATTTGTTGCCAAAGTTTCCAAAATTCCCAGTTTAGTTTGCTACCCAAGAAGGAATGCCACCAAGCCCCTAATCTGTTCACACTTCAAAGCAACAATCAGATGCCACCGTTTCAGTTTCGCTTGTTCAAGTCGAGTCTGCCAAAACTGACACCTCTAAAGAGTTTAATGGTGATGTTCATGCCAAGACTAAGGTGCCCCTACTGCTCTAGAATCTCCTGTCGCGCCAGCATCGCCTGTCGCCCCTATTGTACATGCTGCCTCTGAGCCAATACAAATTATCGAGGAAATCCTCCATGATGTGAGGGCTTCCACTTTCACATCAAAGCTGAAGAGAAAGAAGCACATGGCTCCAAATCGAGGGAGCTTTGTCAAGAGGAAGACTCGTGTTTCACACCCAGAACTTTCTGAATGAGAGTCTTCTTCCCCTTAATTCATTTCATTCATATTTTTTATTTTTAATCATACATTATATTCTATCTTCATGTATTTCATTTGTATATATATATACACGTTCTCATGCATTGAGGTCAATGCACACATTTGGTTTGGGTGTGTATGTTGCCTTAGATCTTTTTCCATGCCATGCATTCATGTTCATGATTATGTTCGCATTCTGTTGCCATATAGATTAGGGATGACCATGCATACCAAACTGCTAAAAAAGAATTTTTTAGGGCTTGATTGATCTGATAAGCATAACTACTAGCATAGTTAGAGTTTATACTAGTATACTCTGTCCGATGATAAATTTAGAATCTTTAGTTTGCATATGTCAGCAGGTTAATAATGCCAATATTGCTTGGCAATTAATCTCTAGTTTAAGAAACTGAAGTCTCACTTAACACGTAGTATGCACCTAGTTCCCAAAACAAACCTAGGATTCTTTAAACTAAAATCAGAATAAATAAAAAAATCATGACGATGCCAAGGTAAAAAGAAAGAATAAGGCAAGCCAAAGGCACAAAAACAAAAATAGAACTCTCCTCTGTCTTAGAGATAATAAGTAACTTGGGGCTTCGTGGTTTGCTCCTTTTTAGTTCTCAAGTCAAAAAAACTTTAGGGTATGAGTTGAAGAGTAAGGCTATTAATGTTTGGATTAACGTAGAGATTCGTAATATGTTCCCTCTTATTTCTCACGCCAAACAGTATTGCGAAGCAAGCCTGAAAATATTGCCAACAGAAACTATTGGTAAAAAAAATTCTGAGTTTGGATGGTAAAGATTAACTAAGGGAGTTAAAAGGGTACTTGATGCATATTGTCTGCTCTTCATGCACACTTCATGACCTTATACTAGTGTTATATTGTTGTACTTGATTTTTTTTATTTGTTTGGCATTACTGCACTAAGATATACGAGGACAAAATTAGGGCCAAATTCTGCTTGCTAGCTTGTGTTGTTAATAAGGACAATTTTGCCAAGGTACTTCGTTTTATTTTTCTATTTTCTTAGTTTTGGTTGCATTACTTGAGGACAAGCAATGAGCTAGGTTTGGGGGAGAGTTAACTCCTCAAAAGTACTACTTTTCACATATATATATATATATTGCTATGCTTTTGCTTGACTTTGAGTACATATTTGTGCATTTAGCTAGTTAAATCATTAATTTGCATTAAGGAGTTGAGGAACGTTTCTTTTGCCAAAGTGAGGGTGTATTTTCTTGCTTTGGTGGCAGGTCAGGAGCAAGATAGGAGTAGTTGGCAGACCAGAGTGAAGGTCTAGAAGAGAAATGCCGAGTAGCGATTGGAAAAAGTTAGACAAGGATTTCCAAGCTCGGTTGGCAAAAGAATGAAGGCCGATGATGTCAGCCCTAGTCAAAACCAGATCAGCTCAAATTCAAAAGAGGATAAGAAGATAACGCTTTTATCCTATCGCGCAACCAGTTTTCAAATTCAAACCCAAATCTAGGGTTTCCCCAAGTGCCTATTTAAAGCCTGGCGATGAACCAAAGAAAGGGATTCAAGGAGGCTACACCATGGTGAAGGTTGAGAGCAGATCGTGGTTCGACCAGGCTAGACCGAGTTTGGAGCCATTGAAGGGCTGCATCGACGGACCCCCTTCTTTTCCCATTTCTCTTTCTTTTAATTTTGTTTTATAATGGTGTTTGTTGAAAACGATTTGATGTTGATGGCTCCCCCAACAATGAACTGATTTTCTTAAGTTGATTGGGGATGTTTTAGCGATGAAATGCTTAGCTATTTTTGGCTTTTAATAATTATGCTTGGGCATTTTTTTATCTCGCAAGTGTTTATTTTTTTTAAATTGTTTGCTAGATGACAGTTGGCATTGCATGCATATTATCCCTTAATATCTTAACAGACTTGGGGATAACAATTAATTGCGAATGTACTAAGGTGAGAAGCTTCGAGAGAAGATGTTTAAGTAGATGAGCTTACTTCGGAAGTGAGTCTACCCTTGGGAGTAAAAGATTGAAACTTAATCAAGTCGGTTAATGAGTAACATCACTATAGGCATATATGGATTAATCATAATTAACTTAAGGTATTGCTATCGACAGTGGCAATACTACTTAAAATCTGCTCAGCAATAAAATCAAAACTGAAGTTATTAATCGCTGACATAGCTAGTGTGAAATCCAAGCATCCCTTGCCAACGCTAATCACCATCTGAATACATCTGTTTGCCAATCTGCCTAAACTTTTACTTTATTTTCCTTAGTTATTTTTCTTAATCCAAAATCCAATTCCAATCTCCATCTCTTTTATTTTATTTCACAAGCAATTATCGTGGCATTGAATTCCCGGTCAATCCATGTGGATACGATACTCAGCTTACTATTGTATTTCTTGTTGACTGTGTATACTTGCACACAAAAGGACCTATACTTGGCATATTTACACTGAATCATCAATTATTTACCAAACGTTAGTCAGTCAACATAGTGCACGTGATTTAGATAGCGTTCGCATGTCTAGTCCGCAACAAAACAATTTTAGCCCTGCTGGTATGTTTGCAGAAGGTTGTGACTAGATATTCGCATAGTTGTAGTTCACTAATACCAACATAATTTATATTATAAAAGATAAATAATGACGAAAAAAAAAGGTACAATGGAGTTTAAACCATCGCAGATGAGAATGTGGGTGGTAACTTAACCCCCTGGACTACATCAAGAATGAACTACATGATTGCTAATTATTTTATTTAAACTAATAATAAACCGATGTTCAAACGAATAAATTGAGTCAGAGTCTTGATCGATTTAACCTTCGACTCAATTATTAAAACCATAGTTGGAGGTTTACTAACTTGACCGTAGGAATGTGTCTCGCCCTCTAACGAGTACGTTCTACAGGTCTACTCCATGATGGACAAGACTAGGTCATCCTTTTTACCCTTTTGAGGCTCCTGGAAAATCGCACGACAACCAAAATCTTGACCTCCATTTTACTCCTCTCAATACGCTTTCATGATGGCGTCACAAAATGAAGGCACAAATTGATCCCTCAATATCACATGTAGGGTTGTAAATGAGACGAGATAGATCGTGAGCTATTCGAGTTTTATATGATCAAAGCTCGGTTAATACTTAACTTGATTGGACTCGACTCAAGTTCTTAACAAGTTAAGCCGAACTACTGAATACCTAACTCAAAAAGCTCG
Organism: Hibiscus mutabilis; assembly: GCA_019671005.1. Taxonomy (NCBI): domain Eukaryota; kingdom Viridiplantae; phylum Streptophyta; class Magnoliopsida; order Malvales; family Malvaceae; genus Hibiscus; species Hibiscus mutabilis. Next base: position 13,500,639 of record CM033747.1, on the reverse strand, counting down.
CGAGTTACTAGAAAATATAATATATTAAATTTTTAATTTTTTTAAATAATAATAATAAATTATTATTATTATTATTAGGGTTGCAAATGAGACGAAGCATATCACGAGTTATTCGAGACCCAAAATTTGGTCAATACTCGACTCAAGCTTAAACTCAAAATCAAACTCAATTTAAGTTATTAACGAGTAAAGTCAAGCTCAATACTATTGGACTCAACTCGAGCCGAGTCAAGCTCAACACAACTCAGGTTTAACTTAACTCATTTACACCCTAATCACTTAGAACACAAGGTTTTGGTTAGCCTTTTATCCCTCTTGTCATCCCCTCAATCTTATCATTGTCCATAGACATTAACTTGTCATGCCAGCACTCATAACTTATTTTGCAGTCCAAAAACATTATCGCTCGCAACAAATCTTTTTGAAACAATATTCAAATATAAACAAAAGTATGTTTTGATTTTTTTATTGATAAAATTATTAATATGTAATTTATTAATCAATTAATTCAAATAAAATATTATAAGAATGATCCTTCAACATAGTTTTTTATGATTTTATCTTAGAAGAACTTTTTTTAACATATTATCTCAGAAGATTTGGATTAATATGAATAAATCATAAAAATATAGAATAATTACAAAATCAAAACATATCAAGCGGATCGTGGGAGCTTGTCATCTTAAAATACTTAAGTCAATTTGTGACGGTGAAGCGTCCATGTGGGACTATCTTGTTACATGGCTAATTTCTTGGTGGGTCGTAAATTTCACGAGTTTTTATAATGTCGGTCCATCTAGGTGACAACATAATTCATGTTATGATACACTTCAAAATATGAGGGCAAATTAATTAAAGTTTTGGGTAAAATTCATAAACGGTCACTAAATTTTGTTTAAAAGAAATAAAAAAATAATTAAATTTTTTAATTTTATAAAATAAAAATTAAACTTTGTGTTTTGTAATAAAATGGTAACTGAGACGTTAAATACCGTTAAGTACTTAACGTGTCTGTTATAAAACTTTATATAATAGCACATTTAATCCTTCATATTTACACATTCAATCAATTTATTCCTAATTTGAAATAATTCACTAAATTTAACTATCGTTATTTACGCATTCTTTCAATTTGGTCTTTAAAGCAGAAATAACGAGAGCTAAATTTAGTGAATTGTTTCGAATTAAGAATAAATTGATTGAATGTGTAAATATAAAAGATTAAATGTGCTATTATACAAAATTTTATAACAGACACCTTAAATACTTAACGGAGTTTAACATCCCAGTTACCATTTTTTTATAAAACACAAAATTTAATTGTTATTTTATAACATTTAAAAGTTTAATTATTATTTTATTTTTTTAACAAATTTATCTAAAGGTTTTTTTTAAAAGAAAATAGTAAAAGCTTTGTCCAACGACACGAATTACCGTGTAGAAGTGCAGATGAAATGGTCGGCGACAAGGCAAGACATGTGGGACCCGCTTCCAACTTCTAGTAGCCGTTGAGATATACCAGCTCTTTCTTAAGCTTTTAACAGACATTTCCAGATTAATTATGAAGGCTTTTGACAAGTGTGATCATGACTCACCATTTAATCATTATCTTCCACTCATTTCTACCCAATAAAACTACTTTTTTAAGGGAACAAAATATAATGGAATATGAGGTTGGATATATATAAGGGAATGTTTACAAAATGGTCACTAAAATATATAAAAATATTTATTTTAGTCATTTATTTTTTTAATATTCATTGAGTCGTTGACAGTTAAGACAAATTGTATAATATCACATTTATTTTTTTATATTTATACATTTAATTAAATTTTTTAATTCAAATAAATTTAGCTTATTAGTCATACATTATATCAATTTGATTATATTTTTATTTTAAAATACTTTAATATTTTTCACTAGAATCAAATTAATATTACTTAACATTTAATATTATTTAATATTTATTTGACTAAGAATTGAATATGAAGGACTAAATTTATTGAAAAAAATTGAAATAGTATTAAATTGATTGAATGTATAAATATGAAAGACTAAATATGCTACTATATAAATTTTCTTAACTGTCATCCCACTTTCTTAAAGAAAATTAATGACTTGAAAAATATTTTATAACAAAAACAAAAATTTAATAACCAATTTATAAGGCTTAAAAGTTGAATAACCAAAATAAATATTTTAGGATAATTTAGTAGTCATTTACAAACTTTACCCGATATATATTATTTTTATATTTAAATACAAACGTTTTAATGGTATGTTGCTGTTATAATAAATTATTAATAAAATGTAAAAAATAAATATATTCGTCTAATTATCAATTTAATATATAATTTTGTACTAAATGAAGCAAAAAATAGAATAAATAAATTATATGAATTGAAGGAGTGACCTTAGAGGGAAAAAAATAATATTTTGCTCAAATAATTTGAATTTGAGTGGTTATATGAGTTTTATCTATAAAAAATTTAAATTTGAGTTGTTTTATCGATCAGGGAGGATTGGGCTTTAAGGATCTAAATCAACAAAACAAGGCCTTTATTATGAAGATTGTTTATCAGTTGGTAACTGACAGTGAGAGTCTTTGGATTCAAGTACTGAAAACTAAGTATAGATGGGAAGAGGATTTACCTTTATCGATCCATCATGGGGTGTGTTCTCGGCTGTGGACAGGGCTTTGTAGTGTTTGGGATGAATTAAAGGAATGTGTCAGTTGAGATATGCGTGATGGCAGGAGTACAAATTTTTGGTATGATCACTGGTTAGGAAAGGATGAAAGGCTCGCTTTTTTCTGTACGCTTCCTGATGCACTGAGGCCTACGATGGTTGCAGATATGGTGCAAGAGAATGGTGAATGGGACTGGGATCGCCTCGAGAATTTGCTGCCAAATGATAGCTTGGAGAGAATTGCATCGGTCCAGCCACCCCGAAGCAATCTAGGTGCGGACAAGCTGGGGTGAAGATTGGAGGATAAACGAATGTTTTCTACTAAATTTGCTTATGGTTTTCTCACTAATAATGTCGATCCTAGCAGGGATGGTTGTGGAGGAAAGTTTGGAAGTTACTGATTCTGCAGAGGGTACGTGTTTTCATGTGGTTAACAATGCATGAATGCTTACTAACAAATATAGAGTGTGTCACACGACATATTGCCGAATCGAATCGAAATTATGTGAGGTTTGTTGTGCCGAAATCAAGGATGTGGATCATGTTTTGAGAACATGTATTATGACTAGGGGAACGTGGTCGAGACTTATTCCTCAAAGTCATAGGGAGTAATTCTTTCACCTCCTTTTACGTGATTGGCCTATTCGGTTTTCGATCTTCTATTGGTTGCTATGAAAGAATCGGTGCAGTATGTTGTTAGCTACGAACTTTTGTCAATGTGAGGATATTATCGTAAGGGGAAATAGGATGGTGGAGGAGTGTGGCCGTGTTTTTGGTGCCGATATGAGGGATTCGGTTAGGCTGACTATTGCATCGAATTGGATAGGCCCCTCGATAGGATGGGTGAGAGTGAATGTTGCTGCTGCTGTGTCAACGACGGACGCTAGAGCCTAGATTGGAGGAGTGGTTCGGGATGGCCAAGGGGTTTGGCTTTTTGGTTTGGCTCGATTTGTTGGGCGTTGTAGTGTTTTGTTGGTCGAATTGTGGGCGATACATGATGGCCTTCTACATGCTTGGGCATTAGGATATCGTAGTGTGGATTTGGATTTAGATTGCTTGGAGGCAGTGCGAATTGTCAATTGCATGTTGGTAGCAATGAATGGTAGCGTTCTGGTTTCTTCGATATGGGGGCTTATTAGGAGGGTTTGGCAGGTTGTGGTTAATCTTGTTGGATGGTAGAATAATATAGTTGCGGATAAGCTAGCTTTGATGGGTCGTGCGATGTCGATGGCATCAGCGAGCTTCCTTGAGCCCTCTGTTGGTTTTGTGGAGTTGGTTGAGCAGGAGATGGTGGAACCCTCGAGTTTGTCTGCCACAAATATGCAAGGGCATGATGAGGTGTCGTATGATCCTGAGGTAATTAGGTTGATAGGTTATGTTTTTAGTTTGTTGGTTTATTTGATGTATTTTGGACTAGTCTGATAGTTTTGCTAGCTTTGTAAGGTATTCTATGGGTATTCTTTTTTTTTTTCATTTAGATTTAAGTTCTTTTAATGAGGCATGTATTTTCTCCCTTTCATTATAAAAAAATAACAAATATTGTCATAGAAACCACATTAATAATGTTAAAAAATACAAAACGAAATTTAAATACTATTTATTAAAATACTTAACTCAGAAATATGTGCCCAAACTATACACTTTTATGAGATAGGTACTTAATATTTTTTTGTTGAAATAAATGCCTAAAGTTTCATTCTGTTTGCGGTTTAAGGTAACACCGTTAAAAAATTCATCACTCAATAATAGATTGCCACATGGCTTTTGTTTTTATTTATTTTTCAAAATTAAACTGAAAATAAAATAACTTAAACAATATCCCAAAATTTTCAAAAATCACAAAATAGTTTCAAATTCTCTAAAACCCCTTAAACTCAAAATTAACGCCACTGTCTCAGCCAATATTCTTTCCAGATTTCACCACTGTCATTGTCGGAGATCATCTCCCAATTCTCCCAGTCACCATCATCATTAACCGACGGGGTGTCAATCGGACGTCGAATGATGAACGCGAAAGGCTCTAGTTGTTCGACGTTTGATTGACACGCCTATCACCGGTTATCGGCGATGGGTGGTTCAGAAAAATGAATGGTGGCCTCAGGCGACGACAGTTGTGGGGTTCGTGAGGCTATCGACAACTGTAGTTATGCCATTTTAGGAGTTGAAGTTTGAGATTTTAAGAATTTTTAGATTTTTTAAAAATAAATTTTTTTCAATTTTTTATTTAAAATATTAAAAATAAAAATAAAGACACGTGTTAAATTATGATTGGGAGGTGAGTTTTTTAACGTTGTTATCTTAAAACAATAACAAAATGAAATTTTAGACACCTATTTTAAAAAAAATATTAAACAACTGTCTCAGAGAAAAAAATTTAAGTATCTATTTCTCTATTAAAATGCCAAAAAAAAATTTAACCATTACAGTTCCTTTACACTCGATGAATATGCATATATTTTTATTATCGATTATGATAAATACGAATCCTTTCGATTCTAAAATACTGTCCGAATCGAACATAATCAAAATATTAACCCAAAAAGGATTCACATAATCAATAGACATACTTGCAAAAAAGACTCACACACTCCTCATTTAAAAAATGAAACAACAGTAGTATTATTCTTATGATGAATTTCAATTCCACTTTTTATAATAAAAATGGTGAGGAATTTTCGGATTAAATAAAAATCTAAAATTAATAAACAAATCTGTTAAGTTTAAAACATAAGATCCAAATGTTTAGATTTTTGGTTTCCGAAATTTATTCATTTTAAACCTCCAACTCCAAAGCAGTCAACCATTCGGCCCCTTCTCTTTCTTAAATGCAAAGCTAACCTTTCTTCTCCGCTTTCGTATCAGAATTCAAAACTGGGTTTTCATGAATGCAAAATTTATAGAAATTCGGAATGGATCTTAAATCTCTGAGGATCAAATTTGCTTCCTTTTTCTGCAAAATACTAGCAGGTACCTTTCGTTTTTTTCTTAAACTTTTACGTTTGGTATTTGAATTTTGTTTCCGAATGGATGCTTGGTTTTATGGTTTATGATTGTTTCCAATTATCCTGGTAAAGTTATGAATTAAGATCATCCGTTACACTTGCTTCTCACCTGGTTGCCTTTCTTCTTTTTAACTTTTATATAATTATTTCATTGAAAACGATTCTCAGTTCCAACCTAAAATTTACTTGATCAAATATTTCTAAAAAATAATTTATTTATAATAATAAGGGTAAACTACCTACTTAGCACCTCACCTATGCTTCTGTTTTTGTTTTGGTACCAATTATTTTTTTAACAAAGTATGACTAAGTTATGTTTTTATTCTGTTTTGGTACTCGGCCGTCTAAAATTAATAGAGATAATGATGTGCCTCGGTATAATAATAGTTTTAGTCTAAAACAATTGTATGTTTTATCAATTTAATCCAAATTTTACCCATTTGAACATCATCTTAACTTTTGAGGATAAAATTACAAGTTACTCATTTTATTTTTCTTTCTATCAGAATTGATCAACTTTTTGAGGTTTGAGGTTTGAAGTTTGGGTTGGGGTTGAGGTTGGGTTTGTGATTAGATTTAGGGGTTGAGTTTTGTGGTTTAGATGTTACAATCATAGTTATGCATGCAAACGACGGAGGCGATTTGCAAAGAGGACAAATGCAATCGGAGATTTAAAAGAGGGAAAAGTCAGACGGCAAGGGTGAAAATGAAGAGCGTTGTCCACAATCGTAAAATGCAAACAACTGTAGGTGATTGGTAATGCGAGATAGGGTGGACGTGAAAAGAGGGGTTAGAGTTTTGGGAAGAAAGAAAAAATAGGGAAATTTGTAGTTTTAATCCAAATATTTTAGATGATTAAATTAATAGAGTTTGGACTAAATTGTAGAAGTATACAAATTTTTAAAACTAAAATTGATATTATTTCAATTATTTTCGTTAAATTTTAATAGATAAGTGCTAAAACAAAATAAAAATATAACATTAAGTACTATTTTATTAAAAAATAATTATTAAGACATTAAAATAAAATCGCGAGCGTTACTAAATAGTTAGCCTATAAATTTCATCGAAATATCTACAATTACTCCGCAAATGGTAATTTTATAAATGCAATAAAAACGCTACTAAATTCTTGATTATGGTAATTTATTTTTACTTGGTAATTAAGTATAGATATATGGACATTCATAACAAAATTGTACATCTTGTTTTGCACTCTTTCTTGACAAACTATTTTCCATGCTTTTCAGGTGAATATGTATAGGAGCAACCATAATTTTCTGACTGCTTAATATTTGAGAGGAAAAACAAACGACTGAATTTATCTTTCAGAATTCTGAAACAAATCTTCTTAACATTGTATCTGAGTTGCACTAATTTGCCATGGTTGGAACCTCTGCAACTCTGCCGATTCAAGAAACGGACGTTACAGTTCTAAAAGAAACGCTTCGCTCTCAACAACAGCTTCTTCAGAAGCTATATTCCGAGCTCGACGACGAAAGAGAATCCTCCGCCACTGCCACCAATGAATCTCTGGCGATGATACTGAGGCTGCAAAGCGAGAAGGCGGCAATGAAGATGGAAGCTAGCCAATACAAGAGATTGGCTGAAGAAAAGATTGGTCATGCTGAGGAATCTCTTGCAATTCTTGAAGAACTTGTATATCAGAAAGAAATGGAGATCTCTTCCCTTGAGTTCCAAGTTCAGGCTTGTAGGTATAAGCTTCTAAGCTTGGGGTGTGATGATTTGAATGATTTCGAAACTCAGTTCACATCAAACCGATTTGCAGAAAGAAATGACGGATTCGCTGGAGAAAAAGGTATTAAATCTACTGTTAGAAGGCTCAGTTCTTTGCCTGCAAGTCTACCAATAGATTTCTCTTCAAAGAAGAATACTAATGATGGAGAAAATATTCAGGAGCCAGTGCAGGGTTCGTGTTCGAGCACTGATGCCGGAAACTCCAACACGGTAGTTCGCGTTCAAGGCTTGGGTTCGAGGAGAAGTTCGGTAAATTCATCTGCTGGTGAATTCAATTCTTACTTGGAACAGATCAGATTGTTGGATGAAAAGGTAAAACAGATTGCAGACTGTAAAGAAGTTGATCCAAAGAAAATTTCAAATCATAAGGCTGAATCAGTTTCTCTAAATTCTAGCTCATTGAATGAATGCCATATGATAAAATCTCAAGAACATTCAACAGAATTGAGCATTTCAAGTTCTGCTTTTTCCTCTAGTGTTCATGATATATTTGAAGTTCCAGTTGTACATGAAGTTCCTGAAACCAGTGTAAAAAGCAAAACTTGCTTTGATGGGGAAAAGTGTAACGGTAAGTCAGTTTTGGAAAGCGATGATCGGCTTACAAAGCCGGATTTGATACCAGAAAATAACCTGGGATTACCTGCTAAAGATGAAATTGACTGGATAAAGGTGAATAGCTTTCTGAGTGCAAAGCCTGAGGGGAAATTCTGCAAGGGTAATGACTTGCCTACTGAATATGGAACTGAATTTGTAAAGGTAAATAAGTTGCTGATTACAGATGCTGACTGCAAATTGGCTCTTCGTCACATAGCCGCCGACTTTAGCGACTATCAATCTGAGTTGAAACAACTTAGCCAGAGAGTTGAGAACCTTGAGAGTGGAAGAAGCAATACAAGGCATGAAATTGTAGAAAGTAGGGAAGAGGAACTGAATTTGTTGAAGGATCTAAGAGAGCAGCTGAATTCAATACAATCAGAGATGCGAAGTTCGAAACCGAAGAAACCGTCCTCTCCTTCGGACGAGGTGTCTCTAGTTCCTCTCACAGAGGTATGACTTTGATCTGCTTTTAAGCATCAATGGGCACATGATTTTTCTGCATTCTGGATTTCATTATGTTTTGTAGTCCTTTTCTTCAAAGCCTGATAATGTGACCATCTTATGTGCACAGGCAATGATGTACTTTTGGTTGTAAATAAGCATATGATGCAATCAACTCAAACAAGCTCCAGTGATATCAAGGCAGGATGGGCTGAAATTTGTGTACAATGGTATCTTTTGATTTCCTAGTGAGTGTTGTGATCAAATCCCCCTTCTTAGTTCTTATAAATGAGATTGTTTTGCATATAAAATGAACATGATGCAAAAGTTGCATGCAGAATTAGAGGTTTTCCATGTATGTATTTCCCTCCTGAACTCGAGAGATGGTTTTGTTGATAATATGCGCATATATCTCATGGCTTTGTTGAGTTGATTTATTGAACTGAGTGGTATGCATTGCCAATAAGCATAACTTGGATGCTTCGAAGCTCAAATTCTTGGTCAAAAAATAACCAAGCAAATAGTGTTAAATTGCAGTTCCGGTTGCAACGTCGCTACCGTTGAGGCATGATTTTTCTCTAAAAATAATTATAATTTTCAATGTGATTATAGTTTGCGATGTTGTGGTGACCTCCAAAATTAATACGATGTGGCCGTTGCGGTGTCACGGCGACTTCTAAAACCAATTTTTATCTTATTTTTTTATTGTATCTCTTTTTATTTTTAAGTATGAATTTCGATATTCTAAGTCATACTTCTTTGTGATTTCATATTTGGGGTTTATAATTATCCCAATAATGTCGTTTTTAAGATTTGAACATGAGATTTTTTTTCATGAGAGTTTAATGTATCTTATCATTACACTCGACATTTATTAGTTTATGTTTTTAATATAATTGAACGATACATGATGGCGTATTGACTTCACTTGTAAAATTAAGAAATTATTGTCTATGTATCAAATAATTATTCATATTTTTTATATAATTTATAAATATTAAAAATAAAATAAAACAACTTGTACACACCAAATTTTTGGCCATTCAATATTAAAATAATAAAATTCATAAAAAAAAATACGAACCCAATGCCCAAATCCTAAACCCGAATCCAATTTACTCTCACTCGGTCAAACTAAATATAGCCCGTTCAACCCAACCTTCGTAGTCAAACGTTATATCCCACATTCTCTCAACCATTTTTTAACAACCCACTAGCCGTGATCCCTAGAATATCTCTATCTCCATCTCTTTTAAAATGGCAAGCAAACACATGAATAGGGGATGAACACGGGAGCAGCCACGAATTAGGGGGAGCCGAAAGGAGGGGAAGCCACTCCGCCATGATTCATGGGGAGAGGGAGGCTATGAATTAATGGAGAGCTAGCAAAAATGGCGTCTCGACCATGGCCTGATTTGATGAGGCCACAGATAACTACGAATGGGGGGATTTGTCACGATTTGCTACGGAAGAGGCTAGGGATTAAGGGGGGATGGACTACAGTAATTAACAAAGAAGAAGCCACGGTTGGCAGAGAAAACAAAAAAGAGGTTATGGCTTCTCGACCATAACACCATCTCACCATCACCATGTACCTGCAGTTTGCACCTTCATTATCATTCTGAAATTGAGCATTTGTCCAAGCATCACGCCACCATGGCTCCACACATGGCTTCTGCCTTCGTTTCAATACGGCCATCACCAATAACCTGTTAAGAACAGTAATGAAGAATAGACTGGGAGAGAAATTTGTATTTAGAGAAGAAGAGAATATTCAGCAGAATGTTCATGATATCCTTTTCCTATCAACAGCCCCAAATATAAATGAATAGCTTAGAATAAAACAAAATCCGTTAGAGCCTTAGGTGGCCTCCTCTCTCTCATTCCTTGGCGTCGTTCTGGCAGTGGTCCCATGTCAGCCTCATGGTTATGGTTCGTTAGGTCCTTGGCAGCCTCACGTGTTCCTCCTGTAACATTACCCCTCCTATCGAAGAAACCTTGTCCTCAAGGTTCACATCCTCGGCTGATCCTGGTTCTTCGGCAGGGATTGGTGTACTAGATTCCTTCTGTAGCAAGGGCAAGGGAGTGATTTGCTGTAGGGGTTGACCTCGGCATGGCTTAAGCTGTTATACATGAAAAACAGGATGGATCCGGGCGGTCTCAGGCAGCTTCAGTTTGTAGGCAACTGCACCCACGCGTTTCTCAACTTGGTACGGTCCGAAGAATCGAGGACTTAGCTTTGTAATCACTCATTTTTATCTGGTCTGTAAATACGTATTAGTATAATTATTAGTATATTAGCGTTGCATGTATACATTGTATTATATTATGCTATATGTTTATTATGTGCATGAGTGTTATTAATATATGTAAAGTGTGTAGTGTGTGCATGTATATTATAAACTATGTATGTATACGTATTAATAAGTAATACGGTGTATGTGTGTCACGCATGTATCTATATTTAGTACGAGCGTATTTGTTTTTACTGATAATGTTTGTAGATGTTATGTTAATTATGTGTATGATTATATATGTATGTATGCTAGTATGTTATATTAATTAATGTTTGCATAGGTACATATGTATGTATTATCGTATGTATATTATTATTATTAATTGTTGTTATAACTAATATTAATGTTATTATTATTGGGCTAATATAAGATGAAATCCAAAAACATATTAAACCCCAAATGGATAAATTGCCAGTCCAAGTCCATTACAGGTCTGAAATTATTAATATTATTACAAGGCCCGGTTGGCCCAAACCCAAAACCCTATTTAACTCTAATTACTTTTGTGCAGATAACTATGGGCCGTTGGATCAAGATCTGATCCAACGGTCACGATCAAAGGAGGATAAAATATCTAGCCACCCGCGTGCACTACACGTCTGGACGGATCGAGTGCCACGCGCGCGTGCGGTCCACGCGCGGACTCTTCGATATCCCACGCGTGCGTGAGTCCCACGCGCTATAACCCCTCGACTGTTGAGCCCCACGTGTCGCGATCTGGAGCCGTTTCACCGATCGAGGTTTCATCTGGGCCATTCATCCTTCAAGCCAGCCCGACCATTAGATTAGATCTGATCCAACGGCTGAGAAGGCCTCTGGCCGAAGACAACTTCCCCACACCGCCACCATGCTTCCACCATGCCGGTCTCCAACCACCGCGTTCAGACATATCAGAACACAAAAAAGAGAGATTATGTCAGTATTAGTTCAGATCTGAAAAATAGATATATTACTTGTTACCAAACCAAAGAGACATGCATATATGTATGAAAAAAACAATTGTAAGGCAGTCAAGTGGTAATCGAAAAGAAAAAATACAAAAAAAACAACGAGTTTTCAGTGGTAATACTCTTCTCTTTTCTCACTTCTTTGCATGCATACAAAAAAAAACATACGTAGTGATAACAGAAATGGGGTTTAGAGTTATTACCTTCATCGTCTGTGGATCTCCCCTTTACCAGTGACAAGCCTCTTCGGCCTTCCCAGGCATATGGTGAACTGAAAGGAGTGGGAGGCCCTTTTTGGTTTCGTTTTGGGTTGAATACAAAAAAGGGGGGTTTCGTTTCGTATTTCTTAGATCTAGGATGAATAGGGGCTTTTTCTCCAAATCCAAGTTCGGATTCGTGTTGAGGGTAAGGCAAGGTTCATTTTGGTGTTTTTTTTGGGGCTCGCCGGCGCCGGCTAGCGGCGGCGGAGAAGACAGCGGTCGGCCGCCGGTTTCTGGGTTCACCAGGAGATGGTCGAGAGAGAATGAGAGGTTTGGCTTGTTATAAAAACTGAAAAATGAATGAAATGGGAAAAGTTTGAGTCCGGCCAAAAAAAAAAGGGTTTTATAAGCATTGTTATTTCGTGAAATGGGGAAATTCTGTAATAAATCCCCCCGCGTTTTCAATATTTTCGTTTTTGTCTCGCCGCAGGGGATATTTACAACTCTAGTCCCCCTTGTATTTCAAAATCTTGCAATCCAGTCCCTAAATTACATCGAATCAGTTTTTAAATGGTAAAATTACCCATTTTACCATCCCGCGTTTTTGGATTTTTCACTTCGGGTCTGCCCCTTGGTCCAATTACAGTTTTGGTCCTTTTAGGTTCTGTCTACTTTGCAATTTCATCCCTAAATCGCATGTTATTGTCTTTTAATTTCTGCTACTGATGTTTATTTCTTTTCATTTCAGTCTTGTTTCAATGTAAATATTCATGTTAGTTTATTATAATCGTGTATGTCGATGTAGCCTTTTGTTTTATCATATATCCCTCGTATATGCTTTGTATTTTATGTTTACATGTATATGTGTGTTAAGTTCATGATGATTATGTATCTTCACGTATTTGTTACATTATTCGTATCACGATATTATAACGATATTTGAATTGACTCGAACACGATCATTTTTATATTTCGGTATGTATTGCATGTTTTTCTTGGCTCTTAGGCTATGTGTCAAGATAGTTTCTTGGTCATGTATAATGCTATATTTTACGTATGTTATAATATGTTTTATTGTAATATGTACATCTTTGTAATATGTGTTTGTGCTCCATGCCTTGTAATTATGACATGTTAGGTTCATTTTTAGTCATGATGAGAGATAATTTGTATGTATGTATGTTTTAGATTAGTATTTTATTTAAGTTCATTAATAGTTCATTATGTGAATA